>OX101825.2:55303650-56503650 GCA_944452925.2 Chrysolina oricalcia
CAGTATGTCTCAGCATACGCCGTCGTCTGAATTTGAATAATGAAATATTTGACATTTCATTCTAACCTATTTCATGTGTTGGTCTTAGTTGTAGCCTGGAAATTATTGACAAAAATATAAAATGAATATTGAGGATATTGCGCCAATCGTTAACAAAATTAGACGTCGACACGAAAGTGTATTATTTGGAAAGCGTCGACGACGAATTTGAAGAGATTTCAGTCTCGTTGAAATTCCAGAAGCCCGTTTCCAGAAATTATTTTGAATAAACAAATATTTGCGGGCGATCTGTGCAATCTTTTAATACCGTATATCCCAGAACCCAGAATGGAATGTATTGAAACCGACATGTCAGTCGCAAACAAAAAATATTGGCACCTTCGCACTTTTATGCGACTGACTCGGTTTGGTGAAGATTTTGACCTGGAAGTAAGCCAGGTGAGTGAGTGTACATAGGAAGTGCTATTGAGTTTTAACCATTTTAACCATTTATGTTAGAATATTCGACTCCCGAGATCAAAAAGTGGTGCTCTCCCATCAAAGGTCATATTCTTCCTCCTTTTTTTGTTTCAGTTGGCAATAGCAATATACTGACATTATTTCGTTTATATCACAAAACTTTTAATCTTTGGAAACAAGCTACAAAGGTCAAAGACAAAAGTGCTGAACGTTGACCTTGTATGCACTTTTTCTTTCATTCCCTTGACTTATATAGTGAACATAGGACTTTCTTAGGAACATTGTCAAGAACTGAATTCTTACCAATATGAACAGATGCTTGTTAAAAGATACAATTTACACCGCTTCAATTATGATACTTTATATTTTAAGTCTTTCGTGACGACTTTGAAAGACCATAGATTTATAATCTGATAACTAATCACACATCAGTATCTGACAGTCTCTTTAATTGTAAACATATATTCGAATACTACCAAGTAGTAGTAGTAGTTCTTTGGGGAGACCCTTTTTGCCATCCCCTGTTCTCCACTTATCTACATTCATCCTCCTAGTTTTCCTTTTCGAACCTATGTGACCTCCTAAAGAAGGTCAGTATGTCCGACCACTCCAAGTCCATTAGTTCCTCTTGTTGGAGTTTGTCAACTCCGAAGGTTCCAAATCTTAGCGAATACTACCAAACTATACTTCTGAAAAAACATTTTCAAATTTGCTTCTCTTGTTCCATTTTATTACTTGGCTCTTGTCACATTTCAATATATTTGCTACACGCATTTGCGAAACACAAGCGACCTGTGGCAAAATATCGATGATTGACCCTGTATTCAATTAGCATAAGATGTATTGTTCTTCTTTTGGTCGAAATGCCGATATTTTTGCAAATCAAAAACTTTTCATCACCTTATAACCTCATAAAATTGACTTCTGGACTCCTCTTTAGATGTCGAATAAAAATGACATTTGTAGTCGATACTCACTTCTCGATATGGAACATGAGAATCGCAAATTTTGTCTATTCGACACGACAGCTGTCGAGTCGAGAGATGAGAATCCCGCTGCTGGTCTCAGTGCAAGATACATAGAAACCCTGGTGTGATCTCTTATAGCTGTGAAACCGACATACAAAAGTGTTAAGGTACGGCCTACTTGATTCTTGATATTTTTACTGCGTTGATACCGTTTCACCTCTTTAGCACACAGATGGCGGCAAAATTACAGATTCATGATGACGCTTGGACAAGTGTCATATTATGTCATTTTCAACATTGAATTTTATTTGTTGTGATATTCATTAACCATAATTTGTAAACATTCAAATTTCAATCAAATAATTATGACTCAGTACTTCGGAATGTTGGAAACTCGGCTATTTTCGACTTATACGCCATCCATCGACAAATGAAGCCAACGGTATCAGTGCAATTACAGTCTCAACAACTTCGTTGAAACAAAAGCGAATCAGTGATAACACCATGGTTTCTATACATCTTGTCTCAGTGTGTATCTTGCTCGTCAGTCTCTAACCAACCAACCAACTATTATATCATTTGTAAACAAAACAAATATCCTTAACCTAAGATACGCCAGAGTGACAATACTGACATAAGTCATTTCTTCTTAATTTTTATATTATAGGGCAAATTGCCAGATGTCAAGTCTGATTCGATTTTGACAAGTGGTCACGAATAAGTATGATTTTGTTCATTGCCTATTTAATAATATTCAGTCGAAAACTGAATGGGATTTCCTCAAATATAAGATAAAGTTATCGTTTAAACGGAATTGCAGTTTGATTATTATATTGAAAAACATTCAAAAAGATATTTACATGATTGAAATATTTCATTTCATACTCACCCATTTACAATATTATGTTTTTGTAGATTCTTATTTGTATGATTAAGAAAGTTCACTTTTATTATATTCTTTTCTTTTGAATTCCTACCATAAATAGCAAAGTTTATAATACTGTTGTATAATTTAAAAATAAATCAATTTTTTACAAATCTGAACGTGAAGTATGACCACCACATGTCATGGTTGAAACAAGGAAATATATCCATTCACTTCGATAAAACAGCTGGTATAACGAGATTACCAAAATACTAACAGCTTTGTTTTTATAGAGAGTAAGCCAACCTCATGGGATTAATATTGGAGTCAAATAGATGCGACATGTAGATCTCGCATCCAAGTCATGTCGTAACTTCAGTGATCTGGCCTCCAAGTCATGTCGTAACTTGATTGAAACAATTGGACAGCATTAAAATCTGGATTTTTTTGAGAAACCTGCATTAAAATGACGTCAAATATTCATGTTCGTCACTAATCACGTTAGATGACACTCACGTTTGGGTCAAATACCTTTTTCGCAGGCATTGACTAACTATCTTACTTCTATTTAAACAATGCTAACAGTAACTATCTTTTAACATTCGAAGTCAAACACCTAGGAACTAAATAATTAAAGACAGGAAGATAATTCGGATAATTGCACAACTACCTGTGCCACTGCCTCCTATTAGACACTTTATGTACTAATGACTTTGCCTAGTTGCTATGTCGAGCGAGAGTGTACTAAATCGCGTCGGATGTGCCATCTTTTTTTTGAAAATCTTGCACCGTGGCCTTAGTTTTTAGTGTATAGTAACAGAGATTCAATAATAATAAATTTGATTTAGGTTTTTACAATACTGATCAATCAATTATTGACTCTGTTCCTTGAAAATTTTCTTGAGGTTATGGTACACAACTTTCTCACATCCTTCAAAAACTGCATCTGGTACAGCATTATACATATGTACATACACTTTGATAAATAGGAGAATCCTGTCATATTTTTGACCTTGCAAAGTTATTTCAGAGTCTTTCTTTGGTTCGTAGGTTATAATTATGATAGTCTTTATTTTGTTTTAGTTGCACATTGGTTTTAATTAGGTTATTCTGTATTTTATAAATAAGTTTAGTTTGTTCAAAGTTTTTTAGTCTCTTGACGATATTGAAAAGAATTTATAAATATATGGGAATTCACGTTTTTATATTATATTTGTACCGTTAATATATATAAAGGAAAAATGTTAAAAAAAAATTGTAAATAGTAGAATAAGAGTATATTATAGGTTGTACAGTTAATTATAAAAAATTTAAGAGACATTTTAAAATCGGGAAAATGAAAGTGATTTGACTAGTGAGTGTCGAAAAGGTATCGTGAGTGAAAATGGAAAACTTATCAAGAGAGTGCTGAAGAAGGTTACTAGGAAAAAGTTTGAGAAAAAAGAGAAAGGACGAGTTGAGGCGAGGCTAGAGAAAAAGGAAGCTGAAATCCAGACTGATCAATTTTTGAAAAAGAAAAACTTTAGAAAAACTCAAAGCAAATACTTAAAATCATCACCAAAGGACATATAAGAGGTTAATTTGACACTGGAAGTAAACAACTCACCAGAAAATTTTACCACGACGAAATAAAACCAATTGAAAATCATCGACCTGCAAACCAGCAACTATAAAGGTATTTATCATCCTTTTGGCCACGAACTGCATTCAACAAATTTCTTCCTAAGCTGATATTCAAGCTGTATTTTCAACAATCTTCAACAACGCGAAACTTTTCTTCACTGGAACTTTTTGTGCGTAAAAAACTATCACACTTTTTAATAAAACATAATTTGAATCACTGCATTGAGAGGACAATAGTTAGTATTATTATTAGCATAAATAATTTCAATTTCATATAACTTTTACATATTTGATCACAGAAAAGCTAGGTTACTTAACCTTTCAACCTTGGCAAGCACACTGAACTGAAGAAGTTTTCATTTCTCTGGAGTCATTTCATCATTCACTAACATTACACCCAAGGTTAACTGGTTGTCTAACTTGTGCAGAGTAGCAATATTGAAAATTTAATAGGAATAAGCGTTTAGCTAGCTAGAGCAGGTAGAGGTAAGTTTTGTTGATGTGAGAAACATAACATTTTCTATTTACTCTGATTAAGTAAAGAAAACAACTTCTATATTTGAATTAATGCAATTTATTTACTCTTGTAACAACATTTGGTAAAGTAAAAAATATTTACATCTTGGAAAGCCCTTTTCAAGAATCCTACCCTGAGAAAGAGAGTACTACATGTTCTGGAGCGCCGATTGAGTTTGGAGATACTGAAAAATAAAAAAAAGGAGATCAGGAATAAGCGGGAAAACGGTAAAGTAAGGTGTAAGTTTTCATTTGAGCAAACAATTGTCATTAAAAAGAAAATATACTATAACATTTTCAATTTCTTGCATTACAACAAAATTTCTGAATTTATGAAAAATTTCACCAATATAAAATAAAAATATTAAAAAAAAAAAAAAAAAATAAAAAAAAAATAAAAACATAATATTGTTAGCACCGCAACTTTGGGGCTATTTTTACTTCATTAAAAGTGTTACAAAATTTCATCATATATCTTAATTCATAACAAATTGTATCCACAATGTGGGACTTAACAAAACACACATATAATCACACATCACCTCATTATATTATTATTATTATAACAATATATATATATATATATATATATATATATATATATATATATATATATATATATATATATATATATATATATATATATATCAAAAACAAATATATCGGAAAGCAAAATGAAAAATATTGCTACGACTAATAAACAAATATATTGACACAAAATTTTGTATATTTGCAAAAACACTGTTTAACCCAAACGATGCCTAATAAAGTAATGTGGATTTCACAATTTATATTTTGTAGGATGTACATCGTGCAGAAATACTTCAAGAGGTTACAAGCAGTTTTGAAGATACAAAAATATTTTCGAGGCTACAAGTGCAGATGTTGGGTACAAAAATTGAAAACTGGGCTCGTGCTTTTTCAAGCACACTGTAGAGGATTTAAAATCAGGAAGTTGATAGCAGAGCACAAGTTGAAAATTGATGTGTTTCCTAGAAGACCTCGGGTAAGTTTATTTTCTTTATTTACTATTTTTTCTTAAAGAAGTCATGGTCACGAAACATTTAAAATGTTTTGATGAAATGGTCTGGTAAATCAAATTGTGTTGATTCACTTCATTACATTTAGTAGTGGGACGGGATCAGTGTTGCCAATTTTTGACATGTCACAATGACAAATATTTTTAAAGGAGTAAGTATATGTGTAGTTTCAAATAATAGTAGGTGAGTGAACTGTGGTTTGTCATTTCCTTGACAACGTCAGGTTGTAACGGCAATATTTATTTATCGCTGTCAAACACGTAGAATTTAATATAATTTAAATAATAATGAGTGATTCTGAAACTGGTAGTTTACCTTCTGATTCGGAAGAAATGATGCGAAATATCGTGGACTCCCTTTTGCCGAAAAAATCACGAAAAGTATATGAAATGGTGTTTAATCGGCACGAAGAATGGTGTTCTGCTAAGAAAATCAAGAATATCACTCATGAAAAAGTATTGTTGGCTTACTTTGAATGCTTATCTAAGGAAAGAAAACAATCTTCTCTTTGGTCGTATTATTTGATGATAAGAAGTATTTTATCAACAAGAAAAAACGTCGATATTGGTAAGTACCTACAGCTGGTTGCATTACTAAAACGTAAATCAGAAGGTTA
This sequence comes from Chrysolina oricalcia, assembly GCA_944452925.2. NCBI lineage: Eukaryota > Metazoa > Arthropoda > Insecta > Coleoptera > Chrysomelidae > Chrysolina > Chrysolina oricalcia. The sequence goes on from OX101825.2 coordinate 55,309,738, forward strand.
CAGAGCTAAAAAATCAAAAATTTTTACTAAACAAGATGTTACAAAGTTTTTAACGGAAACATCCGATGATACATATTTATTTAAAAAAGTAACTATGATAATTGGAAAGTGGTGCATGCAGAAGAGAGGAATTGACAAATATGCTTCTTGAAAATGTAATAGATGAAGGATCCGTTTTTAGAATTACTTTACCGAATACAAAAACAAGGGTAATGCGAGAATTTGGAAAAATTGCAGTTTAGGGTAGTAACCCCGATTTTGACGAATTTTTTTTGGGGGTTATTTCGAGGTCCTTGAACACAAATCTGAAGTCAAAAAGCCTCGCTCTCACTTACTTTGTGATTTACGACCTATTAAATGTCGCAAAAGGGGTATTTTCAACATCAAATTTTTTCCACAAAAAGCAAAAAATTTGCCTTTGCCTTACATACGCGAGCGCGCGCTTTTCTACTACTATTTTATTTTTTCTCTGCTTTTTGTAGAAGGGTTCTGCATTACTAAAACGTAAATCAGAAGGTTACAGAGCTAAAAAATCAAAAATTTTTACTAAACAAGATGTTACAAAGTTTTTAACGGAAACATCCGATGATACATATTTATTTAAAAAAGTAACTATGATAATTGGAAAGTGGTGCATGCAGAAGAGAGGAATTGACAAATATGCTTCTTGAAAATGTAATAGATGAAGGATCCGTTTTTAGAATTACTTTACCGAATACAAAAACAAGGGTAATGCGAGAATTTGGAAAAATTGCAGTTTAGGGTAGTAACCCCGATTTTGACGAATTTTTTTTGGGGGTTATTTCGAGGTCCTTGAACACAAATCTGAAGTCAAAAAGCCTCGCTCTCACTTACTTTGTGATTTACGACCTATTAAATGTCGCAAAAGGGGTATTTTCAACATCAAATTTTTTCCACAAAAAGCAAAAAATTTGCCTTTGCCTTACATACGCGAGCGCGCGCTTTTCTACTACTATTTTATTTTTTCTCTGCTTTTTGTAGAAGGGTTCATTCCTTATTTCTTGGTGAAGATTCATAGCCAGAAATACGAGAGCGAAGCGAGCCCGCTCGGCCGACATTTCGCAATTCCGCGTGGGCGGAATTGCGAAATGTAGGCCGAGCGCGCGCTTTTCTACTACTATTTTATTTTTCTCTACTTTTTGTAGAAAGGTTCATTCCTTATTTCTTGGTGAAGATTCATAGCCAGAAATACGCGAGCGAAGCGAGCCCGCTCGGCTGACATTTCGCAATTCCGCGCGCGCGAAATTGCGAAATGTCGGCCGAGCGCGCGCTTTTCAACTACTATTTTATTTTTTCTCTACTTTTTGTAAAAAGGTTCATTCCTTATTTCTTGGTGAAGATTCATAGCCAGAAATACGCGAGGGAAGCGAGCGCGCTCGGCCGACATTTCGCAATTCCGCGCGCTTTTCTACTATTTTATTTTTTCTCTACTTTTTGTAGAAAGGTTCATTCCTTATTTCTTGGTGAAGATTCATAGCCAGAAATACGCGAGCGAAGCGATCGTGCTCGGCCGAGATTTCGCAATTCCGCGCGCGGAATTGCGAAATGTCGGCCGAGCGCGCGCTTTTCTAGCACTATTTTTTTTCTCTACTTTTTGTAGGAAGGTTCAATTTTTACGTGGAGAAATAATAATGCAATACTCGATAAACTGCAACATTACGATGTTATACCAAAAAGTAGGGTAATAAAATGCAATAAAATGGTGACCAGTCATGCCCGACCAGTCGTTTATGCAGAACACATGTTTATTCACACATACATTTTATTCGCAGAAAAATTGCAAAATTCGCGCGGGTATGAACTAGACTTAACAGGGTTTCATGAGAGGTAGCGCGAAAAGTGTCTTGTGAATTTCAGAATATCGGAACACGACCGTTTGTTTGTTGTTGTTGCTGTCACTGCTGTCAATAAATGATTTTTATCAAATGTATTGTTATGTTAATTTAAATCTTATATTTTCAATACAAAGTTGAAAATACTGCAAAATGTTCCAAAAATGCGTGAATTGATGTGTCTAGATTATGCTGATATAAGGCAAAGGCAAATTTTTTGCTTTTTGTGGAAAAAATTTGATGTTGAAAATACCCCTTTTGCGACATTTAATAGGTCGTAAATCAAAAAGTAAGTGAGAGCGAGGCTTTTTGACTTCAGATTTGTGTTCAAGGACCTCGAAATAACCCCCAAAAAAAATTCGTCAAAATCGGGGTTACTACCCTAAACTGCAATTGTACCGAGATTTTTTTGTAACTTCGGGGAATATCCCAGGATTGAATATGGTAGAACTTGTCAGACAATATGTGAAAATTCTACCTTGCAACACAAACCATCAACTTTTTTTTGTCACTTATTAAAATAAGAAATGCACAAAACAACCCGTTGGAACACACAAAGCAATACTGTTGCTAAAGGTTACATCGAAAATTCGAAAGAGCAAAAGAAAAAATATCAGATCCAATTTTTGGTGCCAACAACCAAACAGGATTACAAGTTTACCAAAAATCATCAACTACTGATGTAAAAACTCTAGAATCCATTGGAATTAATATTGCAAATTGTAGTCATTGCTTTTTTACCATTTATAATAAATAGTTTTGTACATCGTTATTAATTTTGAATAAATTTTTTTGATCTCAACATTACATGGTTTTCATATAGAATTTAATTATGGTACTTAGTCCCATAATTAATTCATTATGTAAGTACTAAGTACCATAATGAGCTTCCTTATGTCATCAAAATTGAGTGACATAACGTTGTCATTAAGACATGCGATCAGATAAAAGCTTTTAATCAAAAATAGGCTTATATGGACAAGCATCAAATTTCACATCAGTTATCAACAATAACGACATTAATGTTTTTTGTAACGGTGACTGACAGAATTATACAGAGGATGAAGTACCTGACAATTGACAATTGGTATATGATTGTTCTGGTAATATAATTAAGAGTTGAAATAAGTGGAAATCTTTTGTGTGTCATTCGAAAATTGACAGTTGAGATAGGTTAAACCAAAAGGAGTTCATAGCACTCAGTGAAGAACCTCGAAAATTATAGAAGTAATGGTACCGCGAATACCTAGTTGAATCACCGGTAATTTCTGAGCAACTTTCTCAATTATTTTTCCATCTCGCTTTCAGAGACTTCATGGTATGTTATTCAATTTTCTGCCACACCAGTGGACCCGCGTTGTAGGTCGAAATGGATCACCCAGAAAAGTTTTGAAACCAAGGTAGAAAATCGTTTAGGTACTATGAAACAAACTTCAGTTGTTGAATGTTCTGTTGTATTCTGTGAAAAAGTATTATCAGTGATTGACGTGGCTTTGTAATGCTACATATATTCACCTTCAGACATGGTGAACCCTGAATTTCCATAATCAGGATCCGGATCTGGCATCTAACGTCTACGTAGTCTTATTGGCAATCGCACTTCTATGAGATGACTCATAACTAACCTGTAACCCGTATTATCCTGCTTTTTTCCTTCGCAGCAACATTACCAACAATTTATACTTTATATCCACTAATAAATCATGAATTTGAAATACACTCAGGTGCATAAAAAACTTACTGTCACCACAGATATGGGCCCTTCCATCAAGCTAACTATGTTGAAATTTTTCGGTCTGAAGTCAAAAGAAACGAATGTTCTGAATTTTCCAGCCTTCAGCTACTCAAATTTTATAGCTTCAGCTACTCAATTTTCATTGTCTTAAATTGTATAGCCTTCGGATAATCTTTTTCGGCCTTCAGTAATTCAGTAATTTTTTTGAAAAGGAAATAAAGTTGTTATTTGTTCATTTCTGCATATTTATACTGCCATCCCACACAAGCTAGATATCAATTTATAGTTTATCTCTCTCTTCGGTTGTCTTTTGCTGACTTGCACCCTCCCATCTGAATTAGGCAAGTTAACTCATGTCCGATTTGGTTTAATAATCAGTAAATTTGAATAATCTATTTGTTGAACATTAATCACACCCTAAACGAACCGACAAAAAGTGATAACTTCCAGTAATTTTGAATAAAAACTTGGAATTTGCATTTTAAAAAATTTGGAAGGTTACAAGAAAAATAAATGAAATTTATAAAGACGACGAGTAGTCATTTAAGAAAATTTCAAATAAATTCCCAAAACCACGGGGATAAATAAATGATACTATCATCGTCGTTGGAATATCTTTATTATTGCCAGTTTGAAAATGAAAAACTATTTTAGTTTTACTGTTCTACGATCAAAATCACCTAAAGTCGAACTCTTCAAATCTCATGTACTAAAGACTTTGTTGAAAAATCCACCTGTGCCGATATTCTGCTTGCGTATTTTGATCAATAAGATTGTCCTCACCCTTTTTACGAAACGCCACTGTTGACAGAGAGGAAATTATATTTTGTACTGTCAATACTATCGTTCGACCGTTGTCACATCAACGGTATAGATATAATTTCTGTTCGTGTTTGACTGATAGAATTCGCCATTTAAAAAATATTTGGTTTTACCATAATTTTTGAGATATAACCTAAAACGCGTTTTTTCGATGTCCTGTCAAAGAGTGTCCCGACTGTAATATACGATCAAATGTCAAATTGCATACAGGGACTCTAGCATAAACTACTCCCAGTTTGTACCTTTAATGAATTAATATTATTTAAACTCATTGAATATGGAAATCAAGAATTGAAAATATTCAGGCATTTACTGGATAGATAAATGAACAATAATCCGTAGTAAAAAAAAATTATCACGATTTTCCTATCAATTATGCAGTGGTTAGTTAACAATTTTTTCCTACTTGAACATGATCATTAAACATTGCAAGTGCGGTAATTGTTAAATAACAAATCTGAGATGTTTTTTCCTTCTTTTGGAGCTATTTTTTTAAAGTCTCGTCATAATTTATCTTATGCCACGTATAAATAATAGAGGTTCAAGGACAGGATCTTGTGGAACACCAAAGTCGATAGGATGACTTGTTGAAATTTGAACCGAGGTTCAATATAGTAGGAGGCACTCAAAATATGAGGAATCGAATTCGAAATTGATTGCTGTCTGAGATTTCAGACTGATTTGGGTAGAATATGAGGTAGAACAGTTTTATACTGATCATGCGCCTTTTATCCTTATAGGCTATAGCATTCTGTAATATGTTCGAGTCATCAAATTGGATAATAAAGATTATTATTATTATTATTATTATTATTATTATACCTATGTGATTTTTTCAAGGGAAACGGACCATTTGTATCAAGACCATTGCCCAATAATGAAATACAGTATATCAGGTGATTTCCTGATCTGGTGAATAGGGAGGGTGTTCTAATAATTTTTTGCATGGCAACATGAGATTTGTGTGCAGGGGCGTTGCCCTGCAAAAACAACACACCTTTGGATAGCTTTCCGCGTCTTTTCACTTTAATTTTTTCCCGTAGAGTGGTCAGTAATGTCGAATAGTAATCTCCAGTTATTGTTCTACCCTTATCCAAAAATTCAATCATGATTACTCCATGGCAATCCCAAACGACTGAAGCAAGAACTTTTCTTGCAGATTTTTGGACACGAAACTTCTTAGGTCTTGGAGAACCGGAGTGTCGTCATTCCATCGATTGTTGCTTTGTTTCTAGATCGTAGAAATGTACCCGGGTCTCATACATAGTAACAATTCGGTTTAAGAAGTCTACATCGTTTTCAAATCGAGCACAGATCGAACGCGATAATACTTCCCTTGCACGCTTTTGGTCACCATTCAAACATTTGGGGATCCATTTTGCAGCATTTTTCTCATGTCCAAATTGACGTGAACTATATGATGAACGCGTTCGTATGAAATATTCAGTGCTTCAGATATCCTTTTTAACCCAATTCGACGGTCTGTTAAAATCATGTCATGAACTGCATCGATATTTTCGTGGACTGACACAGAAACTGGCCTTCTCGTTCGGTCATCATCTTCAATGGAAAATTTACCTCTTTTAAAGCTTGCAGTACAATTTTTCACGGTCGCTTACGAAGGACATTGATCACCAAGGGTATTAACCATATCTTCTTAAACCTGCTTACCTCTCAACCCTTTTAAATACAGGTACTTGATGATGGCTCGATACTCCAATTTTTCGATTTTCACAATTTCGGTGGACATATTTTTTCTTTTAATTTATTGCGTAACTCTGGTTTACTTTTTTAACGTCAAACTTTACACCGACACTTCTAATAAGTTATTGTTCGTTGCTATGGTAACGCAATATTTTTTTTATGCAGGGAACTGGTCTAGGCTAACTAGATATCAATACATCCTCGTACTCATCGTAAATTGATTAGGTTCTGTACCTGAAAAAGCGCCTAACCGAACATAAAACAACTTTATAAACAGAAACACAAACTCCACATATTATGCTACACATTCAAAACAAGGTCACGAAGCTGAATGTTTCAGAAAGTATGGAGATTAATATTGTTTTAAAAAAATGGTTCCGTCAACCGATTGCATCCCTATGCACAACCCTCAGAAGTCTTCGATAGACTTGCGCGAGCTATGGAAGACGCAGCCCTTACCTTTTAACTTGTGATGCCATGCACGAGACCGATGACCTTGCGGGGATTTGAATCCTCGACCCTTCGCTTCAAAGGCGAATGCTATCAGCACGGCCATGGAAAAATGTAAAAATTCTCTAACTGAATAATTCACCACTACTCAATATGATTTTCGAAAAAGTTAAATTAAATATAATCAGTAATGTATTGGTACTTATCGAAAGTTTATTGGGAGTCAGGTATACAACCGAACCGTAATCAATTTTTGATGCATATTCAAGGGATCACAGCAAAGATATAATTTAGATTACTGGATTACCTTGTTTCACGCTTAATATTTCTTTGCAAAAAGGTTACACGCACCTCCATGACTCAGTAGTCAGGAGGACTTTATCTTTTCGGTATATGTAGCCTTTGAATTGTATCCAAATCTTTTCCCCTTTGTGATTTAACAAACTCCGTTATTGTCAAACACTACTGACAAAGTTTTATTGATAGATGTCATGCGACAAATCAATCGTACTATAATGATATACCTACACTTCAACTGAAATGCTAGAGAATTGATATACAGGATGAATCTTGTATGTGCCAACTGAGCTCATTACCATTTTGTCGCTGTTTTCTCTATCGCCATTTCTGACATTGCTGTTTTGTCTTGTTGCTGATTTGTCTGTGGTTATTTTGTCTTCTCGCTGTTTTGGCCTTGCTATTTTGTTCGTCGCCATTTTGGTCTCGCTATTTTGCCCTCTCGCTGTTTTGGCCCCGCCATTTTGTACTCTAGCTATTTGGCCTCACTATTTTGTTCTCTCGCTGTTTTGGACTCGCTATTTTGGACTCGCTATTTTGTCCTCTCTCTGTTTTGGCCTCGCTATTTTGTTCTCTTGCTGTTTTGGTCTCGCTATTTTGTCCTCTCGCTGTTATGGCCCCGCTATTTTTTCTAGGCGTCATTTTGGACTCTCCTTTTTGTCCTGTCGCTATTTTGTTCTCTCATGACTTTGGCCTCGCTATTTTGTCTTCTCGCTATTTTGTATTCTCGCTGTTTTGGCCTTGCAATATTGTCCAGTTGCTATCTTGTCTTCTCGCTGTTTTGGTCTCGCTATTTTGGTCTCGCTATTTTGTCCTCTCGCTATTTTGTCCTCTCGCTATTTTGTCCTCTCGCTATTTTGTCCTCTCGCTGTTTTGGCCTCTCGCTGTTTTGGCCCCGCCATTTTGTACTCTAGCTATTTGGCCTCACTATTTTGTTCTCTCGCTGTTTTGGACTCGCTATTTTGGACTCGCTATTTTGTCCTCTCTCTGTTTTGGCCTCGCTATTTTGTTCTCTTGCTGTTTTGGTCTCGCTATTTTGTCCTCTCGCTGTTATGGCCCCGCTATTTTTTCTAGGCGTCATTTTGGACTCTCCTTTTTGTCCTGTCGCTATTTTGTTCTCTCATGACTTTGGCCTCGCTATTTTGTCTTCTCGCTATTTTGTATTCTCGCTGTTTTGGCCTTGCAATATTGTCTAGTTGCTATCTTGTCTTCTCGCTGTTTTGGTCTCGCTATTTTGGTCTCGCTATTTTGTCCTCTCGCTATTTTGTCCTCTCGCTATTTTGTCCTCTCGCTGTTTTGGCCTCTCGCTGTTTTGGCCCCGCCATTTTGTACTCTAGCTATTTGGCCTCACTATTTTGTTCTCTCGCTGTTTTGGACTCGCTATTTTGTCCTCTCTCTGTTTTGGCCTCGCTATTTTGTATTCTCGCTGTTTTGGCCTTGCAATATTGTCCTGTTGCTATCTTGTCTTCTCGCTGTTTTGGTCTCGCTATTTTGGTCTCGCTATTTTGTCCTCTCGCTGTTTTGGCCCCGCCATTTTGTACTCTAGCTATTTGGCCTCACTATTTTGTTCTCTCGCTGTTTTGGACTCCCTATTTTGTCCTCTCTCTATTTTGGCCTCGCTATTTTGTCTTCTTGCTGTTTTGGTCTCTCTATTTTGTCCTCTCGCTGTTATGGCCCCGCTATTTTTTCTAGGCGTTATTTTGGCCTCTCCACTTTGTCCTGTCGCTATTTTGTTCTCTCATGACTTTGGCCTCGCTATTTTGTCTTCTCGCTATTTTGTATTCTCGCTGTTTTGGCCTTGCAATATTGTCCTGTTGCTATCTTGTCTTCTCGCTGTTTTGGTCTCGCTATTTTGTCCTCTCGCTGTTTTGGCCTTTCTATTTTGTCCTTTCTTTTTTGTCCGGCGCTATGTTGCCCTATCGCTATTTTGTCCTGTCGCTATTTTGTCTTTTTGCTATTTTGTCCTCTTGCCGTTTTGCCCGTTACTTTTATGTCCATCGCTTTTTCGTTCCAGAGCCGTCTAGCACATTTAAATTGTACATGGGGGTGTTGAAAATATTCAAAATACCAAAGAGGAAATTAAACATTTCAGAGATCTACAGTGACCGCCAAAAAGTATGTAGCATATGGGAAAAATTTTTATTATTGGAGTATTGGAAAAAATATTCTGGGGAAAAGTTTATGCATGTCCGATAACCTAAAAATCGATTTTGACACATGTCACGTGATCGCTAGAATGGCGGCAAAATGAAAAAAGTTGCAATGCAAAGGCAAAAAAGGGGTAAGATGGCAAGATATCAAAAAAGTTATTTGAAAAAGTCACTTAGAATTCAATTTTATACACATAAACGAAGTTTCAAGAGATAATTCAAAAAAATTGAAAATAGCAATTTTTTAAAAATATTTTCCCATCTATTTAAAAATATTATTATTTTTCTTATGAATAGCTTGACTATACTGAAACATTTGCATTTTAATGATAATGACAAAACTTTCTCATTTTCTCCACACTAGAGGGCACTAAATTAAAAAAATTGGTTTTTGCCAGAACCCTCGCTGTTACATTGGTTCTTATCTAACAGTTATATCAGAATTCCAAGACTATTGTGTTGATATGGCAATCTAGAAACACCATGTTTCCTGATTTTAATCAAGTTTCAATAATAATGCTGTATGAGCGTTTTACTTTGCACATAAACTTTAAGAATCTTTAATGACGCACTATTTTCAAGTTTATGTGCGAAGTGAAACGCTCATGCACGATTATCATCGGAACTTGATTATAATCTGGAAATAACCATGTTTTTGGAGTGTCATGTCATCACAATGGTCGTGGAATTCGGATATAACTGTTAGATACGAACCGATGTAACAGCAAGGGTTCTGACAAATTCCCATTTTTTCAATTTAGTGCCCTCTGGTGTGGAGAAAATGAGAAAGTTTTGTCATTATCATTAAAATGCAAATGTTTCAGTATAGTCAAGCTATTCATAAGAAAAAAAAATAATATTTTTAAATAGATGGGAAAATATTTTTAAAAAATTGCTATTTTCATTTTTTTTAAATTATCTCTTGAAACTTCGTTTATGTGTATAAAATTGAATTCTAAGTGACTTTTTCAAATAACTTTTTTTGATATCTTGCCATCTTACCCCTTTTTTGCCTTTGCATTGCAATTTTTTTCATTTTGCCGCCATTCTAGCGATCACGAGACATGTGTCAAAATCGATTTTTAGGTTATCGGACATGCACAAACTTTTCCCCAGAATATTTTTTCCAATACTCCAATAATAAAAATTTTTCCCATATGGTACATACTTTTTGGCGGTCACTGTAGATAAAGATTAAATCGATGATTTTCAGTTTTTCTAGGTATTTTTAATCCCAAGCCTGTTGAAGACTTTTAAACGTTCTCATTGCGGGTGCGGTCAGTTAACGAAGAGAAAAATAAATAAAACAGAACCTCTGCGAATTAGTATGTTCAGTCCCACACAAACAGAAATCTTAGCTTAGCTGCGCAACTGCTTATAGCCTTATCGAAAATGAAAACTCATTATTTTTACAGTTTAATTATTCATTAAAAATTTTATATCGAATTCTTCATGACTCATTTTATCAGTATTTCGTTTGCTACTGTTCGATTTAGAAAGTAAAATAGATCTCATATTACACTTGATAAATAAAAGTAAAACTTTCCTAAAAAGCTTATACTGTCGAGTTCAGCTGAGGTTTCCGTCGAAATTTTCAGTAGCTGAATAATGAAGGATGGACCTTGCAAATAATAAGTCGTATTATTTTTATTCAATGGGTAATATAACATTTCAAGTAAGTACTCCTCCCTTATTATTTACCCACTAGCATTTACCTGTGCAAACCCAACAGTTTCAAATCTGTTTAGTGTTTCGTTATATTGACCTTAAATAATGAATACAATTATATATGTTTTCTGGGTAAATAAACCCTACGTTTCCGACAAATTTAAAAAACTTTTGCGTTATTCCCTTTAATCAATTCAGGTTGCAATCAAAATTTTTCAGTGTAAATTAACCAAAAAAAATAAAATATGTTGCCGTCAGCTGCGGAGGTGGGGCAAAATTCGACGAGACTTATGCCATAGAGAGAATTAATGTTTCTTTGCCTTTGCCACTATTTTAGAATTTTTTCGTAGGCCCGTATCAGGCCCTCCACTGCGGCTAAGGGCCTATTGTGGCTCACCCTATAGTTATATTTATCCCAGTATATCCAATCTCTTGACGAAATTGAGGAATGCATTGGGAGAACTATTTACCAGGTTTTCTGGCCTTACTGTCGTATCGCCAAATATTGAGAATCTGGTTCTGGCCGCTGCAGGGCATGTACACAGAATGTGTTTAGCCGTTTCATTATCATCCATGCATAGCCGGCACTCTGCATCTTATGCAAGTCCGATTTTATGCATGTGATGTTTGAGTTTGCAGTGGCCAGTAAGAAAATCTACGATGACTCTGAGATGTGCTCTACTGAGTTCTAGCAGTTTGTCAGAGTCCTATTTTTCCTTGTACAAGCGATAAATGCTTTGGAATGGGCTGGGTCCAGTAGACATTCTTGGCGGTGCTGTATGCTAAACCGATTACCGGTTCAGGACCAGTGAACGGGGTTTCGGTCCCCCTATTGCTAGGGCGTCCACTATTTCGTTTCCTTCTAGGCCCGTGTGACCTGGTATCCAGACTAGGGTAACGTTGTTGCGTTGTGCTAGTCGGTTTAAGGTGTCTCTGCAGTTCCGTACTGCTCTAGATTTAAAGCAGTTGGATTCAAGCGCTTTCAGTGCTGCTTGACTATCTGAAAATATTTTCATTGTTTTTCGTGTGTTGTATCGATTTTCCAGCTCCCTTGCACAAATTTCAATGGCATATGCCTCTGTCTGGAATATCGTAACTTGTTTACCCATTCTGAATGAGCGTTTTACTATACTGGATTCTTTATTATATTGACAAAAAAAATTGTTTACTTTGGGTATGTTCATTGATTTCTCGAAAGCTTTCGACTTGGTTGATCATCGAATAATTACTGCCAAATTAGAGAGATATGGAATAAGAGGTTTGCCTTTAACTTTAATCGAATCATACCTCAGTAAAAGAAAACAAATGATAAGAGTCGACAACATTTTCTCTGAAGAAATGAATGTAGAGCAAGGTGTGCCGCAAGGTTCTGTCATGGGGCCTCTACTTTTCAACATTTTTGCTAACGATCTTATTTTCTAAATACAAAGGGCTCAGAATGTTTGTGTTATCTGCTATGCGGATGACACGAATATTTTGGTTATTGACAAGGATCTCAATAGGCTGAAGACTACTGCTGAAGCAGTATATGCTAATATTGTAAAATGGTCCGACAATAATAATCTACAACTGAATCATCGGAAAACGATAACTGTTCTTTTTGGAAATGGCAGGACTGATGAAATCAAACTCTTTGAAGGTTCCAATGAAGAAATAGTAAATAGTAAATCAGTGAAAATGCTGGGGGTTACATTTGATGCTAAACTTCATTGGGATTGTCACATTGAGTGTTTGTGTAAAAAAATACAGAGTAGCTGTTATAGTCTGAAATTTATGAAGAACCACTGTAGTGAGTACACACTACTGTCATTGTACTATATAAAGTATGGAGTTTTGATTTGGGGAAATTGTGCACATGTGAACAGAGTATTGGTACTTCAGAAATACACGATTAGAATTCTTGCTAGTATCAATACTAGAACGAGCTGCAGAGATTATTTCAAAAAATTCAAAATCCTAACTGTTGTAAGCTTATATATACTGGAAGTTTGTACACACGTCTTTAAAAATAAAAATAAGTTTTTGAATACTGCTGAGAAGCATAACCATAATATAGTCCGGTGAGAATCACCGGACTACGCTGTACCAAAATAGTTATTTGTATGCTAAGGCCGCGAAATACCTTTTTAACGTACCGAAAGAACAGTTATCGCCGAGGCCGCTTGCGGCCGAGGCAAGATAATCTTGAGGTCGTTAAAAAGTTTCGCGGCCATGGCATACACACTATTTTTCGTGCAATCGTTAAAATTATTAAAATAGATAGTTGTAAATAAATATATTATTGCTCTAAAATCAACAGCAGTTCAATTTATTTAACAATATCACCGTGTGCTATGGAAATGATATGTTTCAATATATACAAAATATTTTGACAGTTCTTGTCAAAACGCAAAATGTCTGATACTGATAGCGATATTTCAGTACCTTCCACTCCTACTGAACTCAAATTCGGCGCTTTCCGTTTTAATACCCGAAAAATCTAAACGGCAGTACGAAAAATGTTACGGCGAGTTTAAAGATTGGTGTGACAAACAGAATGTTAAGACGATGTCTGAAAACATTTTTGAAAGTGACGTTTGGTTTCGCGGCCGTTGCTATGGGTAACGGCCGCGAAATTAAATTTCGCGGACTGTGCTGAGAACGCGAAATACTGACTTCGCGTGCGATTGCACGAAAAAGTTTTTTTTTTACTGGCTGTAAATTATATAACTCTCTTGATGAGCATATTAAGAGCTCCCTCAATATAAATATTTTCAAAGCAAGACTGAAACAACAGCTAGTTCAGAAACCCTGCTACACTATAGATGAGTACTTTGCATAGTTTGTATTATGATCGCGATATATGCAATTGATTTTGTTTGTATTCAAAATAGCACATTTATATATATATATATATATATATATATATATATATATATATATACAACTACACAGCAGGCACCAGCAGACAAGACAAACGAGAAAACCCGTAAGACCCGCCCACCTCCAGGTAGCCAACCACCTATAAATACTACAGTGCAACCAACATCGGATCGTCTTTTGAGATCAAGGAGTAGGCAGGTTGAGACCTTGATATCTCTCAAGACCACGACTCGAGGAGTAGGCAGATAGAGGCCTCGCAGTCACACTCTTGAAAATGGCTCCAAAGCAGGAGCCGAAACGTCGAGTTATAAACTCTCAACGCGGTTCAACCCATGAACTTAGTAATGTACATATACATATATATATATATATATATATGACTGTCTCCTTTTGTTGTCTCATGTTTTCACGCCTTTTACCTTTTTATGCTTACGATTCAGAAAAGTATGCTCCTGTGAAGATGAATTTCTCAATTTTATATTATGTATTTTAATCTGTATTTTATTTTATTTTATTTACTTTGATATTTATTATTTGTCATAAACATGCATCTGTCTTTGGTCCTTGTGATTGAAATTTATATGTATATTTTTATGATTAATAAATTGATTGATTGATTGATTTCCATATACTCCGGCTCCGACGCCTTCCAAAGTTTTGAAACCCTACATAAGTCGGTTTCATTCCGGACCCAGTCTTCTCTTTCGGGAAAGACCGCATGTAGAACGTGTGAAGGTTGATAGTTTTGGGCATGATGTCTAAGGGCAATGTTGTGAGCTATTATGCCCTCCAGCATGCTGCTACCTCTCATGACACATGCCTGCGATAGACTAATGGCAGAGCTATGTGGAGAGGATGTAATCCAAGGAGAGCTTCCATTGCTGCCGTTGGCGTGGAGCGAATGCTTCCAGTAATCGCCAGACACGCTTGTCTCTGTAGTCCGTTAAGTTCAGCAAGGGCCATTTTTTGATGGCCCTTGCTCCAAAGCCATACGTGATCATTGGTCGTATAACAGTCACGTACAGCCAATATAAGTGTTTTGGTGACATGTCACATATTTTGCGGTATGTCCATAATGATATGCTAGCCTTTCGGGTAGTCTTTTCCAAGTGCAAGATCCAGTTTAGCTTTTTATCTAGGGTTATTCCCAGATATTTTGCTTCGCTCGCAAAATGAATTGTTACACCATTGATGGGAGGAGGTATTAAATGTTCCAGCTTCCTTTTCCTGGTGAACGGTACTATGACCATTTTGTGGAGGTTGATGGTCATTTCCTCCCTCTCACACCATTTGGTATCCAATATATCCTGAAGGACGTAGGAGATCGTCTCTTCTGATTTATCGTTTATTACTAGGACCAGATCGTCAGCATATGCTTGCAGATCAACCTCCCAGACCGAGAGAATGGCCAGCAGATCATCTAGCAGCAGTGACCACAATAGAGTGGAGAGGACACCTCCTGGGGACAGCCCCTGGCTGGCTTGAAGCTGACACTTTCCCCCTGTAGAGAGGTCGTTATTGTTCTGTTGTGAAGCATGGTTCTTATCCACTCACATAGTATCGGTTCAGTCCCTCTAAAGACAGTAGTGCATTGTTAAATGCTCCTTCTATGTCCAGGAATGTAGCGACTGCTACCTCCTGGTCTTCCAGGGCGTCGCTTATTCCTGAGGCAAGGTTATTGAGGGCAAGTTCTGTTGATTTGCTAGTCTGGTGGGCATACTGGTGAACATTGAATAATTTTTTTACTCGGATTTAAAACTTGGAAATAGTCGAAAAATTGGAGAACGATAATAATAATAGTCTTCATTAAAGTCAAGTAAGAGTTTACATGCATGCGGTCTTGGTGACATAGATTAAAGTGTAAGAGCAATCACTGACTGAACTCCGCCTTTAATAAAGACACTTCATTATTATTATAACATATTGACCATAAAAGGCGAAGTTTATTTTTGATCATGTACCAAAAATAATAACCAAAAATATTATTCCATTCAACCCAAAAACAGAGATGTGTTATAGAAATGAATTAAGTATTACGCAAGAATTTTTTGAAACAGTAACAGTCAAAATCATTGATAATGCAGCGTTTGAACCTATGAAATACGTTTTGGCTCACCTACTTACGCAGAAAACACAAGAACCGAAAGTTTGAAGAAGGGTTAATGTTATTGAGCTCTGATGGAACTGAGTTATATAGATGACATATTTGGTAGCTAAAAGAACGTCTGAAAATTAGTAAAATGCAGCTTTCTGCTTTTCTCCATATTCAACCACCTAATTTCCCTCAATTTATGCGAAATCCTTTGTCTTCTTCGTATTCCAAAAATTAGACGTAGACATGAATTTCTGAACTTTTTGAATTGTAGGGTTGAATTGGATCCATACAGGGCATCTGCATAATTAAATAATGACAGGACTAGCGTTTCGCAAAGTAGCTCTTTAACGCGAAAATTAAATAGATGCCAATCACCATATATTAACTTAATGTTACAATAAGCTCGTTGTATAAAATGTATTGATGTATTTCTCAAATCAAATTTCTCAAGTCAGAATCCAATATCACGCCTAAATTTTTTCTTCACTTGCAACTGCTAGTTCTTCATTATTAATATTAATATCAAGCTATATTGAAGCTATAATACAGAGTGTCATCAGCGTAAAAATAAATATTGCATTTTTTGATTTTGACAAGAAAATGAGAGAAGTACATATGGAAAACAATAATGGTCCAAGTTTAGATCCCTGTGGCACACCAGATCTCAACGATAACTAATCGGAACTAGTACCATTGACGCAAACCTGCTGTTTTGATTTTTGAGATAATTTTCGATCAGGATACGAACACTGTTTGAAAATCCCATGTACTTTAGTATAGCAATCATTAAGTCATAATTGATGGTATCAAAAGCTCTGCTAAAAGTCCCACTGGTCTAGGGACACACTGTATATTGTTGATGATATTTCCTTTGTTTTCGTCATTTTTCGACTGTTTTGCATTTTTCATCTACAAATTAACTAGGATTGTTTATAATTTACATTTTTTACAATGTTGTCGACCTCCTACGAGAGCTTAAGTTTGCATTGTTTTGCTATTTTTTCCCCGGCTTTGATTTCAAATGCTTAAATGTTGGTCTACAGTGGGAGTAGAGATGGATGTACATTAGCTCTGTGATCAACATTCAAAAGTGGTTATAAAAAACGAAATTACGGTAATGTATGTTTACCTTAAAATGAGTAATGATCGTAATTTTCTCCCAGATAATTTGATTTTTCTCAGTGCTTCCTTTCGTTACGTAAACTTGTTTGTTCATCATCGACAATGAGAAGAATTTTATAGAACAATCATTCGAGTTTGTTGACATTAAAATTGTAATTATTTACTTAGACCAAAGTACGCTCGTTGATACCTGACCGTTCTTCAGTTGAAAGATAGTGTGAAGGCATTGGTAAAGTTCGAAAGTTGATAATGCCATGTCGTTGTGTTCGATTCGGTTATTGTTGTTGGAAAATTTGAAGGTAGGTATACCTTTTTACAGATTTTCCGTTCGTTGTTAAATATCAATTATGTCTTATAATTGGCCAGATATAATAATAATAATGTCTTTATTCATCACAATCAACCCAACATGAAGCGGCATTGTGCTGAAGAAAATATAATGGATTTATGATGAAATGGTGAAGTGTCAGCTTGAGCTGCTTTTGAACTTTATATCAGGGAAAAAATAAAATGAATTCGGTAATTGAGAATACGATCAAATACAAATGAACAAAAAATATCCAAGACAATGTAACAACAAGTTTTTGTTTCTAAACTCAAAATGAGAAAAATAAAAACTAAGCAAAAAAACGTGGATATAAATGCTGAGCCAGAAACATCATATAATTTCTAACAACCAATTTGATTTACTATGGAAAAACTGGAATACCAAAATATAATCAAGTATTCATACAAGTAATCAGTACGTCAAGAAAGAGTTAAAAGAAACTAGAGTGATTTCCTGAGTACTTTAACGATGTGTCTGAACACAAATATTGGATAAATGTTTTGAGTACCGATATTTTGAATCGACGAAAATATTATTTTTAATACCTTGGAGTTTAAAATAGTGTATTCAGTGTGTGTCACTTTAATTTCAAACCAGTAAATTTTTGAATAGTTTTACAATAACATCGCCGTTTGTGTTTCTTGTTTTACACGACTTTATAATTATACAAGACTTTATATTCATTTCCAAATCCTTAGAGATATCGCTTTGAAATTTGAATCATTTGAATAAGTTGAGGAAAATATTTGTCAATTTTTTTCGCGATCGTATAATCTGGAAAAATTGTACGGGGTTTTTCCGTTTTTTTTTCGTTTCCACTTCCCTCTACAGGTTCAGAAATTGATTTGATCCAATCCGCATGTTTTAAAGACAAATCTCAATTTGATGTCCTACAGAAATGAGTATTTTTTCAAAATGATGGGAAAATCCTAAAAGATCTATAAAAAAAATATGCCGAACCGTTCATTTAAACTGATTTTCGGAAAATACGACCAAAAAATAAGATCAAAAACTCAAATTTCACAAAATACCTTTTTTAATCGCCTTTTGGAAATAAAAAAAAAATTAAATGAATATGTGCCGTAATATATGAGAAAATATTTCGAAGAAACGAAAAATTATGGTCTTGAAAAAAATGTATCATTTTTTTTTCTAAAAACGATAAAACTGAAAAACCAAAAGGGATATGGGAAAATGTAAATGAACAGTTTTACTGTCCTCAAGAAGGTCTACAAAAAGCTTTCAATTTTTTTTTTCATGTCTTGAAAAATAAACAAAATTTAGATTTTATTTTTATAAAACCACCAAAAACTCTTAAGACGGCGACAGATTTTCAAATTTCACATTCAACCATTTTTTATCGACTTCTAAAAACCTACAAAAAATGTAAATGATTTTTTGCCGTAATATCGATAGTTCGGGAAATATTTCTAAGAGACGAAAATTTATGGACTCGAAAAAATTACCGTAGTTTTTCTAAAAAAGGTTGGTCTAGTTAGGTTTGGTAAGGTTAAAAGCCTTAAAAATAGACGCTTTAGGGAGTATGTAGAATCGATAGAGGAGGTCGAAAATAGTATTTTGGATACATTTAGAAAATTTCATATTGTTCCGCATGTGGTAGTATAACTGGTACAAGAGCCGGAGAGAGATCGACCTTCACCCATCTGATTACTGGATGAAACAAATTTTCTATGAAGTTTCATAAATACACGAATACGCCTACAATGGCTTGTCTATCAAAATGTGGTCATGGTTATGTTTAATTAAAATAATAAAAATGGTAAAGGACACTTTATCGGGATTTGTCTCGAAACAAAATGGAAAGTGGTGTTGCTTCCGTGGCTTTATCTCCTGAACACGAATCCGAAAGAATTTCGTAGTGGTCTCTAATACTTTTCGAGTTATGACCTTTTGAATCTTGAAAATCGAGCATTTCAGACACAATTCTCATTAAATGTCACCTTCTTTTTGTCAACACTTTTTTGATACCCCAATCAATTCATATTTCACAAATGTTTTACAAATAAAATTAACTTCTTGAAGTAAATAATTGTGAAATATGAATTAATTAGGGTATAATAATAATAATAATAATAATAATAACGTTTATTAGAATAGAATAAAATAATAATAATAACAACAATAATACAGGATAGGTATGCACACATTCTTACTAATAAACGGGAAAAAAACCACTGAAAGAATATTAACACAATATCTCTTGTGCGTGGTGAGATGTAAATATATATAGATATACTGGTAATAGAATTAGATAAGATAAATTGATTAGGGTATGAAAGAAGTGTTGACAAAAAGGAGGCATTTTGTGCGATTTTTTACTAAAAAAATCGTGTTTGAAAATGGTCGATTTTCAAGATTCAAAAAGTCATAACTCGAAAAGTATTAGAAACCACCTCGAAATTCTTTCGGAATCGTGTTCAGGAGAACCATCGAACCACTTTGGATATCTTTGATATGGTAATTTTTCAGTAGATGTGACCTACGCAACCAACTCATGAGTTACCTGCTTCAATTGTTGAAATAAATTCATGACGCATAATTTACTTTCCAGATTAGCGCCCTACCAGCCCACCTACAAGTTAAACATGGCAGTTCGGACGAAGCATTCATCAGCAAGGAATCGAGCATGGAAGAAATGCGGACAGAGCCGTTCGACAGAAGATTTATAGATTCAGACGAGTAATTCTGCTTCTCTACACATTTACCATTATTTAACCTTTCTTCATTCCAGGAGTAGCGGCATACTGGAGGATGAACTCGCGTTATCTTACCGCAAGCTCAGTTTGAGGTCGACGGTTTCATTGCCGAGCGTTTCTTCTTCGCATCCGCAACCAGCTTATTACCAGTTTCTTAATAATGCCAGTAACAATAGGTAACTTTTTTTTTTCTTAATATTTTTTTATAGGTAGATAGATTTATCTACGAATGCTTAGAAGAGCCACGAGCAATTTTTTTTGGAATCCCGACTTTAACCTCGGACCCCCGACTTTAACCTCGGACACCCGACTTTAATCTCGGGGGTCCGACTTCAATCTCGGACCCCCGACTTTAATCTCGGGGGTCCGATTTTAATCTCGGATCCCCGACTTTAATCTCGGACCCCCGACTTTAATCTCGGACCCCCAACTTAAATCTCGGACCCCCTACTTCAATCTCGGACCCTCTACTTTAATCTCGGGGGTCCGACTTTGATCTCGGACCCCCCGACTTTAATCTCGGACCCCCGACTTTAATCTCGGACCCCCGATTTTAATCTCGTGGTCCGACTTTAATTTTGGACCCCCGAAATTAAAGTCGTACCCCCGAGATTGAAGTCGGGGGTCCGACTTCAATCTCGAGATTTCTGTCGACAAGCGAATCAAAACATCTGTTTATGGTGGTAGTGGTAGTGATGGTCGAACGTTTGCTTGTCAACCATAAGGACATCACACGTTAAAAGTCAGGGGCCTGGGGCCCTATTATCAAATGTCTACAACCCTATGTCGCATACGACAAAATATATCTATCGCCTTTTTCGAATATGCATTGGAAAGGGATGGAGATATTTTGGCGCATGCGACATAGGGTAGTAGACATTTGAGAATCGAGCCTTTGGCTCCTAGCTCATACAAGTTTCCCAGAGACTCATGATAGTTCAGTCGACAGTTTGAAAAAAGTGGGGTTAGGTGGAAAAAGGTCGGAAGTTAATGAAACTTCAGGAGGTTCTTCAGGGATGGTTAATCAACATTTTCTCAAGTTTTGGACCTCGAGGACCCTGTGCGAAAAAAGTAGAGGGGGGGGGGGAAACTGCAAAATTTTTGACCTCTCTCCGGTTTTTCCTCGATTACTTTTTTCTCTTACGTCCTACGGAAAAAAACATATCGATACTTTTTTGTAGAGCGTAAAATTTTATACAATTTTGACTGAAAAAACATGTTTGTATGTTAATTCGCTACCGAGATATGGCACGTCAAAAAAAGGTCATGTTTCAAAATTTGCTAAGAAATGACAAAAAATGCAAAATTACAGCTTATTTCTTCTGTTATACCCGAATTATGATGAAATGTTGTAGTAATTATGGTTCTTAGTTGAAGTCACCCAACCCCAATTCTCAAAAGCTAACTTTCTGATGAAAGCCAACCATACCTATTCAAATCATTTTGGTACTGATATCAGTTTCTTTTCGGATCGATATCTACCCCGTTCCCCTACATAATTATCCCAGGACAGAAAGAAAAAAAGACGTAGCCCTTTCGTGAAAAAAATTAATGTAATTAACAATATTAAGTTATTCTCAAGGCATATATTATATTGAGGAATAAAGATATTATAGCTAATCATAGTGGGTAGGTACTCATTTGTACTCATTACATTTCCTGCCGAGATTTCTTAGCCGCAGGTTCTGCTCGTAACAGCTCGTCGTCCTCCTGAGCGATAAGGCTGTCAATGATGTCGCTGTCGTCGTTTTCGTCCAATATTTCTGGTGAGTCAAATCAGTTGCGGGGGCGTTTTCGCAGGAGTGGCCTGTGCAGTGCTTGCACATTGATGAGCATCGGAGACCTGCTTTCTTGCAGCCGCAAGCTTCGCTGCTACAGCCTTTGCTGCACTTGCTGGAAACAATATGGAGGATGTCATCCGGCCCAGCATTTCTGGTTGTGGGGATTGGTAGTACCCTTCGTGTGGTTAGGCTCCAGCCCCATACTGATGGAAGGAGATCATTGCCCAACCATGCCTGTACTTGCTGGTAAGTGCGGAGGGAGTGGTACTTGGCAGCGTCCCTTGTTGGTGGTAGGCGGGCTAGTTGTAATTTAGCCTTCGTCTCGATCGTGTGAATAATTGGTTCCTTAGGTCGTCGAGATTGTCTCTGTCATTGTTGCCTCCATAAACTGCTACCAGGAACCTTTCTCCAGCGTCGCTGATCTGCTGAGGAGTAGCGTTTGGTGTGAGAAACGGAGCCACTACTGTAGAGAGGGAAGTATTCTTCATGTAGGTACTGCAAATTTTCTTCTTCCCCAATCCAAACGGTGCTGAAGTGGTATCACAACCACTCACTGCGTGAAGGAAAAGTATGTCCTTGGGAGGAAAGGAACACTGGGACCACTGCCTCTTCCACTTTTTTGAAGGTAGATGTTTTTTGTGGACGTAGCTAATGCTGTCAACAGAATAAGTATGTCCACATCTTCAGCAGTAATTATGACGCTGTGTTGACGATCATCACGTCGGCGTCCTCATATGCCTGCTTCACTTCGATGCTAGCATCCGTCATTCGTGTCATCAACATCGAAATGAATGCGCTCTTATTATGATCGTTTGCCAAGAACTTTTCCTGTGCTATGGTCACCATGGTAGATGAGGAGAACACGACTTTGGTTGCTGATTGTAATGCAGAACGGCGAGCTCGTTCTGCGGCTTTGGTGCTTTGATAGCCTGCGTTAGTGGGGTATCCATCAATTACAACAATCACATTGCTCCCAAAGTGTCTCCGCACGTAGATAATGTACGTAGAGCATAGCATCTCGAATGTGGTTGTGGGAGTTTTGTTCCACACCACTTTATGTAGCAGGTATCCTCCATCAATCACGTTACATTTCCTGTTGCCAAAGTTGACTTCGTCTATGGGAGTGAAGAGTGGGTACATTGCAGACTTCGTTCCCTTGCGCATTCCCTCCTCACTAAAGAGTGACATAGGGAAGGGTGCGAGTTCAAACTTGAATAGTTCTTCAGAACAAATAGGTCTAGGTAGCGCAGGTAGAATAGACAAATTTCAGCCTTCTATGTTGAACATTGGCTCATCGTTTGCATTCCGCAGTTCCACAGGAGCAGTGTTCTAACATCTATTGTTTTCCAGCTTTTTACTGCTGTAGCTGATCTCTTGTCCTTGGGAGGAACGACTTGACACCTGGTGGGCAAGCAGGGGTGGGGGTTATCTAAAGTTGGTGATTTCAAGTAGGAATTATAATAGCAACTACATTTCATCATAATTCTTGTATAACAGAAGAAATAGGGTGAAATTCTGCATTTTGTGGCGAAATTTGAAAAATTACCTATTCTTCAAAGCGCCATATCTCGGTAACACATTGACACACAAACATGTTTGAGGCAACAAATTCGTAGTGAATTTGACGATCTACAAAAAAGTAAAACGACGTTTTTGCTGTAGAACGTAAGGCAAAAAAGTTATTGAGGAAAAACCACACCAAGGTCGAAAAATTTGCAGACCCCCCCCTACTTTTTTAGCACAGGGTTCTCGAGGTCCAATACTTGAGAAAATGTTAATCAACCATCCCTGAACAACATCTTAAAGTTTCATTAACTTCCAACCTTTTTCTATCAGAAACTACCTGTCGACTGAACTATGAGAGTTGCTCGTAAAGGTACGGCCGGTTGACGGAAAGAACAAATTTTGAACAAACACCAAACATCATATAATGTTTATATAAAGATCACGGAGTTTGATGGTCTCATTCTAAATCACCCTGTAAATATCTGGCTCCAGATCTTAGCCTGGAAGAGAATAGTTACATTGATGTGTTCAGATAGTTTGTTGGGACTAACATTTTCTGACCTACTCGACGTTTCGAATTTTAATCATTTCATCTTCAGGACCCTTCAATAATGAGTTTAAGGGGTGGGAAGGGTGAAAAGTTGGCCAAAACTAGGGAAAAAAACATTGATTTTAAACAAATTGATTAACTTTATTTAGAGAAATGAAAATAGATTATTATTCTTGGCAACAAAATAATTTTTTTGAGAATTAAAACATTTCATGACACTTCAAATCCGTCTTCTATTATTAGTAATATTTCATATCTGCTTTTATAATTTTTTTCAAGGTTGGATGAGATGAAGCAAGACAGATTTTCACTCGATGCTATCAAAAAAAAGTCTGCGAAATCGCACCAAACCTTCGACTACTCCGATTTAGAATACACGCCGCCACGCAAAGGTAGCGGGGATTCCCTGGGCTCGCAGCGAAGTTTCGAGTCTCAGCAAAGTTCCGATTCTCATTCAAGTGTTACTGTGAGTATTAAAAAACGTTTCAACTAAAAAAAGACTCTTGTGTATACATTCATATTTTTATATATTTTATATTTAAAAATCTTATTTGCATTAAATTTTTTATATTTTACTCAAGCTGATTTATATTCAAAATTATTTTAGTATTATTTCAGGGTTATTTTAGTATTTTTAATAATAATTGGATATCAAATGTTTTGTGATTGTTTTCTACAGGGTGGCCCATAAGTGTGAGGAAGTACAGTATCTCGCCTATCATGAGGAGTATGAAAAAATGTTTCAAGTAAAAGTTATACAGTTTATTTTGTTGCTTGTTATAAAAATATTTTTAAATATACAAAATGTTTATTTGAAGCGGGGCAATACAAAGCATCAATTTTTTAAATGAGCCACCTTTTAAATTTTCTCACCATCGAACTGAGCAAAACGATTTACATACAGAGGTATTTCCTTTTTTCGAAAATTTTGCGGCGTTGTCAAGTTATTGCTGAAATAAAGAAAATCTTCGGAAAAACAGACAATCACAAATGCCATCATAAAAACTTTACGAAGAGAATTTGAGCAAAAACATTTGAGATATACAACACCAAGAGTGAGTTGAAATGTCAGTATGGACTGAAAGTTATAATTCTAAAACAGGAGATTTATACAGAGGTATTAACATGACAAACTTCAAATATCAAAAACTTGATTTTTTTAAATTAAACACCCAGTATGTTATGTCACCATTTTTGAGAACTATTTCATCCCTACAAATTCAGACAAAATGATATAGTCTCTACGGCTGACACTTTTTGAGAAATTTACAATTCAATTTTCAATTTGTCAAAACTTGTCTTTCTATTTACATAGGCTAGGATTTTGATACTTGGTTACTGTAACTACTGTTATTCAACATAATTGTACTGTCAAACGTAAAACTGAAAACCAGTAGATTAAAGTCTAGAAAACATGTTTTTGTAGTTATGAAAAGAAAATAATTGAAACAATATTTTTTTATTTTTTTTAAATTTATAACGACTGCTCAAAGTGACTACCGGCAACTTCAAAACAACAGTGTATTGAGTTTTCAAATTCGTCACTAGGTTAGGTTAGGTTTGAACGTGAGTGGGCCCGTATCAGGCCCTCCACTGCGGCCAATGGCCTATTGTGGCTCACCCTATGGTTATATTTCTCCCAGTATATCCAATCTCTTGACGAAATTGAGGAATGCATTGGGAGAACAATTTACCAGGTTTTCTGGCCTTACTGTCGTATCGCCAAATATTGAGAATCTGGTTCTGGCCGCTGCAGGGCATGTACACAGAATGTGTTCAGCCGTTTCATCATCCTCCATGCATAGCCGGCACTCTGCATCTTGTGCAAGTCCGATTTTATGCATGTGGTATTTGAGTTTGCAGTGGCCAGTAAGCAAACCTACTATAACTCTGAGATGCGCTCTACTGAGTTCTAGCAGTTTGTCAGAGTCCTGTTTTTTCCTTGTACAAGCAATAAATGCCCGGTAGACTACGCCAGTACTCGAGTCTTTTATTGTCTGCCCAAGCTGTTATGACATTCTTGGCAGTGCTATATGCTAAACCGATTACCGGTTCTGGTCCAGTGAACGTTGTTTTGGCCCCCCCTTTTGCTAGGGCGTCCGCTATTTCGTTTCCTTCTAGGCCTGTGTGACCTCGTATCCAGACTAGGGTAACATTGTTGCTTTGCGCTAGTCGGTTTAAGGTGTCTCTGCAGTTCCATACTGCCCTAGATTTAGAGCAGTTGGATTCAAGCGCTTTAAGTGCTGCTTGACTATATGAAAATATTTTTATTGTTTTTCGCGTGTGGAGTCGATTTTCCAGCTCCCTGGCACACATTTCAATGGCATATACCTCTGCCTGAAATATCGTAGCTAGTTGACCCATACTGAACGAGCGTTTCACTACTGGGTTCATCCCATATAATCCGGCTCCGACGCCTTCCTGAGTTTTGGAACCGTCGGTGAACCAACGTTCATTTGAACTACGTAGCTTGGTTTCTTTCCGGACCCAGTCTTCTCTTTCGGGAAAGACCACAGTGTAGGACGTGTGAAGGTTGATAGTTTTAGGCATGATGTCACTAACTCGTCCCAACATATTGATTGTAATATTTTTGAATACGTCCTTAATTCTATTTTTCATATCCTTCTTCGTAGATGGGGGTGTTCTATAAACGTAGCCCCACATAAAAAAAAAATAACTGTTGTCAAATCTGGTGAGCGTGGTGGTCACTTGAAAGGGTCTCCTCTACCTATCCATCTTCTGGGATATTCAGTATCTAAATAATTATTAACAGGACCAGTGTGGTGGATGGATGGTTCGTCGTGCAATTACCACATCCTTCGTTTGATTGGAATGGGTAAATGACTACTTAATTGTGGTAACTGGTTTTCAAAAAAATCAAGGTAAATCAAGCCATTAACTCTTCCCTCAAAGAAATATGGCCCAATGATAAAATTTATTGGAACATATCCGATGAACAATTTTTAGTTCTCGAATTTTGTAAATATCAAAGTGATAATCACCTAGTTTTAGTCTAAATGAAAATGAAATTGCAAATATCACAAAATCTGTCAATTTTAGGGGCTGAGTCACTCTAGCAAAATTTGTAGGAATAAAGTAATTCTACAAAATGGTAGAATAACATACAGGGTTTTAAAGAGAAACATTCTCAATTGAAAATTGAATCAATACATGACTCCTCTGGAAATGGAAAAACCCTACGATAAAATTGAAGTTACTTTTTTGTAATATCTAACAGAAAACAATTACTTCGCTAAAGCCACGCTGGACATTGAACTACATCTGATAGATATTGAGAAAGACCCTATACAGTGTGTCCCACTTACCATGCTCACCATGGGTATGTTTTTAATGGTAAGAGATACGAGGTCGGTTAAATGACACCAAATGTGGAGTTTCTCAAGGCCAACTATAATGTAAAAAATATTTTTATAAAATCTATTCGTTTTTGTTTTATACGCAAATAACAGATTTTGATCATTTTCATGTCTATTGCAAGTGAATTTTGACCCACTTCTGCCGGTCCTAATAACTTGAAATTTGGCAGATTTTCATAATTCCGGTGACAATGCACTATGGAATGTTTATTGAAGTAAAAAATGAAAAATGGCGGCTCCTCCAATATGGCGGACGAGATTTGCGATTATGGTCCGATTCCATTCAAAATTGGTATGTGGGGGTTTTTGAAGTCAGAGATCATGATTTTTTTGTTAACATTTATAAATTCAAGTTCTCGTTTTTGTATAAATGGCGATAACTCCGTTGTTATCAACAAAAAACTATTACTATGACATATCATCTGTAAGAGAAAAATAAGATATTTATAACTAAGTCATAGTGAGCTATGACCTACATTTGAAAAATAAAAGTTGGTGCCGATACCTCAAATTCTAGAAGAGTTGGAATAAATTTCATATTTTTTTCGAAATCTCATCGAAAAACTGCCATGAGAATGTGAAATTCCTATTAGAATATTTTCGTAAATAAAAAAGTTACGGAGGAGAAATGAAAATGATCAAAATCTGTTTTTTGCGTATAAAACAAAAACGAATAGATTTTATAAAAATATTTTTTCACATTATAGTTAGCCTTGATAAACTCCACATTTGGTGTCATTTAACCGACCTCGTATCTCTCACCATTTAAAAGATACCCATGGTGAGCATGGTAAGTGGGACACACTGTATAACTTGAAGAAAAAATCTGAAAGTGAAAATTTGCATTTTCACTTTCAGACTTTTTCTCACTCACTCACCCTTGGTGTAGCATGTCTCAAATAATTTTGTTTAATTTCTACTCGCAAAGTTTTTATCATGGCATCTGTTTTTCCGAAGATTTTCTTTCAGCAATAACTTGACAAGCCCGCAAAATTTTCGAAAAAATAAAAGACCTCTGTATGTAAAACGTTTTGCTCAATTCAATGGTGAGAAAATTTACAGTGTGGTCCTTTTAGACAATGGATGCTTTGTGTTGCCCCGCTTTAAAGAAATACTCTGTATAATTCAAAATATTTTTAAACTAAGCAACAAAATAAATCGTATAACTTTTACTTGAAACATTTTTTCATCCTCCTTATGATAGACGAGATACTGTACTTCCTCATTTATTTATTGTTTTTAATTTTTCTTCACGAACAAGCACCATCTGTTGCTTCTGAGGGTTTTCCAGTTTATTTGCAAAATGTACCAAGTATTTTTATATATGTTAAAAAAAATTTGTATAAATACACGATGATGATACTTCTACTTCTAATGGTGATTGTCTGAAAAAATTTTCAACTTGTATTTTCATGAGTACTCTTTCAAGGTTCGGGAGTTGCACAAACAAGAAACCCTAGACAAGCAGTGGTCATCAACAAGTACGACAAGCGATACGTTTTCTGAAAGCGGGGCCACCAAATCTGCTCCTCCCATCATCAGTAACAAGTCCATGTGGGATCATGAGCCGATTCCTCGAGAATTTCATGCCAAGCAACCGTTGTCCAGAAGCGAAGCAGTCAACAGTTGGGTTCCTCCACCTGCTCGAAGAGATCCCAGGTAAATGATGATAATAAATGTCCTTTATTGGTAATAAATCCAAATGGCCATCGACCGATGTGCTTCAGTCAGTATTGATTACATAAATGTCTATATAATTTGTGAATATTCTGCTAGTGTCTATATATACAGTGACAGCCAAAACGTATGTACCATATGGGAAAAAAGTTTATTTTTACAGTAGTGGAAAAACATTTCTCCACGATCATCACTGAATTTGCCAATTCTGAAATCAAATTTGAATACAGAATGCTGGAATTCTCTCTCTTGAGACATAGTTGGTCTTGATAAACTCCACATTTGGTGTCATTTAACCAACCTCGTATCTCTCACCATTAAAAAGATACCCAAGTCGACCTCTCTTCGTCTCGTAGACTAAATGCGTCTCATTGATTTGTTATTCTACATGGTTGCCGAAAAAATAGTGTACGCAACACGTCCGAAAACAGTTTTTTTGGACTCGTAGACTTCCAGGACTCGCAAACGCTCGTCCTAGAATTTGGTCTACTCGTCCAAAAAAACAGTGTTTTTCGGACTTGTTATGTAAATTATTATTATTTAAAGAAATATCCCATATTATGCGTTATTTCTGATGGTCACTGCACGTATGTGAAAAAAAATCTAGACGGTGATTTTTCTTGGAACGAGATTTTCATATCACTCATAATTTTCAATCACTCTCTTTTAGGTTTGTTGAAAAGAGTCTCCGAAGCTACCAGCCAGTGCGGCGTCCGAACCGGGAGAAATTCCCCTCCGACGACCGACCCGACGTCTACCCTTACGACCAGACCCCCAACAAACTCGAGCAGATCCTGGGCCGCCCCGAAGCTCCGCTCAGAAACACGAGGAAGTCGAAGAGGAGCCACGTCAAAAGCCTCGGCGAAGAAGTTACCGACAGCGGGAGTTTGGATAAAAACCTGTTTCTCGGCACGATCGACGAATCGAAGGTTTGTAACGCTTCGCATAGGAGTTGACCCATAAAGAGTCCAGGTCATGGGTTGCCTCGAGCGCCAGCTTTCTAGTCCATGAAATGAAGCTCAAAAAATGGCAAAACCTCGCAATTTTTTTGACCTGCATCGATTTGCATAAAAATTTAGAACTAAGAACATCTTACCCTCTTCTTCAAATTCTATATTATGCCGATTGGCGCTGTTTATTTTTTAGGGGTGAAAATTACACCTAATTGTTAAATAGAATTTTAAAGCTTAAAATGGGTAAAATTCAGTTTGGATCAGTTGAATAATGATTGTTTTATGCTTTGGAACACCATTTCAAAATATTTCAACCCTTTGAAATCAACCCTTGTTAGAATGTATAAAAAAAATATTTAACCCAAAAAAATGATTGATTTATCACATTGATTTAATTTAAGATTGTTTAAAATATGTACTAATTTCATGTTGTAACTTTTCAACCCTCAAAAATCAACCCTTATTCTAATTTGATTAAAAAATAAATTTACCCTCAAAAAAATTTCATTATTTATCAGTGCTTTAATTTTAGAATGTTGTTGCTTAAAGTATGTACTAATTTCATTTTATAACTTTTCAACTCACATAAATCAACCTCTATGAAAGATTTACCCTAGAAAAATTATTTGCTCGGCAGTTTTTTAATTAAAAATGTTACAGCCTGAACTATTATCAATTTCATCATTTTGCAAATTTTCAACCCTCAAAAACCACCTCTTACAACGTTATAATAGAGCCTCATCAGGATCATGTTCCTCGTCGCTAGAAAAGTGTTTTTATGTTGTAAGAAATTAGCATTATCTGATCATTGCGCATATGAAAAACGTTACTACTCAGACATATCTTCAATTTTTCTCAGTTATCTTAGAAACCTCCACTTTTAGGCACATCGACTGTTATGACTTTTAGGTTGAGTATGGATGAGCCTAACTGATGTCAAACGCTCACTCGTCAATTCACTTGTTCTAAGAAAATGTGAAGAAAGATATGACCATATACCATCGTAACTACGCTACTGGTTTACGAAAATAAAAAATTTTAACTTCAAATTATTACGTTCATAAACCTTGTTTAGTGTACCAAGTTTGATATTTTTTCTTCAGGAGTTTTGGAGATATTATTTTTAAATTTTTTTTCATACTTTCGATACCCTGTATCTCAGAGGGGATGCATTTCAGGACAGACCTTGATGGGAACTTTTCACCTCGAAATGAAATGAGGAATCTGTAGTCGGTCTTATTCTGACTCACCCTGTATATATTAACTAAATGGTAATGGGTGAGGGTCGCAAGAGTCAGCGACTAGGCTCAAGTTGCTCCTTTTCGCAATCCCCGGCATATTCACGAATCCCATGGCGGATACCTGATCGAATCTCTCCGACCTTCTTATGAAAATCGACATGTCCTTCTATTGCAACGAGTGCAATTCTTCCTCCTCAATAGTGGCAGCTCCGAAGACGTTTTGTCTGAGCCTGCCATAAATACCACATTCGCACAGGAAGTGGAAGGAGTCCTTCTCACCATATTCCGCGCATAGTGGGTCTACCTCAACTCTGCCTCCTGAGGCTGCAGTGACCGGTTAGAACTCCCACCAACAATCGGAGTTCTTTGCGGCTTAGCTTTAGTGTCTTGCCCTGTCGGACCCCGATATCATCTGCTTTGACTGCCTGCAGCTGTCTATCCCTCTCCACTCTTTTCCTAATGTATCAACGGCCAACCCGATGTTACTTGTCTCTTCGTTATGTCGAGTGCGGGTTCGGGCCCGTAGTAGGGTTGTTCGGCTCCTTGCTTGGCTAGCTGGTCCGCCTGCTCGTTGCCTTCAATCTCTGCATGGCCCGGGACCCACATCAGCGTTATTTCCTTTTCAGTCGCAAGACTCTCCAGGGCATCTCTGCACTCCTGAACCAGTACTGATCTGGTTCTGGTTGCATTCAGAGCTCGGATGGCGGCCTGACTGTCCGAGCAGACATATACATGTCTCTCTAAGCCGAACCTTACCTCTTCCATTCTGGTTGTCTCCAGGATGGCATACATCTCGGCTTGGAAAACTGTTGTCAGATAATCTAGCGCATAGGCTCTTTTCTCTCCGTTTTCCAAGTAAACTCCTGCTCCGGCTTGTCCTTCCTCCAGTTTGAACCCGTCTGTAAAACAGACCAGGCTTTCTGGGGGAAATATCATCTTTTCCTTTCCCACTCTCTCCTGTCTGGGATCTCTAGCGAGATCGTCCTTTTCCACCTAATTTTATTCTCTGCCTGTATCACTTTGATAGCGGATTTTGGGATTTCTTTCTCCGCTACCACAGCGATTTCGGTGTGCCCTGTGTACCCCTCTCGCCAGTTCCCTGAGTCCCGCATTCTCAGATAGGATGCCATCGCTTCCTTCTTTATACAAGCTGGCAGACCCAGCAGTGCGTCTAGGGCTGCCGAAGGGTCGTCCTCATCGCGCCGGTTATTCCCTAACAAGCTAGTCTTTGAATTCTTCCCAACTTATTGGTTGTGGTTATCTGGTCCACTCTCGGCCACCAGACCACTGCTCTATATAGGATTCTGGGACTGATTACCGCCGTGTAGAAAAAGTAATGAATGTGAGTTTTGAGGCCCCACATTCCTCCCACCGCCCTGCGTAGACTTCATATAGCGACCACCGCCTTCTCGACTACTCGTCTCCAGGTACTCCCAGATACCCACGCGCGATGCGCGGTTCTGCAGAGTCACCATTCGACGAAACTTCTCCAGGTTCAGCTCCTGGCTCCTTATCCAGAAGCCTATCACCTCCGGCCATGGGGCCTCGGTTCCCCTCACCACCGAGAAAGAGACCTCTCCCTGCGCTGGCGGTGACCAGCTTCTGAGCAGCCATTCCGCCGACTGGTCGTCTTGGGCAGAGATCAGGAACCATCCTGGTTCTACTAATCCTGAGTTCCGGTACCGGAGCTCAGAACTTTCCATGGCACGAAGCATCTCCCGCACCAGATCCTGCCGAGGACTCCCAGCCTCTTCCTGGGTGATTTTCGTGTCGAGCCATTTTCGACAGGACGACCACCTGCTTCTCCCCTTTTTCGGGCTTTATGACTCCTATACAGGGTGTCAATTTGAAAACTTCCCACCCTTAATATCTTCCTTCCAGTAAACAATATGAGTAATCGAAAAAACAGGTCAATTTTATTGTCAAGGGGGACACTTTCACGGACTATTTGTAGCCCTCGTGGTTCAACCCCCTAGGAGGGGTAGATGTTACCCTTAGAATTTTAAATGGGAAGGGGGGTCAAGTGGCACATCATTTTGATGGGCGTTCAATTCTTGTTCCAATGGTACCCTGACTTATTATTTTGTGATGAGCATTTTCCGAAAAATTGCGTTCTAAACTAACAGAAGTAATTATTAGAACGCCTATACTGAGATGCATTATTGTATTGACTCCCTTTAATAAAAATGGTTAGAAGAGTAGGTGGCACCGCTCCAACCCTTGAATGACAGGAATAAATTTATTACGCATGGGATTTTTTATTTGGTGGTTATTTTCCTTCTACACAATAAAATTTAATTTGCGAGAAAGACATTTCCAACATAAAATCTACTTACGCTTATCTTATTAGCTGTTCGAAATGTTGTCCATTTTGCTCTAAACAGTAATACAGTCTGTTTTCGAACTCCCCTCTAACATTACGGAAAACTTCACTAGGAATTGACCAGCATGCTGCTGTAATTCGTCTTTTAAGTTCGTCAATATCAGAAGGTTGTGTTTTATAAACAACGGATTTAAGATGCCCCCAAAGAAAGAAATCTAAGGGTGTTAAATCCGGTGATCTCGGAAGCCATTCAACTGCTCCCCTTCTGCCAATCCATCTACCCGGAAATCTCTCGTTTAACCACTGTCGGACGGGAAGAAAATAATGAGGTGGAGCACCGTCCTGCTGGTAATGTAACAGATCCTCCTGCAAAAGTTCATTACCTTCTGCATCAATTTGAGTTTCTAGCTCGTGAGTTATAAGAGGATCGATAGTCTCTTCAAGCATATCAAGGTACAGATTGCCAGTCAAGTTTTCTTCCAGAAATAATGGACCAAGAATGGCATTTCCAAGAATACCAGCCCAAACATTAACTTTTTGTGGGTGTTGTGTATGCCCTTCCCGAAAAATATGTGGGTTTTCGTCACTCCAATAGCGACAATTTTGTCTATTAACATTGCCATTCAGAAAAAATTAACACTCATCGCTGAAACAGATGTTTAACAGAAGATTAGGGATGGTATTGACTCGATGAGACATGATTTCACAAAACTCTATTCTTCTATCATAATCATCCTCGTGGAGCTCTTGAAGAATCTGCATTTTATATGGATGAAATTTATGCATTTTCAATGCTTTTCTTATAGTCTCGCGTGATATTCCCATCTGTTCTGATACTGATCGTAAGGAGCTCGTGGGCTCTGCAGCAAATGTTCCCAAAACTTCAATTTGAGCTGCTTCATTTAGTACTCTGGGGTTATTTCTTTTTTTATTTGTCACTGAACCAGTTTCGTAAAACTTATTCACCAAATCAAGCACATACCGGTGACTTACATTACAATTTGGATGTCTTTCGTTAAAAAGACATGCCGCCCTTCGTGCGCACTTTCCAACTTCGCCATAAATTACAATCATTTCAATTCTGTCTTGAAGAATGTAAACCATTTTTACACTTTTATACACTTATTAAAGTAATTCCTAAACAGCCCAACGGTATTCACAATACTACCACATAGTTCAAATTTGCTAACCAATTTTTTGCCGGAAAACAGAAACTTTTTACAGCAGAAGTAGCAAAAAAGGAAGGCTATCTGTACAATTTCTGCGATGACACTTAAAAATTCAGCATTTAATAAACACGACTTTACTACCATCTACGTTTTACTATTAGACTACTTTTTTATGTAAAGTGTTTGGAGCTAATGGCTAATGTTACCCCTAATAAAGGGTTGGAACGGTACCACCTAATATTCTAACCAGTTCTGGCCAAACCATGCATCTCAGTATAGGCGTTCTAATAATTACTTCTGTTAGTTTAGAACGCAATTTTTCGGAAAATGCTCATCAAAAAATAATAAGTCAGGGTACCATTGGAACAAGAATTGAACGCCCATTAAAATGATGTACCACTTGACCCTCCTTCCCATTTAAAATTCTAAGGGTAACATCTACCCCTCCTAGGGGGTTGAACCACGAGGGCTACAAATAGTCCTTGAAAGTGTCCCTCTTGACTGGAAGGAAGATATTAAGGGTGGGAAGTTTTCAAATTGACACCCTGTATATTGACTAACTATTTTACTTCTTATTAAACAGTCGTCGTGCGTTTCACTGAAATTGAGAGTGGTGACGGTAGAGGGGATTATTTATTCGATCTTAGCGCCCATTTACGAATGGTAACGAAGAAAGAATCATGGACTTTACTCAAAAATGAAATGATCTATGATAATAAATACCGGGGCTACAAAAGGTAATAAAAATGATCAATCAGAAAATGTTGTTTCTACCTGATTACCACTGGCAAAATTAGTAACTCCGTTACAGGTTCATCCGGATTTCGACAGGAGCCAGCCGTTGGAGGCCGACCCCAAGCAGAGCTTGACGCCCAAGAGGCAGCGACAGAACTTGCCGCAGTTGGATTTGAGGAGGCGGAACAGTGATCCGGCCACCAAAGCGATGCTTACCGATCATCCGAGGATTTTGGATGCCAGTCCGGCGATCAAGACCAACGACTACAAGTACGACGTGAACGTTCTCTCTATAGCCGGGCATTCCTTCAAGAAGATGCCTAGGATAACCAAGGACGATTTGTGCTTGTTTTGCAATAACGTGATGGACGCGTTTTATTCGCCGGGATATAAATGTACGAATTGTAAAAAGCAGTTCCATACGAAATGCATACAAAATAAGGTAAGAACTAGGTTCTATGTTGTAAAATTTGTTTCTTACGAATCTCCCAGGTTTTCGGAGAAAAGATGCTACTTTTGCAGTTCCCATAACATTAGACAACATAAATTTGTCGCGGGTAATACCACAAGAGCTCAAATTTAGCCGGATTTTTTTTGTGGTTGTTTTCAAATATTTACTTTCATTACCTACTGGAAAAAATATCCTGCTAGATCTGAGCTCGCATGGTAAGACAATCCCATGAATATCAATTGATCATTTTGAGTCACGTGACTTGACAGAGCGGCCATTTTGTCGGTAGGGCACACAAGGACGGGTCTGCCATTGAGTTTTCATTGTTATCTGCAAGTTTGTCCTTTTTAATTCGAGTTTTTAGTGCGTGTAGTCCATATTTTATCAACTTTAACTACAATATGGCTAGGAGTGAATACTTCTTATCTCTCAAAGGAGACGTGAAATCGCGTTACGACTCCAAACTTCAAATTATAGACAATGTTGGTGCAAATGAACTGACCAGCAATTTAAGTTTTTTGAAGGGACCTAATCACTAATCAGGGCTATCCCTTTCTTCCAGATTGGCTGGTTCTCCTACAAAGTTGAAAAAATACGTTTAGTTCAACACCATATTTAACTAAAAATTCAAACATTTTGGATCATAACTTTTGTTTTTCTTATGTATTAATATTATTTACCTACCTGATACAAAATAATTTGCACAAATTCGTGCATGTTTAAGGAATGTATCGCTCAAATTGCCCCGTTTTGAAGCCCTAACCCATCATTCTCGGCGTTCTTTTGATAAGGCGTCCAGCATTTCTCCTCGGTTTTGTAAGGCTTTCGAGATTCTAAAATACCGAATTTTATCTTTTTCTGCCCTTTTAGAACACCCCACAACAGAATAAAACGCTGGCATATTTAATTATGCACACTTTAAAAATCGATCTTTCCTAATGACGCGAACGGTTTGTATGCCCTACCGGCAATATGGCGGACCTGTCGTGACGTCACCTCGAAATGATCAATTCAATTAAACTTTATTTAATAAACTAATAAAACAACAAGTAGAAGAATAATGTTTAGAAAGAAAAATACTGGAATATTATTTGCTCTTCAATTCTGTTTTGACATTTACAATTGTCAAACTGACGCTCAACGCTTGATAAAGGAACAGTAAATGCTAGCGTTGCTAAGGTATCGTAATTTATCCGATATTTTTATCCACTTGAATATAGAATAGAATATTTATTCGTCCTTTATGATCAAATACATGATATAGGATAGGTCACAATGGTCAGACAGAACTATACAAATGATAGAACTATACAAATAAATTTACAATATATCCAAGTATATTGTTCGGAGGTTCAATGATAGTGAACCACATACAGGGTGGGTCACGGTCGATGGTACCTTAGACGTTTACGTAGTTGCTCTTGGTCTATCGATCTAAAATATTTTCAGCAATGCAGCGTTGCCGCTTATACCAGAAAGTAGCAGCATCTTTGTTATTTCAAATGGGTCACCCTGTATATTACCGCATTTTTGAACTTGTCATTCCTTTCTGATTATTTCTGCCTCATACTCCCCTATTCCTATCTCTAACGGTTTTTGAGATATTGGCTATTTTCCATATTTTTTATCCAAAACATAGCTCGAATTGAATGTTTATTTCTGCGGTATTTGGATTCTTAGGAAGTTGCAATTTTGTGTTTAGTTCATCAAGATCATGCACATTGATTCTGTAGAGAGAAGTTTGTTCTGCGTTATACAGCGTCGTTCAAAATTCATGATCTTACTGCTATATACGAAAAGGGTTGAAAGTGCGTTTTTTCAAATGGAACATCCTGTATATTATGAAATATCCTGAAAGATGACTAAATTCCCTTCGAATTGATATATCATGTTCCTATACCTAAATAGCCAGAATTCCGAGATAATAGCAATTTTCACTTGTAATCTCCCAAGTGCTTGAATTATTGCCTGTAATTTTTCGAGTACATGAATTTTTTTGAAAATTCATGTACGAGATAAATTTACGGCAATTAATTCAAGTACGAGGGGGATTCGCTAAGAAAATTTCATACCAAGAAATGAAAATCATCCAACAATTCATAAGAAATAACTAACGATGGTTTCACCTGAACTATTTATAACCACTGAAATATTGATATGTAAAATAACTTAACAAAATTTTCATCAATAAATGTGTTTTAATTTGGAACAAAAAAAAATTGCTGATGCCAGTGAAATAAGGAGTGCTACAACTGTATCTCCAATTACCCGGATTTTGAAATGTTTTGAACCCAATGGTCGGCATTTTGAAAATGTATTGTGAACGTTTTCTAATTTTTGACGGATAATTAATGAAATTATCTTTATTAATGAAATCATGTTGTAATCAAACAACTTTTGTTCATTGGTTGTAAATCAGGGTACGTTTCATTGAATTTTCTGCACGTTCTTGCTATAATTCCCTCACATTTTCCATGAAGAATAAACAATTTCATCAGAACTTGGTTTGAATAGTTATTTCCCTCCATTTCAATTATTTTTGAGTCACTTTCGTTAAGAAACACACAACGGTATTATTAATAGTGCACTAATTGTCAAATTTTCATAATGTCATGTACCATCATGACATTTAATAGCCACCTTAGATGAATATGAGAAAAATAAATCGATTTTTTTTGAAAATTTCACACCTCACTTTTGTAGCCAATAAAAAAATTCGTTCTTGTTTAGATACCACGGCAATCATAAAAATTTTCGGAAATTTTATACTCCTGGGTACCCTGGGCGAAATTAATAAGTGGAAATTTTTCTGTCAAACATTTGACATGTGACAAGTTGATGTTTTGCTTTAATGTACAAATGGAGGTCTAGTTTTCATATGAAAGGAGATAATTATGTATTTACTAGATAGTTGCCTAATAAGGAGCCACCCCTTTCCGAGTACTCCAAAGAGGTTCTAGAAAAATAAATATTTCGCTGCAACAAATAAACAACTAATTTAGAACAAAAAGGAATTGTCGTATATTTAAACTCTAATTCACTCTAAAATAATTTATTTAACGAAATACAATGTTTCAATAACACAATTCTCTAATTTATATAACAAGCACGGAACAATTTATATAAGACTTTCACTTCTGTCTGACTGCCCGACTGTCTGCGTGGTTCTGTTTATATACAACGTTAATTTTTCTAGAATGCTCGTGGTATTTCTCAGAACGTTCTCCGATTAGACCAGATTCTTTGCGAAGCGAAGCGACTCGGGAGTAATTGAAGGTCGGGTGCTGGCTACGTAAGAGTTCAGGTCCGGCATCGCCCGCAGCTTCGCCACAGTATATTTAATTCCACTAGATTTTGCGAGAAACATACAATTTTTATACAAAAAAAAAATATTAAAACCAAATTAACACGGTTTTTCCGATTCGAGGTTATGTAGAAAAATCTCACATACAAAAGTTGTGGATATACTTATTGCCAACAACTTTTTCTTTCAACTTTTTTTTTAGGATGTTAATTTTCGCTGCAAATCGTGAGAAACCATTTTTTTCTCCAAAAGTTCACCTCCTTTCGCTCTTCTATCATAATCAAATCCTTATTTATGTCCTTGTTTATTTTTTGTATCTATTAAGGTAACATGATTTTTTTATTCTCGAAATGTTTCAACTGTTAATTTCAATAATTTTAATAAATAAATAGGAGTTTAGAACAAAAAAATTATTTTTGAGAATCTATTTTCGCGTTTTTTGGAAAAAAAATCCACAATAGTGTTGCTCTTTTATTACATTATCTAAAAGTAGATGCATTAACGAAAAAACTGGTTGCTGTCGAGCCTGAATAGGCGAATTTTACTGGTGAAACTTTTTAGTTGAAAATATTTTCCCCAAATTTCGCGGAAAAAAATAATTTTTACGTGAGAAAAAAATTTAAAACTGAATGATTTGTTTTTTCGATTTTCCCGGAAAATTTGAGGTAATGTGGAAAAATGTTTGATACAAAAGTTGCAGATCTTTTCATTTTCAACAACTTTGCCATTCAACTTTTTTCGATAGGAGGTCAATTTTCGTTGCCAATAGCGAAAATCAGTAAAATAAGCATTAACGAAAAAACTGGTTGCTGGCGAGCCTGAATAGGCGAATTTTACTGATGAAACTTTTTAGTTGAAAATATTTTCCCCAAATTTCGTGGAAAAATTTAATTTTTGCGTGAGAAAAAAATTTAAAACTGAATGATTTGTTTTTCCGATTTTCCCGGAAAATTTGAGGTAATGTGGAAAAATGTTTGATACAAAAGTTGTGGATCCTTTCATTTTCAACAACTTTGCCTTTCAACTTTTTTCGATAGGAGGTCAATTTTCGTTGCCAATCGCGATAATCAGTAAAATACCACATCCCCTAAAAGTTCGCCACGTTCCACCCTTCTCCATTTTGTCGACCCCACTTTATTATTCCCGTCATTCGAACAATATTTTGCTCATCTTCCAGTAAGTCTCATGATGTTAATTTGTTATCCCAAAAATGCATCAGCACTGGTCCAAAAATAGTTCTACTCTCTACTGCAATTTTTGAACACGAATAATTTCTGTTTAAGGTTTTCGAGATGCCTTGTGAACACCAAAGAACCGATCCAGAGATCCGATCCGGACGACGGAAACACAGAAAACACTCCAGAACCGCTTACGATCTGCGCAAACCCGACGAGTGTAAATTCAGTTTGACGGGCACGTCGGAATTCACCGACAGAACGGACAAAATCATAACGGGGGCCGAAGAGTTGACGCTGATGCAGCAGTTTATAACCGAAAAAATCATGAAGATGGAATCCGACGGGAAAAAGAACAGCGACGTGGACAAACTTTTTAAACAAGCTTTGAGGGAATTCAAGGACAACTTGGTACAAATTTACAGCAACGCGAATATGCATAATAGTTTGGAAAGCTGCAACATCAAATATAAGGATCTCATATTGGTTTTTATTCAGGTGAGATTGTTCAATATGAATTTTATTTAATTTTTATTTTATAATTGAAATTAATTTCAGTCGGAACAAGTTCTGGTATAAGGAAGTTTCAATGTACATTAATATAATAGTCAAATATAGTAAACAGATTCTAATAGACTGTCAAATAATAGACCAAGCTAAAGAGGTATATTATCCAACAAAATAAAACCCCTGTTTTCGCCCCAGCAAAATCGCCTTGTGAAATTTTTTAAACAAGCTAGTGAAAAAAAATTACAACTTTTTTGTTTTTTTTGAAAATATCTCTAAGATTATTCAATGGATCTCATACGACCGGATCGGTGCATTTTCCACTGAGAAAATCCGGGAAAACATCGAAAAAGACACCATTTTTCAAAAATTTATAATTGATATCCTTTTTATTTCTGAAAATGTGGATTACAATTCTGTACATAAACAATTGCATAATATCAAATTTTCTTTTTATATACAGGGTGATTCAAAAGTACTTTGACAAACTTCAAGAGGTGATTCCTCACAAAATTCTAATATGAATTGTCCAATTAAATATATGTCCGGAAACGCATCGTTTCTAAGATATAGGGTGTTGAAGTATTATTTTTATTTTCGTTTGTTTCAAATAACTTTTGAAATACTGCCACAAAATGTGTAATTACCAAAACTACTTACTTAAACGTCAAATTCTTTTCCAAAGCATTCCTATGAAAAATGCAAAATATTGGTAATAACTTCAACATGCATCGATTATCGAATAATTGACTTGAAATTTTCAAGTCCAAATATTTAGAAAACGGTTGCTTACAGCGACTTTTAACAAGGGTAGCTTTTTTACGTAGATATGATAGAGGAATCGATTTTTTTACTGAAAAATGTGCTATAAGTACGCTCAAAAAAGTTATGAATCTTCAAAAAAGAAAAAGACGTATAGGTGGCGCCCCCTACGAGTAAGAGAAATAATAACATCAGGTTCGAATTCGACACCTCAAAAACCTCTTATTACCAAGTTTCGTTTAATTAAGTTCAGTATTTCAAGAGTTATTTGAAAAAAACCAAAATAAAAATAATACTTCAACAGCCTGTATCTTGGAAACGAAGCGTTTCCGGACATATATTTGTTTGGCCAATTCATATAATATTGTGAAGAATCACCTCCTGAAGTTTGTCAAAGTACTTTTGAATCACCCTGTAGAATATCCGAAGGAAACAAATGATTTTGATCATATATTATTTTTAAGATTTTTTTTTAATCACTTCTAAGTTATAAGGATGACTTTTTTTAACACCACCCCATCTCAGAATGCTATCACTCAACTGAGATTATACAAGTACAACATTTCAAGGTGCTTCAATGAGAAAAATTGTTTTAGAAACTTGAATTTGGGAACAGATATCTCACTTTTTAATGACAAAAAAAA
Organism: Chrysolina oricalcia; assembly: GCA_944452925.2. Lineage (NCBI taxonomy): Eukaryota > Metazoa > Arthropoda > Insecta > Coleoptera > Chrysomelidae > Chrysolina > Chrysolina oricalcia. Next base: position 55,351,696 of record OX101825.2, read on the forward strand.
ATATGATGGTAACACCTCAAATGATTATCAATCGTTATTCCTAAGTATTTGACACATTTGGTTTCATTGATTTTAAACTCGCTACCAATTTTGAGTGGACCTCAATTTGGCAAAGAATTCTGATTCTGAACAGGTGAAGGGAAGATAATTAGTTTTATCAAAATTTATAGTCAATAAATTCCGATCGAACCAATTTTTTATATTTCCTAAATCTTCATTGATTATTTCTTTCTGTTTATCCCAAGTTGAAGCTCTGCATCAGTAAAAGCATGAATTTTTACAATACAGTCTAAATTGAATAAATTATTAATGTATATGTGAAATAATAGTGGTCCTAAGACACTACCTTGAGGTACCCCTTAACCAATAATAATGGATTCACTAAACACTTTTCATTAATTTGTGAGCCACAGTCGTTCATGACTAACGGAATCGAACGCCTTGGCTAGATCAAGAAATGTACTAAAATTTGGAGTGTTGTTATCTAATGAGCTATAAGTATGATTTGTAAGATGACATATGGCATTTTCAGTTGACACTTTCTCGAAATCCGAACTGTTTAGAAGAAAGGAAATTTAACTATAATTTATTCAGGATCCAATACAGACACTCTCAAAAAAAGTATCCAATGCGACATTAAAAATATTCTCTCATGGTTACAGAATCATAAATTAACCTTAAACTTTTCCAAATCCTCATATATGTTTATTGCAAAACGAAAAATTAATGACCAACTCATACCATTAATCTTTGATAAAAATCAAATTGAATACAAAAACTGTATAAAATTTTTAGGACTCTATATTGATGAATGCCTCAGTTGGAAAAAACATATTGAAAAAATTAGAAAAAAAATCTCTCCAATTATCGGCATATTAGAAACTATATATGTTGTAAATATTTGATTAATATATATTATTCCTTCATATATTCGCAATTACAATATTTGATATCTATATGGGGATCCGCGAATAAATCTGTATTGAAACCTTTGAAAAAACTCCAAAATAAATCAATAAAATGTATTCACAAACTTCCCCATCTTGAACCAACAAAAAATTTGTACAAGCCAAAAAAAATATTGAACTTGGAATCTCTTTACAAATTATCAGTATGTTTGTTTATTCATTTAAGCCGATTTAAGAAAAAATATACTGGTTTGCATTTTACAGAAAATAAAGTCATTCATAAACACCTAACAAGAAATTTCAATGAGCTATATCCCAGTAAGGCAACATCTGAAATTGGAAAGAGGTGCATTTTGCATGATGGTATCATAATTTATAATCAATTACCTAACCGTTTGAAAAATATAAAACATCTATTGAAGTTCAAATTACAACTGAAAGAGTATTTCTTAGTTTCCTAATTTTTTAGAATTTTATCAGATTTGACAATTTAATTTAATTTGTATTCATTTATCCTGTATACGTATTATATATAGCCAATTAATCGTTGACTTCCCTGTAAAAACATTTAATGTTTCTTGGGTGAATTAAATGAATAATAATAATAACTTTGTAAGATATTTTTCAATTCTGCATTTGAGAATTTTTTCAAAAATTTTTGCTATACTTGATATAAAAGTAATTGGTATATAATTTTTCATCTCATTTTTATCGACATTTTTATAAATCGGTTTTATGATGCCTATTTTGAATGAATCAGGACAAATTCCTGATTCAAAAATATTATTTATGAGATGTGCCAAGGGATCCGAAATCAAATCAACTAAAACCTGTAAAACTTCTGTTGTTATACCATCTACACCTGGGGATCTTCTTATTATATTTTTAACTTCAGCGCAGTTGGTTTCTCCAATATAAATAGATTTAAGATGACTAATTGATGTTTCCGTATTATTATCAATATTCTTAATTTTTTCTGCAAGATTCTTTCCGACACTTCCATAGTAATTAATAAACGCGTTAGATATGGTTTTTTCATCTGATACTGTCTTATTGTTCAATTTAATTGACCGTATAGAATTCAACTTTAATTTTGGTTTTTCATTGCATGACTTGTTGATGAATATTTTGATGAATGACTATTACTTTCTATTTCTAGTTTGCAGTATTTTATTATGGCTTCATGGATTATTCGGGTTAAGGTATTTTTGTAAGTTTTGTATTCCTTTTGCAAATTCAAATCATCAGCATTTTGTTTTTATTTTTGATATAACTCAGTTTTTTTATTAACTGAATTTATTATTCCTCTCGTAATTCAATTAAAAGCTTGATATTGCCATTGGGGAAAAGAGCTCAGACACTTCTATTTTCTTTTTCAGTTGCGCATTTTTTGGTCTTCATTTACTAAGAGTGCTATGAATTTATTGTCATAGGGTCACTGAATCCTAGAAGGCTTTGGCCTTCTTACGGGTATGGACAATGGGTGGAGTTTAATAGTTCCGATCTCTTTGAATAGTTCTAATGTTCCAAATAACCCGCAAAAGCGCCAATTAGGAAGCAAGGTTTGTTTGAATGTTTTAGATGATGTAGTAACTCGATTACTTATATTTCGGACGTCCATCATCTTAATGGTTGAAAGATTTCTATCTCTTTCAAATTTTTCACAACGTTTCAATTGCTTGAATCCGCAATCGTCTTCTGGTGAATAATGACAAAATCAAATGCTACGCGACCTTTTATAGGTCTATAATTAAAGTGTAATTACGCGCTGTCTTGTGGCGCGCGTGGTTTCGCGCTTTTTCTCCCTCCAAAACGGTCCATGAGCGGTTTCCATACGTTTTTAATTTCCACGCTTGGTTGACTGAAGGCACCATTGGCTTCTATATAGGTGGTTTCCATAAATTTCCGTTTGAACCAATGTTCCTCTCTATGAAGAATACTAGCTTCGTCCCAGATAATTCGGTGGTGTTTTGTCCAGGCGTGTTCAGCAATTCCCGATTTTGATGTTTCCCCTCGTTGAGTCCACTTTTTGTGTTCGGCTATTCTTACTGATAATGGCCTCTTGGTCTCTCCGATATAAGAATCTCCACATTCACATGGGACTTTGTAAATACAGTTTTTACTGGATTCTGTTGTGTTCTCTGGTTTCGTCTTGGTGAGGAAGCTTCGTAAGGTACTGCCGGATTGAAAGCAACTCTTGATGTTTATTTATTTCCGTTTCTTCTGATCTTCTCGGAGATACCCCTGATATAGGGAAGAATGAGAACGTGGTTTTGTGGTCTTTCTTCGGTTGTCTTGGTCTTTTCGAGTTGTTTCCGAACTTCCCCTATGAGCTTCTCGGAGTATCCGTTTCGGCGTAGGTCCTTTTTGATGTGGTTAATTTCCGCCTCCAATGACTCCTGGTTGTTGCAAATAGACATTGCTCTCTCCACCAACGTTCTTACGATTACCCTCTTTGTGGAGTTTGGGTGATTAGAGCCGTAGTTGAGGTACTGTCCTGTGTGTGTCTTCTTCCTGTGAACAGAGGTGAGGATTCCAGTGTCTGTTCTTTCAGCTTTCACATCGAGAAACGATAGGGTACTGTTAGTTTCCTTTTCCATTTTGAATTTGTTTGAATCCCTCATGTTATTCATTCTGGCGAAGAATTCCCCAAGGTGTTTATCTCCATGGTTCCAAATGATAAAGGTGTCCACGTATCTTAGCCATAGTTTTGGTTTGTATTTTGCCTCTCTGATAGCCATGGAACCATGGAGATGAACACCTTGGGGAATTCTTCGCCAGAATGTATAACATGAGGGATTCAATCAAATTCACAATGGAAAAGGAAACTAACAGTACCCTATCGTTTCTCGATGTGAAAGCTGAAAGAACAGTCACTGGAATCCTCACCTCTGTTTACAAGAAGAAGACACACACAGGACAGTACCTCAACTACGGCTCTAATCACCCGAACTCCACAAAGAGGGGAATCGTAAGAACGTTGGTGGAGAAGCCAATGGTGCCGTCAGTCAACCAAGCGTGGAAATAAAAACGTATGGAAACCGCTCATGGACCGTTTTGGAGGGAGAAAAAGCGCGAAACCACGCGCGTCACAAGACCGCGCGTACTTACAACGTAATTACACTTTAATTATAGACCTATAAAAGGTCGCGTAGCATCTGATTTTGTCACTATTCACCAGAAGACGATTGCGGATTCAAGCAATTGAAACGTTGTGAAAAAATTTGAAAGAGATAGAAATCTTTCAACCATTAAGATGATGGACGTCCGAAATATAAGTAATCTAGGAAGCAAGGGTTATAGAGAGAGGGAACCGATAATTTTGAAAAAAAAGTTGGGTTATGTTTCTTTTGTAAGTCAGATGTCAGAATATCATATAAGTATTGTGGATATCATGTTCAATTTCAATGAATACATATCAATTCTAATTTTTTTATGGATTGAAATTGTCAAGTGTACAATTGACTCGAATTACAAAAAAGCGTCGACTTTCGGACACGGCCCCGATATTCTGTGGCCCGACCAGCAGTCATTATGGAACATGGAGATTCAAATTATTGAAAAAAGACGCCGGAGACTTTGGGATGTGCATCCAATTAATAGTAAGACTCCTCAGAGGCGTATTATATATATTTCATGAAGAACTAAGACTCGACACGGAGAAATTCTTCAATTATTACCGTATGTCGACAGGCTCATTTGATGAGCTATGTGAAAAGCTAAAAAACCTTTTTATTACAAATGTTGAGTTGTTACGGCGATTTGCGTTTGAACCAGGGGAAATGTTGGCAATGACGTTAATAAAACGCATAACAGCACCAATTGAAATCAGTGTACTTTAAAACGCTTGTCGCTAAGCGTTTTGTAATTCCACGCGACAGGATTTGAAAACGCCGCGACACAGGCGGCTAGCGGCTGATTGACGTCGATACATAAAAGCGCACATTTAAAGACGTACCTTTAGAAAACGCCGCGTTATCTGTCGCCGCGCGACAAGCGGCAAAAAACGCGTGCATAAAAGAGGCCTTAGACTCTACCCATTGGCCAAAGCCTTCTAGGATTCAGTGACCCTAATTGTCTATACTTTCGATCATGAAAGAAAATAAAAGCTGTGGAAATCAAGCGTTTTTTCAATAATTTCGCTCTAGAGTAAAAAAGCTGTCACAAAATAACATTTTTGGGAAAACTTCAACGTTGCATTGACATCTGAAAGCGTCAAAGGCCACTTTGGTAAGCGGTGGTAGAATTTTTTTTTTTTGAGCCAGTTGCCACATTCATATAATAGACCGGGGGATAGTGACATATTTTGAGACACGATTTTACTCAGTATGCCTTTTGGAGGGCAGTACTGTCCGTATATCCTCATGAGTCGTCGTAGGTTCTTCATATTGAAAAATAATAATAATAATTATAATTATTATTATTATTCGGGTACGATTTTAATCAGGCTGCCATGTGTTTCGTGATGATATAATAAAACTAAAATACTCGAAAAACCATTGGCAGGCCGTTAGGGTGGGTCCGAATGGCTGGTATGGTCACGTGAAATTGTATTTGAAAAGAGGAATTCTCCGCTTATCCTAATGGTATGCCAATGGTTTTTCGAGTATTTTACGTCTATTATTTTATTACAAAACACATGGCAGCCTGATTGGAATCGTACCGAAAAACATAATTTTTCGAAAATATTATTATTTTTTAATATGAAGAACCCACGACGACTCTTTGATTCATGCATCATTATCATGAGGATATACGGACAATAGTGTCCTCCAAAAGGCAAACTGAATAAAATCGTGTCCCAAAATCTGTCACTATCCCCCGGTCTATAAGTATATTTGAAATATAGTAAATGTACAACAAAATTGACGAAAAATTCGTTAGGAAGTAGGAATCAGTCTTGGTAAATCAACAAAAATATAAAAACATTCTTGTAAAATCTTAACTATCATTCAATTTAACTATCATTTATTATAGGTCGAATAACTTGAAATGCAAAACACTTGATTAAATCTAAATAACAAAATTTCAACTATATCATAAAAAAAGTTAATTTTTCTTTGATGTTGCTTTGAGAACCTATCAAAACAGTATCGATATTTATTTCAATATCTCTATGTACATTTAATGAAGTCAATCCAATTAGTCTTTGATCCATCGAAGACCTTAACCACGACTTCAGTCTCTTAAGTACAACTTTTCTGCTTCCAATGCTTCTCCTGGGGGGAACTGTCCCCCAGTACTCCCCCTTATCGACGCTGGTGGCTTAACTGGGTTTCTGCCTACTAAGCATATTTTTTTTTTATATCTGTACTTTCTGCATAGGCTATGGAAACGGTTTGTCAACGCGAACAAAAGTGCAACGAAGCGAAGGACTTTCCGGTCACGATGGGCGTGAACGCCTTCAGAGGCTTCATGAACGAATTCATGTCGAGCAAGGCCGAGGAGAAACCGAACAAGTCGAAGAGGAAAAAGGAGAAGAAGAGAAAAGTGGAGATGCACAAGTACAACGGCCACACCTTCCTGCTGACGATAATCAACATTCCGACGGCCTGCGAAATCTGCAGCTCGTTTTTCCTGTGGCCGCTCGAGAGGGGGCTCGTCTGCCAGAGTTGCAAGATGACGTGCCACAAAAAGTGCTACTTGAACGCCAGCCAGTGCCAGAAGGAGTCGGGGTTGCAGGGGGAGACTCGGAGGGTGTTCGGGGTGTCGCTAGTCACGTTGTTGACGGAGGAGAGTAAGATTCCCCCGGTTATAGAAAGGCTGTTGAGTACTATCGAGTTGTACGGTCTGTATACCGAAGGGATATACAGGAAATCCGGAGTCAGTTCCAAGATCAAGGAGCTGAAGAACAAGATGGATGAGAATCCGGATGTTGTGGAGTTCGACGGGTACCAGGTAAGTTTGAAGTGATCATTATTTTTAATGAATAACGGTAAGTGGAAGAGCTATCCAATCCTGTCAGCAAGGACAATACAATTTCCTCAACTATATCAATAAAATTGAAAATACCTTACCACATTTACATGGAATTATTCGAACATACAAAAATCCTTGTGTACTAGCTGTTCTTCATGAGGCAGATGAACATTTATTTAATTGAATATCAGGCAGATGGTCCCTCTCGTACTATTACTCTGGCTATTGCCGCGGCGTGTACTCTCTTGATTTAATATTAGCCTTTAAAGCACCATTTTATACTAATACTTTGACTAGGTGGATTGAACTTGGATTCATTTAATTCAATATCAATTCTTAATGCCCTCCCCCAAATATGTAGTCCTACGACGGTTGGCCTTGGGAGTAGGTTCTAGTTAGAACAATGATAGTCGAACCCCCAGTTTTGCTAACGACAGAATAATCAATTTAATATACCAAAAACAATATAACAATTGCCTTTTCTTAGGAGATGAACTCAGCTAAATAAACTCATATGTGCACCAGATACATTAAGTAGAATTACTTACCGGATAACTTCTCCATCTTGTTGCCTTCTCGTCTCGTTCTGAGGAACAGGCACGCTGTTCGCCGGGATCACTCACGTAAGGGCGCTTGTATGGTTTCGCTTTTAGTCAGAGGGACTGAACCAATATTTACCATCAAAATCTCCAAAACCCCAAGTTATTAAGAAAACGAGATGGAAGTGTGGTTTCTTTCAATTTATTGGCAGAGAAGAATCAAATTTTGAATTGATATAGCCGATACTTGATGAAAATCCATTATACTCGATATAATGAAACTGTGGTTCAAATGATTTTCACATAAAGAGGGTTTACAAAACCACGACAATTGTTTCGCTTTACAAAAGCTTCTTCAAGTGGTAAAGATATACTAAATTACATATTTGCTATGTTACCTTAAATACTTATCCAAAATTAATTAGGGTTCGGTTGTATACCTAACTCCCAGTTAATTCCCGATAGGTACTTTTACATTTCTATTATTTAAATCTAACCTTTCCAGGAAAACAAATTGATTAGTGGTGACGAATTTAATTCGAGCTGGTCATTGAGCAAGTACTGAGAATTTTTCCATTTATTAATCTCCATACTTTCGAAAAGATTTAGCTTGTTACCTTTGTTTTCGACATGAAGGATTTCATAATCATGGTCGTAAGTATGGTATTCAATTAATAAATGGTTAGCGTACGTGGAATTTGTTTTCCCATTTACAAAACTACTTCTGTGCTCGGCTAGGCGTTGTTTGAAGGTTCTACCTGTTTGGCCAAGATAAAACTTGAGGCAACTTCATAGTTTAATTTATAGACTCCACATTTTTCTTGTTTATCCACCCTATCTCTGTTATTTTTAATATGTCTGTCCAAACTATTGTTTGTCTTAAATGCAATATTTAAACCTTGCTTTTTCAAGAAATTACCTATTTTATTGCTTGGTTCACCGATATATGTAATTGTTTTGAACCTTTGGTGGTCTTTTGTAGTAGGATAAACTTCTTGAATAGCTTTTTTGTATTTCTTCTTGGTCAGAAGGTTGTCTATCAAAGATGATTTATAGCCATTGTTAACTGCAATTTGTTTAATAATATTACGTTCTTTATTAAAAAATGAAGTACTAAGAGGAATGCTAAGTAATCTATGTATCATACTGTTGTAAGCTGCTACTTTGTGTTGATATGGGTGTGATGAGCTATTGTGAATTGCCCATATCAACACAAAGTAGCAGCTTACAACAGTATGATACATAGATAACTTAGCATTCCTCTTAGCACTTCAAATTTTAATAAAGAACTTAATATTATTAAACAAATTGCAGTTAATAATGGCTATAAATTATCTTTGATAAACAACCTTCTGACCAAGAAGAAATACAAAAAAGCTATTCAAGAAGTTTATCCTACTACAAAAGACCACCAAAGGCTCAAAACAATTACATACAGGCGTGTCTCACGGTCGATGGTAGGTTAGACGTTTATGGTAAACGCAAAGCAGGATTTCCCTGAAAATTTCACATCTTACATTACAAATACATAAGTATTTAAGGTAACATAGCAAATATGTAATTTAGTATATCTTCACCACTTGAAGAAGCTTTTGTAAAGCCAAACAATTGTCGTGGTTTTGTAAACCCTCTTTATGTGAAAATCATTTGAACCATAGTTTCATTATATCGAGAGAAGAATCAGTTATATAAAATATGAAGAAAGGCAGTTAGATGAAATATGAAGAAAATAAGTTAAATAAATTATGAAACAAAATCTAGAGCAATTTACGTGAAAAAGAGAAATAATGAATTCGAGAAAGTGGAAGTCAATATAAAAAATAGCAGTGCCTGACGGGCTGAAATAAATGTAACTTTGATACCTAAAACCACTTTTAGCTTTACAAATAGAGATACGTGACACCGAAAATTCACTGATTCTACTAACAAGAGAAATACTAAGGTACTGATAGAGTACTGCTTTGAAAAAACTGATCTTATTTCAAATGCAAAATACTAAGTTGATTTTAGTCCCTACTGTTGTTTTTTATTTATTCATGACGTTCCTAGCTATTGGTTTGGAGTCGCTTGGATTGAGAGGAATTCGCCATTTTTGGCCGGGGTGACACCATAGAAATATATATTATATACTTACTCTAGAATGCTAATCCCGCCAATTCTCACGGCGAAAAGCATGCCGCGTATGCGATCCGTTTACGATGTGCGCATGCGCGTCATCAGTGTAGTTTGGGTAGATCGTTGCCAAGTTTGAAAATAATTTGGTGTTCCAATTCAGAGTTTTTAGTTGTGAGGCAATAAAACACATGTCATTTGGAAGAGAGAAATTTGACAGCGCATTTAGGACTTTTTAAAACCGAAAAGAACCTTTTAGAGATAGATTACTCCGAAATTTAGGCGCGAAAGAAATTTATTTAAAACAATAATGTACCCTACGCTACTGTGATTATTATGACCGTGCAACAGTGCTTTTTCATCAACAGAAAGACTTGTCACTAAGATCTGTCACTCTTGTCAGAGATCAGAGACGGTTTTAAGAATTTCAGATTTTCTCTTGTCGTTTTGTGTGGTGTTTGTTGTCGTCGGTTATTCTTTCATCATTCGTGAATTTGCATTAATCTTGTTCCTTTAAAGACAATTTCTAATAAAGCCGTTTCTTCCCACAAATAAACAATGAGCTGTTTGGTGTTGTGTAAAGGAAAAATACCTGAAATAAATCATGTTTGGTAGATGCTTTGCTCAAAATAGTTTAAATATTATTGATTGATTGATTTTTGCTCATTGTTTTAAAGAAGACACCCCAGAGGTGCGTTTCAATATTACGTCCGACGTGCGTCCGACGTTTAACTTTTCTTATGAAGCGTTTCGATATTAGAACATCTTGTCCGAAAACTTCATTCCATCGTTTCAAAATTCTTGAGTGGAACGTCCGACCGTCAACTATTTACCCCACGATTTAGGAGAGCGTTTCAAAATTCAATCTGACATATATAGCCTGACGAAACAACTATGACGTCATACATCGTCCGTTACCGGACGACAGACGTTAAATTGAAACGCACCTCAGCAGAACATTTGAGTGAGAAAATTGTAATTTGTGGCAGACCTTTTTCTCATGAAGATTCATGTGAAAACGATAATAGAATAATTTGAAACCTAGCGCAGTACCATTACTATGTCTGCTTAAGCATGCATGTCGAGTGATACATCTTTCTACCATACCGCTTATATTATGAGTTCTAGATTCCTATAAAAAGTACTAAACACACACAGAATCGCCTCAGAAAATCAATGTCAATATGGAAGTGCTTTTCTTTGATGGTAAGGAAAATGCTTCTGGCCTCACTTTTTCATGCAGCCTCATTGTGGAAATTGCACTAAGGTAATACAACCAGAAATACACGTAGAAATAGCATGTTTATCTCTTCAAATGATTTAAATTAAATGCAGTTGCGTATTTTGACATGAATCGCTCTAGAAAAAAAAACCTCGAGCTTCCAAGCATCCAATTTGACTTGAAATTATTCATGATAATAGCTGAAATAAATTTTCATAGTTTTTTGTACCTTCAATTTATTTTCCAATCCAGTGTTTCCTTGAAATTCGCACTAACGATTTGGGATGGTTCCGTAGGTTTCTGTTGGTTAACTACAGCTGAAAAGTGAATGTGATACCAAAAATCAGTCGCTTCAGAGCGATAAATAATAATTATAACTGTACTCTACTTTATAATGGCCTTTGCTGAATATTTGGGATCCTAAATATGTGAAAATATGTATTCAAATCGGCTAAATACAAATAACAGGTATGAGTACAATGAGGTTTTCAACCTTACTCTCCGAGATTCAGAATTAACGTTTGTTAATCTTCACAAGTACTATAATAATATTTTACTAAAACCGGGCCTGTTACAAAAATCACTGATGATACGTATGCGCATTGCGGACTAGCCTGAACTTTTTACAACACTTTTGACATGAAGATTAGCATTCTAGAGTAAGTATATAATATATATTTCTATGGGTGAAACCCGACTTCAGCATGACTCCTCCCCTTACTTAAAGTCGGTCCCGGAGTTCTGATTTTTCCCTCGGCATGACTTTTGGTAGGGATTGCTACCTTACACATATTACAAAAAGATCCTTGCGGCAATTTAAACTTTGAAGAGTTCGCCTGTAAGCGGTAGTCTTTTTCAGTCGTGTCTTCTCCTTTCTAATAACTAATATTTACATATTACTTTAACATATCGATTTCGTTCTGTGGTTTCTGGAAAAGTATTCAGTTACCAGTTTTCTGATAATATGAATTTCGACTTGCTTTATGGCCTGAACCCTCATAAATTGTTGAAATCCTACAAATTGAAAAAACATGTCTGAACCAAATTACGAACCCATGGAATTTTCTTTTGTAACCGCCACGTTCCGAATTCTACATTTTATTGGGGTTACTTTTCACTAGATATATTTTTATGAAAGCGTTGAAATTGGAATGGTAAATGATTTTTTGTGGATTCTTCATCTCACAAACAGATGTTTATTACTTTTGACAAGTTTGCTTCTTTACTGATATGAAAAGACTAGAGGCGGCGTACTCTGAATTTTTTTTACACTTGTATATAAACACATTACAAAATGACGAGCATTTGCACATATCTGGACCACATGCAAACATGACATTTCCCAAGGTTCTTGCTTCTCATCTGTTCTAGGATAAGTTAGACAATATTAGACTCATTCTGTCTCACTCAATGAATGAATGAATGATGACATCCAAGCTCAATAGCATTCACCTACGAATGGAGACGCGAATTACAATAATTTCAACACTAATTTGTTTTAAACTGATTATTTATAATACTTGTTGAAGCATTTTTTTATCAAGTACCTTATCACACTTCTGACACCTCGACACATTAAATAATGAGCATCCATCGAAAAATTTTGTTGGGTATTACTTCAGTATTACTACCATCAATATAGACCAAGCAATAGGGAAAAACGCTTGCAAAAATTAATAGTTGAAAAAAAAAATATGAGCGTATAGGAAATCAAAATTAAAGGTGAGTTTCTGTTTCTTGTATCCGACGCACAATAGATTCACATAACCTAAACAATTGGCAAAGTTGCTAAAAGAGGTTTTTCTTAAATAACTTGAAAACTATAGCTCCGATCGAGATAGTTTAAATGAGAAAGTTGTAGGTATTAAAATGATCTATCAATTTGTTCTCATAGCATTTTTCGATATTTTCAATACTTTTCGACTTTTAGCGAAAAAACCGTGAAAAATCGGGATATCGAGAAGTCGTAAACTATTACGTTCCCATACTTCTTATTTACTGTAAGTATAGCTTATTGCCAGTTAGACAACGATTTTTTTTTTTTACTCAATTTTATTAATTATTTTTCGAGATATATCGATTTTTCTAAAAAAAGGTGCTCTCATAAATTGGTTCCTCGCTTTTTGAATGGTCCCAGGGTAACGTTTCCGGGCTTTTTTTCTTCCTAAAGACTTGTGCTATAATGTTATTAAAGAAATATAGCGATTTTTTTAATTTTAATGGTAAAAACATGACTTTGAAAAAACTGCACCTTTTTGAACACGTTTTTTCTGGGCCAGTTTTACAATTTTTGTTTTAGGAAAATGTCTTTGCCGGAAATCGATTCCTGACATTTTTTCACGTATTCTCGAAAAAAAAATTTTCATCTGCGACCTTCTAGACCGGAGATAATTTTTTTTTTTTCAAAATAATCTCAAAGACGCAATAAACAGTTTACAGATGTGCCGTTTGTGCAAAAAATAAATAAATCCGGGTATATTTTGCTTCTGAGGAGAAAATAAATACGATATTCGTGTTAATCTCGCCGAGCTACCCCAGATTAAGTACAAAAGGATTCCTGTACGCGGCCTAGAAGCCGAGATATTAAAGATTTAGTAAGCGCAAGCCACTTTGAACGCACGCATTCAGTTTTCATTGCGAGCGCGCCACCCTCTCCCCACTCTGCCGCACGCTCCGGCAGCCGCACGCGCTTCACTTTGTTATGGGATTTCTAGTAGTATAAATTAATAGAAGATATCCGAGTATTTTTTTATCGAAAATATAGGTATTCAACATTAACACCCACAAACGGCACATCTGTAAACTGTTTATTGCGTCTTTGAGATTATTTTGAAAAAAAAAAAATTATCTCCGGTCTAGAAGGTCGCAGATGAAATTTTTTTTTTCGAGAATACGTGAAAAAATGTCAGGAATCGATTTCCGGCTAAGACATTTTCCTAAAACAAAAATTGTAAAACTGGCCCAGAAAAAACGTGTTAAAAAAAGGTGCAGTTTTTTCAAAGTCATTTTTTTACCATTAAAATTTAAAAAATCGCTATATTTCTTTAATAACATTATAGCACAAGTCTTTAGGAAGAAAAAAAGCCCGGAAACGTTACCCTAGGACCATTCAAAAAGCAAGAGGAACCAATTTATGAGAGCACCTTTTTTTTTAGAAAAATCGATATATCTCGAAAAATAATTAATAAAATTGAGTAAAAAAAATCTTTTTCTAACTGGTAATAAGCTATACTTACAGTAAATAAGAAGTATGGGAACGTAATAGTTTACGACTTCTCGATATCCCGATTTTTAACGGTTTTTTCGCTAAAAGTCGAATAGTATTGAAAATATCGAAAAATGCTATGAGGACAAATTGATAGATCTTTTTAATACCTACAACTTTCTCATTTAAACTATCTCGATCGGAGCTATAGTTTTCAAGTTATTTAAGAAAAACCTCTTTTAGCAACTTTGCCAATTTTTTAGGTTATGTGAATCTATTGTGCGTCGGATACAAGAAACAGAAACTCACCTTTAATTTTGATTTCCTATACGCTCATATTTTTTTTTTCAACTATTAATTTTTACAAGCTTAACATTGGGTTATTTCCCTATTGCTTGGACTAATACCCTTTCATGGGAAATCCATGTGAGGTCCAATGCCAAAAGTGACTCTCAAAAGCTCGGTTTTCTGTTATGTGTCAAGAGCTATTTTTAAAGTACAGATCTGACCGGTTCTGGAATACTGTTTGTGAATACATCCTGATGGGCTTATCTATGATGATGGAATAGTTGAGATAAAATACCGAAATGACTCTACAAATTACCCCTAAAGAGGGTATATTTCAGAACAAAATTAAATTCAGGGAAAAATATTCTACTCAGGATCATAACCACAATTTGTTCTATCAAATCCAAGGCCAACTCCACTTCACCGGATAAAAATACCGCATAATATCTGTTTGGACGAGTAGAGGTATCAATCAAGTATCAGATCAGGATAAAATGAAGGACAAAATCATACATTTCTAAATAAGTTGCATGATTCCAAAACTGGTGGAATTTTTTTTTTCCTTGGTGTTTTGGCATCGACTGCTATGTTCATTAGCCATGTGTTCTGGATAGGCCTTGTTACTAACTCCATACGCCACTTTAGGAGCAGCACTGTTAATTTTTAACGCAACAGTGAATCGTGGAGGATTATTCCCAGCCGACACCAGCCTCAGTCATTCAGACTTTCACATCTGAAAATGAAAAAAGATCGCACCGTCTGGGAATCGAACCTGCAATCTCTCGATTACCAGGCGAGCGCTTAACCACTGCGCTAATCCCCGCCCTACTGGTGGAAATTATATCAAAAAGCGGAATGATGGGAATTACCCCATGATTTTACGTAAAAAATTACCGAAGTTTCGGGGGTGTTTTTTCAGAAAGTACCATCTGGCTGGCGTGATGTCTATATTAATTCAATAAATTTATATAGTTTTGTCAATAATAAGTAATAGGGATGTTCACAAAAAAATAAAACCGCGCATAAATACAATGAAAAAAATTGGAACTATAGAAATAGGTCGATAGTTGTTTAAATCTGTTTTTTGCCATTGTTATAGATGGGAGAGACTTTTGCAATTTTCATTTTTTTATAGGTATAATACCTGTCTGTCTGTTTCTAATGATCGAGATGTAATGAACAATAAAATAGGTGGAATTAAATTTAATTTACAATAAGAAATACATAGATACTTCTCGCGACAACAAACTTTTTATATCGTTTGAAATTTTATAATGTAACAAAATGAAAACTTTTTTCTAAAAATTTTTTTTTTTAGTTTATTTATTTATTTTTTAGTTTTCTTTGGGTATGTTTCTTAGCCTGTTCATTTCAAGTAATGTTATTGTTACACGGTCGCTTGCATGTTAATTTACCGTTGGAAATTTTTCCGAATTTTTACGCGTTCTCTATCTAGCTTTCGAGGGGGGATGAAGGGTAATTTTTTTTGAAACAGGTTTATTCAATGGTCACATAATTTTCACTATTTTTACAGATTTTTTCGATTTCTAGTTTTCCTAAAATTTTTCGTGACAGGGGGCGAGTTTTTCAACTTTTTTCGAGAAAAGGGGGGGGCGAGCCCTTCCTACCTAATTTTTTTTTTCGCTGTAATTTTTGAAGTCCAAATTCGTCAAAAAAACTTTCGAAACCCCTACGTGGTTTCTATCTAGCTTTCGGAGGGCAGGGGGGGGGGGCAATTTCTTCAACATTGATGTATTGTCACACACACAGAGCAAGTTAAATAAAAGCTTTCAAAGAGGGTGGAATATCTGCTAAAACAAAATTAAATAATACTTTTGTCAACTGGAAAACTCACTAGTGCTCCTTCTCGGATTTTGAAAAAGGTGTAGGCCAGATAATAAAATTACATATAAATAGTAAAATTTGAGTATGAAAAGTTCGTAAATATACGTACTTTTCTTCTGATAGAAATGAAGACAGTAACACTGAATAAAACGAGTGTTTCGATTTTCAATTCATTTAAGTTTAAGTACATTTTCATTATAATTTGCAGGCAAATCGAATTTATACATATATTTATTAAAATGTTTAATATGTTGTTGCAAAGGCCACTTTGGCAATCACTCAGAATTGGACTTTATTTTGAAATTACAAAAAACTAGTTTTTTTTAAGAAACTGGCAAATTATTAAAAAAAATTACCTATATAAATGGCATATTGTTGCATCAGAGTTGTAGAGAACTATTCACTTGATCCATGCAAATTTCTCAATTCGTTTTTTTTTTCTTTCAAATATCATTCTTCATTTCAGGTCCACGTCCTGGCGTCCGTGTTGAAAAGTTTCCTACGAGAAATGCCGGAACCCCTGCTCACCTTCGAATGCTACGAAAATTTCATCACAACGTCGAACCTGAAAGTGGAAGCCGACCGCGTAACGACCCTGTACGACATCCTCAAAAAACTCCCTCCTCCCAACTACGACCTGATGGAACGGCTGATGTTCCACCTGGCCAGGGTGGCTCTGCACGAGGAGACCAACCGAATGAGCGCCGCGTCGCTCGCGATCGTGTTCGCGCCTTGCGTTCTGAGGACTAACAAACTCGTCCCCGCCCAGGAAAGCCTGGTGGACATCGGTAGCCAGACTCAGTGCATCGAAACGATAATCAAAGTGCAATTGCGGAAGGTGCGCAGCCATCTCGACGACATTAACACGTTGGATACCGCCTGTCACGCCGCCACCAACAGGCTGTCGAGCCTGCGCAGCTCGAAAGTGTTCACTCCCGACGAGCTGCTGCCGGCCAACCAGCCGACGCAGCAACAGACCGATGACGAGGAGCACATCCTCGAAGACCACATTAACGAGATACAGAAGGAAAAGGAGCATTTGACGTCGACGCTGCCGACGCTGACCCACGCCACCTCGGACGACGACATGCTGTCGACCGACGGGGACGGAAGCCTGGACGATTTGTCGTGCATAGCGGATAAAAGACGGAGACCTATAGTGAGATCGATTTCGACTGGGCCGATACCCACCTTGAGGCGGCAGTTGTCGAGCGAGGCGGCGTGCATGGACGATTGCGACGATCCCATAATGGTGTAAAATAGGTGTACATACTCTAGGTATTGAAATAAATTTATATTTTTTAAATTATTGTGTGATAGCACACCTAAGATTTTCTAAGTTTTCTCTTGTATAATATGTTTTCCTCTTTCCCCTTTGTTGACATGAGTCTTCAGTCAAGTGATATATTATTGTTGTTCGTGTTAAAGAGCCATGACAGTCTATGAGGAGTGTGTATTTCTGTGTAGCTGTCTGAATATTTAGGTGAATCGGACGAGGAATAGGGCTCCATTCGAGAGCGAAGCCTGAAGAAATTTGGATGTTCCTAGCACCGAAAGATGAATAGAAAGATTGAAGTTTTTTGGCCCCACGTTGGGCGCCATGTGTTAATTCGGCTCATTTGGGCAATTTATATTTTCAAGTTTTTGATTAATGATAGTTTCTAAGAAAAATCAAATAACTACTCAACTAATCTAGTGTTTGACAATTTGAGTAAGCTTTAGGTCATATACAACCGTTTCGTGATATTAGAAAGTTTGCGTTATCAAGGATTTAATGTCGTTGACAAATCTTGTATTATAATAAAATCAAAGCTATATTTATCAAAGGACTCCGCAAGAAAACGTATGGAAAACTGGCTCTCGGTCGAATTTGCTGAAATTTCATTGTGTTATAGCGGGATGAGCCGATAGAAAAATGTGTGAGTTTGAATGATTTTGTATGTGTCGTTTCTAAGCGATCAAAGTTCGTAAAAACTTCGTATTTGCTATGATCCACGTATTTACGAAAGAAACACAAGTATTGAATTTATATCGTTTCATCCTTGTTCATTTAATTGCATTTAATTACCTCTCCATCCAGTTTAACTGCAAACTCCCTATATAAGTCGGTTTTAGAGTTCAATTGTATTAGTTGGTTTTTATACTTGATAATGGAATAGAACCCGAAACCGGTCGTGAAATAAAAAAACTAGTGGAACTAAGACAAAAGTGTGTTTTTTTCGTTTCATTAAAGTTACTTTGAAATTATAAATACTCGCAAGAATCTAATGATGCGTATAAAAAAGAATATGACAAGTTCATCAAATGGATTGAAAAGGTAGCCAGATATAAAGGACCCCGCACCAAATACATGGGAAAATGGCTTTCAGCCAATTTCGATAATTTTTTGGAATATTGTAATACAAGTCACTAGAAGCTACACATGCAAGTTTAAATTAGTTTCTATGTCCAGTTTCGGAGATACGAATTTTTGAAAATCATAAAAATTGCTGTTTTACCAAAACATAGCACGGTTCACTCATCCAAAAGTATTACTGTCATGTCAGTTAGTCGGTCGTTACGATAGAAGAAGCCAACTATTATACAGGGTGGGTCAAAAATAGCGACAATTTAGGATATTTTGCCAATCTTTATCAACGGTCCCACTGGTCCCACCGAGCATTTTTCATTAGGAAAATACCTATTGGGATTCTTTTCTTACGACAAGAAGATTTTCTCTAAGAGTTTAGACTTTTTTACAACACAGTAATTTTTTTTCAAATGTTTGTTTTTTATACTACATGTTTGTAACAATAGCCACACAACATAGCCTTTTTGAGTCAATAAATCTGCTTTGGAGCCAAAAGTATTTGAGAAAGGCTTATAGTAATTGCTCAATATGATCAGCTTCAAAAAGTTACAATCACATTTTATACGGGGGATGTTTACAAATATTAGTTGAATTCGGTTTTGTACGTAATATACAGGCCGTTTTTTTAGCTGATCCCACTATTGCTATCTCGGAAACGGAGAGACCTACAAAATCGGTTGAATGGGAAAAAAGTTTCCTATTTTGGGGAGCAATAATAAGCTTTTTTCAGATCTTAAATATCAATGGTTGTTTTTGAGATATTCGCAAAAAACTAAATTAGTCGAATTTTGTTTTTTGGCTCTACCGCCTCCATTTCGAATGATATGTGAAAAAATTAGGGGAATTTTCAATGATGTTTCATATTTTTTATAATCTGATATGATCCAATTTTCAATGCGACGTTTCGTTCATTAGATTCCGTCATCAACTTTATTTTTGTAAATACGGACCTCTACTTTTTTTCATCGATTTTTGTAGCCACTTTCATAACAAATTCAGCTATGTATTACAATACATGTGTTTCTTGACGTTTTACTCCGAAAAAACATCATCAATATTTGGTCATACAATTCCCGTCAGTGTAGTCTCAAAAAAAGTCAGAGGAACTTTCTTATATGAACCAATTTCCAATGCGACGTTTCGTTCATTTAATTCCATAGTCAACTTTATTGTTTTCAAGTTTTTTTCATCGATTTTAGTAGCCACTGTTTCAACAAATTCAGCTACGTTTTTCTCATGATCAGTGTATAGTGATGAGCTACCTCAAAAAAGTAAGTACCAATATTTTTTGGGTCTAGAACTCGAAGATATTCATAAACTCCAATATCAAAAGCAAATGTAATATACCAAGTAACAAACAGAAGAAAATGTCACAATAAGAAATAATAAAAATGTCTAGAAATGTATTGTAATTGATAGCTGAATTTGTTAAAACAGTGGCTACTAAAATTGATGAAAAAAACTTGAGGCCCATATTTAAAACAATAAAGTTGACTATGGAATTTAATGAACGAAACGTCGCATTGGAAATTGGTTCATATAAGATTATAACAAATATGAAACTGTATTGAAAGTTAGTTCCTCTGACTTTTTTTTGAGACTACACTGACGGGAATTATATGACCAAATATTGATGATGTTTCTTCGGAGTAAACCGTCGAGAAACACATGTATTGTAATACATAGCTGAATTTGTTATGAAAGTGGCTACAAAATCAGATGAAAAAAACTAGAGGTCCGTATTTACAAAAATAAAGTTGATGATGGAATCTAATGAACGAAACGTCGCATTGAAAATTGGTTCTTATCAGATTATAAAAAATATGAAACATTATTGAAAGTTCTCTCAACTTTTTCTTATATCATTCGAAATGGAGGCGGTACAGCAAAAAAACGAAATTCGACTAATTTAGTTTTTGGCGAATATCTCAAAAACAACCATTGATAGTTGAGATCTGAAAAAAGCTTATTATTGCTCCTCAAAATAGGAAACTTTTTTCCCATTTAACCGACCTTGTAGGTCTCTCCGTTTCCGAGATAACAATAGTGGGATCAGCTAAAAAAAAAATTATTTTTGAACGGATCTCCCAATTTGAATCATATTTTTCAGTTATACTTCCAAGTAAATTACCCTACACTCGGGTAAGTTTCATTCATTTCCTATGTCTGGTTTTTGAACTATAAATTAAAATTGATATTCTATAGAAAATATTATCCAATCTTATTTCTCGTTGGAGTATAACTGAAAAATATGATTCAAATTGGGAGATCCATTCAAAAATTATTAACAAACATATATATATTGAGTACAAAACCGGTTTCAACTAATATTTGTAAACATCCCCCGTATAAAATGTGATCGTAACTTTTTGAAGCTGATCATATTGAGCAATTACTATAAGCCTTTCTCAAATACTTTTGGCTCCAAAGCAGATTTATTGACTCAAGAAGGCTATGTTGTGTGGCTATTGTTACAAACATGTAGTATAAAAAACAAACATTTGAAAAAAAAATTACCGTGTTGTAAAAAAGTCTAAACTTTAAGAGAAAATATTCTTGTCGTAAGAAAATAATCCCAATAGGTATTTTCCTAATGAAAAATGCTCGGTCTCACCATAGGGACCGTTGATAAAGATTGGCAAAATATCCTAAATTGTCGCTATTATTAACCCACTCTGTATATCAAATCAAATCAAATATGCTTTATTATCGAAAGAACTGAATTCTCATTGATAAAGCGAGAAAATACATAAAAATATAGCTGTATAAACATAAATAAACAAACATGTATATATATATGTATATATATATATATACATATATACACACATACACATACAAATACACTTTGATAAAGCAATCTCATGCTAATTAAGCACTATTATTTAAATAAAAAACAATATACTCAACCAGAACTAATATCTGTTAAATCCAATAGAGATATTATAAACAATTTAAGATGGCCTACCAGAAAATGTATTCCAAGTTCAATCAAACAAAACCACAACCTCTCCCTAACGATGCCGGAAATCAAGAGCCCGAATTCCCCGCATTGCACGTCCGAAACTCATATTTTTGCCCTTCGCGCAAGACCAACCGATCCTCGATCTCATTCGCCCTTCGAACTAGCAGTGACTTAGCAGTGGCGTAGCGGTTAGATGGGATAAAGTTCTGAATTAATATGGTTGATATCGGAGTATACATGTTGGTGTATTTGTGATGACAGATGAATGAAAGTATAATTATAAGAGTAGGCTAGTGTATAACATAGTTGACAATTCCTAACCCATTTAATAAGATTATTTGAATGGAATTGTTAAAATTATTTGAATGAAACGAATTATCGTTACAACATACACACATATACACATATTTAAACACACAAAGAGACATATATATATATATATATATATATATATATATATATATATATATATATATATATATATATATATATATGAAAAGTCACAATTATGTCAAGATCAATTAAATTGTCCTAATCACATAATAAAAATTTGTATAAAACATATACAACGTCACATATAAACAGATACACATCTAAAGCGAAATTAACAATACAAATCGATATCAAAACCCAATTACCTAAAATACATCATCATAGAATTCTTTCAAATTATAATATGCTCTATCTAGCAGTAACTCCTTGACAGCGTTCCTAAATCTATTATGTGCCACCAAGGAGGCAGGTGGTTGAACATTTTTTTAGCATTATATATTATTGACCCCTTTATCAAGGAGCTTCTGGGAATTGGTAGGGAAACCGTGAAGTTATCACTTCTCGTCTTGTGAGATGGAAATATAATATGTGGCTTCTTCTATCGTAACGACCGATAACTGACATGACATCCGACTTTCTTCAAACCAGCAATGCTACAATTTTGTTATTAATCATCTCAAAAGTAATACTTTTGGATGAGTAAACCTTGCTATGTTTTGGTAAAACAGCAATTTTTATCATTTTCAAAAATTCGTATCTACGAAACTGGACATAGAAACTAATTTAAACTTGCATGTGCAACTTCTAGTTAGTGACTTGTCTCAAAAAATTATCAAAATTAGCTGAAAGCCATTTTCCCATGTATTTGGTGCGGGGTCCTTTGTTAGTAATATTTTATTTGACATTACAAGGTACTCCTGTCAGATCAATAATGAAAGAATTGTCATATAGACGTCTTCACGTTTCTTGAGTTGTTGATGTTGTCGTGGTAACTTTAAAAAATTCTCGTGTTTGAAAGTTCGATATAAACACGCTGAGGCGTACTTACAATAAGTAAAATGGGGCACCAATAAAAAAATATATAATTTTGTTCCTGAGTTTGTCTTATTTCGACTAACGAAACAGTTTTTTTCTTTGTCACCCAAGTACGACATTTTTTTACGAACTTTGATCGCTTAAATCTCAGAAACGATATACACAAAATCATCCAAACTAACGCATTTTTCTAAAGACCTATCCCACTGCAACATAACGAAACCTCAGCCAATTTGACCTAGAATCCCAATTTCCCATATGTTTTTGTGCGGGGGTCCTATAATCTGATATTTCTTCGGTATTATGCTGAATCATCTCGACTGTCAATGTTTCTACTTTCTAGGCTTTGTAACCAAAATTTTTCGCGTGGAGATTCTTATTCCTCGTTAAGAACAGTTGTGATGTCAAAAAATGTGTACTATAATAGGCAGGGTAATGATCCAATTGTAGAGAATGATGTAATAAATATAGGTTCGAGTATGGACACCTTGTGTGACATCTTGAAATGAATTATACTGATGATAGTCACAATGTGATAATTTGGAGATACTGATGAATAACTTTCGTTGGACAGAATCGCTGATTTGAATGAAACCGTTCGATTATTTTCTAATGTAAGAATTGGATGAATATTCGAATATGTTTTCAACCGTTTGACATAATTCCATGCCACGTGGTATCATTGATATTGGATAGTCCCCAACCAAAGATGGAAATATATGCACAGGATGTTTCATTGAAAAAAGTAAGTTTGTTCTTCTACGACTTTTTGACTATCCCTATCTTCAAGTTTTTTTATATACAGTACTTCTCGCATGGCACTGAACATAGGTAGAGTTAGAGCAATTGATAATTGACCGGCCTATTTTCAAACTTTTCAACAAATAATACTTCAATCTGACGCAATGTACGTCCTTGATCCTTGAAAATACCATTTGACAATTTGCACTTTCTCAGCAATTTCGTAAAACATGTTCAACAAATGTTATTACGTCTTTAACCCTCAATCACTCGCGCCCAAAAAATTACGCGAGCACTCGCGTGTGAGAGTTTCTCTCACACTACGACTAGATCAAAGTTATGTTTGATGTTATTGTTTTTATTTAATTTTTTGGAAATGAAACGAAAATATAGATAATGTTGAAGGGTTTATTTTATAATAACGAAAAATAAAACTGCCAGTATAGTTTGAACAACACAAATAAACTTGTGCAACAGTGTGAACACAACAAAGAAAACAACCCTGTATATATCTTTTAAATGAAACTCAGATAAAAATTATGTGAATATAGGCTAAAGTAGAAACAAATGATCATAAAAATTCAATTATCTGAATTATCACTGTTTTCGTTTACACCACAACACGTTCGACATGTGAATGTCGTATGCTCCGTGCAAATCGCAGCGTTGCAGCTAACACATCGCTTTTTTGTCTTCCTGTTCTTTCTCCTGTGACAAAACGTACAAAAACCTGATGAAATGTCTCTGTTGTGATCAATCTGAGGCAAATTTAAGTATGCCCTCAACATGCTTCGGATATCAATTGGCAAGGACCTATTTGATGAACGCCTAACTAACAACGGCTTAATCAAATCTTCCGCCAGTTTATTCAGATGAATTCTACGTTCTTCAATGACACCGGTATTAATTTTATAAACAATATTGGAATTAATAGCAGCAACGTCTAGAATTGTAAAACAAATTCTAAGGGGCCATCGACAAGAAAATCTAGAAACAGAATATGTTGATTTTAACTCATCAACCACGTCGACGCCGCCTTTGGTTGGGTTGTAAAAGGCGACAATCTCAGGTTTCTGCAGGTCGCCAGACTCAGGATCTATGTTGTCTCCAGAATGAAATGTAGACAACATCAGCACATTTTTTTGGGGTTTTGGTTTATATGACAATAATACAGTGTCCTTCTGAAATCCAAACATGCTACTAGGTACAGGTCGCTTCGCATTTATAAATACTGGTGGAATTTCCTTTTTGTCTTTTCTGAGGGTACCGACTATAGTGGTTTTCCTACCAATTAATTCTTTGGCTAACGGCATTGACGTAAAGTAATTGTCCATAGTTATATTTCTACCTGTATCTAATAAGGGATAAGCGATATGCTTTACCACAGCAGAAGCAGAATTGTCAAGTTGAAAAGGCCCAGCCGGCTGTTTTCCTGCATATATCTCCATATTACTCGTATAAAACATCCTGGAATCAACTAAAGCATATATTTTAATGCCGTATTTGGCCGGCTTATTGGCTATATATTGCCTAAATTTACAACGGCCTCTAAAGCTCTCTAACATTTCATCCACTGTACAATACTCTTCAACTTGATAATTTTCTTGACATTTGGATACAAATTGTTCAAAGATTTCTCGAATGGGAGCCAAATTATCATAAATTTTTCTTTGGTTTCTGTCATTGATATTGTCAAATCTCAATGCTCTACCTAGAAGATGAAATCGTTCTCGTGACATCGTTAGCCTAAAGCAAGCAGGTGCAAATATTGAATTATCCCAAAGTTCTTTAGTATTCACGTATTGAGCCTTCCATACCCCAGCCATGTATAGGAGGCCAATGAAAGCATATATTTCTATGGTATCCGTATCACGGCAATCTCTTTCTCTGCTATAATTATTCCGTAATTTGGCCAAATAAATATTAGTGCAATGCACAATTTGTTCAATAATCTCCTCTGTTATATATAATCTCCAGCAAGTTGCCACAGTATTTGCATTTTTTGCAATATTTTTGACCGCAGGAAGATGAGTAATAATATTCCTTCTTGGTGTTCGTACATTAGGTCGTGGAGGATAAGCCATCCAGTAAGTTTTTTTGTCTTTACCAGTGAAATGGTGTATAGAACCGTATGCACGATTTTCTTCAATCTCCTGGACAAAATTTTCAACATATTCATCGCTTTGTTCCGAATCAGTATTGTGTTCACTATGTTCACTGGCAGCTTCACATTCGATATCTTCGCGTTCATCATCTTCCATAATTTCTTGGTTTTGCCCGTCTTCTTGACCCGTCCATGGTATATTAGCTAACATCTGCTCTCTTTCACTCTCTTCATATTTCATTCGCCCTAATTCCGCAAGCATCCGTCCTCTACTCATTGTTTATAATCTAAAACAATAAATTCACTATAGTAAGACATTTTGTATATAGAAAACAAATTCACTTACCAACACGAGTTTAATCGATCACAAAAAATAATAAACTACGTTAGAACTCGCGCGATGAAAGAAACTCTCACGGAGGTCTGCAAAGGGTCAACAAGAATCTGATACCTAATATCAATTCACACTAAATATTGCACATGCCAATGCATATTCAAGAAGCGCTGTCAAAAATCAGCTAGAAGTGGGGGTAGCGGTATATGTGATTTACTGTTCATAGAATGTGCGTTTTATTAGCAGGCGTGAGAAAATCGCTCATAGCGCGAGTGATGCAGGATTAAATGAACTACCTATAAGTGTCTTTGCTCTTCTCAAGATATTCACGTAATCTGACCAATCACAAATCAAAGACAACTTGTATTATCGCGAAAACACCAGCTGTCTCTCAATTCTGATTGGTCTGTCAGCGTGTTTTCAACGATGTAACCATAGATGACAAAGCAAAGTTTGACATTTTGACAGATCATAATTCTAGGCGAAAGCGTCAAAATGAATCGCATCGTAAGTATGTCTATATAATAAATTATTGATAGAGTTATAATACATTTTTTGTGATTATAGTTGATTGATTATGGTTATGATGAATTGATTGTTCATGTTCATAATACATACTTTTAATGCTTCGTGAAATAGTCTAATAAAATTCCACTCGTGTTTGATTTTATCTCATAAGTCTGTCTTTTATTTCTGCACTCAACTGAATTGTATCGAGAAAACACCACTCGTCCTGCGTGTTTTCTAGAAGCAATTCAGTTTCGTTCAGAAATGAATCGACAGACTTTCGCGAAAATTCAATCACTTGTGGTATTACTACTGATAAATATTAGGATGTTACGTTGACAGTTATTGTCATCGTGAACAGCGACACCGAAAATGGCGAAAACTGAAGGGGTTGGATGATAGTTAATTGGTCATATCCTCTCCTATGTTCGCAGTGCTGTGAGATGATCTCTATATTGAAATAAATTCAAGAAGTTTTCGACGGTTTTCCATACGTATCAGTCAGTGACTGAGATGAATTTTTCTGAACTTTCTCTAGATAACAAAAAAAATTAATTATCTGCTCTTGTTTGGAGTCACTGTCTTCATAAAGTGTGGAAATGCGACAAGGTATCTAGGATACTTCTTTTATAGCAATATGTGTCTTTAGCATGTGAATAATTTACCGACCAGGAGGTAATTATTAACTGACGTGAGGCTTCTCCGGTCATCAATCTTGATGGATAGGATAAATTACCTGTTACCGCATAACCATGCTTTTCAGATACACCAAGCTTAATTAATTTCATTATTGACAAAAATAACATATACAATGTGTCCATATACAGTGTGTCTCACTTCTCATGGAAACACCCCCGTATCTTCCGTAACAATAGAGGTTGAATGATGAAACTCTCAGGACTGATGGATATGCTCAAAATGCACCTCCCACCTGAATGGGGTTGGCCTAAGTGGGGAAAAAGGGGAGAGGGTAAGAATTTTTTTTTATAAAACAGTACAATATTCTACAACATTTGCAACAATAAAACAAGTGAAAATATTGTCACCGGGTTCAAACAGAAATAGTCTAATCTGCGCAAGGGGTGATTTCAACGCCCTCTAGCAGCAAAACTGTTCATTTTTTTGGGTTGGCGCAATGGTAACATTGGTTGAGAATTACATGGACTATATCATAATAAAAATTCAAAAAATCCATCGGGACTCAAATTCCATAAGGAGTTTGCGGGGTCCTTTATGTAGTGTTTCCTTAGTTTTTTTTATCAATTTATTGATTTGTTTATCATTTGAGGTTGCAAATTAAGTGTACTCCTTGATACTTCATTTCATCGACTTTATATATATTTTCGGTACAGTTTCATTTTTTAGACGTGAAATAGTATGGATTTTTCATTTTTTTTTCGGTTGCACATATTCTCATGCCTTGTTAATGTCAAATTCAAAGTTAGTAGATCATGATTGAAATTATTTTTTGAATTGATCAATCAAATTCAGAATTTGATGCTGTTTCTTCCCAGAAATCCCAGATATTTCCACTAACTATATAAACTGTAGCGTCGGCGTAAGAAAAAAACTGTCCTTCAATTTTCGCGTTGAAGAAATCATTGATATAAATATAAACTAAGATAGGTCCAAGAACTGACCTTTGGGGGACACCACATTTAACTTTTCTTGACTAACTTTTGATCCGACCAATCTGAACAGTTTGTTCCCTTTCAAATCAAAAGCTTTCGAATATATTTTTGCAGATTCCTCTTATGCCAAACCGTTCTAATTTCAATAATTTTGTATGTGAAACTGTTTCAAATGCTTTGTTTAAATCTAAAAATATACCAAAAGTTTTTTGTTTATCTAACGATTCATAAATAGTTTCTGTAACATTGAATATTGCATTCTCTGTTCCCTTTTTATCTCTGAATCCAAATTGGTTTGAAAATAAAAAATTAGGGTTCTCAAGAAAAGCTTTCAATTTAATTTTAATGCATTTCTCCAAAATTTTGGTATTTATCATTTAAATAAATAGGGCGATAATTATCACGTTTTCTTTTATCTTCTTTTTTATAAATTGGAGTCGCTAATAGTTTTTTAAAAAGATTTTGGGAAAATACATGTGGCTAAACAGAAATTGAAAATATGTTCAAGGTTGAGTAAGGTTATTCTGGAATTTCATTGTCTAAAAAAGCACAAAGAAAAATTCAATTCTCTGCAATTTTTAATCACGACGTTTCAACTGTTGAAATCTACAGTCGTTATCAAGTGTATAAATGCGACAATCTCAAGGATACTTCTTATATATGCTATGGATAATTTTGTGTCATTAGCCTAGGGGTAATTTGCCGGTGTTCAGGTAAGCTTGTTAATTACTGTGCCAGGTCCCTCCGGTACAGCATTGTTAATTCTTATCGCAATTTCAATTGATCCATGCCACTAATTAAGGGTTTCCACACATTACGGATTTCTATGCTAGCTTGACTGAAGACTTCGTTGTTCGTTGCATAATATATGCACTCTCTTTAAACTTCCTTCTATACCAGCCCTCTTCTTTATGGATGACTTCGGCTTCAGTCCATTTTATGTTGTGTTGGGTCGTCCAGACATGATACGCTATTCCCGACTTTGATGTTTCTCCTCGTTGAGTGTTTCTCTTGTGTTCAGCGAGTCTAACGCTAAGTGGTCTCTTAGTTTCTCCAAGATAAGCTTCGCCGCATTCACAAGGGATGCGGTAGATGCAGTTTTTGGAGTCAATGTCAGCGTTACGTGGTCTGGTCTTTGTGAGATGGCTGCGAATAGTGTTACCTGCCTTGAAACATGTCCGTATTTTGTATTTCGACCCAATTCAATACAAAATACGGACATGTTTCAAGGCAGGTAACACTATTCGCAGCCATCTCACAAATACCAGACCACGTAACGCTGACATTGACTCCAAAAACTGCATCGACCACTTAGCGTTAGACTCGCTGAACACAAGAGAAACACTCAACGAGGAGAAACATCAAAGTCAGGAATAGCGGATCATGTCTGGACGACCCAACACAACATAAAATGGACTGAAGCCGAAGTCATCCATAAAGAAGAGGGCTGGTATAGAAGGAAGTTTAAAGAGAGTGCATATATTATGAACAACAAAGTCTTTAGTCAGGCCAGCATAGAAATCCGTAATGTGTGGAAACCCTTAATTAGTGGCATGGATCAATTGAAATTGCGATAAGAATTAACAATGCTGTACCGGAGGGACCTGGCACAGTAATTAACAAGCTTACCTGAACACCAGCAAATTACCCCTAGGCTAATGACACAAAATTATCCATAGCATATATAAGAAGTATCCTTGAGATTGTCGCATTTATACACTTGATAACGACTGTAGATTTCAACAGTTGAAACGTCGTGATTAAAAATTGCAGAGAATTGAATTTTTCTTTGTTCTTTTTTAGACAATGAAAGTCCAGAATAACCTTACTCAAAGTGAAACATTGTCAACCACTTTCAAAGAAATGTTCAAGGTTATTTGAAGTGTATTCAACTACAATCTTCAATAATTTGTTATTAATTCTATTTGGGCCAGGGGCAGAATCATTTTTCAAGTTCATTTGTTAAGTTGATTATTTCATTTTCTGTTATAGGCGACCAAAATATGTTTATAGGAATATTCTATGAATACATATTCATTGGTTTCGTCAATTTTTTTAGTTGGATTTTATATCACAAAAATGGCCACTCAAAATGTTTGCTATTTTCTCTGAATCATTTGTGATAATTTGGTTGTTTTAAAATAATTCAACGACCTTGCTCTGTTTCAGTTTCTATCCAGTTATTTCATTCGCCAATTTCCAAACCTTACCAATGTTACCGTCAGCTTCTTTGATTTTATTTTGATAATAATGTTGTTTTGCGTTTTTTTATGAGTTTATTCAATAAATTTCTATAATCTTTATAATTTTGAAAAGTTTCATGATTTTTTCAAAAGTTTATTTTTTAATTTATCTCTAAGTTTGAGAGATTTGATGAAACCTTTCGTGATCCATGGTTTGATTTTTTGATTTCTTGGACACATTAATAATACAATAATTCAATGCATCTCACATTTTCTTTGGATTGCCTTGTGATTCTTCAAACTGTCTACTGACATATTGAGATTTTGCTCTTCTAATAAATGTATTAACCTTATTTCTTTGAATTTTGTATGCTAAGAAAAGTTCTTGATTATTAATTTTTTTTCGAAAGAATAGAGCTGGTGATCCAATTATTATTTTCAAGAGTTCTATGATATGTTTTTCCGCCTACCTCGTATTACTATGTCTATTCAATGGTCTTCAATGCAAATGAAATCGACCATTATTGACGCCCATTGATGACCCCTATTAATGACCTATATTAATGAAAGATTTGTTATTAATGGATGATTTTGAGAAATCGTCCGTTAATGACCCTTATTAATGGTCGATTTGTCATTAATGGTCGATTTCTCTATGATCACATGATTGTTGCATAGGCAACCAAACATATACGGATTCAGATGTTGTGGACGCTGAAATGGATATTGACGATACATTTTATGCTGCCAGATGTTGTGGAAACTGCTAAAGTAGCATCTTTAACTTTATTACCAGAAAAAAAATAGAATTCCTTTATTTTAACAAGAGTGAGGTAGACAGAAAAATATTGTAATCAACTCTTATGTTAAAATACGATTAATGATCTCGAAAATTAACGCGCTCGCTACGCTCACGTGTTGAAATATCTCGATCATTAATCGCCTACATTAATACACTAGTTGATTAAGTAACTATTAACAATAGGTTGGCCGTTTCAGCTTCTTAAATAAAAGAACTCGACATTTGCTCCGGCCAATGCCGGATCAGAGCCGCGGTGGGCGGAGCCTATCGGAGTCTATTCTCCGAATATACTTTCGCCTAAAAATTTTTAATATTCCATTTTTCATTTCTTGGCCAAAGATAACATGCGATTCTGCGACTTGACTAGTCAACTGAACCACTGGACATTGTTTACCCCTTCCTTACCAACGTCTTAGCAGCGAACGACTGCTTTGCGTGTCCCCTCGCTGAAACTCTCCAATGTATTACGTCACACGCATTTGGTGTTGATCGACTGCATTTTGTCTCGCAGTTTGAAAAGCATGGCAAACGCCTATGATGCGTCAAATTTTTACCCATTCTGTATAATATGCGATGATCCGTTATTGAAGTGTCTTCCAATTTCAATCTGTAATTCAACTGGTGGCAGTTAGTTAGAAAGAATGTTTGACGTATTAGTTTGTTTTCTTGTAATCTTGTTTATATTTTGTTTATAGTGACTGAAACCCATGAAAAGTTCCTAATTTTTCCATCTTTGTTGCCAGGAGGTGTACTCTGTGATTGGTCACTATAATGACAGGGAGTTTAAATGCCATTTTTCAACTGTAGCTGTCTTCTCATTCAAACTCTCCGTCATTATGTTACCAATCACAGAGCGCATCCCCTGTCAACAAGGATGGAAAAATTAAGAACTTTTGTCTCTTTATATTAGTGTGTCCAAAGCCATTAGAAATATCTATCAATATTGGTGAACCTAAAGGTCTAAACTGGATGAAGCATTATTATTTCGTAGCACGTAATTTATCCTGTCTATTGATAAGATGATCAGATAGGCCTCTCGTCTGATAATAATTACCTAATGATAGGTAAATTAGTAGCATGCTAATGACACAGATTGCTATAAAGGAAGTAGAAAAATTCTACTCAAACTTAGACGTTGTCAACCACTTTCAAACATATATCAGTATTTACATCAGAAGAATTAACATACTAGGGGAATTCGAGAGCAAATTCTTTGTCAATTTATAAATTTTTTTCAATGAAAAATCAATTTTCTGGATTTGTACATTTCGCAATATCGTCTGATGATTTTATTTTACTATAACTATCAGTTAAAAAAATTGAATCATTTTTATTCAGTCTCTGTTTGCTCAATGGAGTAATGCCAGATTTCTGTGATTTGATATAATTCATTACGGCATGTTTTACACAGGGTGTTGCACTGTAACAAAAAACGCTTATAAAGACTTTTGTCTAAGGAATGATTAATTCTCTAGTTCCAAACTACTTTTTTACGGATACAAAGTGGATGTTCAAAAATTCACAAGCAATCAAGAGACACACAAATCAGTTTTTTGAACATCCGTCTAAAATCTCGTAGTAAAGTGGCCATCACAAAACGATTTTTTTCGAATACTAAATTGAGAGGAGTACAATAATAAAACCTGGACTGCTTGGCTTCTGATATGAGCAAACTATAAACAGGTGGAGTTAGTAGGTGTGGGATAAAGATCAACCATAGTTCTCCATTGGAAAGAAAGAGAGAATGCTCAACCAAATCTCAGAGGCCAAGGCTGTCCTGGTGTATATTTTTGCACTAACTGCGTTAATTTTGGAAATCCATCACCATCTACCTAAACTCCTCTTGTAGGCTAGTGCCAGTCTCCATGCGTTTTATAAAGGCATACAAATCTTTTTTTATATATATTGCCGACAGATAATTACAAATATAAAAGTGTACAGTGTCTTTTTCTCCGCCAGTCATTGATTGTAATGTCTATCCTAAAAAATTCAAATAGATATATTTCTATAGGTTAAAAGCGAAGATCAGTCTCTAATGAAAAATCCACATCATTTGACAAACCATTTCGTTTATTTGAAACATGTATTTACACTCTCTTGGGAAATGTTCATCAAAAACAGCTACTCTGGCTGTGTGTTGTGACAGGTTTTGGATCACATGAAACTCGCTATTTCAATTTTTGTTTCTACATGTTGAACTACAATCAATTTATCGAAAATGAGATGCTAATTTAGACCAATCAAATTAGCATTTAAAATACAAAATGAGGAAAAACAATTAAAAATTTTCACAAAATTTTAATTTTAGTTCGCAATGGAACTATAAAAATTTGGCCCCTTTTACAAGGTCGGGAACGTTGTTAAAAATTTAAATTGTAAACAATTCTAGTTAGTATGTAGATAAAAAATTCAAAAGAGTCGTAAAATGACGAAAACAAAGGAAATGTCCTTTATCGTTCCCCAATTTTGCCTCTATTTCCAAGTCTGCCTTCATAGTAATTCAATAATTTATTCAAACTTTTGTTAATAACACGGCCGAAAAAAATCTAAAAGAGTGGCAACGCATAAAAACATTTCTCTCTGTGACAAGTCTCGCCTAAACTTTACCGCCGATGACAGCAACAAAATTAATTTTGTTCATTTTACACAAAAAATTTTTTTGCCATCTGAATTGCTTATGGAAATAATGCAAGGTTTTTTGAATTGGTTTGAAGTGCAGGGAGTGATTTTTCCAGAAAACATATAAAATTTGCCATAGGTATTATGTTTTTGCCGACTGAGGATTTCATAAATATAAAGACCCAAAAATGTTATACAATTTCTGTTTATCATATTATTGTTTTCAAATTCTACAGGTGAAAAGGTATTTCTCATTATTTTTGTCGATATTAATATTTATAAAGATTTCGAAAAATACAGTTCAATTATTTTATCTTTACCGGTGCGTCATCATTGTAATGCATATGAAATAAGTCGAGAAATTTAGTCAAAACAAAGTCTAAATGTAAAATGACGTGGCTGATATCCCGATAAAAATTACAACGTGTAGATAATGAGATAAGATAATGAATTATTAAATTAACTAAATTAACATTTTCAAATTCATGGAAATGGAATTAGAAATTAAATGGAAATGGAATAGAATTAGGTAAGGTTTTTTTCTCAATAAGGTTTCCACCCTCTGAATTACTGTTGTGTGAATATCCCGGTAATACGGAATTACAGTCACATATATCAATTGCGAGGTTAGACATTTCAAAGATTATTTGTGAAAAAAACACATTGTATTGTACTTACTTTGAAATTAATGATTGTAAGAGACGTTTAGTTTTGAAAAAAAACTGTTTTTATAATGTGTCTGACTGCAAAACGAAGTAAAAGTGGTGACAAACAATCCCCAATGACAGAAAATAATGACGTGATTGATGGTACTGCTCTAGTCAATACACTATTTGGCAAGTTTAGTTGAAATGTAAAAACACTGTCAGCTTTATATGGCTATCTCTTCACTGTTTTGAGTTTCAATGGTTCATCACAATTGGCGAAAGAAAATAAGATCGCAGCGCCACCTATAGCAAGACTTTGAACTACGAATCACGGACAAAGGTTTTTGACTTTACACGTGTTTATATGGCGTTTTGACGATCTGTACTCCTATTTTCAAACAATTTGTGAAAATTTGTGAATTCTATGACTAAAAAGTGATTGTGTTTCTATTGAAAGACTCTAAAGAACGTTTCAGTAAGGTGATTCAAAGGTATTTCATCTCCGATTAGTTTTGAATGCTTCTGCAATTCAAGGTTGTATGGCGTTTTGATGATCTGTTCTACTATTTTCAAACAATTTGTGAAAATTTGTGATTTCTTTAACTGAAAAGTTATTGTGTTTCTATTAAAAGACTTGAACGATAGTTTCAGTGTAGTTTACAAATATTTTACTTGTTTTTGGAGGTCATGATTTGCGATCAATTATTGATCTGATTCATTCATCAGTCTTTTGTCAAACAAGCATATACTTCGATATTATTTAGCTTGCCAATTTTCAGTTTCAAAATCCATGCATTCCTTTGGTCAATTTCTTCAATCTGGTCGAACCAATTAGTGATTTTTTAACCTTGCTTTTATTTTTAGGGAAAATTTGTGATATCCCACATTTTCCTTCTTGCCATATGTCCTGCATCCTGGGACTAAACAACTAGGATTGTATTTTCCCATATTTGGCAGTCTATCTATCAACAGTATAAACCAAAAAAATACGAACAGAAACAGAAATCGAGTATGGAAATATCCTTAATCAACAGAATGAATCAGATCAAACTCACAAATCATGACTTCAAAAAACTCGTAAAATATTTGTAAAATACACTGAAACTATCGTTCAAGTCTTTTAATAGAAACACAATAACTTTTCAGTTAAAGAAATCATAAATTTTCACAACTTGTTTGAAAATAGAAGAACATATCATCAAAACGCCATGCAACCTTGAATTGCAGAAGCATTCAAAACTAATCGGAGATGAAATTCCTTTAAATCACCTGACTGAAACGTTCTTTAGAGTCTTTCAATAGAAACACAATCACTTTTTATTTATAGAAATCACAAATTTTCACAAATTGTTTGAAAATTTGACAGATGGTCAAAACGCCATATAAACACGTGTAAAGTCAAAAACCTTTGTCCGTGAATCGTAGTTCAACGTCTTGCTATAGGTGGCGCTGCGATCTTATTTTCTTTCGCCAATACCATAATTCTTTGCTTAGAAGACAAACGTCAACGAATTTTGATTCGCTCATAGCGGTTGATAGACAGATGTTACATAGAGAGTGTGTTATTTCTTAGATCATAAATTGTTGACGCATGGGTAAAGATAAAATAATTCAATTGTATAATGTTAATTCATGACGTTGAAGCCATGACAGGATCCTAGAAATATAATAATAATAATTGATATCACTTTTAATCAATTTCAGATCGGGTTCAGAATAAATCATTGTTGTATCATCTGGAAATAACTTCAGAGCCTCTTTCAATTTCAGAACAGAAAAAGAAATGATATAAATCAGGAATGGCACAGGTCCTGACACAGATCCTTGTGGTACATCATAATTCACATTTTGACAGTCATATGAATTACTATAATGTTCATTTCTAGGATTATGTTTCTTTTGCCGAAAATATTTGTCTCGCTCTTTTATCAATTTTGCTACTTCACTTGCAAACCGGACTTTGGAGTCTCTTTTTTATTCTGCTAGTTCTTGAATAGGCACATGAATGAAAAATATCAAATTTATCACCTAAATTTTCCATTTAATTTTGGAGATTCAATAGTTCATTTGTCATTTTTTTATCATATTTGAAATGACTAAAATCGTTTACTGATTTCTTTTTCCCTTTATAAGATGTACTTGAAATTTGGATTTTGTGGTCACTAAGAGAATGTTCTATCACAAGTCTAGTTCTTCTTTTTTGTTGGTTATGGTCTATAATGTTGCACTTCTTGTTGGAATTTTTTCATTACATAAAGAAAAATTGTTGAAAGTAAATAAAGGTCTAGAATATTCTTGGTGTTATCATCATTCAATAATGATGTTCATATCTCCAAAAAAGAAGCATATTTCATTGAAGTTTTTGATATTGTTCATTTTTCCTTCCAATATTTTGATAAAATTGACATTATTGAATTTTGGTGGTTTTTGAATAGTGGGAATTTCAGTTTAGTTGCTAAATGATAAACTTCAGTTTCTATGGTACTCTTGTAAACTAATTTAGAAAATTAGGTATCAATACCAAAAACTTGTTGGTGTTCTCTTCAGCAATAATAGGAATATGAGAAACAAAAGAATCAATTGGCATCAAAGATTGTTTTCCAAATTTTCATCATACAGTTGTAGATTGGAAATATGACGCTGACAACATCCTTTACAACTTCAGTGTAATATGTCTGATTCATAATCATTGGAGAGTTGAGAGAGTTGGAGGAATTGTTTTCACAATTGTAACAAGTCCGGAAAATACTGTTTTTTGGACGAGTAGACCAAATTCTAGGACGAGCGTTAGTGAGTCCTGGAAGTCTGCGAGTCCAAAAAAACTGTTTTCGGACGTGTTGCGTACACAATTTTTTCGGCAACCATGTAGAATAACAAATCAATGAGACGCATTTAGTCTAAGAGACGAAGAGAGGTCGACTTTCACCCATCTGTTAACCGGATGAAACGATTCCAAATTTGAATATTTCGAACATTTCAGTTCTTATTTGTATTATATATTGAAATTTGAACAGAAGATAGGTACCAACAGAAACGATCTAATTCTTATTTATATTAAGATTTGTATTAAAGTTCGAGCACTTCCCAAAGAAAAAGTGTCCGGGAAGTGAACACTTCTCGGATGGTTGCCGAAAAAGAATATTTATTATAATCCCCTGTTTCTTCACGATTTTCTTTTTCCTGTTACCATGGATGAAAATGCAAAACCAGTGTTTGATGTACAACCGATGTGGTTCAGAATGAATGTAATTTTACATTAGTAACTCTCATTCAAATTGTTCATATTTGATGAACAAATTGAGATTGAAATACCTGTCGCGGCCATAGCCAAAGGAGTAGTTGTCTCAAATAGACATCTGATCACAAGTTCAGAAGTTTCTTGTTTGTGAGATTGTTACTTCGACTTTCCAATATTTTTTTGTTTTTGAAAGAGTCCCCTATGATTTATCACACATTTCCCAAGAGAGTGTTTATTATCAGACATGTTTTCTGTCCTTTGTTTTTAGATATTTTTCACGTTAAAATGATGAAGTTGGATCCAAGGATCATAAAACTATCAAAATGTTTGTCAATATATGATGTTTGTGGAATATTTCGTATTTAAAATCACCGTTGATTTGAAATTTATTGTTTTAATTTTTTTTTAAGAAAGGTTGAAAAAATATTGATTTCTATTCAGGTACAATTTTTTGAAAACAAGTAGGATTAAAATTTGTCTTGATAACCCGTTGAATTTTTGAGATATGTATGTAAATAACTATTACTGTTTATTTTAGCTGTTATAAAATTGGCACTTACTTAATACAAATCATGAATTGAAAGTATCAACAATACTCAGTTGTCTTTGTTTCTTTGAATATTTCCTGACCAATCGAATGGTGAACAAATTCGAAGCAATATTTAAATGTTCAAAGTTATTCTTTTAGAACAACAAAACTTTTCGGAGATTTTTTTAAACCTCGATTTGTGAATATTGATTGTTCATCATGAAAAATTATCAAGTGTTATTTTGAGATATTTTTGTATAAATTAAAAAAAAAAGTTTCAGTTGCGATAGGAGTTATTAAATTGAATGTTATTTATTTCTACGTAATGTGTTACAGTGCCAAATTTGCTTTGTTTTAGACTTTTTAATTGTCGTTATTTACAAAATTACATTTCTTGTTGATGATTGAACTGTTGCTGCCATTTTTGAATTTTGAAAGCAAAAATGGGCATCTTGTGTTAGTTCCATGCATTTGTTTTAGTAATGCAACTTTTCATACATTTTCTACCAAGATCAAAACAATCCCTACCATAACCCTGCTTTAATTTTAAGTTTGATTAATGTTTACTAACATTTCTTTTAGACAAGATTTTTTTTACATTGCATTTTCTTTCAATGTGAGCAATATGGTTTCGAGTATTAATATTTATTTATTGCCATTCCAAATTATTTATGCAACTGTCTTCACAAGCTCAAATGACAGCATTCCCAAGTCCCAGAGTGTCTGCAATGTTGCCATCCGTCTTCGTTCAAATGCTCAAATATTTTACTAATGAAGTTCTCAAACTATTTTCTTTTTTTTCTTCATTTTGGTGACATTGTACGCATTCAGTGGCATATTTTTGAAATACTGATCAAACCCATGAAAATGTGGAACATTCAGTGACTGAGTTTTTTTCATATTATAAATGTTGATTAAGTGAACGTTTATATCTAAATTAATAACTATACCAAATGTTAACAATAATGACAGAATTGTTTATATCAATATACAAATATGACTCATAATTTGTAAATAAAGAAGTATTCAATTATTTTGTTGTTTTCCTAACCAACGTTCGTTTATACAGTGAGACTGATTTTCGATGGGTGAGACGTTTATGGAAAACGCAACGCAGGATTTTTCTGAAAGTTTCTTAACTTTTTCCATCGATCTCTAATAAGTTCAGTGTTCCGACGTTTGTCGCTTCTACTAAAAAGTTCTATGAACTTTATTTTTTAAATAGAATACCCTGTATATTAACAAATTTTTAGAACAGCCTTTAAATTATTATATTTTTTTTTGTTAATAATGTCCTCTATCTATCGGTTTTCGAGATATAAAAAATAATTTGTGTTAAATATGGACCAAAACTGGGAATAGTACTCTAATGATAAGTTGATATTTTAATGGTAGTTTGGACAAACTCGAATTATTTAATTCACACCGAGAAATCGACTAAAATTGTGCTAAAATTACTATTATTTTCGTTTTGCATAAAAATAGGCAAAATTTCGTTTTTTCAAATAAAACCTGTATACTAAATGATGTTAATTTCAAGTGGCGATTCCTTGTCATATTTTATGAAAAAAGGTTCATATACACGTGTGACCTAACTTGTTTTGTTTTCACGTGACGGAGTGTCAAAGTTTTAATAAAAAAATCGGTTATTTATTTATTATTCAAAATTCTTTTCGCCGATTTTCATGAAACCTGGTGTGTACATTCGCAGTTACAAGGGGCTTGTTTTCATGAGGTTAGTATTTGATGGAATACCGATTTATAACTGAAACTTTGACACGCCATATCTCGGAAATGAAGCAATTTAGGACATACGTTTATATGAAATTTTCTTCATGAAACATGACAAGGAATCACCACCTGAAATTAATGACATCATTTAGTATACACCCTGTATACAGTGTGACCCACTTGAGTCTTATTTAAGGACAGGAGGTACTCGATTCATCTGAATAAGTGTATATCAAATAATCTAAGTGAATAACGAACAGATATGACGTAAACCAACAGCTGGAAATAAGGAAAGGTCAGAATATATACCAACTGATGACTTATTCACTGAATTTATCTCTTAAAATAAAATCCAGAAATCACTGACCTTAGCTTGCACTTACATACTAGAGGATTTAGATTTTTTTTGTCAATATGTTGAAAACAAGTACTGTGCCAAACGCAATAGAGTGAATTCTTCACAGAAAAATGTTTTTGTCAAAACACACCTGGAGCAATAGTTCAGGTTAAGATGTCTACAAACCATGGTGTGTCGACTCAACAAATGAAATCGTGACCTGTTTCCCAAATATTCCGCATTTGCGTGTACCGCCACGGTCGGTTTTCCTGTTAGGGTAAATTCACAAGCACAGAAGTTTTCAAGTATTGCCGGCGAATGAAATGAATAAAGAAACGTAATTATTGGAATTTACTGAATCACAATCACCAATCAGTTTTATTTGTTACATTTTCGACTTATTTTTATAATTTTTTACTGAAATGCAATTGAATACAATAATAACACGCATTTAATTAGGAAGTATCGAAATTAAGCTTCATGAAAATTCACCATTAGAACCTGTCAATCTTGTGCTAATATAATCAGGAATGGGGGGATTCCGTGAGAAATATTCGTGCCAGTATTTTCATTAAAATGTTTTCTAATAATACAAGATACTATGTGATAATCTTCATAATATGGTGGTACTCACTTTCGGTACTGGATATAGATGAATTATTTTGTTCGTCTCTCTGGATTGCCCACAAATGATACAAAAACTGAACATGATCCAATTATTATTGTACAGACTACACAGAAAACGATTAGATATTCACAAATTTTATTCAATGTTTCGCCAACACAGCAATTTCTTCACTGTCTGATTGAGTAAAGTTTGTGGAGATCGAATCGTTTTCTGTTTTACACAATTTTATACAATTACTATGGATCTTCATCAAGTAACGGCCGAGTCAATCAGACAAATTGAATTATCATTGAAAGAATGATAAATTTCTAAGATAATATTCAGCAAAATGGACAAACACATTAATAATAGTCATCAATACAGGGAAATTGCACTATAAAATTTAGATTCCGTCACAGCTATTCATTTTTGAACAGTATTTGAAGTTTGTTGAAATTCCATAAAATTGACAACAGTCGTCAATCACCATATCCCTGGAATATTGACAGGACTAAAAGTCTATAAAGGCGCCATCTCTGGGACCGACTGAAGAAGCAGACCACTATTTCATTTGTTTATTTGTCTTCTGAAAAATCAAAACAAAATCGAATCACTTGACACACCAGGGTTTTTATACATCTTAGTTCAGGTGTACAGTTTGAATTTGGTCAGAAGTTTTTGGTAAAGGCGTTTATATGAACTCGAATTCCTTATGAAAATACACGCCAACTCATCCAAAATGGAGACAAAACTTTGTGAAATAATAACCGACATTTTCCCTGAATAGGAATCTGTGCCGCTGCTTCCCACTCCTCAGGACTAACTCGAAATATTTGGTAGGCTTCGCGCACGCTAATTTGTACGACAGCGTACTGGTGCCACTACAAAAATAAAAATATCTTTCAGTTGACACATTTATTCTGTCAATTGACACATTTAATCTGTCAGTTGACAAATTTATAATCTGTCAATTGACATTCAATCTGTGAATTGACATATTTAATCTGTCAGTTGACACATTTAATCTGTCTATTGAAACATTTATAATCTGTCGATTGACACATTCAATCTGTCAATTGACACATTTGATCTGTCAATTGACACATTTAATATGAGGTGATTGGAGCATATCCATTATGAGAATTGTTATTTCCGTCAACCGGTTGCACCTCTATGTCGAACCATCATAGATCTTCGAGAGACTTGAGCAAGCTAGGGAATACGCAACCCTCACCATTTAACGTGTGTGATGCCGTGCACGAAACCGATGACCATGCTGGGAATCGAACCCAAGACCCAATGCTTGACAGGCGAATGCTCTACCACACGACCACCACGGAGTGGGTAGTTCGAACATGACCAGTGAATAGCCATGAACCAACTCATCCGTAGGTACTTTTCGATTGGGTTGAGCAATAATGATTATTGAAATTGTTAAATTTGTTCTGGTGGAGAAATTATTGAGATACTGAAACGCGTCTAACGTTTGTAAATAATGAAATCTGTAAATCATGTCAGTTTCATGGATGCATTCGAAATGCTTGCAAGCTGGTTTCGTTGTCACACAAGAAAAACTACGTTTCGTCTTGAGCAACAGCATATGAAGAGATTGAAAAAAATCTGCCACTTGACAAAATAAATGTGTCGATTGACAGATTGAATGTGTCAATTGACAGATTGAATGTGTCAATTGACAGATTAAATGTGTCAATTGACAGATTATAAATGTGTCAATTCACAGATTATAAATGTATCAATTGACATAATAAATGTGTCAATTAACAGATCATAAATGTTCCAATTGACAGATTAAATGTGTTAATTGACTGATTAAATCAATTGAAAGAATTTTTATTTTTGCAGTGGCACTAGTATGCCGTCGTAAATTTGTATTGCCGGGTTCTCGTCCTCAAACAAAATCTTGTGGTTTCCTTCACTGAGCGCGTG
This sequence comes from Chrysolina oricalcia, assembly GCA_944452925.2. NCBI lineage: Eukaryota > Metazoa > Arthropoda > Insecta > Coleoptera > Chrysomelidae > Chrysolina > Chrysolina oricalcia. Next base: position 55,394,314 of record OX101825.2, read on the forward strand.
TTCTGCCAATACCGACTTGACCGTTTGGCCTCATCTATAGTTCCTCTGATGTTCTTTCAGCCTTGTTCCCATCAATCTTTTTGTGGTTCCGATGTAACTTCTTGCCCCCAACCAGGGATACCATAGCCGACTTGTACGGGAGGCAATAGAGATCCACAAACACACGGAGAATTTCAACAGAAAAGAAGAAGCTGTTAACCTCAACCGAATATGGAATCCCATTCTTAGAAATTCCAAAATTACCTTCTGAAAATACTTTCAATGAAACATAAAAACATTAAAATGATAAAACAAAAATAAAATTAAATTAATAAAAGTGTAAATCAGCATCTTCTATGAGCAGAGCTGGAAATTTTGATTCCTGGAGCAAGAGACTCGAAATGCTTGATGTTTATGTGATTAGATGTGATAATTTCGCATTTGTTGAAATTTATTTCGAGACCAAGTTTCTTCGACTCAACAATGATTATTTGAAATTCTTGAAGAACAATGTCTTTATCACCTCCAATTGAGCCATCATCGAGATAGCAACAATTGAAAGCCGTCATGATTGATTTAGTCACTTCATGTATGCCTAGGCAAAAAAGGGCTGATCCTAACGGATCTCCTTGTTGTACGCATCTTTGAGACAAAATAACCTCCTTTCTAAAGTTTAGATAAGACGGACTTTGAGTAACATTGCTTGATAAAATAACAAAATAACGAATGAAAACTACGACATTAAGACAGCAGGCAAAAAGCATATATCAATTAACTACAAATATTAATAACACGCCATAAGACGCAATGTAATCGAATTGAAGCCAAAAATATATATCTTACCTTTTCTCAAACGAGCGCTGGGAAACTATCGCGCATGCCGAATTCTGCAGGAGAAATGTCATATATTTTTGAGGTTATGCTTCTTTTGACATTTTCAACTTTCAACCGTCCCATATTGAAAATGGGCTAACATTTTTCTATAATTTGGATAAATGAAGCATGAGAATTATGGAAGACGGTCAATTAAACTTCGTGTCATTAAAGAAAAAACGATTCTTTGATCTGTTTGTAACAAAATGTCTGTTTCATCAATCAATTTTCTGCCAAAAGCGGATAAAAACTCATTAAACTAGAAGAAATATGTATTGATGACGGACAATTGTTTGAAAAGGCAAATCTCGTTCCAAATCGGCCTCATAACCGCCGAGAAAAACAGTTTGCTGGTAGTGATGTATTTTTTGCCTCCTGAACACGAACTCCAAGTAAAACGCGGCGATCTTAAATTCTTTCAGGCATGAATCTACAAATTTATAAAATGTGTCATATTCTCGGAATAAAACCCATATAGTGCCTCCCTCTTATAATTAGCACAATCTACACTTGCTCTCTGTAAAATTAACCATATTATGCGAGGTTATGTTGGAAAGGTATGCTTCTTATATCTTCGATAATTGTTGCTGCCGAACCATGCACGCTAGAAAGAGATGAAAAAACAAAATCGTGTCTTTGAATAGGAATCTCTGGCGCAAGCGCAATAATTCAGCAGCGTCCAATTCGAACTCGATGCTCATTTTTTTTGGCATCACATAGGCTGTCTTTATTATCCATATTCGTAGTATAGATATATGGCAATAATCGAAAATATGCCAAATATGCCTAACCCAGTTACGGTAATGAGCAATTCCGAAATAACAAAAGATATCAACGACATTAAGCCGTCAGGTAGAAAGGAATCAAATCCAGATACGGTAATTAACGCACATTGTTTTGTTTTTTGTTAAAATTTTTCCGTTAACCAGCTGTCGTCCCCTTACGAACGGCAGCCCTCAAAAGTCGAAACTTGTGCGAGCCAAGGATTAACGAGGTCTTATCTTTTTACGTGCGATTCGGGCCATCAGAAAAAATTCTGCAGTCGCCATGGTTTGAACCACCGCCGACCGGCAGCCAGTGACTAAAACACTGTCGCTTTAACCACGCGGCTACCTGGCCACATGACTATCTAAATCAGAATAAATACAATCATCGCAGACGGAATCTCCAGTCATCTGAGATTATTCAAGATGTATAAGCCTCTGAAGAAGCTAACGAAACGTTAGGAAAAAATTCCAAGAAACGACGGCCTTCAAACCCGAGTGAAAATTGTGACACTGAGGTATATTTTTTGTTTTCTTTTTTTTGTCATTTCCATCAACCTATTGCATCCCTACGCGGAACCCTCAGAAGTCTTCGAGAGACTTGTGTGAACAAGGGAAGACATGTGAGTCTGGACCTTGACCTCATACGCGATTCAAACTTGGCAGAAGGTGTGTTCAGCACCATATCTACCGAAATGTGAAACCAGCAAACGGTCACAAACTGACTGGTTTTCAAACGCATCCCCCCCCTCCATGACTTTGACCTGGAGAAATTCCAAAAATACATCCAGGCGACTTGGGGCAACACCAAGAATTCTATTTCATGCCCAGCAGACGGTTTCATTACCTGTCAGTAAATCATATAGGCAGCTCTTTAACTATTAGGGTAGAGTATATGATTCTAAATCACTTCGATGTAGCCATTTGTAATGATTTTTCTTATATATTCATTTTGAGCACATTAGTAGATATAACTCCAATACCAAGTATATTTCATGATTTATTCAGGAATTCGAATAACCATCCTATGCCACACCGTGAGAAAAGTGTACTTCAATTGACGGAAAATCACATGTCGTGCATTCTAAGTTACATTAAATATGACCGTCTATTTGTTAAAAATAAATGAATTCTAATCTATGTATTTAGGTCATAACGTATGTGCCTTGTTCATTCCTACGAGAATATAGCAAGACAGCCCTTGATTATATTCGACAAGGTAATCTCATATTATTCGAGATGTAGTAAATCATTCAGAATAATTAGCCTAGTCAACGTGTACCATATAAAAGGAAAAAATTGTATAGTCACCGAAAATTATGATCATGGTGTCATTCGAATCGTAATGTCATGTAGAAAGTTTTAGGAAAGGTCTCAAATGGGGCAGAAGAAAATTGCAAAAGTTATAAACAAAAAAAGTTGTTTTTTTGTTTTTCTCATCATTGGATTACGTTACAATAACCGATCATATTTTTCATAATTTGATAAGTAATGTTAATTAATGGGTAAATTTATTTTGTTTCAACATACAAAATTTTGAAATTTTCAGATTAAAAAAAATATTGAAAAATAAGATTGGAAATGAAAAATAAAAATTATTGTTAGTTTTAAAATAGTTCTTTAGTAGTATAAATAATACCTCACTAAGACCATCAAATATAAATTGTAATATGTTGTTTTTAAAATACGCAAATGGTATATGTTCTAAACAGCCTGTGGTGATAAATGCATTTGGTAAAATGCCATTTACCTATCTGAACTTACCCAATCCAACAGCTTTCACAGGACACTGCTTTAGGAGGTCTTCAGCTACTATGCTAGCAAATTCTGGAGGTGACCTTCTAACTGTAAAAAAATACGGAGGATAGAAGTCATCTGCTGTTGAAGAAGGCTATGTGGATGGCACAATTACCCAAAAAAATAAAATTTCTAATAAACTGTTGATGGATGACAGTATGCCATCTACTTCCAAACAGAGCGTATCTAGAAACTACAGTTTTACTGTTGAAGACGATAATAGAGAATTTGGAGAACCTCTCGATACCAATATTACAGAAATAAGGCCACAAAATGTTTTAAACTCTGTAATGGAAAAGGCCAAATTCATAAATTTTGGAAGCTGTAATAGTTGCACCTTCAATATTAATATTTCCAACAACTAACAACTTAAAATCTAATTTATTGACCATTGTTTTGTTTGTTAATGTTATGTTAATGAAAGAGTGAAATATATTTTTAATCGTCAAATAAATTTATGTTCCTAAAATGTACATTCATTACCATAGTGTGTTGAGTAAATTTTGTATTTCTAATCTCAGTGAAAAATTATGTACGGTTGTAGAAAAAATATTGTATGTAATTCGTGTGTAAAGGCTTTTTTTGACTGATGTGATTATCGCATTCGCCTTCGGCTCATGCGACAATATTCACATTCGTCAAAAAAAAGCCACTTTACACACTTGTTACATAAATAACTATTTTTCACGGTGAAAAAAAGTTAACATTTACGCATCGATAGAAATGCAGAAATGTCAAGTTTTTTTGACAGTTGTACAACATTTTTTTTTATGCATTATTTATGGAGAAAGGACCCCGCAAACTCCTTATGGAATTTGGGTCCCGGTGGATTTTTTTGAATTTTTGGTATGATGTAGTACATGTAATTCTCAACCAATGTTACTCTGACAATAATCTGGAAGAGCTGGAAAAGAGAAGAAAAGAAAAGAAAAGAAAAGAAAAGAAAAGAAAAGAGAAGAAAAGAAAAGAAAAGAAAAGAAAAGAAAAGAAAAGAAAAGAAAAGAAAAGAAAAGAAAAGAAAAGAAAAGAAAAGAAAAGAAAAGAAAAGAAAAGAAAAGAAAAGAAAAGAAAAGAAAAGAAAAGAAAAGAAAAGAAAAGAAAAGAAAAGAAAAGAAAAGAAAAGAAAAGAAAAGAAAAGAAAAGAAAAGAAAAGAAAAGAAAAGAAAAGAAAAGAAAAGAAAAGAAAAGAAAAGAAAAGAAAAGAAAAGAAAAGAAAAGAAAAGAAAAGAAAAGAAAAGAAAAGAAAAGAAAAGAAAAGAAAAGAAAAGAAAAGAAAAGAAAAGAAAAGAAAAGAAAAGAAAAGAAAAGAAAAGAAAAGAAAAGAAAAGAAAAGAAAAGAAAAGAAAAGAAAAGAAAAGAAAAGAAAAGAAAAGAAAAGAAAAGAAAAGAAAAGAAAAGAAAAGAAAAGAAAAGAAAAGAAAAGAAAAGAAAAGAAAAGAAAAGAAAAGAAAAGAAAAGAAAAGAAAAGAAAAGAAAAGAAAAGAAAAGAAAAGAAAAGAAAAGAAAAGAAAAGAAAAGAAAAGAATCTAATTAACTAATAGCTATTATCTAATTAACTATCATTAAAAAACTCTGTTTTGATGCCAACACCCACACACAAAAAAAAGGAAAGAAAAGAAAAGAAGAAAAGAAAGAAAGAACCTTGAAAACGTAGCTCAAAAACATAACAATAAACTCATAATTCCGAAAAACAATGAAATTGTTAATAGCCCCCTTCAAAATGGAATTATTACTATTATCATTATTATAATGCATTGAACCACATTACCACAATTAATACCAGATAATAATTAATAATCCCATTAGGTATTTCGCAGTACTCCGAATAATGTTGAGATTTGGCAACAATGCATTAGCAGTAGAGTTGACCGTTGGATATCCGGTAGATATTCCAGCAGAAAACTGTAATTTATTTGAAAATATTATAAAAGATCGCTGTCATTACGGTAAGAAAAACATGTCGTGTCAGTGTCATCTTACAGTTCAGAAACTCGAAATATTTGACTTTATATGAACCTTAATATTTTTCGAGATATTAAAAAAACCAAAGCCCTACTTTTTTTCTCACTTAATTGTTTATCACTTTTGCAATTTTTTTCAGCCCCTTTTGGGATCTTTCCTCAAACTTTCTACCTGACATTAGGAATCGAATGACACCATGATCATAATTTTCGGTGACTATACAAAATTTTAAAAAAAATTGTACATATTTACTAGACTAAATTCAGAGAATAAATATGACGTTGAATGCGAGAAATTGTATCAGATGAACGTTACTCTCGAGTAAAAAATCAAGTCTGAATAACAATGTCCAAAGTCGTGGATTACTTAAAAATTTTTTCAATAAATATTTTACTATTCAAAGTGTTGGGTTTCTGGAAACCCGTTCAACACACGCATTATAAACGGTTATACAATTTATACACAATCGTGTGCACAATATCATGGTTCCTGTTCCTGGCCTCCCAAGCTATATATTTGTTCACTTCTATAAATGGTATTGGGGAATTGACTACAGTGCTATTCACAGCTGTAACTTTTGGCGCCAATTTCATCAAGACGATAATAATGTACAAAAAAAACGACGTGATCAAATTGTGGATCGAAAACCTCCGACAACCGCTGTTGCAACCCAAGTGCAAGAAACACCATGAAATGGCTCAATCTCTCGAGAATTTTCATGTCAATTTATTCTTTGTTTGTTTATATTTGGGTGTGCAAACATACCTCTCTTTCTCTATATTACCGTTTCTGCAAGAGGAAACGAAGATGCTGGGTCAAGGATGGTTTCCGTTTGATTGGAGGAAATCCCCGAATTACGAAATTATTTATGCGTTCCAAAACTGCGTGACTCTATGGAATACCATCATGTGCTTGAATTTGGACACGTTTTCTGCTGGTTTGCTGTCACAAATTGGTTTACAATGCGATTATTTGATTGTAACATTGAATTCCTTGGATATATTTGTTGTGGAAAACGGAGTTTTACAGGAAAATAGTAAATCTAGTATTCGTTCGTTGCGGAGGGATCCTGAAAGATATTCACGTATGATGGCTGACAATCTAATAATATGCATCGTTCATTACCAAAAAATCAGACGGTGAGTTCAGGCGTGAATGCCTGAAATCTAGTATATCTAAGTGAATGTATTTCATCTTCTTTGTTTTACTTTTTTAACTTTAGTTTTTATTGTAGATTGACTTGTGCTTGGTATAGTGTCTCAATGATTTCGATTAGACTGGATTTTTTATTGTCTTTTTAAATATGTACTGTCTTTTTTAATCATAATTTTAACTAGGTGATATTATTTTAAGTATAGATATTTCTAAAAAATCTTTCCTCAAAGACCTGCTACAAATGTAATAAAATTATGTAACGTTGTCAATAAACTCTTCTCTACTCTAACCACAATTCGAGTGCATGCAAAATTTCAAAGAATTTTAGATTCGAAGATATATTTTCCTCCAGATTTTTCTCCCAATAGTCAACGACAGAAATTTCCGGGTAATTTTCGCAAGCTTCATATTTTTTGTACGAGTTATGTGTGTAATATACAGTGTGTCCCTAGACCAGTGGGACAGTTAAATATCTCTTGAACCAATAGGAATTTTCAAAATATTATTATTTCATTGCAATTTATTCACGACCTTTCTGATGATGACTGCAGAGTAGTTTTTGGGATTTAGGTCTCAGATTAAAGAAAACGATATTTCTTAAAAGCCGACGTTTCGTCAATTCATTTTGACATCTTCAGGGCAATAAGAAGAGTTTTCCTTGTTAAAAAAATAAGGTTGTCCACCATGATAGTTGGTTTCTGTCTTGACAGATATACATATAAAACTCAGCTTAAAACAACAAAGTGTTTCATAGTTGTGTTTGTTGTTTTAAGCTGAGTTTTATATGTATATCTGTCAAGACAGAAACCAACTATCATGGTGGACAACCTTATTATTTTTTAACACGGAAAACTCCTCTTATTGACCTGAAGATGTCAAAATATATTGACGAAACGTCGGCTTTTAAGAAATATCGTTTTCTTTAATCTGAGACCTAAATCCCAAAAACTACTCTGCAATTATTATTTCACATCATATTGCACTATGAGAACTAACTTCAAGAATGATAATTTTTTATACGAGGGGCGCAAGAAAAGCTCACAAAATCGAACATCAGTTTTTTTAAAGGGAACACCCCATATATTTCAACACATCTGAATTCTCATTCATTTAGGGTAATTATTAGTTTCTTATTTTTGAAAATCCGACAAGGCGATGCCAAGTTATACCAGTTTTTCTTCAAATGCAGACATTTTTGAAGACAAACCCATCATTCATACTACCAAGAATTTATGAAATCATTCAAGGCTCTTGGTAGTCGTTAGCATATTCTATCATAGGAAATACTCATCTCCTTCGAAAGTTATTCAGGGTGGTCAGAAAAATGATATGATTTTCACGAAATTCAAACTTTCCTCACATCAATTTTTCAAATCGTGCACCTTACAATATGCATGATTTTATATTCCATTGGTGGTTCGATTGCTTATAAATGGTCTACATGTAATCACTTTTGTAACTATAGTGAAACAAATTGATAACCAAAATTTCCTTCAAGTTTGTGTATCCTTCACACGATCGAGGATAAATTAATAAAGCCGTCCGAGGTGGCTTTGGAACATTTGAAGTCATGTCACTTATTTGACATTCGCTCATTCAATCAAAATACATTAGTGCATTAATAATTATTGTGTTTCTCAAGATTAAATCCAATAAAGTAGTTTCATTGTCCAAAGCCCCTTAAGACGGATTTAGTTGCTGCCCCGTTATTTGTGAAACAAATCAAATTGAAATGCCACAGTTATTTTCACCCGATGAATATGTTGACATGTTGCTCACATTTGGCGAAGCGAGAAAAAACTTTCACAGAGCGTGTGTATTGTACAGTCAACGTTACCCAGATCGAAGACAACCAGGAAAAAATACCTTCATTAGACTTGAGGCTAAACTGCGAAATGATCAGGAATTACCATCAAACAAACAACCAGGACATTCAAAGTCAATCGTGAATGATGATATATCGATTAATATTTTAGCATACATACACCAAAATCCTCATTCATCGGTACGAGGAGTTGCTGAGGAATCAGGGATCTCGAAGAGTTCTGTACACAGGATTTTGAAGACCCACAGGCAACATCCATATAAATTAAATTTAGTCCAAGCTTTAAAACCAACTGACTATGATAGGCGGATAGATTTCATTTTTGAGATGATGGTAAGAATCCATGATGATGGTGATTTTTTGTCAAAAATTATGTGGTCTGATGAATCCCGCTTCCACAATAATGGGAAAGTAAATCGTCATAATGTACATTACTGGGCTGCAGAAAATCCGCACTGGGTTCGAGAAACCAAATTTCAGGAGGTTTGGGGAGTAAATGTTTGGTGTGGAATTTTCAAGAATAATTTGATAGGGCCATATTTTTATCAGGGTACTCTAAATGTTGAAAGATACCTTAATTTCCTTCAAAATGAACTCAATACTCATCTTGGTGAAGTTCCCCTTGGACACTTAAGATAAATGTTTTTTCAGCAGGATGCTGGGATCGTGACAGACTATTTGAACGTTCTTTTTCCTCAAAGATGGCTCGGAACAAACGGACCAATGAAATGGCCGGCTCGTTCGCCAGACTTACTCCTTTAGACTTTTTTTGTGGGGGTATCTAAAATCAGAGTTGTATACTACTCAACCAGTGAATTTGGAGGATTTGCAAAATAGAATTTTGACGGTTTGTCAAAGTATAACACCGCAAATGTTGGAAAATGTTACAAAAAATCATGTGATGAAAAAGTTTGAAATGTGCCTTGCAGCAAACGGAAGGCAATTGGAACATTTATATTAATATTATCATGCTTAGTTATTCGTCAAGACAGTTTTTTCTTTTTGAGACTGTTTGTTTAGTAGTTAAGTACAGTTGAATAAATAGTTTGGTGCATTTTTTTTTATTTGCATTTGTTGATAATGGAATTCACATCACTCTTTAATAACTATTGACCATAGGCAATCCAACCACCAATGGGATATAAAATCATGCATATTGCAGGGTGCACGATTTGAAAAATTGATGTGAGGAAAGTTTGAATTTCGTGAAAATCATATCATTTTTCTGACCACCCTGTATAACTTTCGATGGAGATGAGTACTTCATATGATAGAATATGCTACCGACTACCAAGAGCCTTGAATGATTTCATAAATTCTTGGTAGTATGAATGATGGGTTTGTCTTAAAAAATTTCTACATTTAAAGAAAAACTGGTATAACTTGGCAACCCCCTTTTTAAAAATAAAAAACTAATAATTAGCCTAAATGAATGAGATTTCAGATGTGTTGAAATATATGGGGTGTTCCATTAAAAAAAAAAACTGATGTTCGATTTTGTGAGCTTTTCTTGCGCCCCTCGTATAGAAAATAATCATTCCTGAAGTTAGTTCTCATAGTGCAATATGATGTGAAATAATAATATTTTGAAAATTCCTATTGGTTCAAGAGATATTTAACTGTCCCACTGGTCTAGGGACACATTGTATGATAGTAATATGAACTTCTGCCGGCGCACCCCCACGACAGGCGGTTACAGGAGGGTTCCAAGACCTCAAATTGTTTTTCAAGATATTAAAAAATTTTGTAGGTACTTTTTGTAGAACTGTGCTAGTACAATAAAACTGCTCATGAACATTTACTAGATTACTCATATCGTTTTCGGTGTTTTTTTCAATTTTTTTTCAAGTTGCAGTTTTTTTTTTCAGAGATACGGAAAAGTGATGAAAAATATTGAAAAATAATGAAAATATTGAAAAGTAGTGAAAAGTAAAGTAATGAAAGGTAAAATAAAAGGAAATGAAAAGTAATGAATAGAAATGAAAAGTATTGAAAAGTAATAAAAAGTAATGAAAAGTAATGAAAAATGAAAAAAGAAAAATGATGATTGAAAAATAAGAAATGAAAAAGGAAAAAGGAAAAACGAAAAATCAAAAATGGAAAATGAAAAAAAAATTAACCTTGATGCTTCATCTGGTAACTGCCGACGCAGTTTGTCGGTTGTGATGAATTAAGTTTAATTTTCATGGCCAATCTTGATCCATTGAACAATTAACTGTATCACCGACATTTTTCAATGAATTTTCAATTTTCAAAATAATTTTGTCACAAATTTGAAGCTCTTTCGGAGATCAGAAAAAATATACAGAGTGACATTTGAAAAAAAGTAAGCTGTCATTTCACTTCCGGTGTAGCGTCAAAATAGGCGTATTTAAGTACTATAGCGACGTACCAATTTGAAACCTGTATCTTCATAACCATAGAAGAATGGGGGCGCACCTCACCTCGTGGTCACAAGCTAAAATTACAAACTAATAAATGTTGTGATTTCCATGAATTTTTGTACAATCTACTTAATACAAAATTAATTGTAAGAGAAGTGCTACCTGTTTACAGTGTAGGTTTTTTGTATCAGCTCGCTGATTTTTTAAAATTTTCTTTCCAGATTGTCGGAGAAAATTGAAAAAATTCACGAAACAACTATTTTCTTTCTTTTTTCTGGAGGGGGACTTATAATATGTTCCGGCTTATTTCAATTGACTGTGGTAAGATATTTCAATGTATTGTATTGAGTGATTTTGAATACTTTAAATATTTAGTACGAATTAGGGATGAGTCCGAAATATTTGTGAAGAGATGAGACAAAATTGAATAAAAATCCTATGAGGCACCGTTGGTGTAAAAAGTGTTTTTGCAAATATCACTATATTTATTAATTGTAGCAATATTCTTCATTTTGCTGAAAACAATAATGAATATAATTTTTTCCGCGGAAATCATTAATTTCTAAGTTACATCCCTTCAAATGTCCTAAGAGGTTAGATTTTACAGCTTACTTTGAATAGCACACAGTAATTTTACACTTTGAGGCATCATGATGAACAGAAAGAAAAAAAAAAGAAAAAATTTAATTTATTCATCAATGAAAGATTATACAAGGCATCGAATATACACAAGTGTATACAACTTAACAGACTATTCAAAAAAATATGATCTACAAATAAATTGTTAAAACAGTGTAGAGTCAAAAAAACAAATCATTTATACAAGCAATAGTTAGTTTCACAATAGTAAAATATCAACATATATAAAATTCCTCAGCATTATGAAATACCTTTTCAAGAAGGAAATTTCTTGATTTATTTTCACATTTATTCCATCTCTTATTTTATTGAAACATTTTATACCAATATGTTTAGGTTAATTTTCACAGACTGATAATCTTGAATAGGGCTGTCTAAATTTTTCTTTAATCCTATTATTATACAAATATACGAAAGCGTAGAAGGGCCACAACAAATTTTATTTTCGTTTCGAAATAAATTCCGACTTGCAACTTGGAATTCCGACTTGCAACTCGGAATTCCGACTTGAAACTCGGAATTCTGACTTGCCTCTCGGAATTCCGACTTGCAACTCGGAATTCCAACTTGCATCTCGGAATTCCAACTTGCATCTCGGAATTCCGACTTGCATCTCGGAATTCTGACTTGCATCTCGGAATTCCGACTTGCAACTCGGAATTCCGACTTGCAACTCGGAATTCTGACTTGCATCTGGGAATTCCGATTTGCATCTCTGAATTCCGACTTGAATCTTGGAATTCCGACTTGCATCTCGGTATTCTGACTTGCATCTCGGAATTCCGACTTGCATCTCGGAATTCCGACTTGCATCTCGGAATTTGGATTCATATACAACTTTCTCTTTCGAATTGAATCTATTGTTTCGAATAATATTTTGATACTAATAATAATATAATATACAGGGTGTCCCACGAAGATTAGGACAGGGAATATCTCGGAACTCGAAAGTAGTGGAGAATTGTAATTTTGGGGTTCTGAATGAAAGCAATTTGTGCAGTTTTTTTTTATATAATGTTACCCAATGAGCTTTTTTTTCGGGCACGTGACATCAGATTCAAAATTATTAATGGGACAACCTAGCTGTATATTTTGGCATTTTATGTTCCTCCTGATAAAACAATTTCAACGAATAATCATACTTGTAGACTGAAACGATTTTTTCAAAAAATACAGGTACTTCAATATCCTCTGTCCCACGACGTTTTCAATAACAATAATTTGAATAATATAATATACCGGGTGTCCCAGAGCTTTCAAACCAGCAAATATTTCAGTTATTTGCAGAAAATAAAAATTTAAAATACTTTTGTCGTACGAGATCATAATCTCTTTCGTGCAGCATAGCAAAAACCACCCCCTGCCAAACAACCCCCGAAAAACCACACCTAACTTTTGTTCTTCAAATTACAACCCTATGCCTGTTTTTGTTCAATACAGTCCATTTCACTTCTCATTCAATGATATAATATCATAGTAGCTGGAATGGCATACAGAATTATGAGAAATAAAAAGACACAATGAAATATTAATTTATAAGCTCATCTACGTTTTGAATAATACATTACACTACAGAAATTGTTCACAATGTTTGCCAGCACTTGTCATATATAATTCAAGTCGCCGAATCTGTGCGCGAGTACAGGAAGCTCTAATCATTTCAGAAGTAACGGTATCACAAGCCTCTAATATTTTCTGTATCAAATATTCAACATTTATTGTTGGAGTTTCGAGTATCACTCGTTTCAAATATCCCTGTAGGAAAAAGTCCAGTGGCATGAGATCTGGAGAACATGCAGGCCATCGAACAGGTCCACTATTTCCAATCCAACGGTCTTGAAAGATATCATTGAGGAAAGTAGTAACTATATTATGATCATATGCAGGAGCATCATCTTGTTGTCACATTTGTTGTATTTCTTCGATTGGAGTATCTTCTAACATAACAGGAATATAATTTTCCGAAAAAATGCAGATCTCTATGGCTGATGAGGGACGATGAGAAAATTGATTCCTCTTATCCAGTGAGACTTGTCTTATGACCATGTCGTTTAACAGTGCCATTATAATGGCAAGATTTGAAGAGGAAGTTGGGATTGTCTTGGAGACTGCCATTCGTCTTTGGAAATATGTAGATCTTAGTCCTTGGTGTGAATGCATTTTGAAAAGATTAAACCTGTACTTTTTGCAAATTCTTTCTGATCCCAATATCCACCGCCAATGCACGAACCGAAATATGAGGATGTACTTCGGCGTAGGCCAAAACAATTATAAAATTTTCCTCAGTCCTCAGTGATCCCGTTCGCATTGTGTTTTCTACATGAGAAAAAGTATTGCGACCTGGTTGTCGACGACCAGGAAAGCGCTGCTTATACATCCTCACTGAGCACCTTTATTCCTGTGGCATTCACCAAAAGCTAAAATCATATCAACGTATTCGTTTGAAGTGGAGGTGAAAGGCATTTTGATATTTAACAACAATATCACGACTGATAACAATTTCTGATCCAGATACACAAGAAGTTTATATTTTGTCGTCTATTTTTCTGTCTCCACAATGTGGAACAATTAATTGGCTGAATTAATTGTTCCACATTGTGGAGACAAGAAAAAGTGGATGGATACATTTTATTATTATGATATATCGTTGAATAAAAAATAAAAAAGATTGTGAGTTGAACAACAACAAACATGGGGGTGCAATTAAAAAAAACTATAGTTAGGGGTGATTTCTCGGAGATAATTTGCTATGGGGTGGATTTCGCTACAGTATTTGGAAAGGCTTGTGGTCCTCTACGACACGTAATCTTTCAAATTTGTTTCCTAAGTAAATAACTGAAATATCTGCTGGCCTAAAAGCTCAGGGACACCCGGTATATGAATCGATATAATATATATGAATACGAGTTGTGAATCAGAATTGCGAGTTGCAAGTCGGAATTCCAAGATGCAAGTCGAAGTCGGAATTCCGAGATGAAAGTCGGAATTCCGAGTTGCAAGTCGGAATTTATTTCGAAATGGATATAAAATTTGTTTTGGCCCTTCTACGCTTTCGTACAAATAGACCGAGCTATAGAGGTTTTTTCCCCTACAAAATAAAAGTCGCGAATGACCTATATACATACTAATTTTCATAAAATAGTTCGTTAATGGAAACCCTAGTTTTTGCCCCAGCAAAATCGCTTTGTGGAATTTTTTAAACAAGCAATGGTAAAAAATTTACAACTTTTTTGGTTTTTTGGAAATATCTCAAAGATTATTCAAGGAATCGTTTTTCATTCAATGGAACTTTTATAGAAATTTATAAAACCTACAAAATGGATTTTCGAACGACCGGATCGGTGCATTTTCCACTGAGAAATTCCGGGAAAAACTCGAAAAAGAGACCATTTTTTTTAATTTATAATTTTTATAAATCTGGAAAAGAAATCTGTAGTTCACAATGAGCTTATGACAAAATGCATAAGATGTCCGGAGGACTGCTCATTGCTAATATCCTATACAATAGGAAAAGTTGGATCGAAAATCCATCAGAAAACAACTACTTTCCTGGCTAATGCCACGACGAACATTGAATTACATCTGATGAAATTTCCGTGCAGAGTTCCTACAAGGTTATCTCTGCAATTGCTTGGTTGCATGGGAATGATCATAGAAACATTCGGACCACCTATATATCGATTTCGGAGTGTTGCTCCTCATCAGTATAGGGTAGGTCTAGCAGTCAATAACTAATGACTGCAACGAATGAATCGACGACCATTCCCATTTAAAGACCGAAACTGAGATCGCGCCCGCACAGTGGATTAACTCCAAACTGCGAGCGCCATCCCAGCGCCGGAAGTCCAACCAAACAGTATCCGTGCTCCACGATCGTCAAGACCGTATATGAAACGGAAAAGAAATCTGTAGTTCACAATGAGCTTATGACAAAATGCATAAAATGTCCGGAGGACTGCTCATTGCTAATATCCTATACAATAGGAAAAGTTGGGTCGAAAATCCATCAGAAAACAACTACTTTCCTGGCTAATGCCACGACGAACATTGAATTACATCTCCACATCTCTTACAACCAAGCAATTGCAGAGATAACCTTGTAGGAACTCTGCACGGAAATTTCATCAGATGTAATTCAATGTTCGTCGTGGCATTAGCCAGGAAAGTAGTTGTTTTCTGATGGATTTTCGATCCAACTTTTCCTATTGTATAGGATATTAGCAATGAGCAGTCCTCCGGACATCTTATGCATTTTTTTTTATAAATCTGACGCTGGACAAACAATATTGCGAAAATGCGCCGATTTGAGGGAAATCGTCGTATTCAAATTCTGTAAACGGCATCTGAAAGTTGAGATCAATATCTACAATTTGTATATTTTGGATTTTCACCTGAAAGGTGGGAAATGTGTTGAAAATGTTGATCAAAACGCTTCAAAGTCACCGGAAGTCGCACTGAAGTTAACTCGAGTTGAGTTCGGGCGACTTCTGGTGCACAAATGACCTTTCAAAGTGACAATAGGACCTCCAAAAGATCAAGCCGTACTGCAAAATTGACTGAACCAGCTCATAATATAGTAATTTCAGTATGTATGCTGATACAGTATCTCGCAAATAGTTTATTATATATTTTGAATATACAGTGTTTATGTGTGCTTCCCTTGTTAGATTACTATCCAAAGTAATACCTAAAAACTTGATGGTTTCCACAGATTCTATAGATTTACTACATAAGTTTAAGTATAGGTCATAATTTGTATTTGTTTTTTTGGCAAAAACCGGACATACTTGGTTTTGTTTCCATCCAAGATGAGGCCATTTTCAAGGCTATATTTTTTCATTTCATTGAGTAGATCCATTGTTGACTAATTTTGTTAGTTGGTCAATGTTGTGTGAAATAAGAATATTAGTATCATCGGCGTATATTATCGATTTGTGTCATCAATGTTGCTCAGAAAGGCTATAAATAATAGTGGTCCCAAGACTGAACCCTGAGGAACCCCTGTATTTATTACTCTTGAATCTGATTTCACATTATTCACTATGTTTGTAACCAAATTTTTTCTCATGTTCATTTTCTAGGTTCGAATCGGGAGCCTTGAATTTTTCATGGTAATCTCTTTCCTGGCGTGTATGCTGACAGAACAATTTTTGTACTGCTGGTTTGGCAACGAGATTATTCACAAGGTATTTTTTCAGTAATTTTTATCCAGTAAAACATTGCAGGTACAGACATATTGTGAGGTGATTTTTTTCAGAGCAATAAAATATCCGATTCTGCCTATAACACTCCGTGGCTCGAGTGTGACATAAGATACAAGAAAATTCTTCTGAATTTTCTGATTCAAACCAAATACCCTATAGAAATTATGGTTGGGGGTTTATTTCCGATGTCGATACAAGCCTTCAAATCGGTAAGAAAATATTTTCGTATCTAAGATTGAAAGAAAGTATGTGAATAACGACAGGATAGGTCAAGTGCAAAGGGAAGAAAAAAAATCTTTGAAAACTATTCTACGCCCAGAACTTTTTTAGACAAGATATTGAAGCTTTCGAATGCATTTGATACCAATGACTTCTCACCAAACTTCAACATGCTTTGCGATACAGAAGACATGTAGCAACCGGGGTTTTGTTTTATTTCAATAAATATTCGAAATTCTGAGAAAGTTCGTAATCAATTATATCGCTTTTTTTAACCTAACGACAGTTTTTTTCAACCACTTTTTGACCGGAGGTAACTGCAACTTATTTTTTTCAAATGTCACCTTATTGTATATCTGAATATTGCTATAGGGAAAATAAATAGGTACCTACCTAGAACAAATGTCATTGTTTCTGAATGTGAGTAAACTGATACTCAAACACTGAAGTTATGATCATATCTTCGAAATATAAGCACAATCAAATTGATGTTCATAATTTGAACATAAAAATATATGGAAATAAAATAGTTATAGTAACAGAAATGAAACACCTTGGTGTAATTGTGATTTCAAATCGCATTTTAACTGTATTTACAAAAAAATTGTTGTAAACTTCTATTTCTTCTCTAGAATCAGAACATATTTATCATTTCAATCTTCTTGTACGGTTTACAGAACTATCAACTATCAATTCTAAGGGAAAAGTCATCGTGAATTGAATTGAGGAAAATTAAATTACTCGTCGATAAAAAAAATAAATCCAAAAAAGGTAGGAAAGTTTTTACGGACGATACATTTTTTTTCAATTTTGGTGAAAACTGCTATAACCTATTAGCTGTAGCTCTACACCATCAATCCCAATCGCCTACCTTCTTCTTGAAAGAAGATTGGAGTGTTGCATGAACCCCAAAATTTTTAAATTGGCCCATTTAAAAAAAATTATAGTATAGCAGTTTTGACCAGAATTGGAAAGAAATTGCCATTTTTTGATCTTCCGTAAAAACTTTACTATCCGCCCAATTTTAGATATATTTTTTTTGATCGACGGAGAATTTTGTTTTCTTCTATTAAGTTCTATTACTTTTCACTTGAAGTTGGCCGTTTTTGAGTTATAGGCGAAAAACTAAAACAAGTCCCCAATTTCGCAGTTTTTCGACCCCCAAAATTTGTTCACTACCTCCTCGATGTCGAAACCTTGGATTTGACATCACTAAACATGAACAAACAACATACTAAGATTTCATCAACCTGGGAATTTTTCGTCGTGACACTCCATTTTCACGACTTGCCGACTATCTATTAATTTTATGTCTCACATATTTTGCAGGTTGTTCAGTCTTCGTACTCTTGCTTCGCTCTACTGAAGAAATTACAAGACAAGAGGTCTTGAATCAACAAAATCACTGTGGTGATAGTACTCAATAATTAGTCTTCATGGAAAACTTACACTTTGGCTTTTTTCTTACTGCATCGACAGGTTCATGACAGTTCATTTATAAGTCGAAAATAAAGTAAATATGCATACTATGAGTTTTATTTTTGGTGATGAATCTGCAGTATCTCCATTACTTTTGAAAGAGATTCAATAAATAAGAGGTTGGACTTTTAACAAGTTGTTGAAATTCACAATAAAGAAAATACAATGAAAACAAAAAATTAGGATTTCCTGAATTAAAAAAAAAAAACATCATTAATTTTTTTCTCGGTCCAAAGAAATACTGCATTCTTCATACAAATTTGAGAGCAGTTGAAATTGACATGACTTAGTGCTGCCATATTTAAATTCCTTTCATTTCATTTTTTCTGTTCTGCTTCCGAACTGTGTACATACAATGTGTAACATCATTCAATATTGATTTCATTGAAAATATGAACAGGATGTTCATAAAGTCAGTTGTGGAATCATCTGCGACTGAAAGTTGGAATTTAGTCGCTGTTTTCCATCGTACAAGATAACCTCTCTTGGAAGGGATTCATGTTTTAAAGAGAAACATTCTCAATTGAAAATTGAATCAATACATGACACCTCTGGAAATGGAAAAACCCTACGATAAAATTGAAGTTACTTTTTTGTAATATCTAACAGAAAACAACTACTTCCCCGACAAAAGCCACGCTGGACATTGAACTACATCTGATAGATATTGAGAAAGACCCTATATAACTTGAAGAAAAAATCTGAAAGTGAAAATTTGCATTTTCATTCAGATAGTTGATTATTTATTAAATGTCCAGTTTCCATTGGATATTCTTATCTATGAATGAGATAAGGGAGAATGTTATTCAAAAGTATCACTCACAGAAAATCGCTCATTCCATTGATGCGTGAATTGCATCTCTTTCGCTAGGCCTCCAATACATTTTGGTCGACAAAGATCTATTTCACTCTTCTAAGGTCATCAGGGAGGTCGGAAGAATTAGAAAACATACTTTGAAAAGAGCCTGAAATTTTGAAACTCGGTTGACGAGGAAAAAAGTTATAACTACAAAACCAAAAAATAAATTTTTTGAGATCACCCTGTAAATAAAAGAGATAAGAAGATAATTCGAAAAATATCTCAACGAAAAAGTTCATCTTCATGCCTCTGTTGTCAAATTTGAAAAAACGTTTTTCTTCATTTGGGATCCTTTTGAAAATTCCGAAATTTTGCACGGTTTCAGGTAACACCCTGTAGCGATTTTATGTGAAGAACCTCATGTTTTGAAGAAGTACGAGGTTATAGCTGAAGGACTGAGCTAGCGAACAATGTAAACAGAATTCAAATTTTTCAAATCAGAAAAAAAATATTCAGATTTTAACTGGTGCAATATTTTGGGGTGCGACGAAATTAGTGTTGAGTAGTTTAGTTCACTAATTTAGTAATATTAGTGCAGTGGGTTGTCCCATTTCATCGGAATGGTTTCGGATTTTTCACTGGCGATAAATCCGTGGCGCTCCGAAAAATTAAACCCTATCGAAATCTATTTGTTTTGTCGAATCCACGTCTAACAGAGCTATCGGGTAAATAACGGGCGTGAAACATCTCTGCATATTCACTGCTCAACTCCTCCAAATTTCGCACCTAAAATAGTACTAATGTATGTTTTATGATGATTTGAATTTAAAATTTTTGTTTGCTTTTGTGAGAATCCGGTCCTGTCCTTCACTTATCATCCGAGTGAAGAACAAAGGCGAGCGCCCAACACACTCATCACGGCGTCATTAACAAACACAGGAAAAACAAACTCCAGTCATGGCACACCTGGGTGGTTGGCTTATTTCGGAGAGCGGGTCAAGCCGCTGCGACTTGAAAATAAAACAATTTTAATACGATTCTGGCCGGAATGCTAGCCCACAGACCCGGCGTCGTCGTCTCCCAATCCAACTAGCCCCCGTCAGACCTATAGACGCGACCTGCATCAGCAGAGCTTTCGATACGATGCCATATCAAGCCAGCTTTGAAAGACCAGCAGTCTCTGGGATATTCCACTTTATATCACAGTTATGCAATTGTAGGAGTGTTACAAACTGAAAATCCACCTAATCTTCGTCCAAGAGTGAAGTCAACTTTCCAAGGTGAGAAAAAAAACTCTATCAGCATCATCTTCAAAAAAATAGTTGAAATAAGCCAGATTAGAACTCAGATATTCTCAACCTAACTAGAAGAATATCCTTGGGGATGCAGTCAGAAAAAAAGGCCTTGGTAGGAAAACTCTTTGCTAATTTTTTTTTCATTTATTTTCATTCTCAAGACATCTGAAAAATTATTAATGATGTACACATAACACTAATAAATGAGAATAACTTACTAACGTGAGGATAGTTTCAAGAAAATATCTAATGCTTTTTCCTTGGTCATTATGTAGACACAGGTTTTTTCAAAATATGAAGAAATACGAACATATTACGACACTGTATGCACAGCATGTTATCTCGGGCAGAGACTACATGTATTTTTCAGATGTCTTAAGAATGTAAATAAAGTTTTCAAAAGCTTGATAATTCAACAAAGAGTTTTCCTATCAATGCCTTTCTTTCTGACTGCATCCCCAAGGATATTCTTCTACTTAGGTTGGGAATATCTGAATTCGAATCTGGCTTTTATTATACATATATGTATTTTTAGGTAGAAAAGTTATTGGGTATAACCCTCAAAATGATGTTCTGCAACCGTAGACACGTGTTTCGAGCTTAAGCTCTCATCAGTACGGTAAAATCAAGTGCGAAGATGTACAACACTTGGATGTAAAAATAGAAACAAAGGAAGTCAACAACAGGAAGCCAACCACATCCTTTGTTTCTATTTTTACATCCAAGTGTTGTACATCTTCGAAATTGATTTTACCGTACTGATGAGAGCTTAAGCTCGAAACACGTGTCTACGGTTGCAGAACATTTTGAGGGTTATACCCAATAACTTTTCTACTTATATTTTCATATATTACCCCTCGCTATATCCATCCTTATTTGTATTTTCCTGAGTAGGATTGTCACGCTGGTAGCTATAGCTGCCTCCGTGGCGACGTTAGTTGTTGCCTTGTAAGCACAAGGTCTTCTAACCGAAGCCACAAATGTGTGGTTGGCTTCCTGTTGTTGATTTCCTTTGTTTCTATTTTTACATCCAAGTGTTGTACATCTTCGCACTTGATTTTACCGTACTGATGAGAGCTTAAGCTCGAAACACGTGTCTACGGTTGCAGAACATTTTGAGGGTTATACCCAATAACTTTTCTACTTATATTTTCATATATTGCCCCTCGCTAAATCCATCTTTATTTGTATTTTCCTGGGTAGGATTCTCACGCTGGTAGCTACAGCTGCCTCCGTGGCGACGTTAGTTGTTGCCTTGTAAGCACAAGGTCTTCTAACCGAAGCCACAAATGTGTGGTTGGCTTCCTGTTGTTGACTTCCTTTGTTTCTATTTTTACATCCAAGTGTTGTACATCTTCGCACTTGATTTTACCGTACTGATGAGAGCTTAAGCTCGAAACAAGTGTCTACGGTTGCAGAACATTTTGAGGGTTATACCCGATAACTTTTCTACTTATATTTTCATATATTGCCCTTCGCTATATCCATCCTTATTTGTATTTTTAGGTGTATATATGCGTGTATATTGCTTTGAAATGTAGTAAAAAAAGTTCTAAATTAAGCAAAAACAGCAGAAGACCCAAGCAGATACTATATACCTCTAATCTAAAGTATCCGCAGAACACCATAATTTCAATTAAAATCAGTCACAAACTCAGCATCTCGAAATTTGGTACAAAAACATCAGAGTACGATTCCAGTATACGCAGCAAGTGAATTGTTCCAAGAGCAGTTTTTCCTAAAAAAATATATATATATATATATATATATATATATATATATATATATATATATATATATATATATATATTAGAAACCAAATATATAAACAAACGCATCGACAAGCGAAAACAAATCTGAAAGCTCACAAAAAGTAAAAAAAATCCAATGAAAATTAGTAATCAAGTGCAAAACTAAAATAAAAACACTTAGTATATGGAATTTAGTACACAGTCAATTCAACAGGTATATTTCAACAATAAGAAACGAGGACAAAAATGTCAAGAGATTGTTGATAAAAAGAAGGTGGAAAAAATTATCAAGAAAGAAAGTTGAATTTAAGTACCGGCAATTTGAATTTTAATAAAATAAGAAGAAAAAGCCCTTTCCACCAACTAAAACTGAGTACTAGGAGAAGACAAGGTTCCTGAGAATAGATAGATGCAAAATTAACTCACCTGACTTCGAAAACTGCAGAGATACCGAACCAGAGAGCAGAAGCCAGAACCAGCAGGGGACTCCATCAACTAAAATAGTTATTTATGTACCAAGGACGAAAAACTGTCTATTATAGTCGAGCCTGCAAATTGATAGCCGAGGCGCAGCCGAGGATAGCAAGCAGGCGAGACAGTAGACAGTTTTTCGCCGAGGTGCATATTACATTTTTTCGTCGACCTCTACATACCTTGATGAAAGTAAGTACTCGCATGTTTGCTGGCCTCAGCTACGTCCAACTCTTCGAACTGCAGACTCGATCAATTCTTGATTATTATGAACACTAATATTCACACCACGGTCTAAATTCACACGTAAAATCTAGCGGATTTCGTAAATAATTAATTTGACAACAGCAAATGACAGTTATTGTCACAGGCGCCTATGTATTAATTAAAACGTGGATTTACGAAGATGACTCAATCGCCGCTCTCGTACCGTGCCGTATCATAGTGACCACAGCGGACGAAAAGAGTTTGCGGACGAAAAGTGTTTGCGGACGAAAAGTACTTGCCTTCAAAAATAGTCGATTTTTCGTCCGGAAATTAGTACGTAAAATGTCATTTTTTGCAGAGGTCGACAAAAATAGTTATTTATGTACCAAGGACGAAAAACTGTCTATTATAGTCGAGCCTGCAAATTGATAGCCGAGGCGCAGCCGAGGATAGCAAGCAGGCGAGACAGTAGACAGTTTTTCGCCGAGGTGCATATTACATTTTTTCGTCGACCTCTACATACCTTTATGAAAGTAAGTACTCGCATGTTTGCTGGCCTCAGCTACGTCCAACTCTTCGAACTGCAGACTCGATCATAATTTTAATGAATATAAACAAAATGTATTTGAAGTGTAACAACTCTCTATTTCAACTATACTACAAAATTAAATAAATCTCGAAGATGAATATTGAACGTACAGTTTGTGCAATTATTGATATTAATTCCTGCTGTCGAAGAAGATGCAAGAGACAAGTTTTGATTTTGGGTACTTGTTGATGCAACTTCAGATGCAGGTGCTCCAACAGCACCATTTCCAAAACTTCTCTCTTGAAGTGCTTTACCTGAAATCTAGCGGATTTCGTAAATAATTAATTTGACAACAGCAAATGACAGTTATTGTCACAGGCGCCTATGTATTAATTAAAACGTGGATTTACGAAAATGACTCAATCGCCGCTCTCGTACCGTGCCGTATCATAGTGACCACAGCGGACGAAAAGAGTTTGCGGACGAAAAGTGTTTGCGGACGAAAAGTGTTTGCGGACGAAAAGTACTTGCCTTCAAAAATAGTCGATTTTTCGTCCGGAAATTAGTACGTAAAATGTCATTTTTTGCAGAGGTCGACGAAAAAGGTATTTTCGAACAATCCATTATCCAACACCAAGCAAAATCTTCAAATAATATCCAGTACCTTTCACAACTTCGATTTTTCAACAATTCTGAACAATTTTACCAGTTTCCAGTAAAAACTTTTTTCGGCAACCATCCGGGAAGTGTTCACTTCCCGGACACTTTTTCTTTGGGAAAGTAGCACTTCCCGGCCTAGTCCGGGAAGTACGTACTTCCCGGACTAGGCCGGGAAGTGCTCGAATTTTAATACAAATATTAATGTAAATAAGAATTAGAATGTTGCTGTTGTACCTTTCTTCTGTTCGAATTTCAATATATAATACAAATAAGAACTGAAATGTTCGAAATATTCAAATTTGGAATCGTTTAATCCGGTTAATAGATGGTTGAAAGTCGACCTCTCTTCGTCTCTTAGACTAAATGCGTCTCATTGATTTATTATTCTACATGGTTGCCGAAAAAATAGAGTACGCAACACGTCCGAAAACAGTTTTTTTGGACTCGCAGACTTCCAGGACTCGCTAACGCTCGTCCTAGAAATTGGTCTACTCGTCCAAAAAACAGTATTTTCCGGACTTGTTACGTAAATTACTATTATCATCAAACATCTCAGAAACAGTCACCCAAAAACTTTCTGAAATTTTCAAATAGTGTTCACATTTAGCAATAAATAGAATTAGTAATAATCCATGTCATTTACTCTTCAAGGATAGGTTAGTTTCAGTTTTTGTAAAATATAATTTTCAATCAGACCGTTCAGCCACTAAACTACACGCTGTGACTAATATTTCGGCAACGAAACCGAAACTGCAGAAAATTTGTATGGAATTATTATCATTTGAACATTTGAGTAGATTGAGGTATTTAATGCAGGTCTAAGTAAGTTAAGGTCTAGAAAATTTCCTTCGAAATGGACCAATGGTTCAGAGCTAACTCACTTTATCTAAATACAGATAAAACAAAGTGTATTCGCTTTCATAATAGACAAAAAGGAGTTAGTGACATTGATTTTGGTGACTTACAGTCAGTAGATGAGACCGCACGATTTCTTGGCTTATACATAGATGAACATATTTCCTGGGGAGAACACTGTCGAATTTTAATCAATAAACTGAATTCTGTGTCCTACCAATTCCGTAATTTGAGAACAGTTCTGTCGAATGATCAGTTGCTGATGCTCTACTATGCTCAAGTAGACTCCAGACTTCGATATGGCACCTGCCTTTGGGGAAGGTCTTCGGAAGCAAATAATGTATTTGTTGCGCAAAAGAGAATACTCAGAGTAATATTTGGCTCACCATCTCGACAAAGTTGTGTTGATGTATTCAAATCCTGTAAAATTTTGACGCTACCGTCACTTTTCATCTTTGAAGTTTGTGTTTATATATTCAGTAACTATAACAGCTTTCCGACCAGATCCAGCATTCATACACATGACACAAGAATAAAAACTCAGCTGAATATACCTTTTTCTAGGGTCCAAATATCCAAAAACTGCCCTAATTCACTGGGTCCTTTATTATTTAATAAATTACCAGACCATGTAAGAAATAGTCAAACTTTACCACGTTTTAAAAAATGTCTTAAACAATTTTTAACTGATAGATGCTATTATAAAGTCGACCAGGCACCATAATAGTATTTGTAAATCCACTGTGTTTTGTTTGTTATATATATATATATATATATATATATATATATATATATATATATACAAATATAAGGATGGATATAGCGAGGGGCAATATATGAAAATATAAGTAGAAAAGTTATTGGGTATAACCCTCAAAATGTTCTGCAACCGTAGACACGTGTTTCGAGCTTAAGCTCTCATCAGTACGGTAAAATCAAGTGCGAAAATGTTCAACATATATACAAATAACTTAATGTTATTAAATACTGTTTATTTTTAATTTAGATTAACGACCACTCCTATACAATATTTGTATTGTTTTTTTTGGAGAATAAAATTATTATTATTATTATTATTATTAGAAAGGATACCGCACACTTTAATTGGGAAATTGGCCCCCTGTCGAATTGGCTGAATTTTTGATATGTTTTAGTCGAAGTCAACCCAAACCAAAAGTTCAATAGGCACAACTTTTTCTATATTTTGGCGCTAGAGGCCCCTGAAAACTCTCATTTGTTTTTAATTGTTAAACAACACAAAACGTAATCCAGGATAATCATCACCATTCTGATTGATCAAAGTGTAGGCAGTCATTAATATGAGATGATATTAAACGTATTGAAAGTGTTTTGTTATATTTGGTCATTTATACAGTGTGTTCCAGCTACTTACAATTTTTAGAGTTCCATAATTCTAACATGGTTAAAAATTGGCTTAGGGATCTGCAATTGAAAAATCTTTATGAGTTCTATTTTACACTATATTCTACATCACATGGTCAATAAATATATGGAGTGTTCCTCTTAAAAGAAAGCCAAAGTTATATTCGAAAGGTTCCGCGTGAAAAATATTTTTCAACCATCTTGTATAATTTAAAGGCATGCGAAAGTATAAGAAAAAAATATTTGTAATGTATTTGTAATGTAATATTACAAATACATTACAGATATTTTTTTTCAAAGTCTTTCACTGTAACGTCAGGGATTTTAACGGAATGCATCTGCAAATGGACTCATTTCGACCAAAAATTCGTAACATCCAAGCGATTCAGAGACAATCAATAATAGTTTAGGAGTGAGTGAAGGTTAAGCAGATATTTGAATTTACTAATATATATTATTATTATTATTAATATTTTATTTTAACATAATGCATTCCACTTTCCAACCCAATTTTTTTCGTATCGCCCTGTATGTGTGGCAATAAATTCTTGTTCAACAAGATCAAGTTGTCTAGTTAACTTTCGTTTTTAGATCAATATCACAATAGAACTTGAGAAATCGAACTTTGACGCACTATTGCCCCACCCCGCAGAAAAATGCTATAGTCCAGATTTGTTTTAAAACTTGTTTGAGTATTTTCGAAATTGTGGGGTACATACTGGATAATATAAAAACATTGCATCCCTTTAACACACTGTTTGCCACGTCACTCAGATACGAATGACACGAATGTTTCCGAAGAAGATTCGTCAGTCACATACTTATGTATGACAGTCCGTAACTGTTGACAGCCACACTGCATTGCGTAGTATATCACAAAGGGACATTGCTAGAGAGTGTCTAATTATTATTGTTGTACTCACTGCATAGAGTTAATAGTGTGTATTCATCATTTTGGGTATTGAATGATAATTTCTTTTGTTTTTAAGTCATTTATATATGCAGGACGTGGCCCAAATGCAAGTTTTTTGAGGATTTTTGCCTAGTTAGCCATGTCATCTAGATAGCGAGACTGAAATAGCTACAATATAATGTTCTTTTATGTGTTATGTTAAATTGCGAACTAAAAAAGTCCGGGAAGAAGCTAGAAAGCACGGAAAAATGGTAAACACTTTCTGCAACAATTGTTCGAATAAACCTTAGTTGTGCTTGTGTTTCAATACTGCCCACAAATCATATTTATGATTTGCATTTATATAGTTACAATTCAGTGTGAGTTTACTGATGATAAAATTTAATAAACATTTCAGTTTCCAGAGTGGTTTTAAGTCATATTTTTCATTTATCTGTAATATACGTACTTATGCCAGTTAGGCCAAACCAAGTATACACATATGTTCCCTGTGGGCCACACTCTCAACCATCCATTTGAAACTACATTCCTGTCATTTATATAGAAATGCCATGGCTTCTCACCTCCCACTATACGTCATACATATATGAATGACGAATCACTTTTGGAAACATTACCGTCATTCATACGAGGATGTATTGATATCTAGTTAGCCTAGACCAGTTCCCTGCATAAACAAAATATTGCGTTACCATAGCAACGAACAATAACTTATTAGAAGTGTCAGTGTGAAGTTTGACGTCAAAAAAGTACAGCAGAGTTACGCAATAAATTAAAAGAAAAAATATGTCCACCGAAATTGTGAAAATCGAAAAATTGCAGTATCGAGCCATCATCAAGTACCTGTATTTAAAAGGGTTAAGAGGTAAGCAGATTTACGAAGATATGCTTAATACCCGGCTTGGTGATCAATGTCCTTCGTATGCGACCGTAAAAGATTGGACTGCTTCAAAAGAGGTAAATTTTCCATTGAAGATGATGATCGATTTGGAAGGCCAATTTCTGTGTCAGTCCCCGAAAATATCGATGCAGTTCATGACATGATTTTAACAGATCGTCGAATTGGGCTAAAACGGATATCTGAAGCACTGAATATTTCATATGAACGCGTTCATCATATAGTTCACGTCAATTTGGACATGAGAAAAATTGCTGCAAAATGGATCCCCAAATGTTTGAATGTTGACCAAAAGCGTGCAAGGGTAGTAGCATCGCGATCGATCTGTGCTCGATTTGAAAACGATGTAGACTTCTTAAACCGAATTGTTATTATGGATGAGACTTGGGTACATTTCTACGATCCAGAAACAAAGCAACAATCGATGGAATGGCGACACTCCGGTTCTCCAAGACCTATGAAGTTTCGTGTCCAAAAATCTGCTGGAAAAGTTCTTGTTTCAGTTTTTTGGGATTGCCATGGAGTAATCATGATTGATTTTTTGGATAAAGGTAGAACAATAACTGAAGATTACTATTCGACATTACTGACCACTCTACGGAAAAAAATTAAAGAGAAAAGACGCGGAAAGCTATCCAAAGGTGTTTTGTTTTTGTAGGACAACGCCCCTGCACACAAATCTCATGTTGCCATGCAAAAAATTCGTGATTTAGGGTTTAAATTACCAGAATACCCTCCTTATTCACCAGATTTGGCTCCGTCCAATTATCATCTCTTTCCTCAACTGAAAAAAAGTTTGAAAGGTCGTAAATTTTCTTCCAACGTGGAGGTAATAAAAGCTGTGGAGGTCTGGTTTGCAAAGCAAGAAGAAACCTTTTTTTTGAAAGGTCTAGAGACGTTGCAGGTTCGCTGTAATAAATGTATCCAATTAAGAGGAGAATATGTTGAGTAATAAAATATTTTGACATTGAAATTTTGTTTGGTACTATAGTAGGATAAGAATGTTTCAATAAATCCTCGTAAACTTATATATTATTTACAGATCTGTAATATACAACTCCAGTCTGAAGAGGACCCAATTCATTCAAACCTCTAGTGCTCGCTTTCGAAGTGGACTCAGAAAATATCGTAGAATTTCTGATAAAATAATAATAATATTCATCCTTTTTGATCATACATGATATACGATAAGTCAGAAGGCAGAAGTGCCTAGATCAACCTTTTTATCTAAATACAACAAAACGTGTCTATAATCTACTACCATAGATAGTTCACATTAGCTTTTTCTCTGAAGTTTTTGCTGAAATAACTCCCGATATGTTGCGAAATGTTCTGCGGAACACCGTTGATAAAGCTAGTAAATGCACTTCGAACCTTTACTCCCCTTCACCAAATCCTGGTAGTTTTTTCTTTGTTTGAACGCATTATACTTCTATTTTTGAAGTCAGTTTTACTCAATTTTATTTCCATGGCATACTTGATACACTCCACTTAATGAATTTTCTACAAATAATTAGGATTGTTATCCATCAGATTTTCGATTCGAAAGTATCAATGGATTCGTCGTGGAAATTAGAATATAAGAAATCAAACCGCCAGAGGTACTCAACTAGGCGGAAAAAACAATGTGCGATATTTTTTTTCTCATTGTTCATGACCATCACATTGGTTGAAGTTCGTCAAACACACTCTAGATGCAAAAAATTCTGAAAAATCAAGTGCGTACATTTTTTGTCTGAGCAGTAGATACGTAATTGTGATTAGAATCGTCCCCAGAATCCAAAAAAGTTGAAATATACATGGTGTAATTCCAAAATTGGGGCCTTTTCCGTTAAAATCGGAAATGATGGAGGAGTATGAAATATTGGAAAAGTTAATTCTTTAATCCAATATTGTTGAATATTTGCTGTACTGTAATTTCTATATTTTCTTGTACTAATGACAAATTGTTTCAATTGTTTACGAAAAACGTTGTTCTCTTATTGCATGTAAACAAAGAGACAGAATATAATTTGTACCAGAACTGAGTATTTATGCAGGGTGTTTATTAAATACGTCGATAATCTTCTGGAGATGATTCTTTGAAAGTTTTCAAGACGAAAAGTTCATATAAACATGTGTCCCAAACGGCTTGGTTTTCGAAATACAGGGTGATAAACATACATTTTTTTCAAGATTTTTTAGAGTTAACTTCGATATTTTCGACAATAATAGGGCAAGTACAATCCATTCAATAGTACGCACGATACAAAATAATGCACTTTTCAAAATGTCGAAGTTAACTCTAAAAAATCTTGAAAAAAATGTATTTTTATCACCCTGTATCTCAAGAACCAAGCCGTTTGGGACATATGTTTATATGAACTTTTCGTCCTGAAAACTTTCGAAGAATCACCTCCCGAAGTTTGTCAACGTACTTAATTAACACCCTGTATTTCAAAATCTAAATCAAACATACAATAAATACCATTGCCAAGCCTTGGAACTCTGGAAACTATTGCTTGTCTGATGAAATCGTTAACACCCTGTATATTTACCACTCAATGAAATTCTAGTAAATAAACCAAGAGCCAGTGAAAATCAGTTAGAAGTTCTAGTTTTCTTTAACCAGTAATTCAACATTAATTTCCACAAAATAAACATTAATTAAACAAGCAAAATAAATATAGGTATTTGGAATCCAATTATTGACTGAAAATAAGAAAATACAGAGGGGGTTCCATTTAAAATAACAAAGTTTTGTCAGGAATATAAAAGGAAACCCTTCTTCATCATTTCAGAAAAGAAAAATCAGAAAAAAAAATTGCCGATGTCTCTCAAATCCGATCCGATGCTGTGTTTTCGAATATCTCGGGCGCATTCCTCTCTGGTTATCGGGCTTCGGGGTGGCCGCCGCGGCAGCTTTGCCACTCCACCGTGGGCGGCCGCTTCTAATGGGCCCTCTACAAATCAATCAGAGCACAACTTTAAACAATGCTCTCGCCACATTCCCCAATTCGTACCCTTTTATTTGCCCCGTGAACGTAAATATACGGGCCGAACGGTTTGGGGATGGGCTGAATTTAATAATGGATCTGCGAAAGCTGTGTACACACAGTATAGGTATGAATTTACTTTTATAGTTTTTCTTGCGAACACATCGAAATGGGAAGTAAATTGTATGACAAATGATTTTTATAAATTTCAATTTAGCTTGAGGAGTTCTTATGATTCGAAAATTCAGGAGATGGAACGGCTCCAGATAATTCGAAATTAATTTAATTTTACGTCAAAAATTCCACACCTGTAATTTTGAACCAATCAAAATACGTTATTTTGACATAACACCATGGCAACGGAGGAATTTTAGTAAAATTTTAGTGAAAATTAAACTGGACATTTTTTGATGTTTACAATTAATAACAGAACATTTTTGACAGACTGGCTTTTATTTGTTCACATAATATTTAATAAATGCGTGAAGCTGAATACACTTGTTTAAATAAATGAAGCGAAGTTTTGTATAGAAGTGTATACATTCTCTTTATTGCAAAGCGCTTTCGACTTTCGTCATCTTCAGTGCTTCTTGAAAGTAAATACTCAATTGAGAGTACCGAAATTGAATTTAAAAAAGAGGTTATGAAATTTGGAAAATTACGAAAAATACGTGAGTACTTACATGTCAGGCAACAGGAAGTTTCGAAATATGTAAAAAACATTGTTTAAAATTACAATATCATATTATTCTGCATAAGAACTAACGAAAAGCATGTTAGAACTCAGACCATGTGGTTATTCTATTCTATTCTAACTTAATTAAATGGACTTCGTCGTTTAGACATATATCCACCTTCCAGTTTTCTGGAATGCAGTTGTTTTGCTCTAGGCAATACTGCATCCCATATTATAAATTCTAGTAGGTTCAAATAGCAGTATGCCCCTAGCTCCGACAAATCCTTTGTCATCCGGCCTGGTTACCGGCGTAGGAAGCTAGAGAAGTAGACAAATTCACAAAACACTTATAAACGATGCACAATACTGCTAATTTTCAACAAATTTTACATTCACACACATTTACTTGACTTCCAACTAAGGACGCTGTCTGTCCTGTAAAAGCAGTGAGGACCAGACAGAATGTGTCAAGTCAAATGTCAAATTTCAAAGTGAAAATACCAGTACCAACTTGAAGAGTGGTTTAATAAATATTAAAAAGTGTTACCAACTTTAGATTAATTATGTTTAATCCTCTGATGGAGGGGAAGGAAATCTCTGTCCAGGTTTACTTGCGTATTCAAACAGAGCTGTTTTTGGTAAGTTCTTTGGAGATCTCCAGTTCCTCGAACAAATCCAATCTAAGAAAATTTTTATTATCAATTTTATGTAAAATTTTTTGAATTTCTGTTAGTGCTAAAATTGTGTTTATTAAATTTGAGATGATTACCCAATTTAGATTTATCTGGTCTCTTCAAATGTTCGTTAATACGAGTGAGAAGTGGTCTACAGGTTCTACCAATGTAGGAGGCAGATCAATCAGCACAATCAAGCATATACACACCGCTACTTTTCATGTATTGTATAAGCTTGATTGTGCTGATTGCTCTGCCTCCTACATTGGTAGAACCTGTATACCACTTCTCACTCGTATTAACGAACATTTGAAGAGACCAGATAAATCTATATTTGGTAATCATCTCAAATTTAATAAACACTATTTTAGCCCTAACAAAAATTCAAAAATTTTACATAAAATTGATAATAAAAATTTTCTTAGATTGGATTTGTTCGAGGAACTAGAGACCTCCAAAGAACTCACCAGCTCTGTTTGAATACGCAAGTAAACCTGGACAGAGATTTCCTTCCCCTCCATCAGAGGAGTAAACATAATTAATCTAACGTTGGTAACACTTCTTAATATTTACTAGACCACTCTTCAAGTTGGTACTGGTATTTTCACTTTGAGATTTGACATTTGACTTGACACATTCTGTCTTGTCCTCACTGCTTTTACAATAACCACATGGTCTGAGTTCTAACATGCTTTTCGTTAGTTCTTATGCAGAATAATATGATATTGTAATTTTAAACAATGTTTTTTACATATTTCGAAACTTCCTGTTGCCTGACATGTAAGTACTCACGTATTTTTCGTAATTTTCCAAATTTCATAACCTCTTTTTTGAATTCAATTTCGGTACTCTCAACTGAGTATTTACTTTCAGGAAGCACTGAAGATGACGAAAGTCGAAAGCGCTTTGCAATAAAGAGAATTTATACACTATACAAAACTTCGCATCATTTATATAATATTTAGTTTCGATACATTTTAATACAAAGCTAAGATGTTTTCTATATTCTTCTGACACCTCCTCTTTTCTTAATGGCGAAAATGCAGGCAGGGCCGTTCAACCTGGTCGAGCGCCGTCGTGCAAATGTGATCACAGCGCCTATTTTTAGTGCATATACTTTTTAAATTTCATACGATTTTATATTATGTAACTATATTCAACATAATAATTATTGAATAATACAACTGTGAAGCAAAAATGAATAAATAACATAAATAACAATAAATAATAAATTTTATTACCAAAGAAAAAATAAACATTTTTTGAACAAGAAATAGTTACCTAATCTAAATAACCTAAATAAAACTAAATAACCACTGAATTAATTAAAGTAGCTTAACACGCTTTCTTTTTGGAAAATTAAGAAATAAGATCAGTCACATTTATATTGTCCAACAAATCACTTTCAGTCAATATGATTGCCTAATTATTGAGCCGCTGTTGGCCCATTGACTATCTTAAGTAGTTTTTGATTACCTTTAACTTTGAGAAAGTTCTCTCCTCTGCAACAACCGATACAGGCATTGTCAACAAAATTCGCAAAGCTACGCTTGCATTTGGAACAGAATGAGTTAATTTTTTTTATATACAGTCTAACATTTGTGTCGGTGTTTGTAGTCTAAGATTTTTTTTAAAATTGCAATTCGTGGAACAATTCTGTTCCATTTATGTCACGCTCATTACGATTTTTGTCTGTTAAAACTCCTTCAAACTGTAAACAACAATTTAGTTGTTCCTTTTCTGGTCAATCTGAAAATTCACAAACATCCCATAAAAATTGAAAATGGTCTGAATGGGACGACAATAAGTCGAACCTTTCACTAATTGATTTTATAACAATATAAAGTAAGTATACTAAAAAATTTGTTTATTTTAAAATCACGTTTTCCATCTGTAATTGGTTCATCGTCATTCTCGTAATAAAATTGTTTTTTTAACACGCCTTGGTCTAAACACATTTTCACTTTTGAGGGTTGGCTCTACATCTAGAGATTTTGCAAGTTCAGAAACATCAACTAACACATCTCCAAATTCTTTATCACTGCGGTAACTATTGAAAAACTTTGGCAAATTATTCATTTGTGTCCTACATGCTTCCGAGATATTGAAATCTTTGGTTTGAAATATTTAGCTAACAGTATTGACTCTAAACAGAACTTTATACCACAATATTATTGTACATATAAACCGGTACCTTTTTAATTTATTTGCTGAAGATTCAGCCATATGATTTGTATTGTTATCGAAAGAAACTCCATCAAATATACTATACAAAGCATCATAGACTTCCCCAAGCTGATACCTCAAAGGAGTAATGGCATCAATTCTGCTCGACCATCTAGTTTCAGAAAGTCATTTCATGTTTGACTCTATAGATAATAATTATAATAATACATTTAATAAATTATTCATTTAAATATTATTACTTATTTCATTCTTGTGTTTATAACTGATTTTTCAGACATTGGTAAAAATAAAAATATATCTTCGGTGCCTTTGGCGTATTTTTCGTCACTGCGCCTTCGTGCGCCGCACGACCTGCACATATGGTTGGAACGGCCCTGAATGCAGGACTTTGAATGTTTTCAATTAAGTGTTCATGTCTAATAAAATATATATAATATTTAGACACTAATTTATTTACCTTTCTTCCATTCAGTACTTTCAATTTTGCGTAGTTTAGATGCAAAGTATTCGTGGACGATTCGGAACAAATTTTCTTTCTTCAAGTTGGAGCGACAGTCCTCTATTAATGCTAATAAATAAGTAATGGTACGATGATTGATCATTACATCAGACAATTTCACGCATATTTTGCATATAGTATGATTTTCAAATCGATTCATTTTGTAAACAAAGAATTTTTTTGATTTTACTGGCTGTGCAAAATTCTTTTTCTCCAAATGACATTAAAAGCGGCCTTTTAATGACACTTGGCAGGCTTAGAAGTTGTACTTTTAATGCCTAGGCAGAAATAGTCCACTTTTACTGCCTAGGCAGAAAAAGTTCGTTGCTAGGCAACCTTCCAAGTAATAATTTAAATCAAACTGGTTATTAAAATTGACAATGACATTAAGAAAACTCAAAATGATGCTGATGATAATAAACTGGTTTTATTGCATTAAAACTACAAACTACAACACGAAATTTTTATTTATTAGATATATTTATGGTGAATTGTGAACAATTATTTAATACAATTGAACTCTGTCCACTTCCCTCCTTTCCAGTAAAATTAACAACTTTAGTATCCACACTTGATACTCCGGAAACGCCAGAAAATATTTTATTGCCGATGTTCGACTTATTGGCTAGCGAGTCCTCAATATAGCCCTCCGCGACAACGGAAGACTTCCATCCTCCATGTTGCTTCAACATTGTTATGTCCCCACCAGAATGCACCAGCAACGAGGCCGGTATACTCTTTCGCATGGGATAGTCCCAGAAAAGTAGCAATTTCTTCTGGCATTTTACCGAATTTGTGAATGCCAATGAATTGATGATGTGCTTTACCGTTCGCATACTTATAGAAGACACGCCGATTATTTAAATTCGAGGGTCTGGAGGCTGCATATTTTCTGTAAACGCTTAAATATTCCGTTACTACAAAAGACCTTGATCTTTTGGTCTTAGTATTTGGTAGCATAATTAGCAATTTGTCGCCCATATCATTTATATCATCTGTTTTCATTTGCAAAAGCTCATCACATCTACAAGCCCCAGCGACTGCAACAATAAGTACAACCTAAAATATAAATTGAAAATTAGTTCTTTAATCCATAATAGATCATTTTCAATATATTCCTACCTTCGTACACAAATACAGTTCATCTGGGGCATCTGATAAAAATTTCTCGATTTCTTCTCTTTGAAAAACTCGGGATTTTTTTGCATGGAAACCGTCTGACTGGCGTTTCAAAAAAGCCCGTAACTTCAGGTATTTTGCCAAATCAATGTTATTTTTTATGTTCAGGGTAGCTTTCAACATAGAATAGGTAGACCATAACGTTGAAGGCTTCAATTTCTTTGAAAGATCGGAAAAATAGACAATCAGCACATTTTCAGAGAAAGATCCTATATTTTTCTTCTGTCTATAGTCCATGAATCTGCTGTATGTGAGTTCATATACAGTTCTTGATTTTTCCGGTAAAAGGTTAAATTCCACATCTCGCGCCTGGTCTCTTATCTCAGGTGGTGTTAATTGCATCAATTCATCCTCACTTTGCAGTTAATCCATTTCTAACATGACAACTTTTCAAAATTGACAATGACAAAGTAAACAGTAATGGTGGATTTATAAACTCAACTAAACTAAGAATTCAAAATTATCAATTAAGAATCAACAATAAGCAATTAAGAAGGTGTTTATAAACGTCAACTAAGAAATTAAGAATTATATCATGTGGAGAAAATCGTTACAACTATAATGAAATCCATCATGGTCAACATTTCTTCTCGATCCATTGTATTGTTAATGAAAGAAAATATTCGAACAAATCACTGCAAAATATAAACAAAATCATTTTCAAACATTCATTCACCGATTTTGCGCATGCCCGTTTCCATTTTCAACTAAGACAATTCATTCTTAGTTGAAAAGATAAAAGATAACCATCTTGCTAATTCTTAATTTAATTGACAGCTGAAAGTTTATAAAACACTGATGGGGTTGCCTTGTATTTATCTTTCTCAATTCTTAGTTGTTAATTTAATTCTTAGTTTAGTTGAGTTTATAAATCCACCATAAACAAACAT
Source organism: Chrysolina oricalcia (assembly GCA_944452925.2). NCBI lineage: Eukaryota > Metazoa > Arthropoda > Insecta > Coleoptera > Chrysomelidae > Chrysolina > Chrysolina oricalcia. Next base: position 55,431,435 of record OX101825.2, read on the forward strand.
ATTCAACAAACGTCATCAGCGGTAAACATAGTAACGCAGGGCCCAGTTACATTTGATAAAATAATTTAGTTATTTGGATATTGATAATGAAACGCAATTTAAATATGAAAAAGTCGATTTTGCGTGGAATTGGAACAAATTTGAAAAAAAAATTATATGTTTCACACGGCAGAAAAGCAGATTTAATGCCTTGGCTGGTTTCATAGCCTCGCTACGCTCGGCTATTAAACACCAGCTGCGGCATTATATCTTGTGCTTTTATGCCTAGTAAAACAAATAACTATTATTGCAACAAAACGAGTTTTTTTGATGTTTTGAAGTGTCAAAATACAATGATCACAGCCTCCTATGAATTCCATACCATTAAAGCGCACATAACGCACGTTAATAAAAACACAAAAACAAACAATTTTCTACCACTTAGTTAGGTACTCAAAACTTATGTAAAATTGAAGAATATACTATTTTCTATCTTGAAATGGTATTCCCATGCAACTACAATGAGTAGAAATGACCAATTTGAAGGCCTAAATAATTGCTGACAAAGCTATGACGCGCTATGAATCTGTTCAAGCAGCTTCCCAAAATAACCTCTAAATTATAATTTTCTAGCACTTGTAGTAAGCTCAATTAACCATAGAATAAAAGAATGTTTTATTTTTTGTCCCTAAATGGCACTTTTGAGCTACTACAATCAGTAGTAATCAACAGTTTATAGGCTAAGAGTTCATTGGTGTGAAGACAGACTGAGTATTAGTATTTAATCTGTTCCTGTTGGTATGTATCTATAAAACTTATTTTTTTTTTCATTTTCTACCACTTGTAGTAGCCCGAAGTAAATAAAAAAACAATGAATGTAATATATTTCATTAGAAAACTGTATTACCATGAAACTACAATGAGTAGAAAACAATATCTTAAAGGGCAGGCTGAAAAGCCATTACATGGCCATTACCGAAACTGCAAAGCACATTAATTTGATAAAATTTAAACTTTCTACCACTTGTAGTAATCCAAAATTGATATAAAATAGAAGAATATATTATGTTACGGTTTAGGTTGCCATTTTCATGCAACTACAATGAGTAAATATTTCAGAATTATCGCAAACTTGTAACACATACCTAGAGGATGGTACGAAATTTGTTATATTTACCTAGCTAGGTTTCCAGCAGTTAAAAAATAACATAAAAAAATAGATTAGTTTTTAGGTTTTTATTTTATATAAATTGTTACAACTGATAATAAATTTAATTATTTATATTATTTTGACAATATATCTCCTTGCTTAACAACCAATCAGTCTATTTCAAATTTTGAAATTCAGCCAATAGAATCAGAATTACAGTAAAAATATAGCTTGTCGCTGTATTTTCACGGTGGTAAACCTGATAGTTTTTGTTTAACTAGCTGTCAAGTGAAAATAATGATTTAAATTATAAACATCAAATCTTTGTGTTTTGATTAGTTATATTTCTTAATCAATATGAGCGATCGTTGGGGACAAATGGCTATTGGTATCATAGATGAAGCAGTGGAAAAGAGTATTCCGTTGAATACGACCAGAAATAAAGAATCAATTACCAGGCAATTCAACAATTTTTGCACAAACAGGGGTTATATTGTCAATGCGAATACCACAATTGTGGAGCTGGCTGATATTTTGAAAGATTATGCCTGTAATATAACCCCAATTTTTCTCTTTAGTGTTCACGTTGTTAGATTTTGATTTCTGTGAATTACTTCAAATTAAAACGGTGACACGATTTTTCTTTATTTCAAATCGATATATTGTCGTCCTAAATATAATTCGTGGTATGATTAATAACCTATAATTTTTTGGAATATCAATTCATTAGCAATCCCAATGCAAGAAAATACAACTCGTCCAAAAAATTATCGGTGATAATCATACCACTTATTATATTACCCCTGACTATAGTAATTATTGTTTATATGGAAAACGCAATTATTATAAACTATGGCAGGTTGATTGAAAGTAGTTGCTTGTTCTTGATTCAGATATTCTCGAATCGTCTTTGCCGAAGTTGCAGATATGGTTTTATTGAGTGGCTGCTACCATGACCGGTCATTTTAATCAATTGCTGTTCTCCAATTCCCGTTTTGGCTCAAGTTGAAACAGCAGTATCCCTTGCAGAATGATTTGTTATTTTGATCTTTTTGACATCAATTCCAATCAATGATGCAGCGGATTTGAACCAGGAAGATATTGTATTCTGTCCAACTGGCCTGTTCTTGTACCAGCCTTTGGAATTGGGATTCTTCCAGTTTGGATTTGGCGTCAAAAATAAACGCTTCGTTTTGATGGGGCCTCACTTGCTTGTTAGTTTTTTTAACAGTCAAACTGGGCATATTTCTTCGTTGAGTGTATTCGATACTAGCCACTTACTGTCAGCCATTTTCTTTGAACCGCCTTGGGTGGTCTTGAAAAAACCGGGTTATACTCAATGCAGCCTGTTGGTTCCCCTTTATTGTCAATTTCCTCCACAAAATATTCGAGTTGTGCTACCGCTTCTTCATTTCCTCCCCAGGCCAATTCATGACCCGCAACGCGGAAAAACTTTTTCTGCAGTCCTTCCGAAGTGTTTTCGTCCAAAGCTGGATAATTTTCCCCAGCTCGTCTGCTGATAGTGCAGATGATTTCCTTTCTTTGGTTGGATCCATTTGAAGCTTCCGGCGCTTAGCACTTTTTGCAGCTCTTGCGTTCAAAAATTGTATATCAGAGCATGGATTAAATTTGTGATTATACTTTTCAAAAAAATATTCCTGCAACTGCTTCGCTGTGGAATTCCACAAAACTTTGATAACACTCTCCTTATAGTCTTCGGAGTTCTTTTTTGTTGAACCCATTGTCTTCAAGAATAAGCGCCAGTTCTTCCACAGGTATATCCGCTCTATCGAAATTATTCGATTTTTCTGCTCAAAAGTTTGTAAACTGCCTCCATACGCTTGACTTCGATTTCCTGGTATTCGCGGGTGTCAACTGCTCAATCTCCTGGAGAATATTTTCTTTACTTTCTTGACCGAAGCGAAACTTTTTATTACGTCGTGCCACTTGACAGCTTCAAAAGTGAAAGAATAATTCCGAGGTTAGGGTCTCACTCTCACTTAGTTACCATGGCAACTCAACAATTAAGTGGACCACACATTTTATGTTTCGCTGGTGACTTGATGAAGAAAATAATTTGCAATGTTGAGAATCGAAAAATAAATTATAAAAATATTTGCTTTTCCACCACAATTCGGTGTGGAATGTTCTTACCAAATAACACGCGAAGTCCAATTAATATCCGGAAATTTTTTCTCGCTCATGAATATTTTCAGAAAATTTTCCTTGTCTGCGACTCGGGAAATTTCTAAAATATTCACGGGCTCGAAAAATTTCCGGAAATGAATTGACCTCTAGTGGTATTACTAGTGAAAAGTTCATTCCTCATAAAAGTTGATGCATTTAATTAAACCTTCCATTTTACTCATATTCAAGATTATGTTAGATCACGTAACTGCTTTTACTGGTAATTTATGTTCATTCAGTAACTTACTACTCAAAAATTATTGAAAAATTGAGGCCAACTCTTTAAGTAGAATCAAAATCAGTAATTGGTAGACTAAACTGGATAACTGGGAATACCATTCAATTGCAAACAATTTCTTTCAATATTTTTCAATATTCTGCACTTTACTCTATAGTGAATTTAGAATATTGGCCGTTTACTACTTATTATATTATTATATTATAAACATCTTTCGAAGTTAACTTTAATTTTAACAGTCAAGTTAACTTCAGCTTTAAAATGGCAGTTTTATAAAAGTCTCATTTCTGAAATAAAGAGAAGAAGAAGGCAAATATGTAACCTAGAATTTATTGCAATTTCTGATTTTCTAATAAATAATAAAACTGCTGGCAATATATTTGAGAATCCTCCAAAACTTCAACAAATACCAAGAATGAACATGTATGAAATCTGAGTGCAATTAACACTTGTATTACTGGCGATAGAAGATGATTTCTAAAATAAAAAATACTTATATAATTCCACAGTAATTAGAACTAGAAATGTTGACTTATTAGTAGTCTTTGCAAATTTGCCTCACTATGTAACAAGCTATATAACAAGCATAACAAGCATATATACAGACTTTTTTCATAATCAAAATCCGTTTTCATTTGTTTTCAAATTCTATTTACAAGATAAAATGGTTTAACCGATTTCTAAATATCCTTCGATGCCGAGGGCATTCAATAATAATCACAGCATCTCCTTCATTGTCGCTTAAAAGTTCCTCGGAAATAACAAGGTTATCGTTTACTAACATTAATGCGAAATAAAAACAAACAATCAAATTGAGGTTTTATGCTAAATTATTACTGTCGAAAACCACCATTTTCTAGAAAGTTAACTTTAACTGATACCCTTTCCTACCATTAAAGTTAACTCCTACATCTTGAAGTTAACTGTAGGATGTGACGTCATTCCTCAAGTTAACTTCTAGTTATCTGTCAAAATAGTTTTATAATACCGGCCCTTAGTCGTACGCCACTGGGAATTACCGATATGCGCGTACTCAGTCTTTTCAAATGCACTAACTTTTACGATGAATAAAATTTTCTGAGAAACTTATAATAAAAAAAGTTTCCCTTATGGTTCCATCATTTTGGCGGACATTGTATAATAATGATGCGTTTATCCCACTTCTATAGTTGGTAAATAACTAATAATTTCAACAAGATTTCGCATGAGATGCGCAAATATTAAGAACATTTTAGATTCAAAGCATTCTGAGTGTTTACCAAATAACAGACAACTATGTTTATCAAAACTTTCGATTATAAAACAATTCTTTCCTGAAATAACTATTAGTCAAATTAAAGGCATTCGATAAATTTTCTAATTATATGGTTCCAGTATTCCATTACTGCTTATTTTCTTTGTTTACAATGCAGGAAATCATTTCAAGTGTGTAATTTATGTTTTGCGGAAATGAACATTGAAGTATCAAGGGTTTTCTATTCAAGTACTAAAAATTATTTTTCCATTTGTTTTGGCATACCAGTTTTCGATCTATAAATGAAGAAATACTATCTGATTGAAATTAAGAAATCTATACAATGGATAGGTTCAGTCGCACATATAATTTCATCCAGAGGTAGGTAAGTTCTTTCATTATGTTCGCTAAGGGTCCTGAGTATATTATATGATTTGTTCTATCGTGGTGGCATTTAATATGTGTAAATTCATCATGAATGATAAATAAAGAGGAAATAAAATCTTCCAATTTACACAAAAAATATATACTTGTAACGTGCTTACAATTGTTTCGACACACGGTGTCATCATCTGAGCGAGTTATCAACTAAAGAAACGTCAAAATCACCTTCTTAAATATTAAAATAACATGCATGAAATTTCACTAATGACAATTGCAGGTATGAAATTTCCTAATGACATATAGCTTGGATTAGGGAGCATTTGAGTAGCTACTAGTGAGATAATTAATTATAGGTGAATTGTACAGGTCAATTTGGTCATTGAGAACTAAATTTCTATTGTTACGTGAATGTTTCTTGATTTCTATGGATTCTAATATGTTTAATTTTTGACCTTTAGGTTGAATATGCAAAAATTCAGGATTTTGTGTGAAGTTATGGTTATTGTCAATAAGGTGGTTGGCATAGTTTGAATCTGTAACTTCTCAAATGCTCACCGAATCTTTGATTAAAACTACGGCCTGTCTGGCCTATATATAATGCATTGCAATCCTCACACTCAAGTTTGTAAACCCCCGACTTCTTGAATTTATCCCGTACAGACTTTGCGTTGTTAATAAAAGAATATAAGTTATTGTTGGTTTTGAATGCAACATTTATATTCCGTTTCTGAAGGAAACGGGATATTTTGTTCGTATGCTGACCAAGATATGTTAGACATGCAAAACGTTGATCGGTTTTTACTTTGATATGCGGGTATATTAAATTTAGAGTTTTCTTGTTTTGTTTTTGTTTAAGCAGTCTATCTATAATTGATGTTTCATATCCATTATTTACGGCGATTTGTTTAATTCTGTTTAACTCACACTTGAAATCTAAATCGCTTTGAGGTATATTTACCAGTCTATGAATCATAGAATGATATGCTGCCAGTTTGTGTGATTGTGGGTGCATGGAGTGTTTATGTATTGTAGTGTCTGTATGTGTGGGTTTGTGATATATAGAGAAGCCGTGCGTGTTATTTTTACGGGAGATAGTTAGATCTAAGAAGTTTAGTGAATTGTTATCATCCTCTATTTCTGATGTGAATTCTATGTTAGGATTGAGACCGTTCAAATAATTAATTCAATTAATTTCAATAATTATTTGAACGGTCTCAATCCTAACATAGAATTCACATCAGAAATAGAGGATGATAACAATTCACTAAACTTCTTAGATCTAACTATCTCCCGTAAAAATAACACGCACGGCTTCTCTATACAGGGTGTCAATTAGAAAACTTCCCACCCTTAATATCTTCCTTCCAGTAAACAATATGAGTAATCTAAAAAACAGGTCAATTTTATTGTCAAGGGGGACACTTTCAAGGTCTATTTGTAGCCCTCGTGGTTCAACCCCCTAGGAGGGGTAGATGTTACCCTTAGAATTTTAAATGGGAAGGGGGGTCAAGTGGCACATCATTTTGATGGGCGTTCAATTCTTGTTCCAATGGTACCCTGACTTATTTTTTTTTGATGAGCATTTTCCGAAAAATTGCGTTCTAAACTAACAGAAGTAATTATTAGAACGCCTATACTGAGATGCATGGTTTGGCCAGAACTGGTTAGAATATTAGGTGGTACCGTTCCAACCCTTTATTAGGGGTAACATTAGCCATTAGCTCCAAACACTTTACATAAAAAAGTAGTCTAATAGTAAAACGTAGATGGTAGTATAGTTGTGTTTATTAAATGCTGAATTTTTAAGTGTCATCGCAGAAATTGTACAGATAGCCTTCCTTTTTTGCTACTTCTGCTGTAAAAAGTTTCTGTTTTCCGGCAAAAAATTGGTTAGCAAATTTGAACTATGTGGTAGCATTGTGAATACCGTTGTACCTGTTGGGCTGTTTAGGAATTACTTTAATAAGTGTATAAAAGTGTAAAAATGGTTTACATTCTTCAAGACAGAATTGAAATGATTGTAATTTATGGCGAAGTTGGAAAGTGCGCACGAAGGGCGGCATGTCTTTTTAACGAAAGACTTCCAAATTGTAATGTAAGTCACCGGTATGTGCTTGATTTGGTGAATAAGTTTTACGAAACTGGTTCAGTGACAAATAAAAAAAGAAATAACCCCAGAGTACTAAATGAAGCAGCTCAAATTGAAGTTTTGGGAACATTTGCTGCAGAGCCCACGAGCTCCTTACGATCAGTATCAGAACAGACGGGAATGTCACGCGAGAGTATAAGAAAAGCATTGAAAATGCATACATTTCATCCATATAAAATGCAGATTCTTCAAGAGCTCCACGAGGATGATTATGATAGAAGAATAGAGTTTTGTGAAATCATGTCTCATCGAGTCAATACCATCCCTAATCTTCTGTTAAACATCTGTTTCAGCGATGAGTGTTCATTTTTTCTGAATGGCAATGTTAATAGACAAAATTGTCGCTATTGGAGTGACGAAAACCCACATATTTTTCGGGAAGGGCATACACAACACCCACAAAAAGTTAATGTTTGGGCTGGTATTCTTGGAAATGCCATTCTTGGTCCATTATTTCTGGAAGAAAACTTGACTGGCAATCTGTACCTTGATATGCTTGAAGAGACTATCGATCCTCTTATAACTCACGAGCTAGAAACTCAAATTGATGCAGAAGGTAATGAACTTTTGCAGGAGGATCTGTTACATTTCCAGCAGGACGGTGCTCCACCTCATTATTTTCTTCCCGATCGACAGTGGTTAAACGAGAGATTTCCGGGTAGATGGATTGGCAGAAGGGGAGCAGTTGAATGGCCTCCGAGATCACCGGATTTAACACCCTTAGATTTCTTTCTTTGGGGGCATCTTAAATCCGTTGTTTATAAAACACAACCTTCTGATATTGACGAACTTAAAAGACGAATTACAGCAGCATGCCGGTCAATTCCTAGTGAAGTTTTCCGTAATGTTAGAGGGGAGTTCGAAAACAGACTGTATTACTGTTTAGAGCAAAATGGACAACATTTCGAACAGCTAATAAGATAAGCGTAAGAAGATTTTATGTTGGAAATGTCTTTCTCGCAAATTAAATTTTATTGTGTAGAAGGAAAATAACCACCAAATAAAAAATCCCATGCGTAATAAATTTATTCCTGTCATTCAAGGGTTGGAGCGGTGCCACCTACTCTTCTAACCATTTTTATTAAAGGGAGTCAATACAATAATGCATCTCAGTATAGGCGTTCTAATAATTACTTCTGTTAGTTTAGAACGCAATTTTTCGGAAAATGCTCATCACAAAATAATAAGTCAGGGTACCATTGGAACAAGAATTGAACGCCCATCAAAATGATGTGCCACTTGACCCCCCTTCCCATTTAAAATTCTAAGGGTAACATCTACCCCTCCTAGGGGGTTGAACCACGAGGGCTACAAATAGTCCGTGAAAGTGTCCCCCTTGACAATAAAATTGACCTGTTTTTTCGATTACTCATATTGTTTACTGGAAGGGTGGGAAGTTTTCAAATTGACACCCTGTATATCACAAACCCACACATACAGACACTACAATACATAAACACTCCATGCACCCACAATCACACAAACTGGCAGCATATCATTCTATGATTCATAGACTGGTAAATATACCTCAAAGCGATTTAGATTTCAAGTGTGAGTTAAACAGAATTAAACAAATCGCCGTAAATAATGGATATGAAACATCAATTATAGATAGACTGCTTAAACAAAAACAAAACAAGAAAACTCTAAATTTAATATACCCGCATATCAAAGTAAAAACCGATCAACGTTTTGCATTCAAAACCAACAATAACTTATATTCTTTTATTAACAACGCAAAGTCTGTACGGGATAAATTCAAGAAGTCGGGGGTTTACAAACTTGAGTGTGAGGATTGCAATGCATTATATATAGGCCAGACAGGCCGTAGTTTTAATCAAAGATTCGGTGAGCATTTGAGAAGTTACAGATTCAAACTATGCCAACCACCTTATTGACAATAACCATAACTTCACACAAAATCCTGAAATTTTGCATATTCAACCTAAAGGTCAAAAATTAAACATATTAGAATCCATAGAAATCAAGAAACATTTACGTAACAATAGCAATTTAGTTCTCAATGACCAAATTGACCTGTACAATTCACCTATAATTATTTATCTCACTAGTAACTACTCAAATGCTCCCTAATCCAAGCTATATGTCATTAGGAAATTTCATACCTGCAATTGTCATTAGTGAAATTTCATGCATGTTATTTTAATATTTAAGAAGGTGATTTTGACGTTTCTTTAGTTGATAACTCGCTCAGATGATGACACCGTGTGCCGAAACAATTGTAAGCACGTTACAAGTATATATTTTTTGTGTAAATTGGAAGATTTTATTTCCTCTTTATTTATCATTTATTATATGATTGAATAGATGCTTCAGAAACAAATAGCATATTTGATCTTCACAAAAAATGGGATTCCGAAAACGCAGTAATTTATCGGGGTAGATAATAGACTAGTAGTGTGCCCTTTCACACTTCAAAGATTTTCTAGATTCATTATACTGGCTTTTTTACGTACACCGAAGTGAAAATTTTTCCATACCTACATAAAATCTATCTTTTTTGAATTTTCATTAAGTATTTTTATTTTTTATTGGTCGTGATGATGGACAATAACAACAACAACAATTTTAAATGCATGTCATCTAATTCACCAGGATGCAAATCTCACATCAAATCACAAATATTATTTATATGTACCTATTGTTGTATTTCTTGTGAAACACTCGGTGAATGAAGGTGGTAAATAATTATATTTTATCAAGTGAATACAACAGTTATAGTTACCTTCAAAAGAAACCCTAATATTCGGTGAAAAAAAATCTCTAAACTAATTTCCCCTTGAATGTGATATTTCGACACTACGAGTACTACTATCAGGAAATATGTAATAAAATATCGTCAAGTGCCCTTCAATAACAAAAGAGCGGAGGTAGGTCATAAAAATCTAATCTATAAACGGGCGAAACTCTCGAGTAAATTGGTGCTAGAACAAATCTCCCAAAGAAAAAGCGTTATAAACAAAATGCCCGATCCTCACGCAATGAATAGTAGATTATACGGTGAGCAATGGAATGTCGACTTACATTCTAAATGTGCGCTTGCTTATTATATACGACGTCTCGGATATTTCTGACAGGTGAATGAAAAAGAACCCCGACCGGAAGCCGCAACAGTAAAGTCATTTCTAGTGGGGTAGGAGCATGAATTTGCACTTAAGTTTATTACAGGTAATACAAAAGATCCACTTTGCACTAGATCACCATCGAAGGAAATTCGTTGAGGCCATGGGCGGTACATGAAATATTTTTCCACTACTAGTATTAGAAAATATCGTTATTCGACTGGAGAAGATAAATTTCTCTCCTAGTAGGAGCTAATTTTTTAATTCATAATAGGAGGGAAACAATGAGTGGTATTTAAAAAAATTAGTAAATACTTGAAACTTACGGTTTCATAAGTAAATACTGAAAAGTAATTAATAAAGTTTAAGGACAAACTGATACTCAATGTATGTACTGATAGAGTATAAGTTCGTGCTTATGCTGACCAGTTGTTATTTAAATCCATATTAAAAAACGATAGGTTATACTGATTAAATTAGGTATGTTCTTTTCAATTTGTAAGTCTGCTTCTTAGTATGCTGATAGTGCTTGCTGAAGGTGAATTCCCATTTGTTTAAAAAATGTTTGTCGTGCAACGAGCTCCAAAAGTTTATAAAAACAGACGAGAAGATCCTCGTGGTCAAAATTATGTGAAATTGTTTCGTTTTAACCCCGAAAGTGTGGCGTGGTTAACGACACATTTTTTGGGCACTGATAGCGGGTGGGTCTTTAGTAGGGTAGAGATACCGGTTGTGGCCACTTTAACGTGGTTTCATGATATGATCGTATTATAATATTTACTTATAATACAGCTCCAAGTAAGAAAAGGTTTTCATATTCCCCCATTACATGCTGAATACTAACAAACAGGTTAGAAAAGAAAAAAATGTTCTAACGTACATTAAAATTATAATTAAACTCAACGGAGTAGATTTTCCTGGTTCTGGCCATGGCATGCCCTCAGATGTCCAGTACAGTTACCAGTTATGGCCATAGCCTGGATATACCGTTCGTTAGATATTAAAAAATGGTTACACTATGTATTTTACTAGAGAAAAGTAAAACAATAACAATGTATATTTCATTAAAAAAAATAAAAATTCTCTAAATGAAACAAAAATAAAACAACATCAAATTAAAGGTATATTTCAATTTAGTCTTTGGTGAATCAGTCGACTTAGTATTTAGACATTTCAGGTACATGGTAGGCCCCACGAGAATTTTTTTCAATAATGGGTTGAATAGATTCTTGGATTTCCTCAAACTTGTAGACCAATTCTTCGACTTTTGAGGGCCACTTCCAATGAAATTGTCTACATTTCCACATTGTAGTAATTAAAAATGTATTGTCGTCCTTCACCTGAACAATTTTGCCTGGAAAATATCCAGTTTCGTATCTGACTATCACGTAAAAATTTTCTAGCAATTCAGATATAACTGGTCCTGCTGATTCAGTCTCATCACATGTCATCTCATCACCCTTGCTCTTCGTTTCAGTCTCTATTCTATCTAAGTACGCTGTAGTCATGCTTTCCTCTTCACCTGTTTTACTTTCTTCTTCACTCACTGCCTTTGATATGCTGTCATCTTCTATGGCAACTGCTTGTCTTTTTCTTTTCTTTTTATTCGTATTTGAAACATCTTTCCTTGCTGTCCTTTCCTTACTAGCTACCATTGCTAACTTTTGTTGTCTTGCCTTTTTCCGCTCTTCTTTTTGCTTCAATAATTTGTAATTTGTAATATTTTCCTTATCACTATTCGAGGAAGTTTGGTAAACATGTTTACCTCTTTCAGCCAAAACGTAGCCTCCAGATGGGTTGAGATAGAAGGCGGTTTCGTCCATGTTCCAGATCCTCGCGGGTTCTTTAAGAATAGCAGCATCATCACCAAGTAATGTTGATGTTTCTTCGAACCACTTTCGAATTTTCTCCGGTGTAATATCGGCGCGGGCTTTGTTAATATAATCTGCCTGTTTAACTGACATTTCGGGGTGTCTTTTCAAAAACGACCGAAACCATTTGACACCTGGTAACTGATTCTTGAATGGTGTTACTTGATTAGTCTCTTGCAATATTCGTTGGACGGAATATAATAAACCATCCTTGTTGATGGGAAAACCCATTTTAGCCGAAGCCTTCAGCCAATCGCAAAGTGTACTTTCAATGTCGTTTCCCAAAACGCATGCAGGACCTACCTTCCCGGATGTTTCGGGAGCACTTCCATCCAATTTATGTCTTAGAGTTGTTCTTGGCACATTGAAAGTTTCGCTATCCTTCAGTACCGACATTCCAGATTTAACAGCTTCCAAGGCTCGCTTGACTGCATCAGGACTGTATTTAAATAAGGTCCCACCGGTTTGACTTCTTCTTTTCTTTGGAGTTCTTTTTCCACCAGTCCTCTGCTTAGCCATTGTGCAATATCTATAAGAAAATATCGACAATTAGACTTAATCTATCCATAATTTAGGCAGTCACTATGTAGGTAAGTATTAATATTTTTACGCAGAAACAGCCAATAATTAGATGGCCAAAAATATATTCAATTTATTTCCCAAGAAACATAGGTTCAGTTTATGAGTGGGAATTTTTTTAAAAAATTCCAGTGAATAATTACAGATGGCCATAACTGGAAAATAAATTACCATTTCTGGCCAGTGTATAATTTATAGGTGGCCATATGATCCCTTTGTGGCCACTATCAACTCAACAAACAACCGTTAATTAACCTAAAAATGTGGTTGGAAATAGCAGACGGTCCGGGTTCGATCCCCGGTCCGTGTGTCACTGAGCTGAAGTGGTTCGGATTCCACTTTTATTTAAACTGTAGGCCCCGGGTCTCCCTTGCTCGCACAAGCTCTACTTTTGAGGGGTTTTCTCCGAAAACCTGGGAGTTTCGCAATAACAAATTTTACATTTTTTTTTTGATAGTTCCCCATTAATAAGTAAACCTAAAGTGTAGTCAAAATCACTGATGGGCAAATATAATAGCTTTACTCACTTACCCTAGTTCCTTAACGTTTTAGGTCAAAGCACAGGTGTTTCGCGACTACTATTTCACTTGATTCCTATTGGTCGGAATCACAACATATGAAATTGAAATTTCGAACAGAACAAGCAGAACTGTTCTAGGGTTGGTTGAGATCTTATTGTAGCGGGGAATAGCAGGGAATGGCCACTACTGGTGTTGTGGCCAAAACTGGTATCTCTACCTTACCCTGGCAAATATTAAAATAAATATGTTATTTATTCGAGTTTTTGTTACATTTGGCTTTAGGCTACCAGATTGGTATAGCAGAAGATATTGGTATAAGTCAACCAACGGTATCAAATGTAGGACATTTTGTGAGCCAAAATATTATTGAAAAATCTCATATTAGGATAAAGTTTCCTCATGTATGGTTGTACTTTCTTTGTTACCTACCCAATTAATTACCTTTGAAATCGTAGGACTATAATAATAATAATAATAATAATATTTATTTCAGAAGCAATAATTTGTACAATTCAATCATTCATTTTTAAAAGAAATAAATAGTGACAAAACCCCAATAAGTATACACTTGAGCGGGGATATTAAAAGTAAAAATAAAAGTAATATAATGTGTGAGTATGTAAGTATATGTGTGTACGTGTAAATGTGGTTTGTTTGAGTGTGTGATGTAGTCATTCTCACATTGAACAAAGGTGTAGACCTGTACGTTCATAATGTGTATAATGACTTGTGCGGATGTGGGTGTGGATGTTTGTAGACTTGGTTACATATAAATATAGATCTAAGTTTTGCATTTTTTGTTTCTATATAGGTACTTATAGATAAAAAAATTTTTAAATGTTATAGGCGATTTTCAACAATTTTGTGAATGTTCTCTCTTTTTTCAAGGAAGATCCAGTTTTTAACTTTTTTTTTGAAAAGATTAATGTTGTTAATACTTTTTATTGAAGCAGGTAACAGGTTGTAGGCTTTTACGCCTAGGTAGTTGAAACATCTTTGGGCGATGCTTTTGTTTGTTTTCGGAATGACAGATGCATTGTTTCGAAAGCGGGTATTGTGTTCATGTTGAATATCTATCAATTCATGTTTGTTTTGATGTTGTCTCACGAGGAGTGTTTGATAGAATAATTGTCTTATGTCAAAGGTTTTTGTCTCCAAAAATAGATTTTCAGTAGGGTAAGTTAGAGGTAGTTTATAAACTCGTTTAAGGATCAATTTTTGTACTGTCTGTAGATTGTAAAGGTGATTTGCCAAGATACTTAAGTTGCTGGACAGAAGATATGTCAATGGTTCTGCCATTCAGATTCAATGTTATGGAGGAAAAGTTTGGTAAGTGACTGGCATAGGATGTGAAAGACATGTAGTGTGTTTTGCTATAGTTCACCGTTAATAATTCACTATTGAACCATTTGAAAATCAGAGGCAAATCTTCCTCAACAGTTTCTTTCAGTTTCAGCCAACTTTTGTTTTCATAAAATATTGCAGTATCGTCAGCAAAGCTGACAATATCGCCTTTCACTTTTATTGAAAAGAGTTCATTTAGGTATACATTGAAAAGTAGTGGCCCAAGAACTGTTCCCTGAGGTACTCCATATGCTACTATTCTCTTTTCACTAAGTGTATTGCCAATACTAATCAATTGTTCTCTTTCGCTAAGATAGCTGGTGATTAATTTCAAGGGAATCCCTCTGAAGCCTATTCTTTCAAGTGAGTCAAGCAACTGGGTGTGGCTGACCGTATCGAAAGCTTTCCGCAAATCTACAAAAACGCAAATTGCTGGGGACTTCCGATCGATGGCATTGTTTATTTTGGACACAATTTTCGTGAGAGCATCTTGTGTGGATTTTTTTTCTCTGAATCCAAATTGATTGTCAGATAATATTTTGAATTTATTTAAAAAACTTTCTATTCTTTTTTTAAGTATTTTTTCAAGAATTTTTCCCAAACTGGAGATCAGAGAAATCGGTTTGCCTTTTTGTTTTTATTTCGAGCTTCCTGTAATCCTCCTATTAGAATTTTACGTTCTTCTATGAAGCGATACAACAGGAAAAACAAAAATGGCGAGCAAAATTTCGCTTTATAACTGCTACAGGTGCAAGTACGTTGCCACGAAATAAAAAAGTTGTGGAAAATCATCATGGTAACGACAACATTTGTCGCAAACAATTTCCCGCAATACTTAAATGTACATTAACATGTAACGCTGATTACAAGTGTCAGTGCAGAATGGCCAGGTTCTGTACGTGATAGCAGGATTTTGAGAAACAGTCATAACTGTGCTGTATTCAGAACATTTGACAAATCAGTAACAAACTTTTGAAAAATTATCGTGTTATTTTCGTAATATGCTTCAAACAGTTAAAGCAACGATTCCCTTTATTACAAAATACAATTAGACTGCCATTAAGAAAAGTGCCATCCATTATGATAGCATGTTGTGTTCTTCATAATATTGGAAATTACATAAAAGATGAAGAAGTGTTTGAAATTGAAAAAGGCTTACATTTAAGCCATGACAATATCGAAGATGAAGAACCTGTTGGACTACGTGAACTTTAAGTCATATGCAACCGTTTAGCCACAATTAGTTACGTCCATCAACATAACTTACATAATATAGCTTTTTCTTTTTATTCCCAGTTATGTTAGCATCAGGATTTTTTTACTACCGCCTTCAGGTAATTGATTTATTCAAATAAACTTTAGGAATCGGTAGGTTTTCCAAAATTATCTACAACGTTTTCATAGTTAACTTACAACATTTTATAATAAGGCATGAAACCTTACTTTCATAAGTGTTCAATCGTGGCTAAGTCGTTTTGTTTTTGTTATTTATTGCGGGAGTTTTCCCTTTATTTACAATTATAGGATTATCCCGCATAAATTTAGCCACAAATGTTAAATTCGACCCTTTAGTTTGTGAACCGCTCTCATTAATTTTTTCACTTTCTGTCGAAACGAACGACATGGTGGTCGATAAATGAATGTAGAAGAGTGAATTATTTGAGGTTTGTATTCATCACAAGTGTAAACTGATTTAAACAAGGGTAATCGTGCGTTTTTTAATTTTTTCCATGTAATAAAATTTCGACTAAATCGACTAAGTATCAGCATTTATTTTTTTATATACAATTCAGTATTTACTTAGTGCTGATGCTCATTCTTATAAGTAAGTACTTACAAGTATATACTGACTTTTATTAATACCACTCAATGAAAACAATTGGATAGTGACATAAAAAAATTGTAGAATAAATGAAAAATCTTAATTAATTATAGATAGATAGATATTTAATAATAATAATAATATTAATTGATTTTATTGATAGAAATGAATACAAAAGGTAATAGATACAATTCACATGCCTCCATCAAAAGACAGAATTCAATTTCCGAGCAAAATAATCCTTTTTTCCCAAATACATGCATAAACACGTATAGAATTTGACAGAAACTAGTTGATTATTGTTGATTGCATAAAGAAATAACGTATTTTAGGGATATTTTAGCGTATGCTTAGCATACCAAACAATATTTCATCGAATAAAAATCAGACGGAAACCGATCGGCATAGATGTTGCGTTGAGTCAACATATGCCCTCAAATGGGTTGAGAAATAGGGCATTGTTGAATCTATACGTGTTTATGCAAGTCTTTGAAAAAATAAGGTATAATTATCATTAAAATCAAATCGATTTTATTGAGTCCGTTTCTTATTCACAAAAAACAAATTGGACGGGCCATAAAAACAACTTGGATAAAGATGTAAGGAGTATACAATCCAAACATTTTATAGCTCGTTTGGCGGTATTTCCAATGGCATTGTTCAATTGTTGAGGCGTTATACTTTGAATGGTTTGTCTATAACTCGTAATTCTAGGTCATCGCGGGTCGTTGGGTAGGTTTTGTAAACGATGTTTTTCAAGTGACCCCAAATAAAAAACATAAAAGGGTTAAGTCAGGTGATCTTGCAGGCCACCTAACATGACCATGTGTTTCGATCCACTTTTCCCCAAATCGGCCACGAAGGTAATCCGTCACGATCCTACTATTGTGCGGGGGTGCACCATCCTGCTGAAAGAACAGTCGATTTTCCAGATTTAGCGGTAAATCTTCTAAATAATCTTCAATTTCATTTCCGAGGAAACTTAGGTATCTACCACCAGTAGCACCATTCAAAGGCCCATCAAATATTATGGGACCAATTATTCGATCTCCAACTACTCCCAGCCATACATTGAATCCAAAACGTTCTTGGAAATTCTCCTTCCTAAATAAATGCTGATTCTAGTGCGTCCAATATCGAGTATTTTATTTGTTAAATAAACCAAGATTGGTGAATCTTGACTCATCGGAGAATACTATTGTTTTGCTGTACATTATTGCATAGTACCCACCTGAAATATTCCACCCTTCTTATACTATCGCTTTCATACAAATGTTGATGTATTTGATATTCATACGATCGATACTTATGTTTTTTCAAAATTCTTCTGACACTTTCACGACTGGTATCCAACTGGGAAGCGATCTCCCTAAGAGATACTGTTTCGTCAATTTCCACTCTCATGAGAACACTTATCTCGATGTCTTCAGAAACAATATTGTGCCCAGTACCAACATCAGGCTCTCTTCTGAACTGCTCTTCAAGATGCTTGAAATAATTTCGAGCCGTACATTGTCGTTCAGGCAACAACTGGATTCTGCCGACATTCCCCATACACTAATAACATATCCACTTTTTCGTTTCTGGCGGCATTCTTAACTTATTTCTATTATTAATCCGACCAATTCAATAATGTATTCAGTGACTAACTGACAATTATACAGATTATCGAAACTTCAAATTGTTATTTGTGTTCCATAGCCACCTTGATAAATGATTGTTATTGAACCGAGAAGATACTCAAACTTGTCTAAACTCTATTATCCTGTTCGTATTGGTTATACAGAAAATAGTTTATATGGATGGATACCCCATCGATGGTACTTTCGAATGACCAGAGTGCCATTATGGTACCATATGAAAAAAACGGAGTTTCGAGTAAAAAAAGGGTGTTGGTTCAATTTTTTGGAACATATATCGAATAATATACAGGGTGTCCCATTTGAAAATCGAAAGTTGATGTTATTTCCGGAAAAACCAGATGTTGGATTTTTTTCCAAATATGTCAAAAGTGTCCTATAGTGAGCATATTCAATGTTCCAAATTTCAGAAATATAGCTACAGAAACAAAGGAGAAAAGGGCGTGTACCATGAGTCTGTATCACACGGTATACCACCTCGGTTAAATATCACTAGGTTCAAAATTTGAAACCTCAAGTCTTTCTGAGTTCATGATGAACTTGATTTGTACAGGTGAAGCACAATTTGTCATATAATAGTGGTTTTTGGTCAGCATAAAATTCAGAGCTCGTTCTCCAGAGCAACTTCTAGGATTCATGGAGTTTCAATGTTTGTTGTGCTATGAAGGATGACAGAATTTTTTGTTTATATCTTTATGATGATAATTTGAAAATAGATATTCGCATATAATTAGGAATGTGGTTGGTAAATCCATAGGGCATGTTTCTGAACAAAACCGTTCCAAGTAATTGTATTAGATGGAACCCTTGCACATTGATGGCTTTGGTTGGTTGATGAATGGGAAGATCAACGGCTTTGTTACAATGAGCTATTTAAATATCCTGCAGGCTCTCCAGATCTGACGCCACTGGGCTTCTTCGTCTGGGGATATATCAAAGATAATGTTTATGCGGAACCAGTGAGTAATAAAGAAAACATGCAACGGATAGGGATCTGAGAGCTTTCAATAATTTGATTCCTGCCTTCATACAGAAAGCTACAATTAGTGGTTTGCAAAAAAGAATATATTCTTGTTTAGAACAAAACGACAATGTATTCGAACATCTGTTGAAATGAACTCGATTAGAAAGAAGAATGACTGTGGACAATATCAATAAACAAACATATGATTCACCTCTATGGTAGTATTTTATTTAAATCCATTCCTTTTTATTTTGAGTTACCTTTTACCAACGACAGTGGAATTACCAGATTCAATATCAGTTCATATGTTTTCAAACCTTTCTTGGTTTTGTATTGTTTCGAATGATTTACATTTCAAATATTTCGCAAATTGGGGTATATCTTGCTAGGGGTGTATTTCAGGTAAAGGGTATTCTTCAAATGGTTCAGTCAGATTTTTGTTTATACTCAAGAATGAATTCTTACACATATTTTGTGTATGATTGAGTCTTAAAAAGATAAATGCAGTGCTCTTCAAAATGTAGGCATCATAATGAAAAAACTTCCTAAAATTACTAAAATTTGGTTAGATGAATAGGGTTTGATAAATTTTTTATTAATGAGTTTGGCAATCATTTAGTACTGACAAAGGATGATTAAAATGAATTTCTGTGCTAGATGATACTGATGGGCATCGACCACAACAGAAATTTGAAATGGTTTTTTAATTTTCTCATAGAGATACATAATTTCATCGATATTCAGTAATTGAGTTGAGTTTTCAATTTGTCAAAAATTTCCCATATGATGTCAACTCTTTGAAAGACATTGTATAATTGAATATTCTTATTTATTCGCACCCATATTAGTTCCCATACATGAAATATTATTCCCATTCGCTGTGTATACAATGAAATTTATTTTCTACATTCACATTTGCTAAAGTTTGATCAAAAACTAACACATCCAAAGTTGCCAAAATGATCAACATTTATTTTTTTATGATGATCGCTTTTTTGCTTATACCCACAGCATTCTCTAAGAATAAAGTTTTTTTAGTATTTACTGGTATACCAAAAATCAAACTCGAAGGTCTTAGTCAAATTTATTTTCTATACGGTGTTTTGATACACCACTGTCTCTCAAAAATTTAAGGAATTTTGAAACTCCATGGGGCATTGTTTACCTGTTAGGTATGAAACAACAATACATTTGTAATCTAGAATTGGAAAGGTGAAAAAATCTGTGAACAGTCTTATCTACTGATAACTGATAGATGATACCCACAGAAATTAATCTGTCAGAGACTCATTTACCTCACTTTTTCTCGTATTTTCTCTTAGATACCTAACCTTGCGAGTTTCTGAAACATTTATTCTGTATCATTGCTGAGTCTTTATGTACAGTTCCTGTAATATAAAAGTGGTATACTTGAGCCTTAGAATGGTTGTTTTTCATAATATAAATCCCTTTCAATTAACCATGCTAAGCACCAAGTTTACCACTTATATATCGGGAATTGTACTTTATATTAAAGAGTTGCCTGCAATTTAACTAGAAGCCTCCACTTGTTTATATTATATGAGTATCTATGGTTGGTTATCTAGCCATGCTTTATTCCACGTTGCTGGTCATGAATTGGACTGGAGAGGAAATGAAGGAGCGGCATCACAACTCGAATATTTTGTGGAGGAAATTGACAATAAGAGGGAAACCAACAGGCCGCATTGAGTATAACCCGGTTTTTTCCAAGACCACCCAATGCCGTTTGAAGAAAATGGCTGACAGTATTATTATTACCACTGAAATATTGATATGTAAAATACTTAACAAAATTTTCATCAATAAAGTATTTTACATATCAATATTTCAGTGGTTATAGATAGTTCAGGTGAAACCATCGTTAGTTATTTCTTATGAATTGTTGGATGATTTTCATTTCTCGGTGTGAAATTTTCTTACCGAATCCCCCTCGTGCTTGAATTAATTGCCGTAAATTTATCTCGTACATGAATTTTCAACAAAAATTTTCAAAAAATTCATGTACTCGAAAAATTTCCGGCAATAATTCAAGCACTTGGGAGATTACAAGTGAAAATTGCTATTATCTCGGAATTCTGGCTATTTAGGTATAGGAACATGATATATCAATTCGAAGGGAATTTAGTCATCTTTCATAATTTAAATTCAATTTATTCATATATCCATAAAATACAGGCACTTTTATAATAAGAGATGTAGAAAAACAAGATGACTATGTTGGATTCACCTGAGCTCAGGAGAGCTTGTGTTGTGTATCCAACATAATTAGTTACATTTAGATGCCTAAAAAAATAATTTATACTGTTATTATTTTTTTTATTTTCTATCATTTTGTCTTTTGAATATTTTTTTGGTTTTTTTTGTTATACGTATATACAGGGATGGTGGAGTTTGTTGAGTGAATGCAAGGAGGTTTAAAATATTGTTGAAAACATATTCATATTCGAAAGCATAAAGGTTTTGACTTCTCTTTTGAAGTGTTTCATATTAAGTATACACTTGAGTGTATTTGGAAGCATATTGAATAATTTAGGGCCATAAAAAAATATTGTATTATGAGTGTGAGTTTTTCTAAAAATCGGTAGAGTCGCTGATTGATGTTTGGTGAATCTAGTGGTCTTTGTGTGATAATTGTTCCTATTCGCTTTTTCTCTAAAGGTCCACACCAAAGCATTGAAAACAAAGATATTTCTAATATTGAAGAGTTTAACGGTATTATATAAAGAGTTAGAGGAAAAACGTATATCTTTTTTAAAAATTTTTAGTATGGTGTTCTGTGTTGTTTGTACATTTCTTATAACCGAATTGTTTGTTCCCCCCATGCAACGATACAATATCTGATAACACTTTCAGCTAATGAAAAATATATGGTTTTGAGCAGTTTCTTGGTAAGTATATCCCTAATTTTGTAAAATGTATGAATTAATTGTCTCATTCTTTTGATGACGTGATTTGTATGATCTTCCCATCTCAAGTGCTGGTCCAATATAACACCAAGATATTTCAAGGTTCTTGTTTTTTCAATAATAGGACAATTGCAGTTCACATGGGGTTGGAAACAGTTTTCTTTGTGGATACGAAGATTGTGCATTTGTGGTTGATCAGGTGCCAATAGTGGAAAAGGTATGTATTTAGTTTTATTTATATTCAGACTTAGGAGATTGAAATTCAACCAAAAATGAATTTTACTCAGATCACTTTCTGCTTTAGAGTATACATTATCCCAGGTAACACCGGAAAACACTATTGCAGTATCGTCTGCGTAAGATATAAGATGTCCCTGAATATCATTGATATGAAACATACTATTTATGTAAATAAGGAACATTATAGGTCCCAAAACTGTCCCTTGTGGGACACCTATTTTAACTTTTTTAAGGTCACTGTAGACATCATCAATTTTAACTTGTTGATACCGATTTAATAAGTAATTTCTCATGATTTCTAGAGCTGGATCTCTAACACCTACATATCATATAGTTTTTCTAATAGAACATCATGTGACACAGTATCGAAAGCTTTAGCTAGGTCGAGAAATACTGCAAGACATTTTTCTGATTTATCTAAATTAACGTTCATGTCTTCAAGTAATTGAAGAACCGCATCCTCTGTGCGTTTATTTTTTTGGAATCCGTACTGATTTTTAGATATAACACTATGTTTTTCTAAAAAGTCCATTAACCTATCTTTGAGGCATTGTTCAAAGATTTTGGCGAAATTACTTATCACCGATATAGGAGTGTAATTATTCAGTAGTTTAAGGTTTCCTGTTTTGTGAACGGGAGTAACGATACTTTGTTTCCATTGCCTTGGTAATATTCCTTTTTTGAAAGTTAAATTGATAATATGTGTTAATGGTTGACTTATATGAAGATGACAATTTTTATTGACCGTCGATGTTATTCTGTCCGGACCAGGAGAGCAATTGTTTTTTAACTTGGAGATTCTCGTTACCACTTCATTATTTGTGACTTCATCTAGGTAGATGGAAGATAAAACAGTTTTGTTATTCTGGAGACTTTCCGGAAGATAGTCTGGTTTATTAACATTTTTTGCCATTTTCTCGCCAATACTGACAAAGTAATCGTTAAAAATTTCAACTTTCCTTACATTTTCAATTATTTCCTCTCCGTTTGGACTGATAATTGCTGTATTTTTAGTAATTCTTTTTGAAGAGGGTGTGTTTGAGGCTTCTTTTAAAATTTCCCAGGATTGTTTGCAATTTCCTCGAGCTTCTAGTAGTTTGTTTTTGTAATAGTCATTCTTTGTGTTTCTGATCAATTTATTTAGCATGTTTCTGTAATTTTTATATTGTACTTCCAATTCAGGCAAGTGGGGATTATGTAATTTTTTTTAAGAGTATCCCTATGTTTAATTGATTTAATAAGGCCATCAGTTATCCAGGGCTTGATTTTGCGAACTTCTAGATTTTTTACAACGATATTTTTGGTGTTATCTTTTAAATATTTGTTTAATTTTTCAATAAAACTATCGTAAGCGATCTGAACATCTTTAATGTGTACATCCATGTTTCGTTTTGGAGAAGAGTGTTTAACTTTTTAAAGTCAGTTTTTTAGTCCTTGAGATTTCAATTCGTTGATTTTTAACATTTATAATCCTCATGGACGTGAATACAGTGAAATGATCAGTCATTGATGTTTCTATCACTGCTGAAGATATTTCAAGATAATATACAGGATAATATACAGGATGTTCCAGTTAAAGAAACGCACTTTCAACAGTAAGATCATGAATTTTGAACGACCCTGTATAATAATAATAATAATCTTTTATTGTTCATCCGATACATACATATTATATAATATAAATACATGATTATATAGGGTGGAACACATAAAAAAAGTACATACGAGATCTGATGAACAAATGGCTTCTTGGTTCAGATATCAAAGGGGGCCTTTGATTCTGTTCTTCCACCAATGCCACGAGAATATGAACAAAAGTATGGAACGAAAATGGCAAGGAGATAAGAAGAGAAGGGAGACGAAAGAGCAGAAAAGAGAAGAGAGTAGAAGCGTAGGGAAGAGAGAAAAAACATTCAGCTATTCAATAGATGCTGTTTATATTTCATCTTAAATGCAAGTGGACTCATGTTGACGTCAAAGAAACTTAGTTTCATCAAACCATTGAGATTAGCAGCGACGTTGTAGGAAAAAGATCTCTTGAAAATTTCTTTTCGATGGGTTGGTACTGTGAGTAAGTTTTTTCGCCGAATGTTCAAATTATGAACGTCAGTACGATATTTCAATTTATTATGTGAGTATGGTGGTGTTTTATATTTTATAATTTTAGAAAATAAATATGACATATGTAATTGTCGACGATTGTGCATGTTGAGCCATTTACATTCCTTGAGTTTATGAGAAACTCGTTGAGCTCGACGAATGCCGTACATCAAACGCAGACAGGAGTTTTGAACTTTTTGTATACAGTTTTTATTATTGTCTAAACAGGGACCATAGACATTATCACAGTGATCGAAATGGGATAGTACAAGATGATCACATAACATCTTTTTGATACCTAGATCCAAGCAATTTCTCTGCGCATAAATTAATTTGAGAGTTGAATAAGCTACTTGTAATTTTTTCGTAACATGATCCTTGAATCTGATTTTATTGTCAATAATAAGACCAAGACTTTTGGCATTATTTATGAAAAGAATATTATCTTCTCCTACTTTCAGATTTAAATTTTCTAGAAGAGTGGGTCGAACTGATTTATTACATAAAATAATTGCATATGATTTGTTTGCATTTATTTGAAGTAAATGATCTGAAGATACTTTATATAATTCTTCCAGGTCGGCGTTGATCGAATTTACAGCATGATCCAAATTTTCATATTTGAAAAAGGTGTAAATTTGGGTATCATCGGCGTAAAAGTGATAGTTGCAGAAGGTGAGTGCGTTCTGAAAATTTGACGTATACATAGTATATAGCAAAGGTCCCAAAATACTTCCTTGCAGGACACCTGATTTAACATTGATTGTTGAGGACCGCTCATTATCAACTTTGACTTGCTGGCATCGGTTGGTAAGGAAGGATCCCAAAAATCGCGTAGAACTCAGTGAAAATCCTAAATAATGAGATATAGAAAGCAGAATTCTATGATTAATCATATCAAAGGCTTTTGAATAGTCAAGTAGTATCAGTATGCTCATTTCGTTTCGATCATCTGCTCTTATCAGATCATCAACAATGTCCGTTAGAGCAGTTGCACAACTATATCCTTGACGAAATCCTGATTGTTTTAGGGGAAGGAGATTAAACTTTGACATGTGTTCTCTAATTTGGATTTCCATAATCTTTTCTAGAATTTTAGAGAGGAGAAAGTGTGATGCTGAAATACATTCGTTTATAATATTTTATAATATGAGTGATGAAAGGTACGATGAATGGACAGAATAGAATTATAATATCTATGTTTAAGTTATCTGTACCGAAAGCCTTGGATTTGATATTTGACAGAATTTTAGTTACCACGTCTTCCGTCGTGGTTTCAAAATTGAAGGATGAATTTATATTATTTTTCAGATTACTATTGTAGAAACTAATAACATCTTCATCTGGTGGCAGCTGATTGTCAGTGAAGCTGGTAAAAAATGTATTTAAAGTTTCAACATTTCTCAAGTGTGCAGGAATATTAGTATTTATCTGTTTTGACACATTCAATTTCTTCAATTTAGTCCATTTATCTTTTATACTACAGTTACTGAACTATATCTCAAGAAAGCTTTTTTTTCTTTCTTTATAGCGAAGTTGGTATAATTGCGGAGTTGCTTATAATATGACCAGCTTTCAGCTGTTTTCAGAGTTCTGTATAACGCAGAACAAACTTCTGTATACAGAATCAATGTACATGATCTTGATGAACTAAACACAAAATTGCAACTTCCTAAGAATCCAAATACCGCAGAAATAAACATTCAATTCTAGCTATGTTTTGGATAAAAAATATGGAAAATAACCAATATCTCAAAAACCGAAAGAGATAGGTATAGTAGAGTATGAGGCAGAAATAATCAGAAAGGAATGACAAGTTCAAAAATGCGGTAATATACAGGGTGACCCATTTGAAATAACAAAGATGCTGCTACTTTCTGGTATAAGCGGCAACGCTGCATTGCTGAAAATATTTTAGATCGATAGACCAAGAGCAACTACTTGAGAAACCAAATTTTCAGAATGATCCTATGTCCCGTTCTCCGTAAACATCTAAGGTACCATCGACCGTGACCCACCCTGTATATTTTATTAGACATAGGCACTTAATTGAAAACATTGAAAGTCCTGCATTTTCGCCATTAAGAAGAGAGGAGGTGTCCGAAGAAAATTAAAAAGCACTTAGCTTTTTAATTAAAATGTATCAAAACTAAATATTTTGTGAACAAATAAAAATCTGTCTGTCAAAAATGGTCTGTTATTGTAAACGTCAAAAAATTCCCAGCGTAATTCGCTGTTGGGTATCCCACGAGAAATAAAATCCACTAAAATACCTCCGTTGCCATAGTGATTCGTCAAAATAACGTATTTTGATTGGTTCAAAATTACAGGTGTGGAATTTTCAGGCCAATACTACTAAATACTAATTATTGGTAGTGAAAACCTCTCCAATCTATTCCGATCGGTCACATCAAACGAACAAAGAATGCCATTCAGTAATGTCTTCCGTAAAATTGATGACGACCCATCCACGTCCACATCCACGTATACATTTATTTTTATGTCCGTAAGCGGTAGTTGAGATGTTTCTGTGTGGTGTCCTCTAACACGATTTTCGTATTACCGAAGAACCAAAAAATGGCATTCTTTCGGTCCTATCGGCCGTCCCATCTCGAATATCCCATCCTTCTTAAAGCCCTCTTATACTGCTGCTGATAAACACATCGAAACAATCGAAAGCGCAACCGGACAAAAGACAAGCGAGACAAATTAGTAAGGACAAGAAGGATTCCATATAATTCACACAAAACTTTTATCGTTCAGCACCACTCAAAGCGACTCGAAAATTCCAATAACAATCTTTAGGATGTCAGCTATACGCTCCAATTATCTGGCTGGATAAGAGATATTGGATGCCATTTTAGATTTCTCTTGGGCGATCGGGGAGGGGCAAGGGGACAATTACTCAATTCCACAGAACAGATTGAAAATTGAAAGGTTTGGCAGCTTCGAAGTAGTATGCAAGAATGCATCGTCGATATACAATGAGTTTGATGATAGAGTAGGGCATTGTCGGTCTTGATAAGTAGTTACCAATAATTTAAATCATTATTTATTTACGGATTCACCATTAGAAACAAAATAATAACAATTATAACAGTGGACTAAGGAATTACATTATTGTACATAAACACAATTTAGCGTCGCACTGTATAAGATAACAATAACATTAGTCTAACCTAATGTCACTAATAGATTTTTTGAATTCACTCACTGAGTTTACAAGAGAATTTCTAGAAGATAAGGACAGTCGACTTCTCCCGAAAGTAGTTTGAAAATGAATGTCATATCATTTTGAGAGCGCCGTGTGGTGAGTTCAGTTAAGTTAAGTTTATTTTTCTACATTCATGCAAAAAGCAAAACTTTATTGAACTATATTCAGTGGAAAAAGAAGTTCTTTATTGCACTAGTGCAATAAAGTTTTTATTGCACTCATTTGTCATTCTACTTCAACGTGCTGTCATCATGACAAACATAAACGTTTAAACCTACTACATATTTAGCAGATATTCTGTGAGATTGGCAATAGGTACTTCACTACGAAATATTCATATTGAAAATTGCACCAATTGTTCATTCACTTTCAACATTGAGGGTAAAAATAAAGTTTGAGTTAAATTGTTCGTAACGTATTAGTTCCTGTTTCAATGCAAATCGATATTAATAATAATAATAATAATAATATTTATTCATCTATCAGAAATTATAGTGGTACAATTCAGATAAAAAGAAAGAAAAGTCATGAACAAATATAGAGAAAACCCGTAGAAGAGCAAGTCTGTGCATGGGTTCTATGAAAAAAATTAAAATATACAGAAATATAAATATATAAAGAATTATAAAGAATGGGAGTACAATAATCGTTTTTTGTAGATGAAAGTTTATAACACAATAATGATAACTCAATAGCTTTTATACAATTTAAATAAAGTATAGTTAACACACATAAACATATATATATATATATATATATATATATATATATATATATATATATATATATATATATATATATATATATATATAAGTGAAAATAGAGTATATTTCGTTTTAATTCCGAGAGTTCTAACCTTTGACAGCTGTTTCGTGCTAACGCACTCATCAGAAAGGATTTATGGAGCTCTCGAAATCAAAACGAATCCACTCAAGAATTAATACCGTGAGGCAAGACAAAATATAACAGGAAGTTATTCATGACATCTACAGTCACTAGTTGAAACTTAATTTGACACGAACCAAGGAATCCAAAAGTAGAGGTTTGTCCACAAATTGACAGGCAGCCAACAATTCGTTGTTCTGACCAACCCAAGGTTCAATCAAGTTTCTAATACGTTATGAGGAACGCAAGCAGAATCTAAGTGAAAATAGAGTATATTTCGTTTTAATTCCGAGAGTTCTAACCTTTGACAGCTGTTTCGTGCTAACGCACTCATCAGAAAGGATTTAATATATTAATTCTTGAGTGGATTCGTTTTGATTTCGAGAGCTCCATAAATCCTTTCTGATGAGTGCGTTAGCACGAAACAGCTGTCAAAGGTTAGAACTCTCGGAATTAAAACGAAATATACTCTATTTTCACTTAGATTCTGCTTGCGTTCCTCATAACGTATTAGAAACTTGATTGAACCTTGGGTTGGTCAGAACAACGAATTGTTGGCTGCCTGTCAATTTGTGGACAAACCTCTACTTTTGGATTCCTTGGTTCGTGTCAAATTAAGTTTCAACTAGTGACTGTAGATGTCATGAATAACTTCCTGTTATATATATATATATATATATATATATATATATATATATATATATATATATATATATATATATATATATAATATTTATAGGCAATAGATCACATTATAATATTCAAGATTCATGTTTTTGTTTACTGATCAATAAAATCATGAATATCCAGTCTGTTAATGGTACCAATCCATTTCTTAGCAAGTCTGTTAAGTCTGTTGAATAGAGATATCGAGGTTATTTGTTTCAGTTCCATTGGGATGAAATTATAACTTTTCGGGCCTAGATATGAATACTTTCTTTGGATTATACTTTTTTCCGGTCTTATAGTAATAAAATTTGAATTGGATTTATATCTGGTATTATGGTCATGTTCAACTTTTTTCAACTCTGATTTATTTTTATGTTGATTTATAATAGTTCTGAGAAAGTGTAACTGTCTTATATCTAGAATTTTTGTTTCCTCGTAGATTTTCTCCGTTGAGTATAGTCTGGGCTTTTGATACATGGTTTTCAATACATATCGTTGAATTATTTCTAAGTTTGTGATGTGACATTTATATGCCCCACCCCATGCAACAATTCCATATATTAAGTGACTTTCAACAAGAGAATGGTATATGGTCCGTAGTTGGTATGTATTGAAATAATTCACAAGATATTTCATTTTGTAAAGTACAGTTCGCAATTTCTTCACAACAAAATTTATGTGGATATCCCATTTCAGATGAGAATCTACTTGGAGTCCAAGATATTTTATATTCGACACTGAATGTACGTTTAGGGGTGTTCCATCTAGGGATATGGAGAGATTGCTATAGTCCGGTAGGTATTTGGAATAAGTAGTGAAGGCCACATAGTTAGTTTTACCCAAGTTCACTGTCAGTAGTCTACTCTCAAACTATTTCATGATATGTATAAAGTATTCAAGTGGCGCTTTTCATTTTCCTACACCTAGTGCCGCACCTCAATAAATAATTTTTTGCTTTTTGCATGAACGTAGAAAAAATGTTGTATGCAACTCGTGCAAAAATTGTTTGTTGCACTCGACGTGTTGACAATTTCACGTCGAGTGCAATAAACATTCACTTTTTGCACTTGTTGCATAAATAACTACTAAAATATTTTGATGATTATAGTTCGAATATGTCTTCATTTTGAATGAGATATACTTCAGAAATCAAATTTCAACATTTTCAATTTTTTCAATGTCACAATTGTCACATCTGTAATATGGGAGTCACGCAACTCAGGCATATGCCAGTGATGATCTAACTAAAGAACATGATAAAGTTTTGAGGATATTACATGACAACTCTTTACCATTTCTTATTATAAATCCTAACATTTTGCTTCCCTTTGCAGAAACATTATTGAAGTTAGTTGCTAATCTAAAGTAATCCCAAGGTTTCTCGTTAACCCTGTCCAGTACTTTTCCATCAATATTATAGTCATTATAAAGGATGTTTTTTTATTTGGAAAAAGTGATGTCGTGACATTTCTGTATGTTCAAGTACAAGTTGTTTGTTGAGGACCAATCATATACAGAGGGTCCCTCCGGGAACTGCATCGATCAATATATAGAAAACCATAGGTAGGCTGAATTTGAAAATTAGGGAGTTCACTATTGTTGATAAGTGCTATCCGGCTAAAGTATTTTGAAGATTGTGGCACTTCCGGTAGTACCGGAAGTGGGCCCCAACTTCGTTATTTTAAATGGAACACCCTGTATATTATCAAGGTTTTAGATTTAAAGCATGATTCTGAATATGTATAATGTCATATACCCAAGTCTAACCGTTTTAGAAATATTTCAAATTTTAAGTTGAAAATTGCGTTTGAGGACCGAAAAATATTTTTTTTTTATATCTGGACATGATCATTTATTTTCGATTGTGTATCGATTTACTCGTAGGAGAGAACCCAGCTCAATAGAATTTCGATATCAATTCGATTAGAGTTATACAGAAAATGATATAAGTAGATCCGGTTGAAAACATTATTGCAAGTCCATTTTTTCAAACGGAATCCCTCCAATTTTATATTCTCATTCGATTCAGCATCGAAAATGAAGCTAACTTTGAATAGGGTTATCTATGCCTACACTCAACAGTTTTCGATATATTGGCAAATTAACATGTCTCAGTTCCAGAAAATCTCGTATTCTTGAGTTTACTCATTCTTAGTTGGCCATGGCGCCCGCGCGTTGGAAACAATCAACTGCCACGAAAATGTCATTGCAATCAATCATGCCGGCTCGTTTGAATTATTCGAATGAAGATTACTTAAATCTATTTATTATTTATGGCCAATGTAATAGGGTTATCTCAAGTACATGTGATATATTTGCTATTCGGTATTCGCAGAAGCAGGAGCCCTCACAAAACACTGTTACGAATTGTAGAAAACTATGTAGATCCTCTTGTTATTATAATAAATGAATGTTTCGAACTTGGCGCTTTTCAAAATAAACTAAAACAATCAAAGGTTATACCTATTTTTGATAAAAAAGGAGATGAAAATAGTCCAGACAATCATAGACCAATTTCAACAGAAATAGCTTTCAATAATAGACTCTCATCTTATATGGATCAAAATAATTTAATTTCTTCCTTGCAATTCTGATTCAGAAAAAAAAAACATTTACAATACTGAACTAGTTATCGCGATAGTTGGGGCCTTTGAGAGAGGCGAGATAGTATCTACTACCTTAAGTGATCGCTCAAAGGCTTTTGACTGTGTCAATCACAACATCCTCCTGGGAAACTGGAACTATATGGCATTAGAGAAAACTCTTTCGATTTCACTAAGTCCTACATAACAAATAGAACTCAGCTAGTAGAATATAGTAATATCAAACGCATAGTACAAAATATATTGACAGGAGTTCCCCAGGGCTCAATCAAAGGACCACTATTGTTCTTCCTGTATGTGAATGACTTTTCAGACATGAATAATGCGAAGTCCATCTTATAAGCTATGACGACACCACTGTATTTCATACACACTGTGATCCAAGATAATAAACAAAAATATAATTGAACAGATAAAGCCTTGGTTCACTTCAAACCAGTTGAGTCTTAATTTAAACAAAACAGTTCCTCTGAATTTTACCCTCAGAGAAATTAATGGAGAAATAGACAACATTAAATTCTTAGGACATCAACTCGACTCAAAACGGTCATGAAAAGATCATATTCAAGCTCTCACAAAAAAACTTGCAAGTATAACTTTTTTTCTTAGAAATACATCTCAAACGGCTTTCAAAGAAATTTGCAGGGTAGCCAACATGGGATTATTCCAAAGTCAAATATCATATGGAATACTTTTATGGGGTGATGGGACATACTGGATAAAAATATTTCGTATGCAAAAAATAGCTATTAGTGCAATAACAAAAACACCTTATACCTAAACATGCAGACATATCTTCGAAAATTTAAACATTATGACCCTCCCAGCGCTGATTGTACAGGGTGTATACTAAATGATGTCATTTATTCCAAGTGGTGATTCCTTGTCATATTTTATGAAAACTAGTTCATATACAGGGTGTTTCATAATAAATGCGCAGGACTTCCGGATGTGAAAAAAGTTTCTATCAACTTACCCTCTAAAATTCAATATTTTCGAGATACAGGGAGTTGAAATTTAAAAAAAAAAAAAAAATTTTTGCGAATATCTCTGGAACCGTTTATCGCACAAAAAACAAATTTTGAATGCATTTTCTACTCATAATAAGCTATGTTTAGTGCAGATTTTTTTAAATTCACAATTGGTGAAGATTTTGAAGGGGCAGTGGGTGTTTTTTTCTCCAACTTCTACGCCACTGGAAAAAGCAAGATATTGAGCCACCTACTTGAACCGCCAATATTTTCTACACAAAAAAGGTACTCTTGGTCATAAGCTCTAAAGTTGACCATTTTCAAGAAAAATCAAGTTTCATGTTGAAAAACATGGTAAATTTTTTTAAATAATTTTTTTCCTAATTATACAAAATTTATTTAAACGTTAAAACAAGTATCAAAACCAAACATTGACTTCTTAATTGCAAAATAGAAAAAAAAAACAATAACATACTCATTTGAATTGTTAGAAATGTCCGCCGCTATGTTCAATGCAATTTTTCGAGGAAAAAACATTATAAAACTTGATTTTTCTTGAAAACGGTCAACTTTAGAGCCTATGACCAAGAATACTTTTTTATGTAGAAGACATTGACGGTTCATATAGAAAACTGTACTTTTTCCAGTGGCGTAGAAGTTGGAGAAAAAAACACCCACAACCCCTTCAAAATTTTAACCAATTATGAATTTGAAAAAATAAAAATCCACACAAAACATAGCTTATCATGAGTAGTGAATGCCTACGAAATTTGTTTTCTGTGCGATAAACGGTTCCAGAGATATTCGCAAAAAACAATTATTATTTAAAAATTTCAACACCCTGTATCTCGAAAATGGTGCATTTTAGAGGGTAAGTTAATAGGAACTTTTTTTCATATTTTTGGACGAGCTATCACATCCTGAAGTCCTGCGCATTTATTATGAAACACCTTGTATAGTTTCTAGTGACGGAGTGTCAAAGTTTTAATGAAAAATCGGTTATTTATTAATTACTCAAAATTCTTTTCTTTTTTTTATGAAACCTGGTGTGTTCATTGGCCGTTATAAGGAGCTTGTTTTCATGAGGTTAGTAATTGGGTATTTGATAAAATACCAATTTTTAACTGAAACTTTGATTCCCCGTATTTCGGAAACGTAGCAAGTTAGAACATACGTTTATATGAAATTATCTTCATACAATGTGACAAGGAATCACCACCTGAAATCAATGACATCATTTAGTATACACCCTGTATATAACTGCCTATACTACATCAAAACGAACGGGCAAAACTTCTCGAAACAAAATTCACTACACTTATATGACACAAGAAACAAAAATAATCTGATAATACAATGTAGACTCGCCTTAACTCACATAAGCTTTGTCAACCTCTCGATCAAACTTCTCAACATACTTCCCATTCCCAAGCAAATGAAAGATCTTCCAATAGCAAAATTCAAAATAGAAATTAAAAAAATGCTCCTCACACTCAATGTTTACAACATACAAGAATTCATTGATGCCGATGTTTCTTCCTTGATAAATATGCAGCTACGCATATTTTAATCTCTGTACCTTCACATATCTGGGGAACCAGTGTATTTCTAATTAGATATTTTATCAAAAAAAACATCATTTGTTATTTGAAAGTAATATTATTATTATTATCGTTATTATTATTATACTGTGTTTGTATTATGATACCTAGTGTTGCTTTTTTAAATTGTCAACATTCCTCAGCCTGAAAATCTCGAAATTAAACTAGAAATAATCTCAATTATGACAAGTGAAGTAAACAACGTCGAAATAGTATATTTTGAGTCCGTTTGTGATGACCTGGAAATCTAAATACTTGATAGATAATTTAACTCGCCGTATAAAACCCTCCTTTCCTGCAATATTAGGACCAATAAGGGACGTATGCCTCGATAATACGCAGTTCCTAGCTTTCGAGCCGCTAATACCACTTTGTCATGGCAACCACGTATCCAAACAACAACGGAGAACTTAATATCATCTTAATATGAATGTCAGTCTGACAGACTTTATGTCTATCAGGCATTATCTATAACTATTGAAAAATTCACGGCAATGGAACTTTTTTTACTTTGTTGGTTCGTGAAATTATCTCAATAAATACTACTCGTGCTCACAATACTATCAATAATTCTGTCAGAAATCTTAAACCCGATGAAATTGGTAACACCACTCGTCCTAAAGGACTCGTGGTGTTACCAAGCAATTTGATCTCGCTGATATCTGACAGAACTAGGTTGGATTGGCCAGTAGTCGGACAGTTTTGGCAAAACCAAATTTTAAACTTTACTGGAAAGTTGAATATAGGAGTAATCGTACTAGAACTTTCTCCAGGCAATATATTGAGTATTTGGCTGCAAATTTATTCATAAAACATTTTTTCTTCAACTTCATAGGAATTTGCAGCTAAGATAGAATTAAAATGTGCTCTTTTGCTAGTAGACGAACGCAAAATGCCAGTAGTCGGCCAGTCAGTTGCTAGAGTTCGGACAGCTTGTGATTGGTTAATTTTGAATAGGTCAGCATTCAATAAAAAACTTATGACATGGTTATATTATTATGCTATCTTTGTAAAATGTTCACAGTGAAGAAAAAAACATCATTTATTAAACAAATACTTAAATGTATATTGTGAACCGCCTTTGCTGTGAATAAATACAATTCAAGAAACTACCCAAACACCAAAACTGAGCCTATTTACACTCGAAACGCGTTTCGCCAACAAAGTTAGCATCTTCAGGAGCTATAAAAAAGCTATCTGCTTTCTTTAAAGACAGTTGGAGATTTCTTCGCATGAAACACTTGTAACATTTCTGACCAGGCCTGTCATTTTTAAAGGTTGTTATGAAGCTGTATTAAATAATTCCTGTTTATTTCTTGAGAACCTACACTTTGCTAGGTTTTCAACCCACTTCACAATTTTCTTCTCGAATTCAATAGTCAAAACCGGGTCTGGTCCCGCATGGTCTTGAAACCATCAGCGACTTTGCCTTCAATCCGGTCCGGTACCGTCGACAAATTTCCCTCAATGTCCCTCTGATTTTCACTGCTGGCACCGCTTTTTGTGGTTTATTCTCGTCATAGTTACGAAAATTACCAATTTTTCCTTTGGGTCTCATGCCTGAATCGAAATAAGACAAAAAATCATGAGGATATTTGTCAGGATATGTCTAAAAAAACTAGTAGTGTCCGACTTTTGGAATTTCAACAAATTTGATAACACCCAATAGTCGGACAGATTGTTATTGGTCATAATCTATATTTACCATCATATTTCCTTGTCCGACTTCTGGCTAGAGCTTAAAACAAGTATAGGTTGATTTAGTCAACTTTAGCACAAACATTATCATAAACATAACGGTACCAACAAAGGTTTTTAGCATAAACTTAACATTGTTGTATAAATGGCGCCATTTTATATAACAGATTCAACTTTCGCTTTTGACATATATTTAAGCACAATTTTAAAATGATGTTGACTAAATGCACCTTATGATATTATTTGATTTAAGAAAGAAATGTACCATAGGCCTTATCAATGAGTCAGAAAGAAACAAACTGATCATCAGGCTTTCATTTACCAGTCGTTGGACACTTGTCCGACTTCTGGAATTCCATCAAAAAACTTTTCCAGTTACCGGCCACCCAATTATGACTTCAAAATTGTAAATTTTCCAGTTTTACATTACTATAATACAAGTTTAGACTATTTGTAACATACAGTGACCGCCAAAAAGTATGTACCATATGGGAAAATTTTTTATTATTGGAGTATTGGAAAAAATATTCTGGGGAAAAGTTTGTGCATGTCCGATAACCTAAAAATCGATTTTGACACATGTCACGTGATCGCTAGAATGGCGGCAAAATGAAAAAAATTGCAATGCAAAGGCAAAAAAAGGGGTAAGATGGCAAGATATCAAAAACAGTTATTTGAAAAAGTCACTTAGAATTCAATTTTATACATATAAACGAAGTTTCAAGAGATAATTAAAAAAAATTGAAAATAGCTATTTTTTAAAAATATTCTCCCATCTATTTAAAAATATTATTTTTTTTTCCTTATGAATAGCTTGACTATACTGAAACATTTGCATTTTAATGATAACGACAAAACTTTCTCATTTTCTCCACACCAGAGGGCACTAAATTAAAAAAATTGGTTTTTGCCAGAACCCTCGCTGTTACATTGGTTCTTATCTAACAGTTATATCAGAATCCCAAGACTATTGTGTTGATATGGCAATCTAGAAACACCATGCTTCCTGATTTTAATCAAGTTTCAATAATAATGCTGTATGAGCGTTTTACTTTGCACATAAACTTTAAGAATCTTTAATTTGACGCACTATTTTCAAGTTTATGTGCGAAGTGAAACGCTCATGCACGATTATCATCGGAACTTGATTATAATCTGGAAATTACCATGTTTTTGGAGTGTCATGTCATCACAATGGTCGTGGAATTCGGATATAACTGTTAGATACGAACCGATGTAACAGCGAGGGTTCTGACAAATTCCCATTTTTTCAATTTAGTGCCCTCTGGTGTGGAGAAAATGAGAAAGTTTTGTCATTATCATTAAAATGCAAATGTTTCAGTATAGTCAAGCTATTTATAAGAAAAAATAATAATATTTTTAAATAGATATGAAAATATTTTTAAAAATTGCTATTTTAAATTTTTCTGAATTATCTCTTGAAACTTCGTTTATGTGTATAAAATTGAATTCTAAGTGACTCTTTCAACTAACTTTTTTTGATATCTTGCCATCTTACCCCTTTTTTTGCCTTTGCATTGCAATTTTTTTCATTTTGCCGCCATTCTAGCGATCACGTGACATGTGTCAAAATCGATTTTTAGGTTATCGGACATGCACAAACTATTCCCCAGAATATTTTTTCCAATACTCCAATAATAAAATTTTTTCCCATATGGTAGGTACATACTTTTTGGCGGTCACTGTATTTAATATTTATATAAATTCATAAATTTAAAAACAATATATTTTTCTTACCTTTGAAATATCATCTGCCTATCTTCAATGCAGAACAATAAACCACCCCGTGCACATTACTAAATTGTCGCGCTTTTAACATTTCAGTGATGGCAACTACTAATTCAAAAATGACCTAAAATGGTTTAGGGACATTGGCGCGACAAATTCCTCTTTACCCAAGGAAATTTGATGTGTTATTTTAAAGTTATTTCACGTAATGTGAATTTTGTCCGACTACTGGTAGTGTCCGGCTTACTGGTGAATTCACCCTACTATCGATAATTGCGAGCACTCGTGGTATTACACCCGATAATTGGATTATTGTTGTACCTAGTTTGACCTTGTCTTGACCTTTTATTCAATGGACAGTAATCCAGCGTTGCTTCAGAATCGAGTACCAGGAATTAGAATCAACGGCGCTTAGGTTTTTCTAACTTTTAATGCAAAATATAGTATCTGGTCAACAACAACGAAGGACCACCTGTCTATACAGGAAAGAAACACAAAACAGTTTACCTATTTGAAACCAAACTTGTGGTACTAGTGAGTTGGTTTTTTCCGTTTTTGTTTATGATACTTGTGAATAAATAAATACCTTACAGGAAACTAAACTGCTCACAAACCACTCTTGTAGGATGATGAACACTTTGTCAGATTTGACAAGGAATCAATTCAGCATTATAGCACTTTCTCACTTATTTTTCTGAATGGAAGTTTGTAAATTTCACAATTACACTTTATTATGGACTTGTACTGGTGAAGTAAACTATTTATTCCACTATCTATGACTTAGTTTTCACAAATACTGTGGTTCTTTTTCGGAAGGAAGGATTTCAACTCAACAAAAAGGTAGTACCAAACATTATGAGGTGACATACGCCTACTCTGATGATTTTTTACTTGGAGAGCTGAGGTGGAAATCGAACAGGGTTGGCTTCAGATATTGCAGGGACAGCTTTCTCAACAATACTGTTTTGAATCATGATAATGTTGCGTTACCAAATACATGATATATTCAAGTCAAATCACGAGAATAAACTAGAAATAGTCTCAATTTGTGATAAATTACCTTACTTTTCTATTTTTGTAACTTCTTTTAAAATCACCGTTTCTCCGAAACCAATCATACGATTTGATTATGTTCCATTTAAAGTGTTACCGACATATCATGATATACAACCAGTGGCGTAGATATAATTTTTCCTTGGGGGGGGGCTAGTATGGACCATCTTCGGCTGATGTCACAATCTTCAAGATCAGTTGCTTGGAGGATAAACATTGAAGGCAGTTTTATGTTTTACATGTGTTTCGATTCTAGTTAAAGTAGTTGAAGCTTTTGATTTCGTTATACAATGCCTCATTTCTTTGTATGGTAGTGAATTGTGAATTGTGGAAGTAATGGACTGAGAGATAAAGTAGGATTTTATAGGATTCCGTCAGGGTTTGACAATCGTAAAAAACAAAATAATCTAGCCAAATAAAAACAGATTTGTCACATACTAAAATATGTACAATATCTGGATACAGTACAGGTAGAAGGTCGGCAATATTTATTTCATACAATATGGATCTTCATATCCTATATATGAAACTTTTTCCATATGTCTTCGAACAAGGACTTTATCCAAGTTCATATAATGTTCATTTGCCATTGGTCTTTCAAAAGCGACAAAAATGTAACTGTCAAAACAGACTCTCAAATGATACAATTTAACTTCATCAGCATAAAGGAACCTGCAAACTCCTTATGGAATTTGGGTCCCGGTGGATTTTTTGAATTTTTGGTATGATGTATTCCATGTAATTCTTAACCAATGTTACCATTGCGCCAACCCAAAAAAATGAGCAGTTTTGCAGCTAGTGAGCGTTGAAATCACCCCTTGCGCAGATTAGACTATTTATTTTTGAGTCCGGTAGCAATATTTTCACTTGTTTCATTATTGCTAATGTTGCACAATATTGTGCTGTTTTATAAAAAATATTCTTACCCCCTCCCCTTTTCCCCCCAACTCCTATTACGGAACGCAAAAAAAATATTTCTCGAGTGCCTTCAAATGTATCGTCGAATGTTTAAATATGCCTAAATAAGGGAAATAGCAGTTTTTTATGATTATCCCCCCACCCCCCAAATGACACAAAACGAAAAAATGTAGGTGAATTTTTCTGAATTTTTGATATGATGCAGTTCAAGTTATTTTGAATAGAAATAAATTGGGTGACAAACTTCAAAAATGAATCGTTTTGATGCTAGGGGGCGTTGAAATCATACTTTGCTCAGAATGGACTATTCATTATTATAGGCGGAAATAATAGCTTTACGTATTTTAGTTTAGATTATGCTGATCAATTCTATAATTTTTCATGAAATGAAAATCTAAAACCTCCTTCTTACCCCTTACCCTTAATTTAAAACACGAAAAAATGTATTCCCGACTACTTGTAAATGCTTTATCAAAATAAATGTTTTAATCAGCTCAAATTGAGGAAATCGCACAGTTGTTTAATATCACCTTTCCCTCCCTTCAGAAAAATATTGATGGAGTTTGCTGACTTCTTAGTAGGGCGTAGTTCATGATTTTTGAATATCAATCAAAATAAATAAAAATTAGACATCCACAATTTGAATTTGAGGTCGTGCCTGAATTATTTTTTTCGTGTTTTGAAATAGGGGTTGGGGGTAAGGGGGAGGTTTTAGAAAGTTTACACAATTGTTCGGCATAAAATAAAACAAAAATACGTAGAGATATTGTTTCCGCCTATAATAATGAATAGTCTATTCCGAGCAAGGTATGATTTCAACGCCCCGTAGCATCAAAACTGTTCATTTTTGGGGTTTGTCACCCGAGTTATTCAACTATTCAAAATAACTTGAACTCCATCATATCAAAAATTCAGAAAAATCCACCGAACTTTTTTCGTTTTGTGTCATTTGGGGGGTGGGGGGATGATCATAAAAAATTGCTATTTTCCTTATTTAGGCATATTTAAACATTCGACGATACATTTGAAAGAACTCGAGAAATTTTTTTTTACGTTCCGTAATAGGAGTTGGGGAAAAAGCGGAGGGGGTAAGAATTTTTTTTATAAAACAGCACAATATTGTGCAACATTAGCAATAATGAAACAAGTGAAAATATTGTTACCGGGCTCAAAAATAAATAGTCTAATCTGCGCAAGGGGTGATTTCAACGCCGCCTAACATGGTAACATTGGTTAAGAATTACATGGACTACATCATACCAAAAATTCAAAAAAATCCACTGAGACCCAAATTCCATAAGGAATTTGCGGGGTCCTTTAAAATGAACGATGATGTTGATGTAGTTCTTGTAGAAAACTTTACCAAGAATTTGTGGCAAGTTAATTTTCGATACTTCATTTTGTTAATTTTTTAGAAAGCTTTAGAGCAAGGTAGACTTCACTCTGTGGTGACCTACTTTCAATGAGCCTTAACATAACATACATATATGTTCATAGTTGGTTGTCTAACGTCATTCGTAGAAACCTTATCAACATTCGTATGCTAATTTCCATTCATGAACTACATTTTAAGATCAATTCACATTTTACACGTTGTCACTACAAGGAGAATAATTAAGTTCTGGATGCACCATCAGAATAAATCATAACTTTTCTATTTTCGACTTGTTCTCATTGAAACTGCATACGTTGTGGTCCTGTTCGGTTTTCCGAGTAGTGCTTGTATTTCTGCTTACTAGAAAAGTGTGATTTGTTGTATACGCTAAAAATTATTGAAGGGGAATAAAAAATGTTTTCGAAAGAAAATATATCCTACTCACTTTGGCATCCAATGTTGTCTTCAAACGAATTTTCGTGAGTGCTTCATATGTATGTCAGAGTTCTGGTTATTGAAAAGGTTCATAAGGAGTGTCTTCGAATTATTGTCTCTGTTTTAATGTTTAGGGTATAATGTGATTATATAAACCAAATGTTTTGATTGCCATCATGTTCACTTTTATTTTCATTTGTCAGCTGTCCGATGATACTTCAACTGTCAGTTGTCAACTGTTCCATAATTTAAACTATTAGTGTAGCCAACTTAGCTTTTGGAGCATCCAAATGTGAAAATATCTGAATATAGGAACCCTAACTCCTGGATGAAAAAATCTTCAAGGTGGATATCGTTTTCGACTGAGAGACGAGGAGTTAGATAGTTGAATTGGTGAAAGCTACGGGTGTCGAGCCATACAGGGGTTCCTGGTATTTTTTGCCTGACGAATCCTGAATTTGTAAAGTGATCCTTCGTGGATATTCTGTTCCACTCATCTCACCATCAACTCCGAAGTCTATTGATAGATGCATATCTTGGACAGTTACGACAATTAGGCGTTTGAAAAATGTACCACGCCGACACATTTTTTTAAAAGATAAAACCCTTCACGGAAGGTGAGTTTTCCAACTTTTCTTTCCATCGTTTTCATGCTAGCGACTGTTTAAAACAGTTATTTACTGAAAAACATTTATAGGGTTGTTGTACCCGAAGGAATTCAACCCAGGGAACTGTCACGTTTCCTTGTCTGGTTGGGAATCTCCCAAGCTTTCGTTAAGCCCCACGTCTTCCTGATGTGGATATTTATGGTATTATGGCTCCAGTATCGCTCATTTGGCCGAAGTGTAGAATGCCTGGTGTCTTCGTAGACTCCATTCCCTCATCACTCCAGTCCTAGATTGCCTAGGATCTAGTCCAAAATCTTCACGTTGGTGTCACCAGAGGAACAGGTTTCACTTACAATTTTTTATGTAGGATGAAATCCTACTATTTCAATTTTAATTATTTATTATTATTCAATATTGATATTATCTTAACGAACCTATAGTGCCTACCGACGAAGAGCTGCCGTCTGCATTGCTCCTTTCTATTTAAATTTTTGAGTTTCGGTAATAACAATGAAACCAAAATTTTTTTGAAGGGTATTACCGATACTACTTTTTGAGAGAAGAAACATTGCAATTACTCGACAGATGGTGCTGGGGGCACATTAATTTAAGAATTTCGAAAGGTATAAAAATCGAAATCGGGAAAAAAATTATAAACAAAATTAAAAATTATTTAGATGGTTGTAAAGAGAATTGAATTCTCTTTTCAACGATGTGACACTTGACCCCGCATGCCATTTAAAAATTTTGAGTTGATGAGCCCCCTGCGCCCCCTATCGTGCAATCACTATTTTTTTTATTTCAAAAAGTAGTATTGGTGAAACCCTCGAAACAGTTTTTTTTTCATGTTTCTACGTCGAACCGTTCAAAAGTTAACAGGGGGGGGCTACCAAAAGCCGCACTGTATAATCCAATTTAATTATTGCACTGAATCTGATTTCAAAGCCATAATTGAAACATAATTGAGCCACATAATAATTCCTTTAATATGGTTAGGTACAGTTTCAGGTACTTTACATGTAGGTAATTGGATTACAAATCCCCATATTAATTTATTTGGTTTCATTTCCAATTACTTTCGATCATGGACAAATCTCCAAGATCTTACAATTTTAATGAAAATAGTACATCAAAACTTGGAAAAAGCCTTTGAAACACATTTCACCCATTTAAAATGCATGGAATCAGTTTGGATGGTTATCCTCCAAGCAAAGAAGACACGCCCACTTTATCATGTGCCGCAGATGGTCTATAAAAAGTATAATACCAAATAATAAATTTTATTTCACAAAATGGGAAATTGACAAATCGTCGAAACTTTGAAATATTCAGTGACCCGGGCCCACTGCCCCCCCCCCCTGGCAACGCCACTGTGTACAACATACCAGAGTTTCATTGAATTCCGCAATCAACCAAATTCCCTTGTATTCCGTGCGGGGTCCTTCACCTGTCATTTTCTAAAAAATGAGATATTTTGACCAATTTCGATTCCTTTATTTTTTTATTAATGGAAGCTCTCCATTCTAGTACTCACTCCTCGATACACGCTATATGAATCCGTTTGTTTTCTTTACTCAAACTCACCCAACTGCTATAGCCCTTTCTGCCATTTGTGTTTGGACAAAGAACTAACAAGTATTTTCTGGTTCATTACCATAACGTAATCAAAGTAACGTTTTTGAGTGGTTTACATCCATTCGGCAAAAGCAATAGCAGGCTTCAAAGAGTTGAGATCATTATCACATTAAGGCGATCCATTCGAACAGGTACATAATCCTGAACCATTAAAACGAGTAGACACAACTAACCAGGCATAAGAATGCTTCTACCCTGTTTTTCTTCAAACAGATTTCTGAATGAGATTGATTTACAGTTATTACTGACGCACTGACAAAATCGAGAGGTTCTTACTTAAATGTGGCAAATGAATCATTCACATGTTCTTCGAAAACGATGACTCATATACGAATACAGAATT
Source organism: Chrysolina oricalcia (assembly GCA_944452925.2). Classification (NCBI taxonomy): domain Eukaryota; kingdom Metazoa; phylum Arthropoda; class Insecta; order Coleoptera; family Chrysomelidae; genus Chrysolina; species Chrysolina oricalcia. The sequence continues at coordinate 55,475,604 of OX101825.2, forward strand.
CCCCCATAACTGTTGATGATTCGTATCTTTTTAGTTCACTAATACCTACGCATTAGTTTCAAAATGTATCTTCGAATTCAGAGAGTCGAGCATATCACATTTTTACTGAATTTCTCATTCAAAGATTGAATATTAAGTATTTTAGAGAATGAAGAACACATTTTATATCCTCATTCCAAATGGGAAAAGTGGTAGTACCTACTTCTGAAAAAAAAACAGAAAATGGGTTCAGTAAAAGGGCTCCGGTTCTCAAGGAATATTTAAAAACTAATTGAAGAGAATTTCTGTTGAAATCCCAACGAGATTACGTTTCCTTGAGAATTTCATAATATATTTTTTTTTAATTTTCCAAAATGTATTCCTGCCTCGATAATAATAAAGCAGTCTTCATATAGACCTGTCGAAAGCCTTCGCTGCTGTCATTCACCCACTTCTCTTGAAAACCATAGAAGATATAGAAATCCGAGCAAGTTCGATAAAATTATTCAGTAGTTATCTTTCGAATAGGCAGCAGTGTGTGAAAATAAAGAAGTGCAAGAGTGATTTTGAAACACAATTCTACCACCCATAATAGTGATTTGTTTCACATTCTTACTACTGGGGAAATGTTAGGGCAATATTAGGACCAATAAGGGAAGTATGTCTCGATAATATACAGGCTGATTCACGGTGGATGGCACATTAGACGTTTCTGGTGAACCAGACAACGGATCACTTTGAAAATTTAATGGAGGGCATATTCGGACATTCTCTAGCCAACTAAAATATTTTCGACAATGCGGTGTTGCCGCTTCTATTAGAAAGCAGTAGCAACTTTGATTTTTCAAATGGAACACTCTGTATATAATATTATTTTTGGAATCTCCAACAATTGCCCGACAACTTTTCTTGATATTTCCCTATACCTATCTGTTTAAAAATTAATTTCAATTTTTTTCTTCGAAAATCATGACTTCTAAAAATGCCGATATCTTTTAGTTAAGAAGTACTATGATATCGAAATTTGGTTTGGAGTTATGTGATACTTGGACACTTCCCACACGTCAGCCTAATCTCCGTTACTTCAATACAGGGTGGTAAAAAAATACAGTTTTTTCGTTTGCTTGAAAAAGTTGCTGAAAATTTGATTATTTTAAATGGAACACCCTGTATATTATTGAAAATTCGGAAAGCTGCTGAAATTTGCTTTCTTTCTATGTATATCATACCTATACCTAACTAGTCAAGTTTCGGACTTATGAGCATTTATTTGTGAAAATGTCCCTTCAGAATGGTATTTCCATTCGGTATTTGGTAAGCAGGCCATGATTACTATTTGACAGTAGCGTTGTGACATTCTCCTAATAATATCGACATTTTCGTCACTTCAGAAGTTGCAAATACCTTCAAAACGATGGAACAAAACTATTCAAACGAAGTTCTTATGAATTTGTTTATTATTTTTGGACAGTGTGACAAAATTATCAGCAGAACATGTAGAAACTTCAATGAAATGTATCCGAATCTACCAACAATGAACCTCAAGAAATTTATACGAATTCAGAACAATTTCAATATGTTTGGATAAACTTTAAAAAAGCACCAAGAAACTTGAAATTGGAAATATTGATATGAATAATTATAAAAAAGTAAAACAATCATGTGGAATATTTCAAAATATGTTCGAATCGCTGGCCGTTCACTTCCAAGCACTTTAAAATGCGGGTGTTGACTGCTTTCGTGGTGGCAGATCTGATTTCATTGGGATCCAAATCTTCAAATGTTTGGGCAATCCTTTCTAACAATTCATCTCTCGAACGCACGGGTATTTTGTAAACTTTTTCTTTAAACATTCCCCACAAATAAAAATCTAATGGATTAAGATCGGGTGATCTCGCTGGCCAATTCCATGGTCCCAAGCGCCTTATCCACCGATGTCTGCAGGTGGTCATCCCCAGCCAAAAAGGATAATCTTTTGTTTGTCTATAATAAGCACTTGCAACTGAGTCTTCTTTGAAGAACGTTGTGCAAATATCTGTCAGCTGTAGTTCAATATCCGTCGTGGCATTAGCCAGGGAAGTAGTTGTTTTCAGTCAGATTTTTGCCTCATATTTTCCACTTTGTGGAAATATGTGGAGAGAAGGGTTCGACTTTGTCGATGATTCTTATCATATACCCTTTGTAAGGTAAAGTTTCCTTTGATCATTCCAGTTTTACACAATGTTTTCCACCCGAAACAGTTCTTCGTCAGAAATCAGTCGTTATCACTCAGTATGAAAAATCTCTGCCCGGTGGAAGTTTTTAACCACCGGTAATATTGTTTATTACCTTGCCTTAAATGCGCTTGATAAAATTTAATTCCATAATAAAATTTGTTGTTTTATTAGAATTGTTTTACTCGAGGAGCCATAACGTTTATCATGCACTGACATATATGTTTTGTTTTAGAATCGTAGAAACACATTAACTGAAATATATTTCATTACTTGAGTGACAAATTACCGAAAGTACTGTTCAGATCAATAGTTATAGCTTGTCTGGCTCAAACTATAAAGGAATTTGCTTCTTACAAAATTAGAGCGTTTTATTGCAGGCAAAAATGTTCTACACGTAGAATCCAGTAACTTTGCAATCAAAAGCATAGGCCTGAGTTGCATCAAATGGTGGTAGAAGGTTTTGTTTTATTTTCTTGTATGGGATGTGACTGAGGTGACGAACACAAGGTATCGACCTCGATAGCCCACCGAATCACTTTTGAAAATCCCAAAAACTGTTTTGTGAATTTCGAGCTAGTTTATATTTCTCTATCCGGTAATTGTATCAATTTTGATGTCTATGAACTTGAAGAATTAAACTACAGAATTATGAATACTGAGTGTTTTGATTTTAAAATTTTGAAGTTGAGGTTGAGAGATCTTGAAACATTGCATTTGCTTAAATAGATTTGACTTATTTCTTAATAATTTTATATACTTGACAATATTTCCAAGAAACCAGAAAATTTGTAATTTTTTTCACTATTGCTTGTATAAAAAATTCCACAAAACGATTTTGCTGGAGCTGAAACTGTTTTTTTTAACGAACTATTTTTTAATAATTAGTATAGTCCGTTTGCATCTTTTATTTTGTTGTGGAAATACCTCTATAACTTGGTCTATCTATTGAACCCCTTTTTCTAAAATCATATATCTTAAAAAAATAGGCCAAGAGCCTAGTCAAAAATTTTGTAAGGATAAACGCATGAAAAATTTCAACTGGAAATGATAGTTCATGTAACCAAGGTGCTAAAATTTATCTAAGAAATTTTTCATTGCCGTGGCTTTACATTGCCGCCTGGGCCCTTAAGTAGCGAAAAAAAAGCAAATTGCATTATAAGTGCAAAGTTGATACTGGGGAAGGTGTTAGGATATAATGAAACATTGCTAAAAATGCAATGCCGTCAGCCTCACGGCCGCCAGCGCCAGCGGCGGTTTAAATTACGCGGGAGGAACTGCTGCAGCTCAGCCGCCGCGTGTCACGGTTTTCTCTTAGCTACTCATCAAAATGACGTCAATATTATGAAAAATGATGGAATACTTTTATGTTGGAAATTAAATTACCTATCAGTTACTATTTTCAACAAATTTTTATTTTCATTCATTGTAAAATTTCACATGAAAATTTATTCGAAAAATCAAACTTTTTGAAAAAATAATCGATATTCTCACTTTCAATACATAATAACTTTCTAATTATTTAGGACGAAAAGAAAAATTGTAATTGCTGAAAAAATGGAGAATAAACACTTTGGGAGTAAATACGCCGTCTGTAAAACCAAAAATGAATGAATAAATAGACAAAAAATGAATAAATGGACAAAAAATTAATAAATGGACAAAAAAATCATATAACTTAAAAACTTTCTGGTAATTAATTTTTTTCAGTACGTACAATGTTCCATGGTTATGAAAATAATAAATATTTTTTTTTTAATTTTTCATCCACTTCGTCCGATGGTTGTTCATCGACTGAACCTTCTGAATCATCTGAATCTGACGCTGCAGGAAAATTTGCGTTGTTTTCGATATCTGAAAAAAATTACATCGTAAATTTTAAGCAATATTTTATAAAAAAGTTTGTAAATGAAATAAAATACCATTATCATTGCTCGTTTCTTGTTGTTGATCATCTAGGGTGAAATCTTCAAGTGATGAAGGTAATTGTACGCCATCAAACCAATGAAAAGTGTAACTGCTGCCCTGTTCGATCACGTAATTCAGGGGTTCGCATTCCAAATTGTCCAAATTGTAGCAATGTAAGCTGTGCGTAAAATCTGCTGACGCAGCTCAGTTTTACATTAAAACAACAAAAAATGTTTAGAGGGTGGGGAAGGGTAGAGTGGAAAGGAGAGGAAATGGGGGGTGAATAATAAAAAATCAGGACGCGAAGCTTCGGGCAAAATTTGGGGAGAAGGTGGAGGAGAGAAATCATCAAAAATCCGGGAGCGGATAGCATTGAAAATTTGGGAGGGGGAGTGGAGAGGAGAAGTGTGGTGTAAGTAACCAAAAATCCGGGCGCTTGGGACAAATTGGGCAGGGGTAGACGAAGAAATGTGGACTGACGTATACTGACATCTTTCTTTTTGACTTATTTGATTTCCAAAAAATAATTCAAAATCTTGGCGCTAAGTGCGCGGAATATTTGGGGGGTACTGGGGAGGCTCACCCCCCTTGTCTTGAAATATTTAAAAAACTCGCGAAGTCAAAATCGGAAAAATCCGTAAAAAGTAAAAAGTATCTGACCGTCGGATATTAGGGTTTGAAAAAAATTCACCCCCCCTGTCCCTCTTCAAAAGCTAGATAGAGAACGCAAGGGAATTCGGAAAATGTTTCAACAGTTTCGGACATGGAAAATAATTATGAAAAAATATCGATTGGTGGCTCGTCCCCCGTTCCTATCACGAAAAAAATTAGGAAAACTTGCGAAATAGAAATTAAAAAAACCGTAAAAAATAGTGAAAATTATCTGACCATTGAATAATACGTTTTCAAAAAAATTGACCCCTCTTCCCCCCTCGAAATCTAGATAGAGAACAAGTAGAAATTTGGAAAAATTACCAACGATTTCAAATATGGAAAATTGCGACAAAAAATATGTTTTTTGGTGGGCTCGCTCTCTACCCTCTTTTCAAAAAAGTTGCGAAATGTTACGAAAACAAAATCGGAAAAATTCGTAAAAATAGTGAAAGTATAGATCACTGGAAGGTATCCTCATTGAAGAACTAGATTGTAGTAAAATAACAGGCAAGCGACCGTGCAACAATGACGCATTGATTGAAATGAACAGACTAAGAAATATAGTCAAAAAAAACTATAAACGAAATAAATAAAAAACTTTTAAAAAATGTTTAGAGAAAATCATTTGTGCATCAAAAAGAAGAAAATTAATTTTAGAGTGGAATAAACCCATTATTTTGTTACATTATAAAATTTTATATGATATAAAAGCTTGTCGCGAAAAGTATTTCTATATTTCTTATTGTAAATTAAATTTAAAGTAACCTCAGTTCTCGCGACAAGCTTTTATATCATTTAAAATTTTATAATGTAACAAAATGATGGGTTTAATTCGCTTAAAAATTAATTTTCTTCTTTTTAGTGCATTTGAATAAAAGTTTTTCTTTAAAAAGTATTTTCCAATTGTTTTATTCTCGTAATATTTCAGAAATAGGTAATGCCGCCATACATCTCTAGAGACCCAATTCAAAAATTGGGACGATTGGCTTGCCAACAATTTGTATCGCTTAACCTTTTTTCATATTTGGTCTTTTTTAATACATGGTATATTTGGAATGGAGCCTCTTCAAAAATTTATTTTAATACTTTATAACTACCTAGACCGAAACAACATAATCACGTGTCCCCAACTAACGATTTTCTGTCATATCTCCCAGCGATTACACATATATTCCTCTCGCCGTGAAAGCCATGAAAATCCTCCAATCGGACAGGTGCACATAAAAAATAACATAATTGCATTACCGTACAGCGTCGTAATCGGGCATGAGAAAATGCGTATAAAACACGACAATCCATTGAAAAGAATGTCGCTGCCGGACCCCTAACCAGTCACAACAAGTACGGAGCGGTAAAAACAAAAGACGAGTATCCTCAGGTGGTACGGAATCATATCCCTCATCATTTTTGACGGGCCGGCTCTCCAACAATTTATCTGCTGGGACAGAACACAGGTTTACAATTATACGAAATATCGACCACCGGCGGGCTTTTACAAGACTAAATTCTTTCATTCTTTGGAGTATCGATGGAGGTTCGAGCTTCTACATTCCTGAATTTGAATGTTAAATTATGTTGAGGAAAATTAATTTAGTTTCAGTTTGTGGGGATGACTGCGTAATTACTGAGGAGCTGAAAATGGGAATGGAATAACAAATGGCCAAGCGAGGCGAACATTCAACGTTTTTTCATATACCCAACAAGAAAGTGAAAAGAACTTAGAACTTTCTAATGGAGACCTAATTCTGTTGAATATTCAGAGCATTTTCCAAATGAAAATAGACGTCATGATCTCGGACTATGTCAATGAAAACCTTAAAGGATAGGGAACAAAACCTTAAAATAGCTTTCTGCAAAATTTTATAATTTTTTGATATTTTGTTTGTTCAACACTCTACACAAATTAGACATGTTATAAGTGGATCGTATGATTAGGAGAACCGCTAGAGGGCAGCAAAGTTGAATAATCCAAATGGCGTTACTACGAAAGCGTAGAAGGGTCACCCCAGATAACATCGATCTGCCTGAAGAGTAATGGCCGACTAGGTATGTGAAATTACGGCACTTGAAAGAAGTGCTTCAGGAGTACTTCAGAATTGACTTTTATAAACCACTATTCAATTTAGTTTTTGCAGATTGTGGCAAGATGCTTGTGAAGCGCTTTCAAAACTTATTTCACAAATATGCATTTGAGAGTTCCGATCCGTTGCTGGCTAAGTGCCCCGTTGATGTCATATTTGGAGACTGCGCACTGACGTCTTCCAATGTTCTTTGTCGTGTATTCTGCAGGTGGCCATATTGGATATTTTGTTGTTTGGCGTGTTCGGTTCACTGCGATGCTGTGTGTAAATATTGTGTATTCCAATCTCTTTCATGGTTATTGGTGCGGTTTATCGGGTTTATCCTTTCCACTTTTGATTTCAAAAACTGGTTAAGTACCAAGGAGACTAAAAACAAGGAGGGTTTAATAAGCTCTAGTCAATCAGAAACTTGTAGCATCAACGCGTCATAGTGACGTACTTGGGTATGAGTACAGAGTCGAACTCGAACCAAGCAACAAAACTGTCAGCAGTAACTCTCATATACCAAGAGCTAGTCCGTCACTTTCTATAGAGAACGGCGGCCATGACATGTATAACTACGTCACATTTCGTCACAAATGTTCTTTCATCTCTTTCTACTAGTGTCCCCATTGTCTTATGGGAATCAAACACTCCTTGTTTTTAATTTAGTCTCCTTGGGTAAGTACAACAATAGGGCAGATGCAGTTGTCACTTGTCAGATGTCAAACAGGACATGGGGGGACAAACAAAGCCATTTTCCATAAGACTCTGTGTATCTTTTTACTTTATTTTCTGGAAAACGAGGCATTTAAAGACATTTTTACCGATATGATTGTGATTATTGGTTCATTGTGAATACTGTGAAGTAAGTGCAAAGTCTGTAGAGGTGTTATTAACAGCGAATTTTTAGTTAAAAGATACGTTGTCACATGATTCACAGTTCATAATAGGTTTCTTTTTTAGGTTTTATTAGGAAAACCATGAAGTTTTGTGCTGTTGTGGGTTGTAGTAACCGATCAAATCGAGATGAAGACGTAACATTTTTCCGATTTACTTCAATACGATGTGAAGAGAGGCAGATATTAGCTGCTGTATTATCGAAAAACTTCATGATATTGGAAGATACAAACTCCAAATCATAGATTACCAAGCTCTTTTTCCTTAGGTGTTACTGCAACACACCAGATGACAGAACAAAGTTGATGAACTGCCAAAATGCATCTTGCAAAATTCAATGGTTCCATCGGAGGTGCATTGAAATCAAGAGGTTACCAAAGGGAAAATGGTTTTGCAAAACTTGCCCCAGAAAATGATGAGATGAAAATATTTTGTTTATTGATTCTTAACATTGAGTAACATCAAATATCTATAGAATATATATTACTAACATTTTAAAACCTAATAACATGCACAGTGGAAAATATAGATATAGTACTACCAAATGTTATTTTCTAAAAGAATATAAATTTCAACCAACACACACACATATATATGTATTTCTATATTTGGAAAAAGTAAATAAAATACATAATTAAAAGTACAATATTTTATGAGTTGCCTACAGTTTCTTAAACTAGTATTTGAAATGAACAGATTGTTCACAGAAGTTCAGGTACATTTAAAACAAGATCGAAAATTCTAAATATAAATTGTACATTCAGTATACATATTGTTATACAAATAATAATGTTCTTTTGACTTTTATTCGTCTACAATTTCCAGTCTGTCATTCAGTCAATGCATGAAGACAAAATATATGTATAATTAAAATGAAGTACCCAATGTGCATTTGTTTAAAAAATAGCAATGATACCTATTAGACAAATGATAGATATTGTGAAAACCCTAACTAGAGAGTGATCCCTTCAATTTCTAAGCTTCCTCACAGTTGCAATGTCTTGTTTTTTCCAATTCTTATGGTTCCAGGTGTTTTCCAGATTTGAAAAACAGGTGTTTTGACCATGGCACAATGCAGACCAACCATATCACCTCATAAGAAAACACGATCAGCCAACACTAAATCTCCCGGTAATAAGTTATTCAGAATAAAAAGAAAGCTGATGTACAACAATGTCTGATGGAGATGGGTGCCACTTCTGTTACCTTTTTATTTCCTGTCCATCAATCTTTTATACCTTGTTAATCGCACCTCCTCAGATACTGCAAGATTTGTTTTGTACCCCATATTTTTAGAAGGAACGTAGTCTGGATGTTCGGGACCATCAGACAGTTGACCTGTAAGAATATTCATCTACACATATTTCATAAGCTTTTGTCATTGTATTACCTGTAATGAAATGTGTAGAACACACAAAATAATTATTTGCTTTGTTTTCTGTAAAACCATCTCTATGAAGAGCTGCAATCCAACTTGCACGTCTCTCATTCCTTGCAACTACTATCTGCCTCCCTTTAGACTGAATTGAAAAATGTTACGTCTTGATTTCGATGATCGGTTTCTATGACCCACAACAGCACAAAACTTCATGGTTTTCCTAATCAAACCCAAAAAAGAAACCTATTATGATATGTGAATCTTGTGACAACGTATCTTCAAACTAGAAATTTTCTGTTAATAACACCTCTACACACACACACTTACTTCACAGTATTGACAATGAACCAATAATTACAATGTTATCGATAAAAATGTCTTTAAATGTCGAGTTTTCCAGAAAATAAAGTAAAAAGATACACAGAGTCTTATGGGAAAAGGCTTTGTTTGTCCCCCCATGTACTTGTTTGACAACTGACAAGTGACAACTGCATCTGCCCTATTGAGTGAGTTACATCCTCAGATCAATAAGTAAACATAGATTGGCCCGATGCTATGTAAACATCATATTCACTGAACCGAAGATAATTCTTGCGGAAACTGTTTTGTTTCGGGTTTTTGACATTCGAACCAAAACACAACACCTCTAGCACAGTGCCGTGCTTTTTTAAGGGGGTCAAAATTACTTATGCAAATGCAGTACCTGTGAGCTGCAACAAGTTATGTCGCGGTTTTGTCTTAAAATTCCTAGGATCAATAAAAAGCCGGGGGTTGGCAGCAAATAACTTTTTATCAAAATTTGGGGATTCAAGATAGCGGATTAGTTTTGTGATTTATGATGATATTCTTTCCTTAGTTGGATTATAGGAGTTTTCAGCTATAAAAAATAAAGCATTATTTATGGTCTAAAGTGATTAATTCGAGAGATTCAACAAGTTCCTTGACTATATTTCAAGTTTGGTGCCTGGGGGTTTATGTTGTGTAGATCATGTTTCAACGAATCAATACGAATATTTGAATAAATATGGACCAGTTGCATAAAGCATTCTGTTAACGTAGGTAACATAACTAGTGAGCTTAGACATGCGTTGCCATAGTAATCATCAAATCAGATATTTATTTGTCTGTTAAATTCTTTATGCAACTGTCCCTATGAGTTAAGAAACCTTCTCCAACATCTATAAATAAATTGTTCATTCTGTTGAGTATTATCCTTCCTAAATTTTGGACCAGTTCATTCATATGGCAAGTACCTGTCAGAAAACAACTACTCTCCTGGCTAAAACCACGACGGGGATTGAATTAAATCTAACAGATACTTGTGCAACGTTCCTCAAAGCATCAGAGAACGCAAGTGCAAGTGTTTTGTATTGATGAAGTGTTGTTAAAATTTTCCTGTGTGTTTTCGTGGGCTTTGTCCTGCTTAAACAACTTAAAGTTACATTTGGAATATTTTTCAAAATAGTGCAGTGGTTTAGTGAGACACAATGTCGAAATACTGCTTTGTTTTCAAAACAAATGATAGTAAACAAACATTCCACAGGCGAGGTTCCAGTGGCGTCAAATGCACGATACAAATCATGCAATCAAACGTTTTGTCAAATATAATATTGGAGGACAAAGAAACTCATTCAAAATTACAGATAAGAAAAGCCTATGGCAAAATGGTGAATGCCTCAATGTTTGTTACAAATATCTGTAAGCAGGGGTTAAAAACATTGAAGATTATGACAGGAAAATTGAATTTATTTTCCAATAATATTGATATTGTTAAAATTCTAACAGTGAGGACTATTAATGATATACCAAAGGACTTCCTTAAAAGTTTTGGAAATCATTTCTTTGAAGAAGAGCCTTTATCAAACCACAGTTATGCCCTGGCAAAGGCAATACTTCAAATTTTTTTCAGAATCCGAATATACCATGAATTGTCAATAAGCAGAACTGACAAAGTAGAAAGGGTAATGTCTCTTTTGACAAAGGCAGTTTTATTTAAAAATCAATAAATACCAAGTGTTGAAATCCTCATGTACTGAGCTTTCTTGAGAATCATTCTTTCACATACACTTTGACACTTTAACAATAATTAATGAACTAAGAAATATTGTATTCTCTCTTGACATAGCAATTTTTACATTAATAAAACTTAATACGAAATTTGGAATGAATTGTAGGTTTCATAAAGGCTTAGACGATTTCAGTAAACTACCACAATTTGGAAAAAATTGTAACTCAGTAAACTTGTGTCATCATTCAGGAAAAATAGTGACAGCTCATTGAGATATTTAGTATTTCTTTTGTTTTTTTTGCTGATTTTGGAATACAATCTGATCTAATGTCTGGTGATATGTATGTATATTTTGTTTTGTAATGTTTTCTCAAATAGTCGTTTTATTTACATAGCTTAATAATGTTGTACTTTATTTATACATTTGTAATGTCGTATATTAGGCTTAAAATTAAATAAATAATTGTAATATTTGCCAATGTGCCAATAACGTGTGGTATAAGCATATATTTCATTCAATAAATATTTCAATTCCTGTGTTGATGTTGATTTTACCTTATCGTATACCTTGCCATCTTGTGATCACTATATTCCTGTCTAAAATGAATGAGTTCTATTTTTACTTTTGTGTTCAATTACTTTTCCCATACGTAATCTATAGAAACATTTGTTGCATTATATATTATATAGATTACGTCTGGGAAAAGTAATTGGACACAAAAGTAAAAATAGAACTCATTCATTTTGGACAGGAATATAGTGATCACAAGATGGCAAGGTATACGATAAGGTAAAATCAACATTAACACAGGAATTAAAATATTTATTGAATGAAATATATGCTTATACCACACGTTATTATAACAAATTGGCAAATATCACTATTATTTATTTAATTTTAAGCCTAACATACAATATTACAAATGTATAAATATAAAGTGTCAAAGTGTATGTGAAAGAATGATTCTCAAGAAAGCTCAGTACATGAGGATTTCAACACTTGGCATTTATTGATTTTTAAATAAAACTATCTTTGTCAAAAGAGACCTGACCCTTTCTACTTTGTCAGTTCCGCTTATTGACAATTCAAGGTATAATCAGATTTTGAAAAAAATTTGAAGTACTTATTACCTTTACCAAGGCAAAACTATGGCTCCTCCTCAAAGAAATTATTTCCAAAAATTGAAAGCAAGTCCTTTGGTCCTTTGGCCATTAATTGTCCTCACTGTTAGAATTTTAACAATGTCAATATTGTTGGAAAATAAATTCAATTTTCCTTTCATAAGCCTCAATGTTTTCCCCCCTGCTCACAGATATTTATAACAAACATTGAGAAATTCACCACTTTGCCATAGGCTTTTCGTATCTGTAATTTTGAATGAGTTTCTTTGTCCTCCAACATTATATTTGACGAACACGTTTGATTGCATGATTTGCATCGTGCATTCGACGCCACTGGAACCTCACCTGTGGAATGTTTGTTTACTATCATTTGTTTTGCAAACAAAGCAGTATTTCGTCATTGTGACTCACTAAATCACTACACTATTTTGAAAAATATTCCAAATGTAACTTTAAGTTGTTTAAGCAGGACAAAAACCACGAAAACACACAGAAAAATTTCTAACAACACTTCTTCAACACAAAACGACAAGGTAGAATGGCCGCCACGGCCGGTGTCACAAGCGGTGTTGCCAAGAGTAAAATAATTCTAGTAACCGCTCGAAGTGCCTAAAATTTCATCAGTTCAAAACGACATATATCTTCCGTATTGGTAATTTTTTCACACCTTCCTGGACATTAACATTTCTCTTGAATTTTTAGAATAATACATCTGAATATAAAATATGATTGATTATGCATTTATTGGTAGGTTCCTATCAAAATCATATTTTTTTACCAATTTGACAACAGGGCGTCAATGTTTGAAAACATTAGGGATGAGATGTTTACTTATTGATCTGAGGTTACATCAGATCTAATTCCTAGTGTATAAATCAAATATGGTCGAAACAAAAGTTCTGCAATCAAGAAAACATACTAGTTGAAATAAGGAATTGTGAGTGACTGCACATTGATGAAAACATGAGTAACGTGAAGTAAACATCTTATTTAAATGTCCAATTTATTGATAAATATTCAAAAGAATGTTTCGCACCATTGAGATTTTATAACTGGAAAATACCTGTGTTGTGAAATGTCGAATTTAGTTGAGTAGGTTCCTAGTTTATAATAGTTACTTTTGCTTTTCAGGTTTACTGCTACTCACCAAAGTTGAAAGTATTGGCGATGTCATACAAAATCTGACTCTAATGTAGAAATGAGTATATAACTCTTGGGAAATTTTCTATATAACAAGAACTCATTCTCAGCTGGACAACGAGAAGTTTGCCTTCATGGTAAGATAATATCATTAACATAATTGCTACCTTTTTTGTGTAAATTTGAATTTGTTACCAAATCATTTTTAGTATTATTCATTTCAATGTAACTTTTTGAAGACAGTTTGTGGAAAAGATTCAGTTGACACTAAAGGGAGTATTTAAAAACCAAATACAAATGACTTGGCTGTCAGCAACAATCGTACAAGAAGAAATAATGAAAATAATTTTAGTTATTCACTGACCAATATAATAAAACTCATTGGGTAGAATATTTTTTCATGTTTTTGTTAGCTTGAGTCAGGTAGTGGCGGTAGTGCCATTGTATACTTGCATTTTTCATAAATATCTAGCAGTATGTTTGTTCAATCAACAATATGAAATTGAAATAATTTCTTAGTATGATTATTTTTCCATTTTTTTGTTGTGGAAATGGGTGATGACTATTTTGATTTTAGTTTCAGTGAGGAGAACCCATCATCTGAAAATACCACTCAACAACAGATGGAAGATACCACCAGATACTTTTTACGGAATGCATCAGATAGAGACGGAGGAAGGGATATAAGGAAGAATCCAGAAAATGATTAAAATTATGACTTAGGGTTATTATTGGGAGCTGTTATCAGGAGCAATTAGGATTTTTTTTCTAATCTGCAGGACTTAAGTAAGCAACAAATAGTGAAAACAATTCATTGATCTATTAATCCTGTGATTTCAAAAAATTTGATAAAAATATGTTGTCAATAGAGTAGAAAGTACATAGTATTTTAGTTAGGAGTATTTCCAGTTTTGTATTTCACTAACACATAAATATATAAGTATGTGAATTTAAATTCAAACTATTGTTTTTTTTGCTTATGAATGCTAATTGCAGAAGATAAAAGGTTTGGTTCTGAAAATTTCAACAAAGTAATTAGTGGAAATTTACTCAGCAATATAATATGATAAAATGTAACTAAACGTTTTTTCTGTCAATTCCAATAATTTTTTTTTTTCAATGTGGAATTTTTGTTATTTGGTAATTTTCGGATTTATTCTGAGATTCAATATTAATAAATAAAAATGAGTTGAATTTAACCCAACTTTTTTTTCTTCTTGTGACAATACACATTCAAATACAAATTACATTTTCAATTAGAAATGCAAAGTTTTTGGAATTTTTTTAGTTGGTGTAGTTCGTTTTATTCTGATATTCATTCCATCCAAATGCAAAACAGAACCATTTTTAGTACAATATACGAGTGGTTCATTGTGAATTTCAAAAATTCATGTTTGTAAAAAATGATAAGTTTTATCGATATATGATTACACAATATGGTGTATTATTTGATATATTGCTTTATTTTTTAATAAATATGCGTTATGTTATTTCAGTTATTTTTTTCAAGAACATTGAGTTTGAGTACCTGAACTCTAGCTATGAAAACATGTAATAAACACGTGTTAATTTTTATACTCCTCCAGAATGAATTTTAGTAAAAATAAACACATTCATGTCAAAAATTATATACCGGGAGATAAATTTTGGCATATCCAAGCTTGATTCCATTTGAAAATGAACATCAAATGAAGAAATAATAATGTTTGAAGCATAGTTGACCGGCATCAATCGTGCACTGAAATTTGTTGGCGTTGAAGCACTTCTGGGGTACTTTGAATTGCCAGTAGAATGTATCACGGGCGGCTAGCGGCCGCCTGGACACCGGGATGCCGGTTAAGCGTTATTTTCAAGTGCCTGACAAGAACTTGAAATGCCGGGGAACGATTGCCTTAAAAACGCCGGGCCAACCTTCAATGTTATTTGGGAAATAGAATAAAAAATATATAATTCCGACTTCACAACTCGGAATTATTATAATTCCGACTTCAAAACTCGGAATTAGTATAATTCCGACTTTACACTCGGAATTAGTGTAATCATTACGGTTCCATTGGAATTATAGTAAAAGTGTGAACCACCAGCGTCGATAAGGAGGGGTACTGGGGGATACTACCCCCCTAGGAGATGCATTGGAAGCAGAAAAATTGGAAGAGACAATAGTCCAACTCCAATGGTCGCATGCCAGTGCACGCAAAGTCGAGCAGAAAATATGGTCACTGTTTATAAAAGTAGTTACAATTAACCATAATCACCGATCACGTCATAATTCCGTTTGCATTGAAGAACATTGAACGGACATGTTAGTATGAGGTAGGCGGAAAATAACTAGTGCATATTTCATAAATGTTCAGAGTCAATACAATCCACTACAAGAGTAGGTTGAAGGAACGCCTGCTACTACTCTTAATATCGTTTTTTTGCAAAATGGAAACATCATGAACCACACAAATATATACCATACCTAATTCGAGACGCTACCTGAGAGTGGTACAAGGATAATAGCTGGGGATCTTCTAATACGTCGTTTATACAGTGACTTTTATAGTTAATATTTTCATCAATCACCAGACCCAGATGTAGCCCATGCCATCCTGATCAAAAGTTACCATTGCGCTAAGTCTCTGAATGCTGGCGTTTGGATTCTACTAAAGTTTGATATTGGTGGAAGCTGACTATAAAAAGGGATTCTTACATTTTTCCCGAAATTGAAAATATATTTTTGATCTCCCCGTCTCTTCCAAATACTTAGAGTTGGATGGTTGGTTCGAATGCAAAATATGATCGCCCTCTCATGTACAGTAAGTAATATCAATTGCATATGGGTCTGCAGGAAAACTAATACTTTCTCGAAAAAAGTTCGATAAAAATTACCCTTTGTATACCCGCCAGTTTTGATTCTAGAAAGTTTTGTCATTTGAACTTTCTGATGAACATATTGTGGATTATTCCATTATGAAATTTCAGATCGATTTGATGAAAATAAAATTCCGGATTTTTTGAAAAATCATCAAATTATCAAACTTTGACCCCCCGTAGAATCCAAACGCCGGCATTCAGAGAATTGGCGCAATGATAACTTTTGTTCAGGATGGCATGGGCTACATCATATTGAAATTTCAGCGATTTTCACCAAAACCGGTTTTCCATAAGATTAGTGCGTGGTCCTATGTTTCATATGCATTCTCTGTTGATACATCGTTGACAGAGGCAGCTAATGGTGAACCGTTTTTTGCCAGTTGTGAAATTTCACGATTCGTGTTTTGAAGGCATTCAAATATAAAAAATTCAATCTACATCATTCATAAATTTAACAGCAACACCCCTCTTCCGTCAATATGGAAAAAAGTCAAAAATATATCTGGAATAAAAACGTACCAGGGAATAAATGCAATAGAGAAGAACGGAACCATTATTACTCAAAAAGAAGACATAGCAGAAGAGTTGGCCGAATATTATAAACATAACTCCACCAACAACAATTACGAAGAAAGCTTTCTCACACACAAAATTGCACAAGAATCCATACCGATTAGGATAGAGGACAACCAAGATCCAATCAACGAACCAATCACAGAATCAGAATTTTTGGAAGCGCTGAATTCACTCAAGGACTCCGCTCCAGGCCCAGATGATATTCCAACATCATTTCTGAAGAACTTGCCGCAGGTAGCAAAAAATATCCTTTTACAAATGTTCAACATCATCTGGATCGAACAGAAATTTCCTCAAATTTGGAGACAAGCAGTTATAATCCCTGTCCTCAAACCGTCTAAGTCAGTGGTTCATCTAGAATCTTACAGGCCGATTTCATTGACATGCACGATGTGCAAACTGTTAGAAAAAATCATCAACAAGAGACTTATCTGGACACTTGAAAACAAAAATCAAATCATACCAGAACAGTCAGGTTTCAGACCTCATAGATCGACACTCGACAACATAATAGATTTGGAAAGTCAGATACATGAATCTTTCGCCAACAAGCAGAAATGTATGGCAGTTTATTTTGATATCAATAAAGCCTTCGAAACAGCATGGCGTCATAAAATTCTAGTCAAACTTCAACAATGGGGATACCAGGGAAATATCTTAGCCTTTATTAAGAACTTTTTGAGCCACAGAATCTTTCAAGTCCGCCATGCCGGAATTTTATCAAAACATAAAGTCCAAGAGAATGGCACACCGCAAGGCTCAATCATGAGCCCAACACTGTTTTTAATTGCATTCAATGATGTCATTCAATCTTTGAAAAAACCTGTCCAAGCAAGACTTTATGCGGACGATTTAATTATCTTTGCGAAAGGAAAAAACGTCGGCAACTTAGCAATCACCTTACAGGAACATATTAATCTACTCGAATCATGGGCAAAGACTACAGGTTTCACTTTTTCCTCAAGTAAAACGAAATGCATATTATTTTCGAAAAGAATTATGGCAGATACTCCAATTCTCACACTATATAATGAAAATCTAACGTTCACAGACAACATAAGATTTTTGGGAATGATATTTGACCAACAGCTGAACTGGAAATCACACATCAAAAATCTCATTCTTTCGTGTCAAAAAAGACTCAATCTGATGAAATACTTAGCCCATAAACAATGGAATGCAGAAGGATTGACACTCCTCACCTTATATAGAGCTCTCATACGCTCCAAACTTGACTATGGTTGCATTGCGTATGCCTCTGCAAAACCCTCGACACTGAAAACTTTGAATACCCTCCACAACTCTGCCTTACGCATAATTCTAGGAGCCTACAGAACTACTCCAATCGAAAGCTTGGAATGCGAACTCGGAGAACCATCTCTACAGCTCAGAAGGCAACAGTTGAGTCTATCCTATGCTACCAGAATAGCTTCACTCGACAATGTTCCAACATACAAAAATACAATCACAACACGCTTTCTGTTAGCATATGAGCAACCGAGAACTGATCCACCGTTCTATGAGAGGATTCGAAGGTACCTGAGATCACTC
This sequence comes from Chrysolina oricalcia, assembly GCA_944452925.2. Classification (NCBI taxonomy): domain Eukaryota; kingdom Metazoa; phylum Arthropoda; class Insecta; order Coleoptera; family Chrysomelidae; genus Chrysolina; species Chrysolina oricalcia. Next base: position 55,493,952 of record OX101825.2, read on the forward strand.
CAAATGCAGAAATTCCCATCTTTATATCCCATGAATATAAACTCTCCACCCCCTTGGCAGATATCCCAACCAATCATCAACACTAACCTATCCCAGTTTAATAAAAATGACACGAATACACAAATCATAACCCAGAATTTTCGTGAAATCCTACATCAACATCAAGATTTCATAGAAATATACACAGATGCATCCAAATCAAATCTAGGAGTTGGAGCAGCAGTAGTAACACCTCAAACTATACTAACCTATAAGCTACCAGAAACCAATACAATTCTCACAGGAGAACTTTTTGCAATCCTGCAAGCATTACGTTTTGCAAAATCTAATATCTCCAATAAATACATCATTATATCAGATTCACTAAGCTCTTTACACTTGCTCCGTCAAATATATGTTCACCACCCAATAGGAAAACTGATCAAAAGGGAACTTCACGAAATTCAAGCACTGAACAAAGAAGTGGTATTACTTTGGGTTCCTTCCCATATAGGAATAACTGGGAACGAAACAGCTGATATGAGTTCAAGAGAGGCAGTCAACAACCCTAATCAGGTAGCGTTGCAACACACTCCTTCGATCGACATGAAATCTTATATCAAGAACAAGATCATGAACAATTGGAACACTCAGTGGCAGACGTCTCAATCAAAACTACGAGAAATCAAGTCAAACGTTGGACTGTGGAAGTATCATGAAATCAACAGGAGAAAACAGGTATTAATGTCTAGACTCCGTTTAGGACACACGAGGATCACCCACGAATACCTTATATCTGGACAAAATGAACCAACTTGTGATATCTGTGAAGTTCGGCTAACAGTGAAACATATTATTGTGCAATGTCCCATGTTACAAATCGAGAGAGACTTATTCAACATCTCCCATAATTTACAAGAAATGTTAGACTATAGTAATACCAACAAAATCATACAATTTTTGCATGCTTTAGATATGACTAAGAAATTATAATTGTATTTCATCTACTCCACCGCTAATGACCCAATGGGTTGATGCGGTTATTTCTAATAAAAAAAAAAAAAAAAAAAAAAAAAAATCATTCATAAATAAACTCCAAAACTTGTATGCATTTTGTTGGGTATTATTAATATTGTCCTCATCCGTTCCTATCAAAGAGGTGTTATCAGCATACATCCGTAACATGAGACTCTGATTAATAGTTATCAAGATCATTGGTGTACAACAGAAATAAAATTGGCCCCAGTTTAGACCATTGCGGGACTACTATGTTTACCCTTTCAGTTTCAGAACTGTTACTGCTCCAGAAATGAGTTTGGTATGTTTACGTATTGCAGTCGAAGAAGGAAGAGATCCAACCAAGAGCTGACCCTCTATCTGTACAATTTTGACAATAAAAGCAATGCCTTGCTGATATCACAAAAGAACCATGCAGGACATTTTCTTGATTCAAAATATTCTCCAATTTTTTTAAAGAATGAAATTGTTGAATGATTATTGGTTGTTTTTTTCTGAAAATATCGTATGTATATTCAGTAAATCAATATTAAATTCTTCCATTCATTCAAGAAAAGGTGAGCCTAGAATATGACTCGTAGAGGATGAGAAAATTGAGAATGCGACAAAGTGGGACGGACATTTTATGAGACGGTCCTGTATTGAATAGAAGAATATTCATTTTGGTAGCTTGTTTTCACACATTAGTACCTTAATACTTCTCGTTGGAATGCCATATGCACACAGTCACTTGTTTGGTTCAAGTTAATTTGTTTATCTAGTAGTAATTGCTTTGTACATGGGAAATACACGGTTTGTTGTATCGTGTTTTGCCATTTTTAATGTACATTCGACTAATCCCAGACAGAGTGACTCTAGAAATCATAGAAAATATGAATAATTATGAATCGATATATACATACGGTAATCATTATTTCAAAAACGTACACTGAGAAAAATTTTGTTATTAAAGTTGTTGCGAAGATCTTTCTTGTTAATATACTACTACTACTATAAAAAAATCGAATTGAAGCAGCACTTTGAATTCCTACGACAGCATGGACGATTTTGTTGAAGGTTATATTTCTGTCATAGTAAGGTATGGTATAATGCTGAGGCTATTAGGCAGTCAGTGAGTTTATTTTTCAGAATTTTATAATTTTATGGCTGAATAATTGCTAGTGAGTTACATGCCTGTGTCTGCAAAGTTTTTGCTTACGATAACTGCATAATCTCATAGAAGTTCACCCACTTACGGCAATACAGTTGTGAACCTGCCACTAAAATATTACTTGATGAACCTATGACTGTTTGGTGCCTTACTGTGGTTATTCGATTTTTTGCTGATATTTGAACGAATGTTCCAACGATTTTAGTTTAGTAAAAATTGTTTAAAACAAATTTATTTTACAATTATAACCTACATTATGTTCACCATAGAAGGTCGAACGTTTTTTATAAATTAAGGTGCATTTAGTCAATATCATTTTGAAATTGTGCTTAAATTTATGATAAAAACGATAGTAGAATCTGTTATATCAAATAGCATCATTCATACAACAATATTTAGTTTATGCTAAAAACATGTCACTTTGAAAATCCCAACTTTATAAGAATCTTACTCTTACGACAAAAATATTGTCCATAATTCACGTGTACCTAAAGTTTCATGTCATAAAATGTAGCTGTCATTCTTAAATTTATGCCTAAATCTAAAATTTGTATAATATTAGGTCTCATACAAAATTATTTTTGAGGTTATGTTTATGTCAGTGCTTGTGCTAAAGTTACATTTATGTTGACTAAATGCACCTTTCATTTGTAAATGCTATAATTGCCATTTCCAAATACTAACATGGAAATATAACAGCTCAGGTGCCTTTGGAAAAATTTTCAAGCGGAAATTCACGCCATAGCAAGATGCATTCATTTCAACCTCGACAGGAACTACCGGAACAAGGAAATTGCAATCCTCTCCGACAGTCAAGCAGCCATCAAAGCGTTGAGCTCATATAACATCAACTCGAAGATGGTCTGGGAATGCCTAGAAAAACTTAATGATCTAGGCAGGAACAACAAGGTGATCCTCCTCTGGGTGCCTGGGCACGTCGGAGTAGAGGGCAATGAACAAGCAGACACCCTGGCACGAAAAGGGGCATCAACGCCACTGATCGGGCCAAAACCATTCTGCGGACTTGGAAAATCTTACTTCCAAGAAGAACTCAATAAAACTGAAGAAGCAATGAGAGCAACATACTGGCAAAGACTTCCAGGGCTAAGGCATGCCAAAGATCTCCTCGGCAATTTCAACCGAGCAAGATCGAAAACACTGATTAACCTCAGCAAAATTAGTCTAAAGACAATCACAGGATTTCTAACGGGGCATTGCAGACTCAAAGAACACCTAAGGAAGCTAGGCTTAGAGGAGGACAACACCTGCAGATTCTGTGGGGAACATCCAGAAACACCTCACCACATATTGATGGAGTATTATGCTGTACACCACAAAAGATTAAATATACTGGGATCACACCAGCTGACTGTGGAAGAAATACCACTGCTGCTGTAAACGAGAACACCTTGAGATAGCAGAAGAAGATGGGGCACAATAGATCTAACTAGGTCGCAGCGCATCAGTCACCATCCATACCTAACAATACAATACAATTGGAAAAATTTTAAACAATTATTTTGTTGATAGTTTAACTGGCTAAGCGGAATAATAACCTATAAATTGAATTCGTGGCAGAGTTTTTGAATCATTATTTTTTTTTTTTGGAAAATTGATATACGTTATGCAAATATTGTGAGCAATCTTGTGATATCAAAGTGTATCAGCCAAATTTCAAATATTTGTCGTACATCATTGATGAATGTAGTTTGGAGTGCAGTTTACAAAATCTATTTAGTACAATACAGAAGAATAGTATATTGTGTATCTAGTAGTAAAAGCAATACATTCCCGGACGACAATGTAAATTGTTGGCCTTTAACTACGAGGTACACATACTATTTTTTCTGAAATCGCAATCAGCATTATCATAAATCGAGGATATAACGTCAAAGTGACAACTATAAACCAAAGACTGATTTTGACGGCCTAGGCCGGCAAAGTACTTTTTCGGCAACCAAAATAGCACTTCCCGGCCTAGTCCGGGAAGTTCGTACTTCCCGGACTAGGCCGGGAAGTGCTCGAATTTTAATAAAATATTAATATAAATAAGAATTATAATGTTTCTGTTGGTACCTATCTTCTGTTCGAATTTCAATATATAATACAAATAAGAACTGAAATGTTCGAAATATTCAAATTTGGAATCGTTTCATCCGGTTAACAGATGGGTGAAAGTCGACATTTCTTCGTCTCTTAGACTAAATGCGTCTCATTGATTTGTTATTCTACATGGTTGCCGAAAAAATAGTGTAATAGTGTAATTTTGACTTGTTTAAAAAGTTAACAAAAAATATTATCATTTGAGTAAAATGTAAAGTCAATTTCATGTGTCATTACTTTGAAATAAAAATTACCACCTATAAATTTCGTCCAGGGTATCCTGGAGGATGGAAATTTCCAGAAAGATTTTGGGTTTCCATGGTAACCAAACTAAAAAATAGATCCTGATTGGCGGTGTGAAATTTTCATTATAATCGTTTCACACTAGAAGTTTCACTCACACCACCTACCAATGTTAAACAATGTGTGGTCGGCTACTGATCTAAAGAGCAATGAATTTTGACACCCATAATCTGGGTGATAATGGGTCCGACAGAGCTGAAGGATATGATGCATTAACACCCGAACTGGATACTAATTTTTGAACAATCTACTTATAAACACTAAGTGGTTGCAAACACATGTGTTATGGCATTTGAAATTCTTCTGCCTCATATAGTTACGTCTTTTGTTATGGAACGCATAAGGATATCTTCAAAGGGAGGTTATAAAAAGTAAGACAAACACGTTTCGTTTGTCAGGGTTTACGACAATTTGCTACCGTGTGAGTATTTATTTGAAAATTTCCTCAAAAATTTTACATATCGAATAAAATTGAAGGTGAATTGTGAAAATATAATGAGATTTGGAAGCGCGTCATTCTGCCTTTGAAGTTAATATTTTGTTATTCTCCGCTGTTGAAGTTTGATACATCATTATATATCGATTTGTAAAGTTTTGGTATCAAGTGAATAAGTTACCACTTTGATCAGACTAAAACCCATTATAGACCGGGAGGCGAGAGGGGTTTTGCATGTATCATAGGCCCCACGCTGAGACTCTGGGGGCTGATAGACAACGTTATTCCCCAATGTGAAATCCCGGTATGGCACCTCTGAAGTGTAGCTTTTAGGGGGGGTGTGTAATTAATATCCATGCCCATGGATTATAGGCCCCACTTTGATTCTTGTTTTATGTCGTCAAGGAGGTCGCCAAATTTCGCGAACTCAATATGCCATACTAATATGGCGTCACTTAAGGCCCACCATACTTACCGAAACGTGTAATTTTTTCACTGTGGACATGGATCATGGGCCCCACGCTGTTGTTTCGTGATCCTTGTTAACAATGAACTGTAGAACAAAGATTTAGAAACGCCATACCGCTGGGGCGTCGCCAAGTGGCCGCCATACTGGACCAAATATGTCATTTTTAGCAATGAACATGTCTAATAGGCCCCACTATGGAAATGTGTTTTCTTTGTTCACTTTGATGTCCTGAACAAAGTTCTGAAAGCGCCATACCGATGTGATGTCGCCAACGTCAGATATTGGCTTCCAAAGTTGTCACATTTTTATAGGTTAAGTGTATGAAAGGCCCCACTGCCATACTGACATTTTTATATGTATTTTGAAGTATACATTACGAATATATCACTGCCATACCGATGCGATGTCGCTAACGTCAGATATTGGTTTCCAAAGTTGTCACATTTTCATAGGATACGTGTATAGACCCCACTGCCATACCGGCATTTGTATGTATATTTTGAAGTATAAGGCACGAATATATCACTGCAATAGCCATGGCATGTCGGTAACGTGCACAATCAATCGTATATACAGGGTCCTGCAACTGCGCTCCGGTGATACATAGCTTCTAAACAGCGCAACTTAAAAATTTCTTTCGAATGCAAACATGCTTCCTTCGTGAGAGAATATCTTTGGAAAATATTTCGAAGTATATAAAAGTGCACCAAACCAAACTTATGTTTTTTGTAATGGAACACCCTGTATTTCATCACATGGTTGAATAAAGATTACTTCGACCATTCAAAAAATATAGGGTCTTGTATATCCATCAACGTTATTTTCGGAGATATATCGATATTACCTCAAAAAACATAACAGATTCAACACTCTGTAACTATTCGTGGAAAAATAATTATAAAACTTTATGGGAGGCGAAATGACTCCAATATGGTCTAGGTTCTGTAACATGACACACAGTTGAAATTTCATTAATTTTTGTGTACCAGATAGATGGAAACGAAAATTGAAATATATCTTGTTTTTTTCAAATGGAAACCCATACATTCAATTTCAGTATTGGAAAGGCCATACAATTTTCTTTTGAATGATATATCACACTTGGTATTTACTTCACCTTGTAAATAACGTAAATTTCCAATTGATTTGGACATTTTTTTGTCCGTCATTTTGACTTTTACAATTTGACATTAAATTCGTGATCAGCGACCTCGAAAACATGAATACAAGTTTGGAAGCAATTCTGCCAGGCTATTCCGGAGCGTCGGTAAAAAAAAAATATTTTTTTTTTGGTATGGCACCCCTTTAGCGACACGTTATCGGTGTGGCAGTGTAATCCCCGCTAAAGTGATCCAACAGAGCATCTTAAAACCAAAACGCCATACCGGTACCTATTAGACATGTTCATTGCTAAAAATGACATATTTGGTCTAGTATAGCGGCCACTTGGCGACGCCCCAGCTGTATGGCGTTTCGAAATCTTTGTTCTACAGTTCATTGTTAACAAGGATCACGAAACAACAGCGTGGGGCCCATGATCCATGTCCACAGTGAAAAAAATTACACATTTCGGTAAGTATGGTGGGCCTTAAGTGACGCCATATTAGTATGGCATATTGAGTTCGCGGACTTTGGCGACCTCCTTGACGACATAAAACAAGAATCAAAGTGGGGTCTATGATCCATTGGCATGGATATTAATTACACGCTTGAAAATTCACCCCCCCCCCTAAAAGCTACACTTCAGAGGTGCCATACCGGGATTTCACATTGGGGAATAACGTTGTCTATCAGCCCCCAGAGTCTCAGCGTGCGGCCTATGATACATGCAAAACCCCTCTCGCCTCCCGGTCTATCAATAAAGGAAAATGTGGAAAAGGAAATGGGTATACAGTGTGTTTCACTTCTCATGAAAACACCTTCGTATCTTCCGCAATTTTTGACATAGAACTACGAAATTATTTTGGATCGATGGATAGATACACTAGAAATAAACTCACTGCACGTAATAGGTCATTCTACGTTTTTTAAATTAATCTTCATTCAATTGAAAAGGATATCATAATATAAACACAATAATGAAAAAAATATGCAACAAAAATAAAAATGATAGTTTTTTTTCATCACATGAATATGGATAATACCACAGCACATAATGACATAATAAAATAACAAAACAACAATAAAACAACAAAATACCAATAGCAGTAAAATAGCAAAGAGACAAATACTTGAAAATTAAAAACAGCTGGAGTTTATGCCAGTGAACGACTCTTATTATAGTATTATACTAAATAACAAGTATCCAAAAATAAGTTAAAACGGTACATTACATTCACAATGAGATCACATAGTAGCCAGAAAACAAAGAACCAATATTTTTACAAATTTATATAATTCAAGGGATTGCCCTTAATTTTACAAATGCCTTGGAAAAAAAATCAAACAGATGGCTGGTTACGAATGATTTTAATCACATTCTTCTTGAAGCTATCAATAGATTTAAGATTCTTAATACTCTCCGGGAGTTGATTGTAACTATCAAAACCTTTGAAGAATAGTGAGTTCATAGTACTGGTTTTCTTAGTTCTAGCTATATTCAACAGATCATTATTCCGTGTAGGATAATTATGAGTATCCCTTCGATGAATGATGTAATTATTGAAATATGATGGAGCAAGATTGTGTAATATTTTGTAAATAAATAACATTGTTCTCAAGAAAATGTTTTGCTTCACATTCAACCACTGTAGAGATGTCAACATTAATGTAATGGGGGTGTTATATGCGATATTATGGCAGTATGGCCTTCTCATGAGTATCAGGTTACAAGCGATAACAATTCTCTCGGAAAAGCTGATCTTTGTTATCAGCATCCGCAGAGTTCCACGATGGGAACTGCCGATGCTGAATCAACACTCTGTATTGCTATAAAAGACAGAACACGAGTTCGCTAGTTCAGTTCAATAAAGCTCGTTACTGTATCAACTCGTATTTTTGTAACGGTGGTACAAACCACCTCGTATATTCTTTTTAAAAAGTCCTTCTCGTAATTATCGAGATAACAGGAGTATAACGATTGGTTTTCAAAATAATTCTCATACCACAATTCTGTCATTTTTGTAGTTGGCCCATTTTGTTACCATTAAACATATATAAAACTGAGGAACAGCATTCAAAGTGTACACCGTTATTTTGATTGAGTTGATAAATGTTGCCAAATTCTGCTGAAGAACAGTTTTTTTGACATTTCTTTATGAATATAATTGAAGTGGTCATCAAAAGTAAGAACATTGTCAATTTGGAAACCCAGATATTTCATGTTACAAGCTATTTCAATTGACTCATTATTTATTTGACACTGAGGTAAACAAGAATAAATTTCCACAGATTTATTGTCTACGCGACATGTTTCGATACACAGTATCTTTCTCAAGCGAATGTAATACATTAAATTATTCTACGTTGAACATTATTTAACTGAATATTTTTTCTTAAATGTCAAATTGATTTCAATCTCAATTTCAACATTTCATTTGAGCGAAAAGCTATGTTTTTTGGCAAATAAACATTTTTTCTGTTCTCTGACAGTAGCACAATATATTTTGTAATGATTACATTTTTTTGGCCACCATGTACAAATAATTATGTTAATGTTTTCATCACTGAATAGAGAATTGACTACCCTTCCAAATGAGCTATTACACGACCCCTATTCTCATTAAAAAATCATCGATTACGTTATCACTCCCAGATGGATAACGTCACTAGTATCATTGTTTATATAGAAGATAGTTAGTCAACCTTATGGGATTATAATTGGATCAAAATGGATGCGACATGTAGATGGCGATAGTGAGATCGCATCCAAGTCATGTCGTAACTTGATTGAAACAATGGGACAGCATTAAAATCAGGGTTTTTTGAAGAAACCTGCATTAAAATGACGTCAAATTTTCATGTCTGTAACTAATCACGCTAGATGACACTCGCGTTTGGATCCAATACCTTTTCCACAGGCATTGACTAACTATCTTACTTCTATATAAACAATGCTAGTATGATATATCAGCCACAAAATCTTAATTTAAAAATGAAAATCAACCTGTTTCGGGATTTTTCTCCAAAGTAGCCTATTCTCGTAAAATTTTATTCATTCCATAATTTTTCCCCTCACTGTATATCAAGAGTTGAAGCGTTACTTTGTCGAAGAATTGACGTTGCTGTGCGGAGAGTAGCCAAGCGACGCACAACGTTTCCCCTTGTTAATTATTCTATCCCAGCTAAAGGCATTACGCGATTTTTAACTTAAATTATGTGTTTTATTCATTCGGACTTGAAACATCCAAAGGAAATACTTCTAGTTCTAATTTAAGTAGGGTCATTTGAAATGTTTCATACACAGACCATGCATCCTGGAGACGGGCATAGGCGCGAGAGAAGTTGAATGGAGGAAAAATGTTCCTAGGAAATTTTCAGGATAATTATTGGATGTCCAATAGCTATTTGTGTACCTACTAGTTGGAAGTAAGTTTTTCTAATAAGAGCTTGAATGTCCTGTGATTTTTATGGTTTCCTACTCACTTGCTCCTCTACGTAAAAGTTCACACTGACTGCAGTTGCTCGATTTGAGTGATTGGTTAGTTTTTGCTTTTTTACATCAAGCTAATGTTTGGGTGCCATTCCACTGATCCTATTGATTCCCAGAGGTACATTTTTTGTACCAAATAGTGCAGGTTAAATTATTTAAACGCCTTAAGGGAAGGCCGCTGGCTAACATTGAAGAAGGGCATGGGTAGATAGTAAAACAAGCGCCACCCGTTTTATAACCCCTTTAGGACTCAACAAAATATGTTAGAAATTAAAACGAAAGATGATAATCAAACTTCAGTTCTGTTTGAACGATAATTTTATATAGAAATTGATGAAATCTCATTGAGTTTTCGACTAAATATCGTAAGTAAAATACGCAATGAGCAGAATCATACTTATTCGAGAGACCACTTTGTCAATCAGACTTGTTGAAAGCTGGCAATTTGCCCATGATACAGACTATACTAACAGACTAAAAAATCACACAATTTTCCAGTATTTCTCCGTTACTAATGATCCCATCGGCTCATTTTGTACCAAATTCAATTCTCCACTGTTTTTCTTACTGTATCAACCAGATTGCTGCGTATTATAACTGTTTATAGGACATTAATAAATGATAGTTTCGAGTTCAATTATAACAGAATATAACTACGGACTGTCTTTCATGTGCTGGCACAGTCGTTTTCCTAATAGTATGTTTGTTAACAAATAATCCATTTTGTGCTGTATTGTTTGGTGTTAATAGGTATTTTCGCTCATCGCAAAATCTAGTAAATTGCCTCCAAACGTACTCCTTCGATTTCTTTGTATTTTTCAGTTCATTTTCATAAATTTTTTCGTTGATTTATTCGATTGAATTTGTTATGGATGTTTAATTACATCACTCTTTATATGGAAGAAAGGGAGGTTATCAGTTTTTGAAGTATATAGAAAAGTATTATTTGTCTGTTATTGTTACTGAAATAAAAGGAAAGTTCAAAGCCACAATCAGTAGTTTTCAAATCTGATCAATAGAATTTATCCCAAATTTTCTCATTTTTAAATGCGTACAAATCGCGATAACTTATATTTGTCGTTTAACTGACAGTTACACATATCGAACTTGACGGGCCAATCAGAGTCAAGTTTGGTATTATCGATAATCCGAACTTGACTAGAGCTCCTGATTGGTTCCTTTGAGAAATGCGTGAAACAGTCGGGGGTAATACCACGAGTGATCGCAATACTATCGATAGTAATTCTGTCAGAATTCAATGAGATCAAATTGCTTGGTAACACCACGAGTCCTGTAGGACGAGTGATGTTACCTCAAAGCAATTTGATTGAGTTTAAGATTTTTGACAGAATTATCGATAGTATTGTGAGCACTAGTAGTACTTATTGAGATGATTTCACGAACCAACAAAGCAAAAAAAGTTCCATTGTCGTGAATTCTTCAATAGTTTTAGATAATGCCTGAAAGACATTAAGTCTGTAAGATTGACATTCATAGTAGCAAGATGATATATTCCCCGTTGTTGTTTGGATACATTGTTGCCATGACAAAGTGGTATTTCCGGCTCGAAAGTTAGGAACTGCGTATTATCGAGTCATACGTCCCTCATTCCCAGTTAACACAAACCTGTAGGCGATGTCACTTTCTTGATTATTGTGGTAACAGTATGAGTTACTTATATAAATTGCTGTTACCGCTTTGTGATGCCAACTACGTATTATGAATTGTTCACAATTTTCTTCTCGTTAGTATCGCTTTGACGTACAAAATGTGCAGAAAATTGCGAAGCACATTGACATGAATTTTGATTTCATTGCTGAAGCAGTGACCTAAATAACCGGCATTAAGCGTTGTTTGTCGAGACTTTCGAGAGTCGGGTGTAGAACTTGTAGGTATTGGGTTGATGTCACGGCGTCATTTTATCAATATTCTATAAGCATTTGTGATAGTATTCAGTGTTATGTTTAATTCTTTCTCTTTCAATAGTTAATTCAAGTGTGTTTGTTAACATCATCTAAGATTCTTCAGTATCTCTTCAAGGACAAGAACGGTAAGTGAAACGGTACATTCAGTGTTTTAAAAATTCGGCATTTTCAGGTTAGGTACTGATTTCGTCGGAAGAAAATGCTGTACAAAGAACTAGAATTGAATTTTAGTATTTTCTGTATTTCAATATTTTGTTTTTGTTATGATTTAGGTTTAGCTAGTGCTTTTAATGCATTGTTTATTAGAAGTATATATTATGGAATCAACTCACGTATTTGTTTTCTAGCATCCCGTGTTATAAAAACCATAATTCATTACCTATTGCTTTGGATAATAAATTTGAGGTACTTATTATTTCTGTATTCATGTTGAAACAGTCCGAAATTTGTTTCAACCTCGAATTTTCCATATTTCTTATTTATTCAGGTTCCTAATTGAATATTGATGTGGCACTGATTTGATTCAACGGGAAGTTTTATACATAAGGCAGTGTTATATGGGCATATAATTTGCAAAGTGAGTGCAGAACAATTGATTGTTATATGGTGATGAAGTTTTAAAAGAATCACAATTAGCAGGTTGGTTTAAATTTTGAAATGTCTAAACATTTCACTATCTTTTTCCTGTTTATTTCACACCTTAATGTGTGAATGAATATATAAAATATTTGGTTCATTACATTAAATTAAGCATGCTGCAAATTATATTTAACGAATTTTAAAATTGAAGTTCTGAAATGAATCTGTTATCACAATTATTGTTGTTTTACATGTTTCTGTTCATTATGAATTGGAAATACTTACATGAAACTCTCGAAAAGTCTGAACGAGTAACAGGCGAGTTACATTGTTAGCCACAATCAAAACCTACAAAATCATATATGTACCTATGAATTTATTATAGAATTCAAAATTTGAAGTGTTTGTGACAAATAAAAGAGAAAGTGAAGCGCATTTTCAAATAAGTACCAGTTCATTCAATTGCACATTGTAAAGTTAAATGATTTCGATGTGCATTTGATTTCGCAGTATAAAGATAATCTCACATAGGGCTAGTTTCGAGTCACATTTGGCATCACAATTTGATGTCTCGAAATGACCAACGAGGCACCGAATAGATGTTTTCGCGATAGTAATGAAAGTCACATTTCGATTCACTGATGTGATCTGAAACATGAAAGTGAAGCCCACTACCATCTCTGAGATCATTTTGTGTCAACTGGGTTGGTCCTACTACTGCATGAAAGGAGGGTTTCATACGGCGAGTGAAATTATCAGCAGTTATATTCCGACAAAATGCTGAATTTTCAAAAAATTCATTCACCTTGCTGTCACGAAAACTGTGTTGCTTAGAAACACCACGAGAGCTTGCTCGAGTGGTGTTTTGTATAGCAACACAGTTTGAGCGGCTGGCAAGATCAGACAATTTTACGAATACATTAAATTATTATGGACTAAATGCAAATTGCAGGATTCATCTTGTGTAATTAATGTCAGTTGAAGAGTTGAACCGTCAAACTGACGTTTCTATAATTAAAGTGATTGTTGTATCTATAGAAAAGCATAAATCACAAAAAATGAGAAATAAAAGTTTCTATGTTTTTATACCACTTCTATTGTCCATATAGGACGCAACTGCAGTAACGTTGGTTACAAATAGAAGTGGTATAAAAACATAGAAAGTTTTATTTCTCATTTTTCGTGATGATTTCCTACCACGTAGTAACGGCTACATCCATCAATTTATTAAAAGTAGAAATAAGGAAGAGGCGAAACACCGATTTGAAAATACCATGGGCTGGAGACAGTGTTTTCGAAAAGTCCTTTTCTCATTGTTTTGAATTCAAAAAATGATGGCATTTGATTGGTTTATATGATATGACGGAAATTGTCAGCTAAATCGCTTTGGTAACCATATTGTGTAATTTTTCCTTTTTCCATTCCTGTTAGCACCTTCTTTATGTCTTTCGGACCTCGATGGCATATTTTATTTCATGCATGTTGTTAGTTGAGATTTTGGAAGTGAATAGAGGAATTCAGATTATTGAAAGTCTCGTTATTTTAAACCCAAACAAAGAAAATATTGAAATAATTATAATTGAGTTTCAGCAAATGCAGGAGTTTTACGTTTCGGTCTACAAATATGAACATTGCAGTGAAAGGTTCGAATATGCACTCCTACTTGAGAACATTGAACAATAGGGATCCAAAGGTAATCTTACCCAGAAATGCTGCTAAACAAAGGAAAACAACCCTGAAATGAGAATGCCTACTTTCTCTAATGTTTCATTTCGTTAGAAAAAGACGAAGGTTGGTTTCATCTTTGGTTGATTGTTCAACTGTGAAATCAAACAATATGTGGTGCACTAATAATATAGTTGAGTATGAATAACACCCTGCTTTTCCAATATTCAGTATTCGCCACTGGTGCAAAACTTATTTTCTAATGAATTGTTCGAAACTACAACTTTGAATCATATTGAATAAACATTATATGCAAAATATAAACATAATTTGCATTAAGTACACATTTTCAACGTTTGCGAATAATCAACAAGAGAACACCTGGTCGAGTATTTTCCACCTGTTTCTTCAGCGATGAGCCACATCTTTCTTTATGATGTACCTGCCACTCCTGAATTACTATTTGTCTTCCTAATTCGAATCAAAAATAACAAATTATACGTGTTATTCCGAGAAATGGTGACATATGTTCTGACTAGTTTTCTCCAATAAACTCTGATAACTATACTGAAAAAAATGTTTACATCACTAAACAGAAATTATTTCTAGCTATAAGCTGTCGTCAAGTGCTTGAACTACTTATTTATTGATTTACTTAATTCGTAAGAAAAAACTCAACTCTGATGAGTGTCAGCATTCGATATGTCAATTTAAGTGTAAATATGAACATCTAGAAAAATCTTGGATCATGTCGAAAATGGATATGGCGCGAGTGGTAATGTATTATATCATTAACTACTTTTCTGCTTCAACTGTAGAGGAAACTCCTGATTGGATAATTATTTCGTTAGGCAAGACAAGATTGATTACATGGTTTTGGAAAATCATATACTCAAAACTAACAAAAAATATCATAAAAAAAAACAAACTTTAGTTAAAAAACTTGCAACATAAACTAAATTCCGAGAATTGGAATAGCGTTCTCAATAATAGAGGAGTTTATAATGCAACAGACGATTTTTTTCTTAATTTTGAGTTACAACTCGAAATCAGCTTAATTTCGAATTTTGACTCGAAATTAGTGTTAATTTTAACTTACAACTAGAAATTAGCCTAATTGACAGGAGTCAACAGATACAAAATATTTACCTATAAGAAGAGAATATAAAACTCTAAAGCCTTGATAAATACATGGTCTTATAGGGTCAATACGGGAAAGATAAATACTTTACAAAGGATATAGAATAGAGGAAAATAATCAAGAACTAAAAGAGTACGAAAGCGTAGAAGGGCCACAACAAATTTTAATTTCATTTCAAAATAAATTCCGGACTTCCGGAATTCTGACTTGCATCTCAGAATTCCGACTTGCATCTCGGAATTCCGACTTGCAACTCGGAATTCCGACTTGCAACTCGGAATTCCGACTTGCATCTCTGAATTCCGACTTACATCTCAGAATTCCGACTTGCATCTCGGAATTCCGACTTGCAGTCCTCTTTTTTTTATCACAACAAAGGACCACGCACACATCTTATGGGAAAAAGCCTTTCGGTGAAAATGGCTGAATTTTTCATGTTGTAGCTGCAAAGTCTCCATTGTCCCAACTCGATTGTATGACCAGATTCGACGCTAGAAGGCACCAAATCATTAATTTAATACACAGGGTGTTACGTTTGGAATTCCCAAGTTGGGGTCGATTACGGTGAAATCGGAACTGATGTAGGAGTATGAAATATTGGAAAATTTTCTAATTCTTAAATCCAATACCCCAGACAGGTACAACCTATGCTATGTCTCATCTGAGGAAATCGTTGACACCTGGTAAATTCTTTCACGAACCGTTAAGATACCTGGAATAGTCGGGTGAGGAATTTGTTGAATTCAACATAGAGCCCTGACTTGTTGAATGTTCATCTTGATTTGACAATTTCCCTCATATCATATAAACCAATCAAATGCCATAATTTCTTGAATTCAAACCAATGAGAAAAGGACTTTTCGAAAACATTGTCTCCAGCCCGTGGTATTTTCAAATCGGTGGTACGTCTCTTCCTTATTTACACGTTTCCTTAGTTACAACAATCACTGTAAATATAGAAACGTCAGTATGAAGGTTCAACTCTTCAACTGACATTAATGACACAAAAGATGAACCGTTCCTGCAATTCGCATTTAGTCCATAATAATTTAATGTAATTTAATCGTGAAATTGCCTGATCGAATATCTCTTCAAAATGCAGAATTTTCAAAATACTTTCACCTTGCCAGCCGCTCAAACTGTGTTGCTATACAAAACACCACTCGAGCAAGCTCTCGTGGTGTTTCTAAGCAACACAGTTTTCGTGGCAGCAAGGTTAAAGTATTTTTTGAAAATTCAGCATTTTGTCGGGATATTTATACTGACAATTTTCCTCCTCATATTATATAAACCAATCAAATGCCATCATTTTTTAAAAAGGACTTTTCGAAAACACTGTCTCTAGCTCCTGGTATTTTCAAATCGGTGTTTCGCCTCTTCCTTACTTATACGTTTTCTTAGATATAACAATCACTGTAAATATAGAAACGTAAGTTCGAAGGTACAACTCTTCATTAATGATAGAATATGAACCGATCCTGCAATACGCATTTATAGACCGTCAGATAACGACAGATTTTGCTGACTCATTTTCTCTCTTCTGGGATTTTAACCACTGGAAATTATGTCAGTGAAAATTTAGCGATCGGACGTGTGCTAGGCATATAGAAAATTCATTTTCCCTTTGCAGAAAAAAATAGTTTTTTTTATTTTCTCGTTTATGGCATTTTAACACATGAATGTATAACAATTTAATAGTGAAGAACTAAAGCCATAAGATTTGCACGTGCTTAAAGGGTTGAAATAGGGACGCGAACTTGTGAAAAAATAGTTGGTTGCTGATGCATTTTCTCGCTTATGGCAATCAACAGAACGAAATTTAATATCGTTAGGAACCCGAAAAAAAATTCCCATAAGCCGGTCAGCTGTTGAAGTATATTTTCCGGACGGAAAATTTTGTGAAAATTTTTGTCGTTTTCTGGCAAACTTTCTCGTGAACGAAATAATGTGCAATAGAAAGTTATTAATATGAAAGTCTGTCATATAAAAAGCCATAAGTCTAGTTCGTGTTTATCATACTATATGAAACTGGAAAACTTGCAGAAAAACAAAGGAAATTTTGTTCATTTTCTCGTTCATGGGAATTGGCACGTAGGAAGAAAAACTGATTTCAAGACTAAATAAAAAAAAGCCCTAATTCGGAAACATGATTACGATGTTTTATACAGTGAGGTCCTGAAGTAACGGATACATTAATTTTCTACGTTATTATTTTTTAACAAAAACCTCGAGTTTATGTTTTCGAAAAGACACTCTGTGACATAAAAAAATCACCCCTCCTGCACCCCCCTCAAGGTGACAGTCATTCACCCAATTTTTTTAATGGAGCAGGGGCGGTCGGTTGAAAACCCTTGAGATTCACCAATCCATTGAAGAACAGAATTTTTTGGGGTTCCAAATATTTTCAGAAATTCCAAGGAACCTATGTTATGGGTAGTTTTTAGAGAAACCCAGAATGATAATCTAGAAGATCAGCCCATCTTAGGCCACAACGGTACTTGTAAGTCCAGTGCTAGGACATCAGAGACTTGTGCACACATATCCAGTGTGATATGGTTCCTATGATACGCAGGAACCAACAAAATATTACATTTCCTTCTGTTCACCATTTGAATTGTACCGAAGACACTGCAAATCAATTTCAACATATGGTCCAGAACTGCTTCTAATCTGGAAATGAATTCGATTTTTCTTTTAGACATAGAAGCAATTTATTATTCTGGAACTTCTACTTCTAAAAGGCGTCGGGGAATTACGCAGTTAAGATATTTAACTTATAGGGGTTGACGCAAAATTGCTTGAATTGTGTTTACAACCCCTATCAGTTTGTCACAATAATGCCCATAACTATTTTTTTTCATAAAAAATTATTTAAAAAAATTAATTATTTGGTTCCATTGTATCATTCGTCTTTAGTTTATACAATTACTATGGATCTTCATCAAGTAACGGCCGAATCAATCAGATATTTGGTTCCAATATTACTATCATACTTCCGATTTTTTTTATGGCCTAAGAATGAAGTTTGCAATGCATATGCCAAATCCCATGGAGGAAGAAATGAGCAATTTTATCTTTACTAATTTCTCGCAGCAGAATTTTCAAATAGTTGTATTTATTTATGCAGTGTGACCCATTTAAAATGGAAGCACTCATATCAAACTTTAATTTTTCAACCAATTGGAATAATTTTTTTTCAATAGGTAGACATTCAAAAAGTCCATCAGGACACCAAATTTAATGAGTAATTCTTCATTTTCTGGGTCAACTGTTATCATTTTTCAAGGTTAAAAATCTAATATTATTTTCTTAGAAGAAATCTCATCAATCCACTGGATTCGCGACATTTTTAAATAGTTCTTGTTAAAAGTTTGTTGAAACTCGTCCATCAATAAGAAAGTTACAAAAAAAAAAAAAAAAATTTTTAAAAATATGCCGGTTAATTAACCCACCAATTCAATTTCAGAACAAAATTTGGATTACACCAAGAAGTCTCAAAATATCACTGGTCAAAATCTGTTCATAAATAAGAAAATTACTGGATAACAAAATTTGAAAAATATGTTGATGGAATTTCATGAAAATATCATTTTATTTAATGATTTTTCATTATTATTTATCAATAGATTTTGTTGAAATTCTGATCAGTGATATTTTGAGACTACCTGAATCCAGTGGTGTATTCTGAATTTTGGATAAGAGTAGAAATTGAAATGGTGGGTTGATTAAACGGCATATTTTTTAAATTTAATTCTCCCATAACTTTTTTATCGATGGACGAATTTCAACAAAATTCCAAAATTAACCATTTGAAAATGTCACAATTCCAGTGGTGTAGTCTGATTTCTTCTCCAAAAATTGTTTATAAATTTTTCAGTTTTTTACCTCAATAAAAAAAAGAATAGTTGGCCCTGAAAATGAAGATTTATTTATGAAATTTGGTGTCCAGTGGACTTTTTGATTATCTACCTAATAAAAAAAAAGCATTCCAATCGGTTGAAAAAAGTATGATTTATAAGGGTGCTTCCATTTTAAATGGGCCACAATGTATAAAACATCGATATCATGTTTCTGACTTATGGCTTTTTTTTTCTGGTCTTGAAATACTATTTTCTTCTCACATGCCAATTCTCATCAACGAGAAAATGAAAAAATTTCCACACATTTTCCTACAACTTTAAAACTTATGGCTTTTCTTGAGGTACATGCAAAGCTTATGGGAATTTTATTATGATGTTTATCCATCAACAGAATATAGATATAGAGATATAGAGATTCATGTAGATTAGCATTCAAAAACCTGAAAATACTCACCTTGGCGGAAATATATATTTATGAAATATGTATATATGTGTACAAAAATAGGTAATTATTTGCTTCCAATCAAAACATTCATGAGCATGAAACCAGATCCAAGAATCTATTGATGCCAGAAGCACACAGGTCCTCATTTTATCCGAAAAATCTTCAATTTATGGGCTGTAAAGTATTTAATTCACTAACCAAAGATATACAGACATCCCCAAATCTCTTTATTTTCAAACAACGGGTGAAAGAGCTACTACAAGCGAGAATCTGTTATACATTGGAGGAATATTTCAATTGTCCCTGAATTGTAAATGTCTATTTTATCAATTTTATTAATTCTATGAATTTTTTATGACATGATATTTTAATTTGTTGACGTTCAGTCTGTATTATGTAATTCTCCACACGTGGCTTTGACGTTTTCTTTTATTATTGTGCTATGTTTACTGTTTGTATTATACATGTACTTTTAAATTGAAGAATTAAATTATTATTATTATTATTATTATGGTTCAAATGCCATAAACGAGAAAGTTTGCCGGAAAATGAAAAAAAATTTCACAAAATTTTCCGTTCGGAAAATATACTTCAACAGCTGACCGGCTTATGGGAAATTTTTTTCGGGTTCCTAACGATATCAAATTTCATTCTGTTGATTGCCATAAGCGAGAAAATGCATCAGCAACCAACTATTTTTTCACAAGATCGTGCCCCTATTTCAACCCTTTAAACACGTGCAAACCTTATGGCTTTGGTTTTTCACTATTAGATTGTTATACCTATTCATGTGCTAAAATGCCATAAACGAGAAAATGGAAAAAAAAACAAATTTTTTCTGCAAAAGGAAAATGAATTTTCTATATGCCTAGCACACGTCCGATCGCTGAATTTTCATTTTTTTAGCTCAACACTGACACAATTTCCAGTGGTTAACATCCCAGAAGAGAGAAAATGAGTCAGCAAAATCTGTTGTTATCTGACGGTCTATTAGTCCATAATAATATGATGTATTCGTGAAATTGTCTGATCGAATATCCTTTCAGAATGCAGAATTTTCAAAATACTGTCACCTTGCCAGTCGCTCAAACTGTGTTGCTGTACAAAAGAAAGTATTTTTTGAAAATTCAGCATTTTGTCGGGATATTACCACACTGAACACAACTTTTGTGGCGTTACTCCAAGTGAGATAGATGTCTATTCGCACCTCAACATATTGCAAGTTCAACATTTGCCACAATCATCAATCACCAAATTAAATGCCGTGATCAACAACACAAACCCCTCTAATATTTATAGGTTCCATGGCACATATAATTAATGCCGCCAAACTGAACAAACTCTCATCACATTAAATCACCTCCATTAATTTGAATAGAGAACCGATAATGGATAAATCATCGACAACAAGAAATGGTAATGATCCCGTCTACAAAACCGTCTGAAACTGTATCCATATCGGGAGAGAGACGACTACACCTGTTCGTCACTTCCTTTTATGCCAAGATCTTAGCACCTGGCTAACTCAGATTTACCGTTTATAGATCCTATTTTTATCAACCACGTAATCTGACAAACGATTAAAAGATCACCATCTTCTGATTGTTTCTTGTGATGAACGCTTGACATCTATCTACGGACGCGGACACCTTTGGTGTTTTTGCCAAGGTTCGCGAATGGTAAAGAAAAACACGCAACCTGACTTTATTCGAACTATACCAGGGGTATACGAAATCAACCTATCATTCAATCTACTTTCAATTTTCCCATGCAAGGATCACCAACACCATATCAAACTATTTGTCTCACGAATCTCACACGAATTTTTTAGTGTTTTGAGTGGCTGATTTACACAAATGGTACAGAAAGTAGCTATTTTCATGGCGGTTTTTTTTCACTTTTGAAACAATTTCTTCACTTTCAGGACGATTATTGTTACTTTCGAGACGATTTTAGGAAAAATAACATTGGTGAGTGTTTTTTCGCTTTTCAAATCCAAAAAATTTAAATCAGTAGTTAAAGTGAGGCTGAATGACCCCACATGAGATTAGAGAATCTACCGAAGCGGTTATTTAGGAATTATTGCCGGCAAAGTCAAAAGAGATGTATGAATTGGTCTACAATTTATTTCAGAAATGAAGTAATGATAAAAAAGGGTAGACTATTGCAACCGTATTTTCTAAAAAGTTAAATAAGAAGGAGCAATGCAGACGGCAGCTCTTCGTCGGTAGGCACTATGGATTCGTTCATACTATATAACAGAATTATATCATTGAGCAGTAACAGAATGCTCATAAAAATAAGAGGGGGCGCCACAGCAACTTTTAATATGTCTATGTCAAAGAGTACTTACTTGGAAAAATGAGCAACCGAATAACGACTATTAGATGTTATACCCAAAACTATAAGAGACTTTACCATACGATGTTGTCAAGTTGAAAAGTGTTAATCAATAAATAAATAAAACATAAATAAACACACAAACATTTAATATGAATTAATTTTCACTGGTCAGAGTCAATATTAGATATCTGTTGCATATGAGGTTAGATTCATTACATATAAGATTTTATTAGGAAATCAATTTTCCCAGCGCATAGTACTATGTAGTGGTTTACAGATAGTCTTTGAAAGATATAAACTTCAACCGGAGAATATCAATATTGACTAAGAATTATTAATTAAAATTGAAATGGTAGGATTTCATTCTATATAAAAAATTGTAAGTGAAACCTGTTCTTCTGGTTACACCACCGTGAAGATTTTGGACTCGATCCTATGCCAATCCGGACTGGAGTGAGGAGTACTTTCCTCCTCACTCCAGTTTTTTTCAAAGCTAAACGTCTCTTGGAATCATCACTTTCAAAGTAAGTACAATACACTGTGTTTCATTCACAAATAATCTTAAAAATTTCTAACCTCACAACTGACTGATGTGACTATAATTCCGTATTACCGGGATATTCACACAACAGTAAGTCAGAGTGTGGAAACACTATTGAGAAAAAAACATTACCTAAATCTACGAGGATATATTGAAAATTTCTTAGCCTACTATAGAACCAAACAAAATTTCAATGTCAAAATATTTTATTACTCAACATATTCTCCTCTTAATTGGATACATTTATTACAGCGAACCTGCAACGTCTCTAGACCTTTCAAAAAAAATGTTTCTTCTTACTCTGCAAACCAGACCTCCACAGCTTTTATTACCTCCTCGTTGGAAGAAAATTTACGACCTTTTAAACTTTTTTTCAGTTGAGGAAAGAGATGATCGTCATACGGAGCCAAATCTGGTGAATAAGGGGGGTGTTCTAGTAATTCAAACCCTAAATCAAGAATTTTTTGCATGGCAACATGAGATTTGTGTGCAGGGGCGTTGTCCTGCAAAAACAAAACACCTTTGGATAGCTTTCCGCGTATTTTCTCTTTAATTTTTTCCCGTAGAGTGGTCAGTAATGTCGAATAGTAATCTCCAGTTATTGTTCTACCCTTATCCAAAAAATCAATCATGATTACTCCATGGCAATTCCAAAAAACTGAAACAAGAACTTTTCCAGCAGATTTTTGGACACGAAACTTCTTAGGTCTTGGAGAACCGAAGTGTCGCCATTCCATCGATTGTTGCTTTGTTTCTGGATAGTAGAAATGTACCCAAGTCTCATCCATAGTAACAATTCGGTTTAAGAAGTCTACATCGTTTTCAAATCGAGCACAGATCGAACGCGATGCTACTACCGTTGCACGCTTTTTGTCAACATTCAAACATTTGGGGATCCATTTTGCAGCAATTTTTCTCATGTCCAAATTGACGTGAACTATATGATGAACGCGTTCATATGAAATATTCAGTGCTTCAGATATCCGTTTTAGCCCAATTCGACGGTCTGTTAAAATCATGTCATGAACTGCATCGATATTTTCGGGGACTGACTCAGAAACTGGCCTTCCCGATCGGTCATCATCTTCAATGGAAAATTTACCTCTTTTGACGCTTGCAGTCCAATTTTCCACGGTCGCATACGAATGACTTCGATCACCTAGAGTATTAGCATATCTTCGTAAATCTGCTTACCTCTTAACCCTTTTATATACTGGTACTTGATGATGGCTCGATACTCCAATTTTTCGATTTTCACAATTTCGGTGGACATATTTTTTTTTTAAATTTATTGCGTAACTCTGGTTTACTTTTTTGACGTCAAACTTTACACTGACACTTCTAATCAGTTATTGTTCGTTGCTATGGTTACGCAATATTTTGTTTATGCAGGGAACTGGTCTAGGCTAACTAGATATCAATACATCCTCGTATAAATACAGGACAAAAACATTCACAATATACTTTAACTTTTTTTTAGTTTATTTTCATATATATTCATATTATATTCATAAATGTATGAATACACTTTTTGTTAATCATGTGTAAGGTATTTCCTTATCAAATATATTTCAACTGGTGTCTTTTTACCTCTTACATATTCATTTATTTATCATTATACAGTATGTCCTTGAAACCATGCACGAATAGGTCATTGAAAAAGTTTAAATACCTAAGTCTAGAAATTTCCTTTTCCGAGTTTGAATGAAAATTAATTTTTTGATATCAAAGTATGCAAAGGTTTTGGAAATATTGAACTTCAACCTAGTTTTCTGAATAGCTTTTTTCGTTATCTGTTAGGGAGGTCAGAAGTTTCTATTAAACTCACTGACCAAAAGAGAAATTTTTATGAACATATCTTTGTTTTATCATCCTATCAAACCTGATGTCACTGAACTCGTAATAATTGGAATATTTATATACTGTGATCATTGTCTGGAGGTTCGCCATTTCCATGAATTTCA
Source organism: Chrysolina oricalcia (assembly GCA_944452925.2). Taxonomy (NCBI): domain Eukaryota; kingdom Metazoa; phylum Arthropoda; class Insecta; order Coleoptera; family Chrysomelidae; genus Chrysolina; species Chrysolina oricalcia. Next base: position 55,518,463 of record OX101825.2, read on the forward strand.
AATTGTTAATTCAGTAATTCAATATCTTATCTTATTATCTACACGTTGTAATTTTTATCGGGATATTAGCCACGTCTTCTACATAAAGATTTTGTTTTGACTAAAATTTCTCGACTTATTTCATATGCATAACAATGATGACGCACGAGTAAAGATAAAATAATCGAACTGTATAAACACGAGGTGTTTCGACTGAAGCCACAAATGTGTGGTGGGCTTCCCGTTGTTGGCAATTTCTGTTTCTCTTTTTACATCCACGTGTTGTACATCTCACTTGATTTTACCGTACTGATGAGAGCTTAAGCTCGAAACACGTGTATACAGTTGCACAAAAATTTTGATGGTTATACCCGATAACTTTTATGTTTATATTTTTATATTTAGCCCCTTGCTAAATCTATCTCGATTTGGCTATATACGAAAATACGAGGGCTGACAATAAAGTAAGGTCTCCAACGCTGCAACTTCGCCGGATCACGCGCTAGGCGAAATCTGGCAACACCGCCGTGTTCCTTGGTTCCCCCACTACCACTTTGCTGCTGGGTGAGGCTTCCCCGACCGCTCAGTCTTGGCTGAGCAGCCGTCAACGATGGAGGTACCACTCGCGTCAGCGTCCAAGTGCGAATTGCGTTCTGTAATACGTTTTTTGAGTGCGAAAAAGGTGACACCTATTGAAATCCATCGTCAACTAGTTGAAGTTTACGGGGAAAAGTGTATGGACATAAAAAACGTGCGTAAGTGGAGCCGCGAGTTCAATTCCGGGCGCACTAATGTTCACGACGAGGAGAGAAGTGGCCGACCGTCGGTCTCGGATGCGATTGTTCAAGCAGTGGAGGCAGAAATGCTCAAAAACCGCCGTGCGACAATTAGGGACTTGGAAGAGAAGCTTGGAGGAGTGTGTAGCAGCGAAACAATCCGTCATATCCTTGTGAACAAGTTGCAGTACCACAAAGTTTCTGCCCGATGGGTGCCGAAACAGCTGACCGAAGACCACATGAAGCGGCGCGTGGAATGTGCGACCAAAGTTGTGGCCCGTTTTGAAGAGGAAGGCGATGATTTTTTGGAAGGGTTTGTTACGGGGGATGAAACGTGGGCTCATCACTACACACCCGAAACAAAGGAGTCGTCCAAACAATGGCGCCATAGCGATTCTCCGAAACCCAAAAAGTTTAAGGCGACACTGTCAGCCGGCAAGGTGATGGCTACGGTGTTTTGGGATCGCCACGGGGTATTGTTGGTGGATTTCATGCCAAGGGGAACCACTATCAATGCAGCAAGGTACTGTGAGACCCTGGAAAAGCTTCGTCGTGCCATAAAAAACAAACGCCCGGGATTGCTGAGCAAAGGAGTGAAATTTCACCACGACAACGCGCGCCCGCACACAGCCAACGTTACCCTTGACCTGCTCAAGACATTTGGCTGGGAAATCATCGATCACCCTCCCTATAGTCCCGACGTGGCCCCCAGTGACTACCACATGTTCCCCGCCCTGAAAAAACATCTCGGAGGGAAGAAGTTTGATAGTGACGCGGAGGTTCAGAAAGAGGTCAACACCTGGCTGCGCGAGGCGGACGGAGAGTGGTATTCTGCCGGCATAGACAAGTTCATCGTGCGGATGCGCAAGGTGTTGGAAAAAAATGGCGATTATGTAGAAAAGTAGCCAAGACCTTGGCCTTTCCAACGGTGTATCGCTTTTTGTAAATAAATGTCATTTTGTATGAAAAAAAAAATTGGAGACCTTACTTTATTGTCAGCCCTCGTATAAAGAGAAAAGTTATTTTGTATAACCCTCAAATTGTGTAACCGTGTAACCGTAGACACGTGTTTCGAGCTTAAGCTCTCATCAGTACCGTACAACAGTTTCTGATGGAAAATAACGGTAATTTGATTTCAAACAAATGTTATGTTTCTAATTCTTTACTATAAAGCTTCGAAGGGACTCGTAGGACATATTATAAATGTTCAAAAACACTTTCTTGTATATAAAGACTGGAGGCTACCCCTAAATAATTATAATGGACATAGACATACATTCGGAACACCTCATAAACAGTTTTTATGCCAATTCCCACGTTTATCCATATCAGTCACGTTGTTTTTTAAATCGAAATTGATTTTACGGAGAAAAATTTGGGTGTCTCAAATGAGATCGTCGACATTTGGTTTCATACCAATATTTGCTCAATCTTTTCCTTCGTCATAATTTATATTTCCTTGATTCTTGCATCGGGATTGATTTTCTGATAATTTTCTGCGACAGTTCGAATGTACACTGACGATTCGAAGAATATTTCAAGTTGAGGATAACATATACAGTACTTCCAAAGACAAGTCATATCTTTGTAGGTCGACATTGAACGAATACTGAACAAACTCTGATATCTTGTTCTTTATCTGAAATAAGAAAAAATATTACAAACATATTTGAAGTAAGATTCTTGTGTCCCATTTCCGTGACACCAGAAATATTGCAACAACCTTTTGCTTTAAGATATCAGGAGATTTTTACTTGTAATCTTGCAGAAACATCCAATGAATGATTCAAGTGTTCTATTTCCGCGACCCTTGAACTATAATTTTTTTTCTTTAACAATTTAATGAAATATTTTGGTCCTGAGTACAAATCTTCCATAAATAGGTATCTCTTGAATATTTCATGCGGTGTAGGTTTTATTCATAATGGAAATGAATGAGATATCACCTGTGTTCTGTTCTTCAGTTATTTCTTCTTTCACACCAAGCAAAACTATTTTATCTTACCGTACTGAATATGTATACATTATGTGCTTTTGAAGCAGACAATAAAAATAAGTGTGCTTGTGAAATCCCTTTGTTTGCAAAGTTGATATTTAAAAACATGCAATGAAACCCTTCTTCTCTATGAGATATACCCGGCTTTTTCGACGAAAACCCTCGAACAAGTTTTCCATGCTGATTCACGCATTGCAAAGATTTCGGACTGCGTAATTTTTCAGAAAACCAGTTGTTGCGTCCATCGCATTAATTGCAATTACGTGCGGTAAGTGAAGTGCAATTAAGGAAGATCGTTTTCCGCCGTCCCCCCTGGCCCGCCCGCCTGCGAACGCCCATGACCGCGAGGATGAGCAAACAGCGCGTGTTTTGTCCGGAATGCGGAGCCCCGGGCTGTGCACCTGGCTGCCGCGGGCCCCCCGTTCCCCACTTATGCGATACTCCACCTTCAACTCATATCTCGCAATCATCTCTTTGCTCACCTATATCGGATCTTCTGAAATTTATTTTATTTCCACTGAGATGATCGGTTTTGTGTCCGCTTCGTGGCTTATTAAACAGTCGTCTAATAAAGTCTATAGCAGAACTAATCGTTCCACCTCTTACCGACTTGATAAATCAAATTTTTCATAATGGCTTCTTCCCAGAAACACTCAAAATCTCCAAAGTAACACCATTATTCAAAAAAGGAGACAAGTCCTTGTTAGATAACTATCGTCCAATCAGCATTATTCCCATCATCGATAAAATCATTGAATATATTCTGAAAGAAAGATTGTACTCCTATTTCGAAAACAGATTCTATTTCAGCGAGTCACAATATGGTTTCCGCAAAAATAAATCCACGACACAAGCTGCCTTCAAAATTGTGACTGACATAGTTGAGGGCATTGATCAAAATAGGCATACTTGCCTGACTCTATGCGATTTAACGAAGGCCTTTGATTGCATATCGCATGACATATTAATTGAAAAACTGAGTCACTATGGAATAAGAGGCACCACTTTAAATCTAATTCGTTCTTACCTCTCAGAAAGATTCCAATGTGTAGTTGAACAATGTTAAATCTGACTTAAAAAAATTGAACATGGTGTACCACAAGGTTCGGTTCTGAGCCCCTTTCTCTTCATCGTTTATATCAATGACTTCTGTCAATACATGGCACCTACAAAATGGATTTTATTCGCTGACGACACAACCCTTGTGTGCTCTGATAAATCATATAACACCCTAACCGAATACACATCTTAGAGCCTAACCTCGGCAAAAAAATGGTTTGCTGAAAATAAACTCAAATTGAATGAAAGCAAAACTCAAGGGGTTGTAATTTCTTCTAACACGACGTACCAAGATGGAAATCATGTAACGTTTCTTGGTCTCGTTTTTGACGATAGATTGAATTGGTCCAATCGTGTAGATCACGTGGTTAGGAAATTATCTTCTACTCTATTTTTACTACGACTATTGAAACCTCTTACAAATCACAGTGTATTGAGAATTACATACTTTTCTTTATTTCAATCTGTGCTCACTTATGGTATTCTACTTTGGGGAAATTCAAAATACGGTATAGCAGTTTTCAAATGTCAGAAAAAAGCTATCAGAATGTTGGCAAACTTGGGTTTTAGAGATCATTGTCAACAACACTTTATTGAACTTGGTATCATGCCCCTGCCCACGTTATACATATTTACTACTTCGAAAGCTTTTCAATTATGGAATTAGAAGAAATGCTTTGAATCTCTTGAAATATTATTTGAGTAACAGGAAGCAAAAAGTACATATCAGGCCATAAAATACTGATTTTTTTTCAGATTTTTTTACTGTCTTATTTTGCTATTAGTAGCAAAATATTGTCATTCGTATTGGTACCAAAATTGGGTGTTTGGACAATCATAAGGTTTTATTCGCCAAAACAAAGAATTTTTTTGTACTAGTGAAAGAAACATTTTTGTATTGTTGTATTTTTCTGACTTGAGTTTCTTCAATTGTTTAAATTGAAAGCTCCAATAAATCTATCTATCTATCTATCTGACTACTTGATATGCGTGTAATAATAATTTAGTCTATTTCAGGAAGCTCATTTACTTTCACGCGACCTCACGAATAGTGACATCTTGGACGCATTCCAAAATATTGATAGTGGGAAATTCTACATTTTCCATAATATGCCGAGTGTAGCTGAGGTACCAAATAGTACTTATTGTCACATAGCAGCATATTCCCACCGCCCTTACACCTGACCGACAGGTGCACTGATATAATGTTATTTCGTTTCCATCCATATCAAAATGTAACAAAACCATTTTCATAAAGTTCATTATTTATATCAATGCAGTGTCTTCCGTCCTGGTTCATATTAACCTGTATAAATGATAGAGACATCCGCAACTGGAAAACTCCAAAATGTAGAATTGTAAGGGTTTCTACTTCAAGCCTAGAAAAATCAATCTGATGCCAATTCCCGCGACGCGACGCCCAGTATTTCGGAATGCGTTCAAGATGTCACTGTTCGTGAGGTTGCAGAAAGAAAGAATGAGCTTCTTGAATTAGTCTGAAGACATGCTTCTTTGAGGTTCCTATTGAAAGAATGAAGTGAATAACTTCGGAATAGGATATACTTGATTATTTTTTTGATTACTCCGGTATGGTGACATACTGTGCTTGTCTTATAATAGTGGCTTCTCTGAACGGCCAACATTACTCATCAGCCAAAAAATCTCAAAATCAAACTTGTAAAAATTTCAATTCTGATGAGTGAAGTAAACTATGGCGTCAATGGTGTGGCTCACAAATGGTTCAAATCATACTTCACAAGTAGAAGTCAGATTGTGAAAACCACAACACCTTCTGGGAAGGGCAATATAAACAGCGGTGTTCCACAGGGATCGATACTGGGACCAACAATTTTTCTGCTTTACATAAATGGATGCTTGTTTAAATTCTGCAATATAATAATAATAATAATAATAATAATAATAATAATAATAATAATAATAATAATAATAATAATAATAATAATAATAATAATAATAATAATAATAATAATAATAATAATAATAATAATAATAATAATAATAATAATAATAATAATAATAATAATAATAATAATAATAATAATAATAATAATAATAATAATAATAATAATAATAATAACGTTTACTCGTGATAAAATCGATACAAACATTAAGAATTAAAAAAGTAATTATGAATAAAAGTGAAAATATGTTTGTGGCAAATACAATGTAAATAAATATAAATGTAGTGATACTAAAGTGTCTGGTGTGATAAAATAGATATATACGAAAATTCAATTATACATGTTTAAATTATTTTTTCAATAAAATTAAAATAAGATTTAAATTAATTAATAAATATTGTGTCTGGTGAGGTAAAATAGACAATTCGGGAACACAATTATACATGTTAAAAAGTTGTTTTTTTTTTACAATAAAATACAAATAAATAAATATAATAAAATTTAGTATCAAACGCTCAGTGAATTGGAATAGATATAGGAGAAACACAGTTTAATTTTTTTTTCAATCTTCTATCAATTTATGAATATCAGTTTTATCATTTTTCTTTATAAATGTTATGAGTCGCTTTTTAAAGCGTTTCAGAGAAGTTTAATCTATAATTTTCTTTGGTAAGCAATTCAGTAATTTTGGGGCTAGGTACAAGTAGCTAGGTATGTAATATTGATGTTTTGTTCTTGTTGCATATGGATGGTTCGGAGTGTTATGTTCATGTTTCTTTTAATACAGTGACCGCCAAAAAGTATGTACCATATGGGAAACATTTTTATTATTGGAGTATTGGAAAAAATATTCTGGGGAAAAGTTTGTGCATGTCCGATAACCTGAAAATCGATTTTGACACATGTCACGTGATCGCTAGAATGGCGGCAAAATGAAAAAAATTGCAATGCAAAGGCAAAAAAAGGGGTAAGATGGCAAGATATCAAAAACAGTTATTTGAAAAAGTCACTTAGAATTCAATTTTATACATATAAACGAAGTTTCAAGAGATAATTAAAAAAAATTGAAAATAGCAATTTTTTAAAAATATTCTCCCATCTATTTAAAAATATTATTTTTTTTCCTTATGAATAGCTTGACTATACTGAAACATTTGCATTTTAATGATAATGACAAAACTTTCTCATTTTCTCCACACCAGAGGGCACTAAATAAAAAAAAAATGGTTTTTGCCAGAACCCTCGCTGTTATATTGGTTCTTATCGAACAGTTATATCAGAATTCCAAGACTATTGTGTTGATATGGCAATCTAGAAACACCATGTTTCCTGATTTTAATCAAGTTTCAATAATAATGCTGTATGAGCGTTTTACTTTGCACATAAACTTTAAGAATCTTTAATTTAACGCACTATTTTCAAGTTTATGTGCGAAGTGAAACGCTCATGCACGATTATCATCGGAACTTGATTATAATCTGGAAATTACCATGTTTTTGGAGTGTCATGTCATCACAATGGTCATGGAATTGGGATATAACTGTTAGATACGAACCGATGTAACAGCAAGGGTTCTGACAAATTCCCATTTTTTCAATTTAGTGCCCTCTGGTGTGGAGAAAATGAGAAAGTTTTGTCATTATCATTAAAATGCAAATGTTTCAGTATAGTCAAGCTATTCATAAGAAAAAAAAATAATATTTTCAAATAGATGGAAAAATATTTTTCAAAAATTGCTATTTTCAATTTTTTGAATTATCTCTTGAAACTTCGTTTATGTGTATAAAATTGAATTCTAAGTGACTTTTTCAAATAACTTTTTTTGATATCTTGCCATCTTACCCCTTTTTTTGCCTTTGCATTACAATTTTTTTCATTTTGCCGCCATTCTAGCGATCACGTGACATGTGTCAAAATCGATTTTTAGGGGATCGGACATGCACTAACTTCTCCCCAGAATATTTTTTCCAATACTCCAATAATAAAAATGTTTCCCATATGGTACATACTTTTTGGCGGTCACTGTATATTTGACATCCTATTTGAATGCTATATAATTGTCTGATATCTAATATTTGTGTTTCTGCATAAAGCAAATTACTTGAATATCTTGCAGGCTTGTTAAGTAGTAATCTACGAAATCGCGTTTGAGAAACTTCGAGAGCATACACGTGCGTTCTCGATACTCCTCCCCAACCAATAATTCCATAATTCAGGTGTGATTCTACTAAACTATGGTATAGAATTTTTTTGTATTTGTAGTTCAAAGGTTTTACAACTTGTTTGAATCGATATACAACGTAATTTTTTAGTTGAATAGTTCATATGATGGTCCCATCTGAGATGATTATCTATATACATATCTCGATATTTTATTTTTTTGGCAGGTTTAACTACAAAATCTGTTTAAATGTTGAGATTGTATTCTGACAAGGATGTAGTATGACTGCTAAATGGTAAGTATACCGTCTTATCCAAATTAATAGAAAGTAATCTACTGTCAAACCAGTCTTTGATGTTCCCTAGATCTTTTTCAATGTTCAGTTTTAGATTGTACCAGTCATCGATTTTATAAAATATGACAGTGTCGTCCACGAAACTAATGATCTTTCCAATTGTATCTTGGATGAATAGGTCATTCAAATAAATCACGAATAACAACGGTCCCAGTACTGTCCCTTGAGGTACACCACATGTTACTTTTATTTCTCTCACACCCATATCTTCCAGGGTATCTAGAAGTATGGAGTGATCTACCGTATCGAATGCCTTTTTCAGATCTATGAAAACACCTATAGAGGGAGTACTCGAGTCTAGAGATTCATAGATGATTTCTGTTAGGGAATGAATTGCATCAGTAGTACATTTATTATCTCTGAAACCATACTGGGATGTTGATAAATATTGATGGAATATTTCTACGCTATTTGTCACAACAGAAGACATTTTTGAATTCATCCCGAACAATATGGATGAATAAGAGTTGGTGATATTGCCAGCTACAAATGACACCTTGTATATTTCAATGATTCAGCATTGAGATCTGGGGTTCTGGGACATTCCAAAACCAGGAATTGGGGTTAGTTTTTCAATTACAAATCCTTAATATATTTTTTCCCAATTTTTCACTCTTCAAGTGGTCATAGTTTGCCATGGAAAAGTAGTATTTGGTTACTTTTCGCAGTATTTATTGAATATTTTTGTGAATTTTCTGAGGAGTGAAGAAATTATGAAAATTAAGCAAATATTACTGAAGAAAAGAGTGGATCATATTGCCAGCAACAAATGACACCTTGTATACTCAATTGATTCAAGCATTGAGATCTGGGGGTTTGAGGGTACTCTGAATTAGAATATGATGTTAATTTGGTGATGAAAAAATCCCTAATATATTTTCCCAACTCTTTCATTTTTCAGTTGGTCATAGTTAGCCGTGGAAAATGGATATACGAATGTTTCTCCAACACAAAGGTAGGTATTCCTATATACTTTAATAAAAAAAAACATTTTGAAATTATTTTATTCTCAATGAAATATGAGGATGTGTCTGCTCAAAGTGGGACATACTGTATAATAGGTGTCATCCAAATCGCGGTCTCATAATGATTTATTCGCCAGTCCTGCCGCTTACCTTACCCATGTGGTAGAAGTTTGGTTAGATATTTCTGTAACACCCTGTGCACAGGGTAATTTTCCCACTCCACTAATGTGCAACTCGAGCATCGTGAGTAATGTCCATTGTTTCGTTCCACTTAATAATATTGCTCGGTAGCCCATTCACGAATAATACATTCCTTGTGACGAGCAGTTTAATATTTATTCAGCAGAAAGCAGAAAGCCCGATACCATGCCATGCCAGACTGACTGGGCTGCAATTAACATTCCTCGAGACTTGCCATCAACAGCGTTGTCTTAGAACAAAGATATCTGTGGATATTGTGTCTTCGTTGGCATTCATCTGTTCCCACCGATTCTTCAGCGCGATTTTACCCCGATCCCCGGTGCTGCTTCTGCTCGAACCAGGAACGTACTGAGTGCGTTTTCGGCCTAGAGGCTTCCTAAAGTTGTTTGTCAATACTGAATTACCTGACGTTAACTTTGCTAATAACGAAAAACTGTCAAACTTTAGAATCAGTAACTTAATTGTTGATGGCTAGTTAATTCTTTTTTCCTACGAGCGTGCGGAAAAGTAACTTTTCCGCACGATTTTTCGTTTTGAAAGTTCTACTTTTCCGCACGATTTTTACTTTTCCGCACGATTTTTACTTTTCCGCACGATTTTTACTTTTCAGCGCGATTTTTACTTTTACGCAAGATTTTCTCTTTAAAGCACAATATTTTAATTCAAGATTAGTATAGTGTACAATGAGCATGAAATGACATACAATTCCCACGAGTAGGTAGGTATATGAAATTTTGTAGTACGAGCGAATTATCTTTTTCATAGCAGATTCTATCAAAAACACTCATGTCGTCATTGAATATACAAATATTGGAAAATATAACGAAAATTGAACAGTAAGTACTCTCATCGATTTCAAAACAAAAACAAAAAAAAAGTAACTTCGCCAGGATTCGAATCACCTACCCCATTAACCAGCTTAGAACGACTGCTCCCTTACTTTGCCAACTAAATAAATAAAATAAATAAAAATAAGTCTATTGCAAAGTTAGATTAAATACATTTCATGAAATCTCGTTCACATATCATTTCGAATGTATCATCTTCCTTGGTAGGGGGATGATAGAGATTTTCCAGGATATGTGGATTGTGAAGTGTGAGGGTATCATCTCTGGTCCTTGTTGCAAAGGACCACAGGTGTACCCTGCTGCAGCGACCCCTCTTGTCCCATGGGACGGTTGGGTTGCCCCCGCTGATGGTGGCGGGTAGCACTCGGAAATTTCAGTCTTTGTTTCTGGATTTCAGTTACTACGTCTCCTGCTTTGCTTATACGTAGGTTATTTGTGGTAATGTTTGGTATCAGAACGTGCCCTGTAGTGTTTCATTTAAGTGTGTTCTCGGAAAAATCAAAACAAAAACCGAGTTCTCAATGCGACCTTTTTGAAGGGATTATTTGGTCCATTTGAAGCGTTGACGTGGGGGATGGGTGATCACACCCCGTGGGGATTTGCAGTCCCCCCGGCATATGACCACCCATCCTCCACCGCATATTTTGCGTTTCCTTTGACGTTGATCGAAACCCCCGATTCAGCAAAGTAAGATTTTGCTATCGTTGGTTCTCTTTAATTACATTCATAGAAGATGTCGAGCCTTTGATAAATCATCCCGCCGTGTTTGCGAGGTTGATTGTGATGTGATCTGATTCGGGTGATGTCCCTGGTGAGCGAATTCTTAGGGATATGATATTTATAGAATTTGTAGGATAACTGATAAATGTGGTCTTGGACTGACGTGACTTTGGCCAAGTCTCGAAGATCGTCCAGCCGAATGTATCTGTCGCTGTTAGTGACTATACGCAGTACTTTGTTCTGCATTCTGTCCAACCTCGTGATTTGGTTGTTGGGCATCCCGCAGAAAACTGGGCAGGCGTACATCATCGCTGGTCGGATTATTTGCTTGTATAATAAGATTTTGTTTTCTAACGACAGCTTGGAGGTTCGAGTGATGAAGGGGTAGGTCCGCTTCACAGCGGCCGCCGCCCTCTAAATCGCCAAGCTGACGTGTTTGTGCCAATTCAAACGCCTGTCCAGCAGTACGCCGAGGTACCTCACCGACTTAGACTCCTCAATCTCATTGTCCTTAACCTTAAATTTTCTGAAGAGCTTAACATCACGATTATTAAACATTTTCGTAAAATTTATAAGTTCGCTCTTAGTTGGATTAAGGACAATTTTGTTCTTTTCCAGATACGGAATGATTTCCCGATTGACGCGAGCACGCAACCTTTCGGCTGCCTCGCCGCTTGCAGATTCATGCGCGTATACTGCGATATCATCCGCGTATATTGCGGTGTGCGTCCTCGCGAGCTTCGGGAAATCACTAGTATATAGGGAATACAAGTGAGGTGAGAGGCTTGAACTCTGAGGTACACCCGATTCAGCTGAATATTTCCTAGAGACCTGGTCCTTGATTTTTACCCTAAGAGTTCGGCCCATCAGGTACGAATCTATCAGTTTGACCATAAATAAGGGCGTCTGCACTCTGAACAGCTTGGCGACAAGTCCGTCTATCCAGACTGTGTCGAAAACTTTTTTTATGTCAAGTAGGACCATTACCGTATTCTCAGCTCGATGACTGGCTTCCTTCACCTCGTGAACAATTCGGACAATTTGGGATGTTGTGGAGTGTCCAGCCCTGAATCCGAATTGTTCGGCCGGGATGATTTTCAGCCTCCTCTCGAGTCTCAAAAGCCTCTTGAGAATTATCTTGTCGACCAGCTTGGCAAACGCGCTCAGCAGCGATATCGGCCGGTAGCCATCCAGGCTGTCAAGTTGCTTTCCTACTTTCGGAATGGGCACGATTAGGGCCTCCTTAAGACATTCTGAGTAATACTGCCACTTGAATATAGCGTTGATGATGTATATTATTTGCACCAAGGACTTCTTCGGATGGTTTTGGAGTAGAACTGCATCCAACCCATCCAAGCCTGAGGCTTTGTGTTTTGGAAGCATTTTGATTGTGCTCTTGACCTCATCGAAGTTTGTTATTAGCTTGGAGAGGGTTCGGCTATTGATGTTGACTCTTAGTGCCTTCCTGATTTCTTTGGCAATGATGGTGACTTTGCCAACTGAGCTATTTCAGATATTAATTTAATTGCCATAATACCTACCATATCAAATCCTGACAAATTTTAAATATCACTATTTATTTTGATAATGTCTTGTTACTTTATATTTTGAAATCAATTTTATGAAAATTACGGAATATCGAAAAGTTATTATCAAACAGTCGTTAATAGACTAGATTCGATCTCATATTATTTAAAATCATACAATTGTTTCATTATTTTTCAGTGCATAAAAAAATCTCGCGGAAAGATAAAATCATGCGGAAAAGTTACTTTTCCGCACTAGTGCTGAAAAGTTACTTTTCCGCACGATTTTTATATTGTTGAAAATGAGAATATTTAGGACTAACATCTATGTAACTATTCTGTCTTATGTGTCATTTTGTAGCATTCGTAGGAAAAACATTGTACCTAACTCTTGCGGAAAACGTCTTTTCCGCCCTTGACGGCTTGCTCGAACTCCGCTCCGCGTCGTTGGTGCAACTGCCGTCGCGTGCGGACTTCCGCACTTTTAGGTAAATAACTATTTCTAGGTTCATGCAAAAAACAAAACTTTATTAAAATGTATTTAGTGGAAAAACTGGTTCTTTATTGCACTGAGTGCAATAGTATTTATTGCACTCATCTGTCATTCTACTTCAGCATTCTATCATCATGACAAACATCAAAAAGTCAAATTGACGCCATATTTAGCCCGTATTACGAAGGCGTAGAAAGGCCAACAAAAAATATTTTTCAAAACATTTGGAATTGCCACTTCAAAGTGACAATTGTCACTTTGAAATGATAATTGTCACTTTGAACTGACAATTGTCACTTTGAACTGATAATTGTCACTTTGAAGTGACAATTGTGAAAATCTGCTCTACGGTATCTCCAGAGGCCTCCAGTTCGAAAGAAGATATTATATTTAGCATTCTGTTATTTGACAATGAATCATTTTCTCGATGTATCTTGATGAAAAAAAGTTGTTTCTTTTAGCGAGATCCAGCACATTGCCAGATTTTGTGAAGTTCTGAGCAACTTCATCTGGTGCCTAGGTGACCCCATAACCTGTATCTATGCAGAAATTTGCAAATCTCTCAAAAACGGTTGCTGAGAAAAAGTGTGGGATTAAGATTTCGATTTAAAAGGCCCCTAAAGTTCACTGTAGGAACAGTTAGGGAAAATTAAAATGAATAATGAGCGTATGCAGCGCCCTCTGCATAAAAATTGATAGCAAATTTCGATTTCCATCTCAAATAAAGCCTGTTCACCAAATTTCATTCAAGAAGTTATTCTAAATAATTGAATTTAACATTTCAACTCCAATACCCTGTATCTCCTAAACGAAATATTTGCGGACACATGTTCTCTCTCTTTCTCTCTCTTTCTCTTCAATTATTGTCCGTCGGCTTCCATTCGGCGCCTTGTGGACATGCCCTGCTGCGATAAATCCGTTCCCATCCAGCCTTTAACCGGCGTAGACAGCAAGGTTTCATCAGGGGAATGCAGTTGTCTTGCTCTAGGCAATAGTGCATCCCATATTTTACACTTTTTAATTTTTAACAAAACACTTCATATTTAATCTGTCAAATGCACGTCTTTAAGACTGCGGATATCACACACATTAACCTGATTTCCAACACAAGACCGCCGTCTGACCTCAACCACTGCCGGAAGTCGAATCCTACACATGTTCCTATGAAATTTTCATTCTGTAATTAGTCAAAGATTCACCATTTAAAGTTTGTACAAGAACATAATGGAGCACCCTGTATACTGCGGCTTTGGCACGTAGGACTGTGAAAACCTACCTAGGACAATGTGACCATTTAATTATGCAAATATAAAGCAAGCAACGGTAGAAAAATCCGCTGGGTTCTGATGATTTCTTATGACCACGTCATTGGTATATGTTGGGAGTGGGAGACTTTTCAGTAGGACAAAAGATTTTTGAAGTACTTCATCGAATTATCTCAAAGTTCAACTGAAAAACTAACTGTTATTGATAACTTTTTTGCACTCACCAAATCGACATGATTGACGCCTGTTCACTTTCGAGAATTTTCGTAGAGGGAAAAGTTGGGCGTATCAATAGAAAGAAGCTACTCACGAAAATTCAGCCTGTTACTAATAAATTGCTTTTCATCATGGAATTGACAATTTCGGAGCGTAGAACTCCCACGTAACAATTTCAGTTTTGTGATAGCCCTCAGAAGGTTCTGAAGACCATAACAATCACAGCATCGATAAAACTGTTTTGCTGTAACGGCATCCATAAAACCTCCTTAAAGCTGCTATAAATCTACGAAGGTTCTCAGGGATATTTTGAAATGCAAGCATAAAACCTGCTTGCCTTATTCGCAGGATTCTTAATAACCTCCTGAGGATCATTATAAAACCAAATCATGGGGCTGTGATTCTGTTGGGATAGGACAGAAAAAGATTATAAAGTGTCTTCAGGCTGGTAAACAGTTACGAACTTTTGGCCACGAAGAACCATGACGGAGTAAAGGAATACACAACATTTATTGCATCTTGTTATGGAATTGAAGGCGCCACTGATATGACAGAGGTGAGATTTTCTGTTTGGGCAAAAAAAAATTGGCTAAGCGCAACTATGAGCTCCTTCATTTTATTCATTACCACCCACTAGGGAATGCTTTACCGAAATTGTTTTGTTTTGTGGTTATCTGCAAACAGTCCATTATTACTCTACCCAGGTCCAAAATCATACGGCAGGCAAAGAAACAAGGCGAATAAAGAGCTTTTTCCTATTGCAATTCCACAAAATACTACAATTGCACCAGACTACATTTTAGCAATGATATTTCCATGCAGATCTGATCAACCCTGTATAACTATACTATATGTAACTGTAGGGCAAATAATATTTCATGTAGCTCATTTTGTAAATGCTTACATGAAGGGAAAACTGGCTCTTATCTAAATACCAAAATAGCTCAATCAACAAATGAAAGTGATTCTGAAAAAAAATTTAGTATGATTTGAGCTTCACAACTATGTTATCTTGAACTTAGGTGACGATTTGAAATGAATCTTTTTTATCTTCAGTATCCTTAAGTTAACAATTCTTAATGCATAAACCTGTATGTCATCAAAAAAATCTATTTGGCATCAAAATATCTTCTTTTGGAAGGAAATTGGGTTAGAAAATGTTCCAGAAATAACTACAGCCAAAACGGACTTAAATTAATCTCATTCTTCAGTTGAGAAAGATAGAGCGACTATTTTACAAGCTATAATATAATGATGGCGTCTTGGCAGTGATATATGAAGAATATATAGGTATTCAACAACGTAAAATGTCGAATATCATCTGCGAATGAATTTTTTTTGACAAAATGACATCAGTTAGGTGGTAAATCTGCAACGCGCCCCAATAACAACGCGAAATTAAGAAAATAAACAAAATACCACATTAAATTAAAAAAATATTTTGACTCACATCTTTCCCGGAATGATTTCTACTATATCTAAATACAAATGAATACCAATAATTGTGTATTTCCTTTCCGTCATACACACCAAATTGCAAGAAACATGAATTGAAATTAGGCTCTCTCTAGTTGTTCCCTCTGGTTGTAATAAAATATGGCTACCCTACCTTTATTCTATTTAGCTGGACATATTGCTGTCATAAAGTCGTTTCTCCTCAAAATAAACCATTTTAAAATCATTTAATCTTAAAAAAGTACGTTTGGTATTATTTAATCCAATTTCCAAAATATTTCAACTGTCAATTTTCACTCCCGCCTGACATTCGTGTTTTCGTGATCGACGTGCAAGAAGACTAAAAACAAGGAGTGTTTGATTCCCATAAGACAATGGGGACACTAGTAGAAAGAGATGAAAGAACATTTGTGACGAAATGTGACGTAGTTATACATGTCATGGCCGCCGTTCTCTATAGACAGTGACGGACTAGCTCTTGGTATATGAGAGTTACTGCTGACAGTTTTGTTGCTTGATTCGAGTTCGACTCTGTAATCATACCCAAGTACGTCACTCTGACGCGTTGATGATACAAGTTTCTGATTGGCTAGAGCTTATTAAACCCTCGTTGTTTTTAGTCTTCTTGATCGACGTGGTCAGTATACTCAGTGTCTATACTCCCGTGATAAGTATTTGGTGTCTAAATCTTGTGAAACGTTTAATCACTATTTATTTTTTCCAGTTATCTTTACCCAATGTGATTTATTTATTACCGGTTAGGGGGAGCTACTAGCATTTAAGTAGAAATAGTTCTATGCTTTGATTTTATAGCGGTTCTCGAGAGTACATCTCGAAACCTTAATAAAACCTCATCGTTAGTTTTATTACAGAACCATTGCATGGTGAGGAGTGCTATAAAACCACCACAAAACTAAGTTTCTATGTGGATTATTTAAATACCAAAAAGATTTATCGTGTATGTGTATAACCCATTGTAAAACCATCATTAAAACAAATATACTTAAATGCTGAATGGTTTTATCTTACAGCCTTTAGGAGTGTTTTCAAACTGATTCATAAATCTGTTTGCTCTGGTAGCGTATTAGGAATAATATATGACCTGCATAAATCAAATTGGGCATTACCTAACCTTCAAAAAACTTTCATAAAACTAGGATAAATCCAAATAACATTTAAATTGTTACTTGGGCTGGGAACACCTACCATTCAATATGTAGGACACTATGACCATTCAATTATACAAATATTAACCAAGCAACGGTAAAAAAATCCGCTGGTTACTAATGATTTTTTATGACCACGTCATTGGTACATGTTGGGGGTGGGGGACTCTTCAGTCCTACCATCCATTTTGTAAAACAAACGTTTTTTCGAGTACCTTATCGAATCATCTCGAGGTTCAACTGATAAACTAACTGTTATAAATGACCTTTTTGCACTCACCAAATCGACATGATTGACGCCTGCGCATTTTATTAGCTACCACTATCGAGAATTTTCCTAGAGGAAAAAGTTGGGCGTCTTGGCAAAATGAAGCAACTCAAGAAGATTCAGCCAGTTAATAATCATTTTTGAAAATAGTCGTGGGATCCCGGTCATTAATGCCTTGCATGAAAATTTGAAAGCATTGTGATTGTTGCATCAAACAAAGAGAATTGGTTGAAGAAATATAACACTCGATTATATACAATGGTCTTTTGGGTCAAATAAATATTTGTTTTGGAATTGAAATGAACTTCCGTTTCCTTTGAATCAATAGGTTTATTTCGGCACATTTTTTTTATGGCTTTGACATTTCGTCATTCGGCCAGACACAAGTAGAGTATGTGGTATTGGTAGTATAGATGATAGAAGTATTTCTAATTAAATAGACATATTAAAACAAAAAATTTTGTTTAAATGAATACTTTTTTCATCTGTGTATAGATAGATATGTTCATTATTTAGACAAAAAGGAAATTATGTATTCGCTTTTTATCTGATTTTTATCGTTACCTACAGTTTAGTTTTGTATACGAGAATTTTCTCCATTTTTTTATTGTTTGAGTCCTTCATTGTCATTATTTGCATTTTTTTCTTCGACCCTTTCACGTTCTCATTCTGTATATGCCACTGATGCGGCTACTTCTTCATTCACAAAAGATGGCATACAATGGAACCTGTGTATTCGAGTACCTGTCATAACCCAACAATACAGAACTATATTTGACTTTATAGTATTATTCATCCGATGATTCGGAGAAGAATAAATCATCACTGTTGACATGTGTACATTGAAAAGGGCTATTTAATGAAGTGGATGCTTGACGTAGAGGGTTGACATGAGTGTCTTTGAATTGAAATATTCCAGGTGGGTATGTTCCTTCATTTTAATAATTCGAAAACAATTATTTATCTGTCTTTCGTTATCCCATACTGAGAGTAGAAGTAAACACAATTTTTAATACCAGTGTGAAGTAACTGACTGAGAGAAAGTCCCTGAATCAATGCCACTGTTTCACACAATGCATTCCGAAAAAATATAATGATTGTAATGATGATTCAAATTTTTGATAACCTGCCAGGATGTCTTCAATAACTTGGTCTGCCGAAACTCTAGAAGTAGATACTGACGTCTCAAGATACCAGAGACCACAATGCAATTGCAAGTAAAAAACTTTGAGTAAATCGAAGTACATTAAATTATATTGAATAACATTGAATATTAATATTTATTCCCATAATTCATAAAATATAATACACAGTACCATATAAATAACAAGTATAGATTCAAGAATATATAAAAATTCTTAGCCTACAATAGAACCAAACAAAATTTCAATGTCAAAATATTTTATTACTCAACATATTCTCCTATTAATTGGATATATTTATTACAGCGAACCTGCAGCGTCTCTAGACCTTTAAAAAAAATGTTGTTCTGCTCTGCAAACCAGACCTCCACAGCTTTTATTACCTCCTCGTTGGAAGAAAATTTACGACCTTTTGAACTTTTTTTCAGTTGAGGAAAGAGATGATAGTCAGACGGAGCCAAATCTGGTGAATAAGGGGGGTGTTCTAGTAATTCAAACCCTAAATCACGAATTTTTTGCATGGCAAATAAGATTTGTGTGCAGGGGCGTTGTCCTGCTAAAACAAAACACTTTTGGATAGCTTTCCGCGTCTTTTCCCTTTAATTCTTTCCCGTAGAGTGGTCAGTAATGTCGAATAGTAATCTCCAGTTATTGTTCTACCCTTATCTAAAAAATCAATCATGATTACTCCATGGCAATCCCAAAAAAACTGAAGCAAGAACTTTTCCAGCAGATTTTTGGACACGAAACTTCTTAGGTCTTGGAGAACCGGAGAGTCGCCATTCCATAGATTATTGCTTTGTTTCTGGATCGTAGAAATGTCCCCATCCATAGTAACAATTCGGTTCGTTTTCAAATCGAGCACAGATCGAACGCGATGCTCCTACCCTTGCACGCTTTTGGTCAACATTCAAACATTTGGGGATCCATTTTGCAGCAATTTTTCTAAATTGACGTGAACTATATGATGAACGCGTTTGTATGAAATATTCAGTGCTTCAGATATCCGTTTTAGCCCAATTCGACGGTCTGTTAAAGTCATGAACTGCATCGATATTTTCGGGGACTGACACAGAAACTGGCCTTCCCGATCGGTCATCATCTTCAATGGAAAATTTACCTCTTTTGAAGCTTGCAGTCCAATTTTTCACGGTCGCATACGAAGGACATTGATCACCAAGGGTATTAGCATATCTTCGTAAATCTGCTTACCTCTTAACCCTTTTAAATACAGGTACTTGATGATGGCTCGATACTGCAATTTTTCGATTTTCACAATTTCGGTGGACATAAGTTATTGTTCGTTGCTATGGTAACGCAATATTTTGTTTATGCAGGGAACTGGTCTAGGCTAACTAGATATCAATACATCCTCGTAAATCATAAAAGTAAAAGGTATATCAATATTAATTATTTTGTTGATTTCATTGAAAATATGAACAGGATGTTCATAAAGTCAGTTGTGGAATCATCTGCGACTGAAAGAAAAACTTCAGTCGCTATTTTCCCTCTTAGAAGATAACCTCTCTTGTTAGAGATTCATGGTGTAAAGAGAGAAATTCTCAATTGAAAATTCAACCAAAACATGACTTCTCTGGAAATGGAAAAAAACTACGATAAATTGAAGTTACTTTTTTGTAATATCTAACAGAAAACAACTACTTCCCCGACATTGAACTACATCTAAAGGACTTTGAGGCAAATGGTGTCCTGAAATGCTCTGATTGAGTGCAAACAGGTTACTTTACGTTGTCGTCTAGTGACTCCTACATATTTGATATTACATGTGTTGACATCTTTTTTTGAAAACCAAATTGCCTGTTACTGAAACGGTAATATTTTACAATATACCTATATTGTAAGTCTGGTTTAAAGTTTTTAAGAGTATTTTGCAATTGTAGAGATTATAGATAGGTCCAAAGTTTTTAGTTGTTTTTTGGGCCTGATTTATGTATCGGTTTAATAGGGGCTCTTTTGAATTATTTTGGGCAAATACCAGATATCACTTAATAATAATAATAGTAACTTTATTCACTGCAGAAAAATACAAATAGAAAAATGCAAATATACATACATGGAGTGAACAAAGTGAAAGGATATGTGCAAAGCAAGTATATATGATATCTGTTCGGATACATCGTCAGCTATACCTTTCAAAATTTCAGATGTTATTCCATCAAACCCAGGAGATTTATTATTTTTCGAATCCTTGATGAGTTCATGTATCTCTTTAGCTTCTGTTGGTGTCAAGGAATCAGTATTATATTTAATATTTCTGGCTGGTTCATAATTTGATTTTATTATTATTTTTGCAAATTCAGTCCCCACATTCGTGAAGTAATCTACAAATGCGTTCGAAAGATCTCTGTTTTCTACCTTTCTTATGATTTTTTTCTCATTCGTTATGATTTGTCTTACAATTCCAGGTTGTTTTTTTTTTTAATGTGTCAGTTCATTTACATTATTCCAGATATTTTATCATTTTATTATAGGTTTTTCTTCGAATAATACTTGGATGAATCACCCCCGGTATATGATTATTGATCAATTTATATAGTCTAATTTTATTCCCACTATTTCTTTTCGTTTTTTCATGCTAACAAAACAAATATCTTCCAATATTGAATAATACTCATGGTGACGTTGTTATGTTTTAAAACAAGAATTAGAGGATTTTTTCTTGTTTCGTACTACACGTAGACGTATAATAATAATAAATAATAATAAATAATAATAATAAATTAATAGATAACAGGATCAGTGAAACATTTTACACATAAGTTTATACCTTGAAAATTGTAGAATAAAAAAGACAATTTATTCAATTTAGAGAGATAAGTGTGTTTCATTATTCCTCAAGGAATGTTGAATATTAGGATATTGAAGGAGGGAGAAGAGAGTCCAATGAATGATTTCGTGTCTGGATAATAATTATTCATGTTGACAAATATGTATGAACAACGTATAGGAAGAGCATGAATTTCGTATTAGCTAACTTGGAGAATACCTATGACAGTGTCACTCCAAAGAAACCCTTCTGGATTCTGAGTTGAAGCAGAACAATAACTTCCTCAGATGAAAATCATTATAGTTGAAATGTTACTGTAATTTTTTTTTTATTTATGAAAAAAAAAGACCGCATCAACCCTGTGGGTTATTAGCGGGTACAGTTACAATGTTACAGTTTATATATAATATTATATTTTGTTGATGAGGTCTGATTGAGTCAAAAAGTTAAAAATATTTGTCAAATTACAGTTCTCGCCTAAAATGTTTGATATGTTTCCTTCAATTTTACATGACTTTCTTTGGACTGTGTAATTTGGACATTCAACAAATAAATGCTTGATTGATAGAACCACGTCACAATAAACGCACTTTGGCACTTCACTGCGAGTCATGAGATAGCTGTGGGTGAGCTTGGTGTGGCCCAAACGGAGTCGATTCAGGATCACTTGAGACTTCCTAGATCCAGTTGTGAATTGCCATTGACTTACAGATTCCTTTATCTCTCGTAACTTTGAGCTGGACGTGTACCACTTGATTTGCCATGTATTTTTCACTGAATTTTTCACTAATAAGGATTTCATATCTGCAGAAGACGATTTTGTGATAATCTGTGATTCAGCACTCGAAATGGCTTCGCGTGCAAATTTATCGGCGATTTCGTTTCCTTAAATCCCTATGTGAGATGGTATCCAGATGATTTCAATTCGCTTGCCGGACTGCTGCGCATTATAGAACTCTTGTCGAGCTTTTTGTGCAATAGGATTTCTTGGATATAACTGTTCTATGGTATGAACAGTGCTAAGGGAGTCTGTGAGTATGACATGGTTCATGATTTCTGTGGAATTGATGTGCACCAAGGCCCTATATAATGCAAACATTTCAGCCGTGTATACGCTAGATGTAGAGGGAAACCGCAACATGTAATTATTGGTGGACGTGATGACTGCTGCTCCAACTCCATCTTCCGTTTTTGACCCATCTGTATAAATCTTCTCAAAACTCTCATATCTGTTCATGATTAGTCTCAACATGTTTTTGTAAATTTTTATTGAAGGTTTTTTAATGATATGTCACAAGAAGGCCCTCTCACGATCCATGGTGGGGGAGGTTCGTACAGGATGGGATAGGAGTCAGGAAAAGATAAACCGAATTCATCGAGATATGACTTCACTCTTAGATAAAAAGGAGGGGGAGTTCTTGTTTTATTGCAAAAGATTCGTTGGTATTTTTCCTCAAAAGTGTTTTCATATATTGGATTACTTGGGTTTGCATGTATACTGGCTGCGTATGTGAGGCTCAAATATTTTCTTCTACTTTGTAAAGATGGTTCACTTGCGGCACAGTACAGACTCTCCACAGGAGACGTGCGTAAAGCTCCAAGTACGATACGAAGAGCTGAGTTGTGAATAGAATCAAGTGGTTTAAGTGTAGACTTGCTTGCTGATGAATATGCTACGGCACCATAATCTAATTTCGATCTGATGAGAGTTCTATATAAATTTAGTAAGGACTGTGTGTCAGATCCCCATGTTTTATTCGTTGATGATCGCAATAAATTGAGTCGCTTGTGACATGTCAAGGTTAAATTTTTAACATGATCTTTCCAATTCAGTTTTTGGTCGAAGGTCATACCCAAGAATCTGATTGATTCAACAAAATCCAAATTAGAATTGTTTAGAGATAGCATAGGTGTGTTGTTATTGGCGGTTTTCGAGAAAAGAACACATTTTGTTTTTGTGTCTGAGAAAACAAATCCTGTGTCCATTGACCAATTTTCCAAATGTCCAAGAAAACGCTGTGCATTCGATACCAAAGAGATAGTGTGTTTTCCTTTACAAAAAATGACTAAATCATCTGCATACAGGCGAGCTTTCATTGGCCTTTGAATATTTGCGAGTACGTCGTTGATGGCTATGCGGGGTTCCATTTTCAAGGGGAGTGAGGTTGGAGAATTTTCCATTGACTTTAACTTTGAATGTTCTGTTTCCCAGAAAATTCATAACAAACGCAAGGCAATGACCTTGGATGTTCCAAGCTTCTAGTTTTTTGATAATGTTATGTCGCCAAGCGGTGTCAAATGCTTTACGGAGGTCAAAAAATATTGCTAGACATTTTTGTTTGACACCTAAGGCCTCATGAATATCGCTCTCTAGATCCAGAATATTATCAATAGTTGATCTATGAGATCTAAATCCACTCTGTTCGCTTATAATCAGCGAGCGACTTTCCAGTGTCCACTTCAGTCTTCTGGTAACAATGCATTCAAATAGCTTGCACATGGCATTGGTCATGGAAATTGGCCTATATGATTCTGTATCGGTGTTGTCTTTGCCATGTTTCAGAATGGGCACAATAACAGCTTCAGACCACCTGGATGGAAATTTGTCTTGGATCCAACAAATGTTGAAGATACGCAGCAAGTGCTCGTGGGCAATATTCGGAAAGTGTTGGAGGAATACCACAGGTACATCATCAGGCCCTGGGCTCGATTCTTTGAAGCTGGAAAGTGCGTCATTATATTCATCTCTGGATATTGTTGAATTCAATGGTTCATTTTCATCATTTCTTATAACAATCAGCTGTTCGTCTTCAATATTTTGTTTTCTGATCAAAAAGTCCTGTTTGTAATTTAGGCTACTCGAGTTGTCTCTGTATGTCTCGGCAAATATTTCTGCTTTTTCCTTGTCATCTGTGATTGTCCTATTACCTTTTTTGATCACCTTTATTCCATTATATGAATTTATACTGGAAATCTTCTTGACTTTGGCCCAGACCTCTGACATAGGTGTTGAACTATTTATACTTGATGAATATTCTATCCATGACGCCCGTTTAGCCTTCTTGATTGTGACTCTGGATGTTGCTCTAAGCCTCTTGAATTCAATGATACTTTCACGTGTTTTTAATCTTTTACATCTGTTGAATGCATTCTTGGTTGCTTTCAAAGCTATTTCACACTCTCTATTCCACCAGGGAACTGGATTTTTCTTTTTTATGTAGCTTGTCTTTCCAATGGACATTTCGGCATTCTGAATTATGGTTCTGAGGAAATTATCCAGAGTTTCGTCGACGTTGTCGGTTATTTCACAGTTCTGTGCATCTCTCATCATTAGTTCTGTAAATGTATACCAATCAGCTGATATGAGATTCCATTTTGGTAAAGGTTCGCTATGATTTTTTGTCGCTGAATTGTTTGAGAGTTACTGTAATTGTTTACATGAATTTTCATCTAGAATCGGCAATATATCACGTAACAAATATTTTTTCATATAATAGCTAAGTAGAATATGTTTGTGCATGAGAAAGGAGGGTTGGCAATGGTAATCTATTTAAAATTAATTCTTTTTCATTGTGTAGATTGTCAAAAAGTCCACTAGGACACCAAATTTCGTAGAAGTTTTTTTATTAAAAAATCTGACACACCACTGGATTCATGACATTTCCAAATCTTATCAAAATTACGTTGAATACGTCAATTAAAAACTTATAGTTATAAAATTTGGAAAATATGCTATTTAAATCAACCCATAACTTAAATTTCAAAACTTTTATCACAATTCTGACTACATACTGGGTTCATAAAGAGCCACTGATCAATATTTTATGTGCATCAATAAAAATACCATAGGTAAATTATTTTAAATATGTAGCTTGATGAAATTACCTTAATAATTTTATTGTAATAATTAATGAATATTTTTGTATTAATGAATAAATCTCGATGCACTTGTGATCAGTAATATGGAAACTTCCTGAATAGAATGGTGTAGTCAGAATGTTGATGAATGTACTGTACTTGAAGTGGTGGTTAAACTGTCTGTTTTTCAAATTTTATTCTCTTTTAACTTTATTCGTATTTAATCTTAATTTTTATATAGATCATTTAAAAATGAGAATCCAATGGTGCAGTCAGGTTCTTTGAATAATTTCATAATAATGATAATGAAAAATAATAATATTTGGCCATGAAAATTAAGACTCATTCATTAAGAACCCCGCAAAATTCTAATAGAAATAGAATTTTGTTCTCGGAGTACTTTTTTTTCAAATTTGTGGTTTGATGAAGTCCATGTAATTCTCTACCAGTGTTACCATTGCGCTAAAACTAAAAAATTAACAGTTTTCCTACCGTATAGGATGCATTGAAATCAAGTCTTGCTCAGAAAGGACTATTTTTTTTTTAAACCAGGAACATTATCAGTACTTGCTTCTTTGTAGCTAAGGTTGCATTTCTCAATAAACATAAAATGATTTCAAATTTCAAACAGCAAATTTGGCTTTAGAGAAAATATTTTAACTCAGGTTGCCAATCTGTTGATATTGGAATGCGGGGAAATAGTTTTAAATTATTTGGAAGTAATTTGAGAGTTAGAATTGATTACGTATTGAGTATTGAAATGAAGATCAACTATGGCGTACCTCAAAGTTATGTGCTAGGACCAACATTATTTATATATAACCAAAATCTTTTCAATTAAAAACAATTGATACATAATCGGATTTGCAGATGACACAGCAATTTTTTATAAAGCTGATAACTCTTGGAATGCCTCCATTCGATCACTAAACGATCAGAGCTGATGCACCCTTCCATATTCAACAAGAGCATAAAGTGAAATGTTTAGGAATAGTTATTGATATTTATCTGAAATGGGATCTACATAGTACATAGTAGGTCAACTGTTAATAAACTGACGAAAATTCAGGAAAATCCTACCACTACAGTAGGTACTTAAAACGACAGCTTCAGAGGAGCACTGAAGAAGCACATTCTGATAAGCCAAAGAACTGAACTATTGCGTATCTTTTATTTTTGTATATGTCTAATGTTTTATTGTTTTATACAGTGTGTCCCACTTACCATGCTTTCCATGGGTATCTTTTTAATGGTAAGAGATACGAGGTCGGTTAAATGACACCAAATGTGGAGTTTATCAAGAACAACCATAATGTGAAAAAATATTTTGATAAAATCTATTCGTTTTTGTTTTATACGTAAAATAACAAATTTTGATCATTTTCATGTCTCTTGCAAGTGAATTTTGACCCACTTCTGGCGGTCCTATTAACTTGAAATTTGCCAAATGTTCATAATTCCGGTGACAATGCACTATGGAATTTTTATTGAAATAAAAAATAAAAAATGGCGGCTCCTCCAATATGGCGGACGAGATTTGTGATTATGGTCCAATTCCATTCAAAATTGATATGTGGGGGTTTTTGAGGTCGGAGATCATGATTTTTCTGTTAAAATTTATAAATTCAAGATGGCGATTTCAAAATAGTTCTTGTTTTTGTATAAATAACGAATACTCCGTTGTTATCAACAAAAAGCTATTACTGTGACATATCATCTGTAAGAGAAAAAAAAGTTAATCATAAGTAAGTCATAGTGAGCTATGACCTACATTTGAAAAATAAAAGTTGGTGCTGATATCTCAAATTGTAGAAGAGTTGGTACAAATTTCATAATTTTTTCGAAATCTCATTAAAAAACTGTCATAGGAAATTGAAATTCCTATTCAAATATTTTCATAAATAAAGAAGTTACGGACGAGACATGAAAATGATCAAAATCTGTTTTTTGCGTATAAAACAAAAACGAATAGATTTTATCAAAATATTTTTTCACATTATAGTTGGCCTTGATAAACTCCACATTTGGTGTCATTTAACCTACCTCGTATCTCTCACCATTAAAAAGATACCCATGGTGAGCATGGTAAGTGAGACACACTGTATACTTACTGTATCATCGTTCATTGTATTTATTGCTTATTATTCATTGTAATGTATTGTTATTATTTACATTTTATACTTCATAGTTCATTTTTTCACTTATAAATTTTATTGGCGAAACAAGTATTCATAAATTAAAAATATGTTTATTAATTCATTGCGTGAATAAAGTTATTATTATTATTAATCACTCTTTGATCCAACGCAAACTAAAATAACAGTTTTTTCTCCTATTATATTATGACCAATCAACGACGCTTGTGTTTGATAACATTGATAACTAGTATTTATTAACAAATGTCGATGATGAATCAGGTAAGACTAATTATACACCACAATATTTTGTTATTTCACGTTCGACCTTCTGCTCCATCGAATATTCGACGGTTTTTTCTCCTAAATATGCACGACATGCCATCGTCGAATTTGTATTCTGTCCCAAACTGAAATCAGTCGGAAAGAATGCAGTTATAGTTACCCGCATGATTTGTCTCAAATCGAATAAGTGGAAACAAAAACGAACCGGTTTAAATTGAATCTATTTAAATACTTACGTCTCTTCGAAAATTCCCATCTGGTGGCTCATCAAGCCGAACCGCAAGAATTATATTTCGCTTTTTATCCTCTCGAAGTACACCGGAAGTTTTATCTGCCAATTATTGAGGACAGTTTCTTTCGATTTTTGCAGTGTTATGTCATTCTAGGCTTCATCCCTAATTTGGTATACGAACGTGGAAGCTGTTTTGTTTCTGTTACCTTTCATTTTATTTTCATATTTCCGTTCAAAATGAGTTTCTTTTTTATTTTTGTTTTCATGAATGAAAACCGTACAATATTAATAGAAAAAAAAATGAGTGGTAGAAATAAGTATGGAAATGAAGAAAATACTACATCATCAGAGATAGAGACAAAGAAAAGGATGGTATTTTTCCCGAGAGATGGAAAGAGGCTAAAATTGTGCCAGTTTTCAAGAGCGGACAAAAGTCAGAAGTGTCAAATTGTAGACCGATCTCTCTTATGTGTCTACTGGGTAAGGTTTTCGAATCAGTTTTAACAACATAACTTTTTTTCCTACTTAGGTAAGCATCACATAACAATTCACTAACATGGTTTTCATAAAGAGAGGAGTGTCACCACTAATCTCTTTCCGTTCGTGCAAGATATTCGCAATAGGAAATATGCATAATTTTTTTTTATTTGTTCATTTAATTTTTTACTTCGTTACAACATAGTAAAAAATATAAATGCGGTTGAAAGTCTTGGAATTAATTTTTAAAATAATATATAAAATACCGATTGAATTTGACCTATTTGAACGCCTCCATTTTGGCGCGCTGGGGATGAAGTCACATGGCGCGGTCAGTGTTGTTCTTCTTCAGTGTCGTTCGTTGAGACGTACTCTGATTGCTCTACTTGCTTGAAGTTGATATTTTATAAAAGAGTTAGACAAATGCAGTACAAGTGTTAGAGAGAGATGAACAAATGTGAAAGTGATCTCGATCAACCAGAGCAGTCTTCAATGAACAAGCCTTTATATCGTTATGGCCATTGACACTATTGACAGTCATTAATTAGGTTAGGGATTTGCAGTTTTAATCGCTATTACGAGAATGGAAAATGCTAAAAAACCGTTTTATAGGTATTGTCTAGTACTGGAATGCCAAAACACAATTATAAGTACACCAAATAAATGTTTTTTTTGTTCCAAGAGATGCGACAATACGTAAACAATGGTGTAAGGTTATGAGAAGAGGCGAAGTATTTCCAATATCACATTTACATTGTTGTGAAGATCATTTCAATGTGAGTACATTGTATTTCGATAGTTAACATGAAGTGAATTGATCAGAAGAAAGTTTTGTATGCATAAATGTTTTGTATATCAAGCGGGTGATAACTCTGTTTATACCTGCCTCACCTAAGTGACAAAAGGTAAACTATCATTTGATAAACTATTACTACTTATCAGTTCAGGTATTGTCGGATTGTGCTTTGACAAAACCACTTTTAGTAATTGCTCTTGATAATTTACAATTGTCACTAGACCAAAATCGCACTATGTAATGGAAAACACTACAAATATATAAATAAAAACAAATTTTCTATGAAAAAGATAATTGTCATAACGTGGCATGTGACGTCATTCTTCGTTTCGACCAATGGTGATGCGTTTCGCAAATTTGAATTTCGCGCGCTTATTATGCAGTTTTTGAATGAAGTTTTATGGAGTTAAATACAAACTAAATGATAAACTAATGGTGTAGGTGTAATGTCAAGACAAAAAAGTATCGGAGGTAAAAAAATCAAGTAAATTTAAATCACTTGCATATTCCCTATTCAATGGAACATGGAGCTTCAACATGCGCGGTGTACACCGACTTCTCCAAGGCATTCGATAAAGTACACCTTTCAACTTTGATGATGAAACTTGGAAATTTTGGTGTGCACGGTAATCTGTTGAGCTCATGATCTCCTATATTTCTGACAGATACCAATGTGTCGTTTTGAACAGCTTTCAATCACATAAAAAATCACATCAGGTGTACCACAACGGTCACACCTAGGTCCCTTACTGTATTTTTCTAAGTGACATCGAAGAATGTTTTACTGTGTCTAAAACATTACTATATGCGGATTGTCTGAACATATAAAAAGAAATCAAGGACAACTCAGACTACATGGACCTTCAGAACGATCTGAATCGTTTTTCAAAGTATTGTACAATCAATAGGCTTTTTCTCAATATTCGGAAATGTTCTCAAATTCCCTTCTCAATGTGTTTAACTCCCCTATCAACCGATCTCTACTTACAAAATCAGACACTGAAAACTGAAGATGAAGTAAGGGACCTGGGGGTTTTCCTGGATAAAAAACTCTCATTTGAAAGCAATGTTGAGTTAACCGTTAGGAAGGCATTGAAAATTGTTGGCTTCATCTTGAGAAATAGCAAAGATTTTCGAAATCATATCTCTGTCGTGACAATGTATAACTCCTTGGTGAGACCATATTGGAATATAATTGCGTTATATGGAACCCTGTTTATGACAAGTATAATATCTTACGTATCGAATATGTCCAGAAAAAATTTGTTAAAAATTTAAAATACAGATATTTTTGCCATCGACATTTCGAATGTTACTTCAGAATTTTTAAACTTGATCGTTTATTCATCAGGAGGGAATTTTCCGAAATATTATTTGTTTACAAAATATTCAATAATTTTTTAGACGCTGACTATATGATTTCTGAGTATTCATTTAATTGCAATTCCTACATCACATGAAGTAGACTAATTTTCTACACAAAAACTTTCAATAGCAATTACTACAATATCTCTTCGTTAATAAGAAGAATTAATTCCTATAGTTTTGTTCGTAACACCCACTTAGACATTTTTCGTTATCCCATAAATCTGTTTAAGAAGCATCTCAAAACTCTTCTGTGTTCAAATTATAATTATTTACTAGAATAGATCATGAAATTGTTTGATATACAGGGTGTCAATTTGAAAACTTCCCACCCTTAATATCTTCCTTCCAGTAAACAATATGAGTAATCGAAAAAACAGGTCAATTTTATTGTCAAGGGGGACACTTTCAAGGACTATTTGTAGCCCTCGTGGTTCAACCCCCTAGGAGGGGTAGATGTTACCCTTAGAATTTTAAATGGGAAGGGGGGTCAAGTGGCACATCATTTTGATGGGCGTTCAATTCTTGTTCCAATGGTACCCTGACTTATTATTTTGTGATGAGCATTTTCCGAAAAATTGCGTTCTAAACTAACAGAAGTAATTATTAGAACGCTTATACTGAGATGCATTATTGTATTGACTCCCTTTAATAAAAATGGTTAGAAGAGTAGGTGGCACCGCTCCAACCCTTGAATGACAGGAATACATTTATTACGCATGGGATTTTTTATTTGGTGGTTATTTTCCTTCTACACAATAAAATTTAATTTGCGAGAAAGACATTTCCAACATAAAATCTACTTACGCTTATCTTATTAGCTGTTCGAAATGTTGTCCATTTTGCTCTAAACAGTAATACAGTCTGTTTTCGAACTCCCCTCTAACATTACGGAAAACTTCACTAGGAATTGACCGGCATGCTGCTGTAATTCGTCTTTTAAGTTCGTCAATATCAGAAGGTTGTGTTTTATAAACAACGGATTTAAGATGCCCCCAAAGAAAGAAATCTAAGGGTGTTAAATTCGGTGATCTCGGAGGCCATGCAACTGCTCCCCTTCTGCCAATCCATCTACCCGGAAATCTCTCGTTTAACCACTGTCGGACGGGAAGAAAATAATGAGGTGGAGCACCGTCCTGCTGGAAATGTAACAGATCCTCCTGCAAAAGTTCATTACCTTCTGCATCAATTTGAGTTTCTAGCTCGTGAGTTATAAGAGGATCGATAGTCTCTTCAAGCATATCAAGGTACAGATTGCCAGTCAAGTTTTCTTCCAGAAATAATGGACCAAGAATGGCATTTCCAAGAATACCAGCCCAAACATTAACTTTTTGTGGGTGTTGTGTATGCCCTTCCCGAAAAATATGTGGGTTTTCGTCTCTCCAATAGCGACAATTTTGTCTATTAACATTGCCATTCAGAAAAAATGAACACTCATCGCTGAAACAGATGTTTAACAGAAGATTAGGGATGGTATTGACTCGATGAGACATGATTTCACAAAACTCTATTCTTCTATCATAATCATCCTCGTGGAGCTCTTGAAGAATCTGCATTTTATATGGATGAAATTTATGCATTTTCAATGCTTTTCTTATAGTCTCGCGTGACATTCCCGTCTGTTCTGATACTGATCGTAAGGAGCTCGTGGGCTCTGCAGCAAATGTTCCCAAAACTTCAATTTGAGCTGCTTCATTTAGTACTCTGGGGTTATTTCTTTTTTTATTTGTCACTGAACCAGTTTCGTAAAACTTATTCACCAAATCAAGCACATACCGGTGACTTACATTACAATTTGGATGTCTTTCGTTAAAAAGACATGCCGCCCTTCGTGCGCACTTTCCAATTTCGCCATAAATTACAATCATTTCAATTCTGTCTTGAAGAATGGAAACCATTTTTACACTTTTATACACTTATTAAAGTAATTCCTACACAGCCCAACAGGTACAACGGTATTCACAATACTACCACATAGTTCAAATTTGCTAACCAATTTTTTGCCGGAAAACAGAAACTTTTTACAGCAGAAGTAGCAAAAAAGGAAGTACAATTTCTGCGATGACACTTAAAAATTCAGCATTTAATAAACACAACTTTACTACCATCTACGTTTTACTATTAGACTACTTTTTTATGTAAAGTGATTGGAGGTAATATTCTAACCAGTTCTGGCCAAACCATGCATCTCAGTATAGGCGTTCTAATAATTACTTCTGTTAGTTTAGAACGCAATTTTTCGGAAAATGCTCATCAAAAAATAATAAGTCAGGGTACCATTGGAACAAGATTTGAACGCCCATCAAAATGATGTGCCACTTGACCCCCCTTCCCATTTAAAATTCTAAGGGTAACATCTACCCCTCCTAGGGGGTTGAACCACGAGGGCTACAAATAGTCCTTGAAAGTGTCCCCCTTGACAATAAAATTGACCTGTTTTTTTGATAACTCATATTGTTTACTGGAAGGAAGATATTAAGGGTGGGAAGTTTTCAAATTGACACCCTGTATATTATATATAGGGGTATGATAAAGTTATGCACAAAATTCATAAAACGTACAACTATCACTTTTGAAAAAAATGCAGAAACACGTCAAACTGTTTTTTTTATTCCACATCTTTTGACATAAGTTACAAAAATAACACGTCAAAGTTGTCAAAGTTATGACGTCATCAACAAATTTTTTTAATGGGAAGCTAAAATTTTTATTACATTATGTGATAGAGCTTGTGTTTTTACACAAGGGAAAAATAGTTGTAGTAGGGCTCACATAAGAAAAAAAACGAGAAAATGAATAAAAAGCGAAATAAACGTAAGTTTCATAATAACTTTTCAATTAACTAAACAGTCCATTAAACCAACTTTGACGTGTTATTTTTGTAACTTATGTCAAAAGATGCGGAATAAAAAAATAGTTTGACGTGTTTTTGCATTTTTTTCAAAAGTGATCGTTTACGTTTTATGAATTTTGTGCATTACTTTATCATAATACTGTATAGTAGTAACTCACTGTTTCTCCTTTTAGGTATAAGTTAGTTTTAGGTATTTTGTATGATTCCAGTCTCATATGTAATACATTTTGTTATATTGTGTCACTCTGTTATAGGACAAGCTTCTCAAGCTCTGTCTGTTGAGTGACCATGCTCATTAAATAAATAAAACTGGTTTATAACTCAGTTGATCTACGCTGTGATCTGATGACAATTTTGAATAATGTAATTTATTTTTTTCTAAAATTAGTTTTTTGTAAAGTTTGTTTTTACGAATCTCCCAGGTTTTCGGAGAAAACCCCTCAAAAGCAGAACTTGTGTGATTGTGGATTCCGAACCACTTCAGCTCCGTGACACGCGGTTGGATTGAACCCGGGCAGCCTGGGTGGAATGCAAACGCTCTAACTCCACAACCACTTGTCTTGTGTTGATATTGTTGACGGATTATTCGTATATTGTTCCTAATTTAGATCGAAAATTTAATCAGAGAAGGAATAGCACATAATAACAAACATTGAAAAATTTAAATTGAAAAATGGTTCTGGAAAACTTCGCAAAATTTGAAATTTTTAATTCATAATACCTACAAATATCCTTTTTCTACAAACGTCAAAAAATGACAAGGTTCGCGCATTGACAACAGTATGCGAAGTGGCACTTTTTTTCATTTTCATTCGTTACCATGACACCGTGCGCGAAGTAATGTGCGAAATATATTTCGCACACTGCATGTAAACTATATGGGGTTTTCATATTCTAACCTATATGGTCCTCAACTCCTCAATCAAGCAAAAACAAGAAATCGTTTATTTATTAATGTAGAACAATAATTAAGGCTTTCAAATTGTGAGAGATATTTTTCTGGCTTTATTTGCTTCAACACCACTCTTTGAATTGCTGATATGCATTTTCATACTGCCGCCTCGATTTCTCCGGTAAAAGGTTGGAAATTACGGAATTGGCCGCATCTATCAAGTTAAGTGGGGTACTGCTTAGTTCATCGTCGCTCGAAATTTCCATTCTTTTACAATAATAAATATCACGCACGAAATTGACGCGAATAAAAAGTCACTCCAAAATAATTATCAAGAACTGTCACTTTGAAATAATTGTCAACAAATGCCATTTTATTTCCATGGTTACAGTAATTACTTGATTTGGAAAAATTATTTAAGCCAGTTCAACTATTTTTCATAGTTGTTACTTATTTTAGAACAATATTTTTGACGTTTGTAGAAAAAATTTTGTTTGCATCTCATGCGCGAAATACTTTGGTAATCTCGACTATTTTTTTTTAATTCGGCTGCGCCTCGTTAAAAAAAATCAGTTCTCGATCATCAAAGTAGCATTTCGCGCACTAGATACAAAAATAACTATTTACCAACCAAAATCACATTTTTTTTCTCCTACTGAATAATCATTTGATCTTTTCTCTTACCACGAAAATTATTTCTTTATTTAGCACAATACCCTCATCTAGACACTCCACTTCTAGTATAAGTACTGTAATCGCTTGGAATATTTGTTTTTTTATGAATAAGTTCTTTTTGGCTTCATCAGAGGAGGATAGTTGGCAAAACAAGCACTAGTGCCTAGGTCACCCCTCTTCTTATGGAGCCCAAATTAAAATGTAAATTTAGATATTTATATACTATGCTTATCAGAAAGGATTTATCGAGGGGCTATATATGAAAATATAAATATAAAAGTTATTGGGTATAGCCTTAAAATTGTTGTGCAACGGTAGACACGTGTTTCGAGCTTCAACTCTCATCAGTACGGTAAAATCAAGTGCAAAGATGGACAACACTTAGATGTAAATATAGAAACAGAGGAAGTCAACAACAGGAAGCCAACCACACATTTGTGGCTTCGGTTAGAAGACCTTGTGCTTACAAGGCAACAACTAATGTCGCCACGGAGGCAGCTATAGCTACCAGCGTGACAATCCTACCCAGGAAAATACAAATCTGAATGGATTTATCGAAAGGCTATATATGAAAATATGAACAGAAAAGTTATTGGGTATAAACCTCAAATTGTTCTGCAACCGTAGACACGTGCTTCGAGCTTCAGCTCTCATCAGTACGGTAAAATCAAGTGCAAAGATGGACAACACTTGGATGTAAAAATAGAAACAGAGGAAGTCAACAACAGGAAGCCAACCACTCATTTGTGGTTTCGGTTAGAAGACCTTGTGCTTACAAGGCAACAACTAACGTCGCCACGGGGGCAGCTATAGTTACCAACGTGTCAATCATACCCAGGAAAATACAAATCTGAATGGATTTATCGAAAGGCTATACATGAAAATATGAAGAGAAAAGTTATAGGGTATAAACCTCAAATTGTTCTGCAACCGTAGACACGTATTTCGAGCTTCAGCTCTCATCAGTACGGTAAAATCAAGTGCGAAGATGGACAACACTTGGATGTAAAAATAGAAACAGAGGAAGTCAACAACAGGAAGCCAACCACTCATTTGTGGTTTTGGTTAGAAGACCTTGTGCTTACAAGGCGACAACTAACGACGCCACGGGGGCAGCTATAGCTACCAGCGTGACAATCCTACCCAGGAAAATACAAATCTGAATGGATCTATCGAAAAGCTATATATGAAAATATGAAGAGAAAAGTTATTGGGTATAAACCTCAAATTGTTCTGCAACCGTAGACACGTGCTTCGAGCTTCAGCTCTCATCAGTACGGTAAAATCAAGTGCAAAGATGGACAACACTTGGATGTAAAAATAGAAACAGAGGAAGTCAACAACAGGAAGCCAACCACTCATTTGTGGTTTCGGTTAGAAGACCTTGTGCTTACAAGGCAACAACTAACGTCGCCACGGAGGCAGCTATAGCTACCAGCGTGACAATCCTACCCAGGAAAATACAAATCTGAATGGATCTATCGAAAAGCTATATATGAAAATATGAAGAGAAAAGTTATTGGGTATAAACCTCAAATTGTTCTGCAACCGTAGACACGTGCTTCGAGCTTCAGCTCTCATCAGTACGGTAAAATCAAGTGCAAAGATGGACAACACTTGGATGTAAAAATAGAAACAGAGGAAGTCAACAACAGGAAGCCAACCACTCATTTGTGGTTTCGGTTAGAAGACCTTGTGCTTACAAGGCAACAACTAACGTCGCCACGGGGGCAGCTATAGTTACCAGCGTGTCAATCATACCCAGGAAAATACAAATCTGAATGGATTTATCGAAAGGCTATACATGAAAATATGAAGAGAAAAGTTATAGGGTATAAACCTCAAATTGTTCTGCAACCGTAGACACGTATTTCGAGCTTCAGCTCTCATCAGTACGGTAAAATCAAGTGCGAAGATGGACAACACTTGGATGTAAAAATAGAAACAGAGGAAGTCAACAACAGGAAGCCAACCACTCATTTGTGGTTTTGGTTAGAAGACCTTGTGCTTACAAGGCGACAACTAACGACGCCACGGGGGCAGCTATAGCTACCAGCGTGACAATCATACCCAGGAAATTACAAATCTGAGAGGATTCAGTCAGGATTTATCAGTATGGTACCGAACTGATGAGAGCTTAAGCTCGAAACACGTGTCTACGGTTGCACAACAATTTGAGGGTTATACCCAAAAACTCTTCTCTTTATATTTCATATTATACTTATATGTATTACTTTTATACCAATTGTTTGTTATCTACTACACTGACTGTTATTGTATAGAATAAACTTGATTTGATATAATTGAGTACGTAAAGGTTGGAATAAATTTGCTATAATCCTTACAGGGCCTGAAGAAAAAAATCGCTAGGAGACCTCAATTTTTATTTTCAAACGTACACTTTACGTTTATCCGTAACTACCTGTTTTTTAATTTTTCTGTGTCCATGGTCCTGGTTGTTATTATTTAATTAATTGGCAAAGTATTGGCAGAGAGTGCAAAATTTCATGGAATTTTTTTAAAATAGTTCATTCAAGTTAGACTCAACAAATTGTCAATTGATTGCAACTTTTTTGTTCCAGAAAAAAATTAAACCGGTGTCAGAATTTGTTTTTAGCAAACTGTTAAGTTGATGAACAATAAAATTATTTATGAAGATTTTGTTTTGGTTGCCTATTGAGAAGTACAATTATGATTTTTAAGGAAGAAATAATTTGCAACTATTTATTTAAACAATAAAAAAAATATTTGAGAAAAAAAATTAAATAATTGTTTTTCCAGGACAGCACTGTGGAAATAAAATATTTTCTTAAATATTGTATTGTGTATGCTTATACAGGGTGTTTCTTAAGTACGTGTAGAAACTTCAGGAGCATGTTGCTGACGTCAAAATAAGAAAAAAGGTTCCTATAAACACATGTCCGCAAGTTATTCGTTTCTAAGATACAGAGTGTCAAAGTTTAATTCTTATATTTGTTTTTTGTGAATAAATTCCAAAATATTTGTGATATTCGAGTAGAGTTTGGTATCTGGGATGATTTTTCAATGACAAAATCAAATTTCATGTCAACTGTGAAAAAACTAATTTGTAATTGAATTTATGTTTAATTAAGAAATCTTGTCAATCAAAATCACTTGCATCGATTATTTCAAATCTCAATAACTCGGAAACAATTGCTCTCAGTGACCTCTACCAAGAATATATTCTTTAAACAAACTAAATAATAGTTATTCCCAGATACCAAACTTTACTCAAATATCGAAATAATTTTCAAATTATTCACAAAAAATAAAAATCAGAATTCAACTTTGACACTCTGTATCTCAGAAAAGAATAATTTGCGGACATATGTTTATAGGAACTTTTCTTCTTATTTTGATGTCAGCAACACGTTCCTAAATTTTCTACACGTACTCAAGAAACACCCTGTATATAATGTATATAAGCAGATAATTGCCGCGAAACAAGCGGCAGTAAAAGTTGTGCTTAGAACGTAACAAGCGTCTTGAAGCTTCGTATAGTTTTCTTGATTTTGTTAGAAAAATACCTTCTAGTGTCTTTTTTTTTTGTTGCTTTTAAGGAGTCAAAATTTTCATTTTCAAGAATTGTGATCAAGAAGTTTATTTGTGCTATTTCTTGTTTCTAGTAACCGTTGCTAAGTGACTTCTTCATTTCGAAGCAAACTGATTCAACTGGTACTTGTAGAATTTCATCTGGATATCAATTCTTTTCGGATATCAATCTTCACACGAAATTTTAGAGATAGTTTTCACCGTTCACCCTGTCCTTTACGTTCGTTCCATTATTTCTATTTTCTATAATGAAGTTTTCATATAGGTGGTTAAATGCTTAATAATAATAATAAGTAGGTTTGTTTATTAAGATTTCACAAAAATAACATGGGAAGTTTTCCTTCGTACCCTAGCATTAAAGTCTTTGGCCCAGGCGCATCCACCTATATTTCTACATACCCATTGCCTAAATGAATATTAAAATCCCATGGGATTGCAGGTTGATAGGTATGGTTCCCATCTCACTTTATCCGACAAGACTCTAAGATATTTCTGAGGGTTCTTGCTTAGGGGCAGCCGGTTGAGAGAAAATATTATTTTAGAAAACAATAATTATTGGTAACTCAGTAGTTTGACGAACGTTGCAAACAAAGAATCAGTCAAACAATAATTCAAAAGGACTATTGAGATATTTTTTTACTAAGTCAATCCCTTGTCCAAGGTTAGATTCACTTCATAAATATTAGTTCATTCAAAATGTTTCTGATATCAAAACAATTTTTTTTCAAATCGTCCCTTTGCAATGTTTGGCTTTCATAAGATTTATATTTAGGCATATATGAACATACTTGATGAAGAAGGTGATATTCCGGAAAGTCTGAAGGTTACATTAAAAAAAACACACAAATTTTACTAATAGTTTTTCAGAAAATGTAGTCGGGGTAGTTGAATTGAACGTTTACAGATAAATTGATATAAAATGACCACCAGAATAAGTAAGATATATGCATATAGGTATCTCTGTTCTGAGTTCATTTTGAGTTATTTTTTTTTGTCAGGCATTTTCACCATCTACAAGCATACCTCTTGGTAACAAACTGACAGTAGATTCAAATGGACCTTCCTGTTATTCAAAGGTTTTTATAATTATGGTTAACTCAAGTTGAAATTACTTCATTTTATCCACTTATCGGCGCATATAATAGTCCGCAAGCCCTCGTACAAAATGTTAGGTGATAACCAGCAAGTTGTAACTTTGTATACTGTTTAAGTATGCCAAGTCCGACAAGATTTCGCAAAGAGGAAACCTTGATAGTGGTAAATTTTCCTTTGACTTTCTGTAAAACATGTCATTTTCGCATTTATATGTAAGGTAATGACCAGCATTTAGTTTTTAAGTTAAAGTGAAAGATATTTACCAAAATTAATTTAAACAAAAATTGTCCGACAAAAAGTTCAGGTACTTCTAGTTTGTCCGCCAGTCTAAACGTGTCGATTTCACGACTTGTAGGTTGGCGATAGCCAGCAATCTGAGTTTTCTAGGAGCCTACAATAATTAAATGAGATTTTCAATGGCACCATTGTCCGACAAAATTAATAGGGATCTTCAGCAGTCCGACGCTCCAAAGATGTCGATTTGACGACAACAATGTTGGTGATAACCAGCAATGTTGTCTTCACTTTTTTTTCAAAGAAATAGAATATATAAGACAACGATATACTTATCCCACAATAAAGTTGGTAAATTTGTTGAAAACTGCCAAAAAAATATTAAAATTTTACTTTTTACATATAAACACTAACCAAAACCATCAAGCTATACAATAACCCACACATTTAGGCATGTAAACATATACAGGCTACAGGCTGTTTATTCCTGAAAAGCAAATAGAAAGATAAAAATATCTGAATAATTTGTTTTGTAATCGCAATGTATTTCGCCTCTTCTCTCTGCCGATGAAAATATAGTAGTGAAGTCTTTTTATATCAAATAGATAATACATCTATACATAATCGACATGAGTTTTATGATATTCTTTGGTGTTCATAGTTTCGAAATCAGATAACTTTGGTTTATTTGCTCGGTGCCCCAAAGCTTAATGCTTAGTACCAAACACAAAGTTTCATTACATTATTTTCCCATTGATTGAAAACAAAGAGTTAGGCAAAAAGTGGCAATTTATTCAAATTTGAATTAGAATAAAATTAAACACTATGGTCTCTTATGTAATTTGGAGGCTGATCACCATCACACTGTTTCGTGCCTAAAATCTGAGCGCCATCTAGCAGGAACGCATTTCGCGAATTGTCAAAAATAAAGGTACTTTACTGTAGCATCGAATTTATATTTTTTAAGATACCTCGCATACAACTGAAATTTTTTTATATTTGATGGTTGCATATTAGATTTAAGACCATGTAGAACCATTTATGAACAATGAGTTTTTTTACTAAAATTAAAAATAAAGAAGTTTTCCATATGGTGCCGACTTAATTGGACATACTTTATAAATATTTCGATCTTAATATAGATTTAGATGGCGACCACTCTGCCAGTGCAGCACAGTCAGAATCCGAGACAAGCGATGAAAGTGATACTTTGAGTGCGAGCGAAGAATCTACTGAAGAAGAAGATGATGAATGATTCTTTTCTTTATAAAAATTCATGTTTATTTATTTTTCAAGTTAAGAAATAAACTGTAAAGCAACATTGTATTTTTATATAATTTTGAATTTTCACTTCTATCGCGAGAAATATTGAAATAAAAAAATTTCAACATTTGTTGTCGGACAGGCAAAACAGTCCAATATTTTTGTCGGACAATCGATACTTCCGATAAGTATTATATTTTTTTCTCAGTTGCCACTTTTGTCCGACAGCTGGTTATCACCAACATTGTTGTCGTCAAATCGACATCTTTGGAGCGTCGGACTGCTGAAGATCCCTAATAATTTTGTCGGACAATGGTGCCATTGAAAATCTCATTTGATTATTGTATGCTCCTAGAAAACTCAGATTGCTGGTTGTTGCCAACCTACAAGTCGTGAAATCGACACGTTTAGAGTGGCGAACAAACTAGAAGTACCTAAACTTTTTGTCAGACAATTTTTTTTAGATTAATTTTAGTAAATATCTTTCAATTTAACTTGAAAACTAAATGCTTACATATAAATGCGAAATTGACATGTTTTTGAGGAAGCCAAAGGAAAACTTACCACTATCAAGGTTTCTTCTTTGCGAAATCTTGTCGGACTTGGCATACTTATGGTGGATTTATGCAGCAATCATAAGTCATAAGTCTTAAGTCATAAGGAAGAATATTCATCAATGATTGGTTGGAATATACGGACCAACCAATCATTGACGAATATTCTTCCTTATGACTTAAAACTTATGACTTATGACTGCTGCATAAATCCACCATTAAACAGTATACAAAGTTACAACTTGCTGGTTATCACCTAAGATTTTGTACGAGGGCTTGCGGACTATAAGGGGATTTTATTTAACAACGCTCCAATAACCTATTGGGCAAAATATCTTGATATCTCAATTCCTACTCTAACTTATTAGTTAATAATGACGTAAATTCGAACTAACTCAAAATGGGCGTTGACTCGCTAGGAGCTTCAAATGATGTATAATATTCATCTGAATACTTTTTCAGGACTAGTGCAACTAAAAAGGAAAAATATTCTTGATATCTAATTGAGAATATTTGTATTTTGAAGAAAAATAAAATGGCACAACCGAATAAATCGAATCATATGAAATATTTTGATGTGAGGATTTTGAATATTTTATAAAAACTGATAAGGTTACCAATATCGTCTGTATACTGTCAATCCTTCTTTAGATAGGCGAAAACACTTTCCAGAACATGGAACTTTATAATTTCGTTGGAACTCAGAAAAAATCAATTTTTTGAAGATCACATCCATCTAGAGCATAGTAAAACGACCACAGAAACAATAATTGCTGAAAGAATCCAAAATTCAATTAGTAAATTTCAAATCAATGACATAACTAAGAACAACACTGTATACAAGAAAATTGACGAGTTTGACAAGATACCAACTGTCAATTCATGAGACCAAAAAAAATACAATTTATGAGATTGATTTTGTTTAAAAGGAAAATATAAAATGGGGAAAGTTACACACGAGATTTTTTTCAATTTTGAATATCTGAAAAGCCTTTGAAAATAAATGAAATATGAATTTGACTTTTTATATAAAAAATCAGGAAAATTGAGTGGATATTTGTGCAGGAATGTTTCCATAGTTACCACTGTTGCTGACAATCCCAACACATAACTTCAATGTCAAAATTGACAATAATTATGTGTGATACGAGTTCGGAAGGTAGGAGTTTTGTGTATGAGCGCGAAGTTTGTTGAATGAGGCGAAGCCGTATACAAAAAAACTCTTCACGAATATGTTTATGATCATACAAAGTTTTTTCTACCGCAGTTATAATGATAAATTGTATCAATTGTGAACTTTTCAATTTTCGCCGTATTATCGTATGACTTCCGAGTAAAATCTAACTCAAAATACTGTCTATTTGAAAAATGTATGTATAGTGCGAAATAGTTATTTTTGTATCTAGTGCGCGAAATGCTACTTTGGTGATCGAGTACTGATTTTTTTTTAACGAGGCGCAGCCGAGTTGAAAAAATAGTCGAGATTACCAAAGTATTTCGCGCATGAGATGCAAACAAAATGTTTTCTACAAACGTCAAAAATATTGTTCTAAAATAAGTAATAACTATAAAAAATAGTATTGAACTGGCTTAAATAATTTTTCCAAATCAAGTAATTACTGTAACTATGGAAATAAAATGGCATTTGTTGACAATTATTTCAAAGTGACAGTTCTTGATAATTATTTTGGAGTGACTTTTTATTCGCGTCAATTTCGTGCGTGATATTTATTATTGTAAAAGAATGGAAATTTCGAGCGACGATGAACTAAGCAGTACCCCACCTAACTTGATAGATGCGGCCAATTCCGTAATTTCCAACCTTTTACCGGAGAAATCGAGGCGGCAGTATGAAAATGTATATCAGCAATTTAAAGAGTGGTGTGAAGCAAATAAAGCCAGAAAAATATCTCTCACAATTTGAAAGCCTTAATTATTGTTCTACATTAATAAATAAACGATTTCTTGTTTTTTGCTTGATTGAGGAGTTGAGGACCATATAGGTTAGAATATGAAAATCCCATATGGTTTACATGCAGTGTGCGAAATATATTTCGCACATTACTTCGCGCACGGTGTCATGGTAACGAATGAAAATGAAAAAAGTGCCACTTCGCATACTGTTGTCAATGCGCGAACCTTGTCATTTTTTGACGTTTGTAGAAAAACATTACTTCACACACACAACATTTTACGAACAGTTGATTTTTTAAAGCACTTTTGCTAAAATGTATCACTTTACGCACTGTCGTAGAAAAAGTTGGTTCTGTTATTTGAACCAATAAAATAAGGTTCAAAATTAGTATACTTACATAATTTTCATATGAAAATTACTAGTTGGATGTTTTCTAATACAAATTATTCACTATAATTTTACCAATATTTAGTTTTCAGAAAGATTTCCAAACCACGTCTGACATTTTCGATATAGGTAATACGTACCCAGTGTAGTGGTTCCCCGGCTTGCTCAGAGGAATTACGCTCTTTTTTCCCTATTCTGTGGCTAAACCTGAATACAAATCAACAAAAAGTCAATTGGTTACATGTCAGGCAAATAACACTGGAAAAAGAAAACTATTCATAACCATTAAATTATCACCAAATCTCACCTAAGCGAACGTAACTTAACCTAATAACACCACAATTGGAAAATGAAAATGTTACCACAAAATACATTTTTTTCAAGATATGAAAAAATATTTCATCGAAACTTTTAATTTTTTCGATATCTCGTTTCGGTTTCGAGTTTTTGGTGTTTGAAAGTCCACAATTTTTCGATTTATTGCAATAATTCTCGGAATAATGGTATAACGAAAAAAAAAGCATTCTCAATTTTTTGCAGATTTTTAAAAGGTGATCAAAATAGTTATTCATGTATCAAGGGCGTAAAGTAGGCGTTTATGGCCTGCAGCGTGGATGATGGCCCGATGGCGTTAGCCGAGGGCCATCACACTCCGAAGGCCTTAAACGCATTTTACGCACATGATACATACAAAATTTTATAGCGCGAATCACAAATACAGACTTGAATTGCAATGGTCTACACGTTTCATACGTTATGCATACAATAATTAAGGGTAACATAATATGAGGAATATGAAACTATAGTAGCTGAGTGCTATATTGGAGAATCTATTTCAAATAAATAGATCATCACCGAAAAAATTGCCAACGATTATGAACAAATGTTAGAAAGAGTATTGCTCTATTGAACTGAAATGATTCTAATTCGTGTTAGGAATTGCATGAAATGATGTGTGAGTATAGACAATTTGAGAATTTTGTCTACTTTACGGCCCGCCGGGCCATAATGCGCCCACGGG
This sequence comes from Chrysolina oricalcia, assembly GCA_944452925.2. Lineage (NCBI taxonomy): Eukaryota > Metazoa > Arthropoda > Insecta > Coleoptera > Chrysomelidae > Chrysolina > Chrysolina oricalcia. The sequence continues at coordinate 55,563,375 of OX101825.2, forward strand.
CGGTAAAGTGCCACTTTACGCCCGGCGAACCGGAAGGTAAAGTGTACTTTACCGCCCGCCAGTGCATAAAAGTTTTTTTGTGATAATTGAAAATCTGTCGCCATTTCAGTTTTATGAAAAAAAGTCAATATTCCGTTTATTTTCACAGATCTGAAAAAAATTCATGAAAACTTTTTGTAGATCTGTTTGAGTTCAATCATATTGTAAAAAAAGAACTGTAAATTTTTTCAAAGTCCGTTTTCGTTACTTGTTGAATTGAAAAATCTGTCGCAATCTTGGAGTTTTTGGTTGTTTAAAAAAAATCGATATTCGCACGAAGCGCCTGGAAGAATCTGGGGGGGAGAGAGGGAAATGGAGAGTAAATAATACAGGAGGAGGAGGGTGGGTGCTAAAATAACTAAAAATCGGGCCGCGAAGTGCTCGGATAAAATTGGGGAAGGGGGAAAATAATTAAAAACGCGGGCGCTTTGCGCCAGGAAAATTTCGGGTGGGCGGTGGGAAGGAAGACACAATTTATTTTGGGGGATCGGGGTGGCAAAGGTTTTCGTAATTTCTACCATAAATTGATAATTTTATTATAGGTTCAGCGACTGCTTCTCAACTTGTTTTTGAATAAATGAAAAAAATTGGTGTGAACATCCTGTAGAACTCCTCAAAAACTATTCATATAAGACTTTTCGATATCTGCTTACGTATTCGAATTTTTGGTGACTTTACAGAAAAAGTAAAAATTTTTATCGAGTTAATTTTTTTTTTTGTTGGAGGAAAACAGTTTAGAAATTTCGATGTGGTTTGCGAAGCTATTTTAAGATTTTCACTTTTGTCATTAGTAAGGTCAAGATTTCATTTCATCCTTTTCTTCGATATTTTTCGTAGACTATTAATTTTACAACGAAACAAGTTGTTTAGATTTCCTGCAGGCGGTAGAAAAGATATCGTGGTAAATTGAAAAAATATTAATCATTTTCGAAATATTTCGTATTCTCCAAAATTCTAGTTTTCATTTTCACATTTTTCAAGTTTTCCCAGTTCTCCGATCATTTTCGTGAAAAATCATCCAAAAATATTTTTTGAGTTTTTTACTTTGGCGGGAAAACCGTTGGTATACAACTCCCTATAAAGAGTGTAAAATAAGATTGGTGATTTAAATAGTATATTAAAGTATTCGTGAATAAAAAGGTCTTTCAAACACGCGCGATTTTTCGATCAAGACGGCGCAGCCGGAGTACTCGAAATAGAGCATTGTTTGAAAGACCAGTTATCCACGAATACTTTACGCTGTTTTTTTTATTAGTGCGATTAGTGCGATTTGAAATCATAAATACTGGTATTATTTCTACACAAATGTTAATATGTAATAATAATTTAAAATGGTTGAATTCGTGATGAGACATCAGTATACCTTTCGCTGTCATGGAAATGAGAAAAACCGAGTTAAATTTGCAATTTGTCATCAAAGATTAATTGTTGTCACTGTAACGCCTAAAAATCAATTCTTAGATCGATTCTTTGAATGGTAAAGCAGAATCGCGATTAATATGGCAAAAATCTAATGATACGCATAAAAAAGAAAATGACAAGTTCATCAAATGGATGAAAAAGCAAAATGTTACAGATATAAATGAACGATTTGTTTATTTGACGTTACAAGTTACTGCTGTCAGATCAATAATCAAAAGTTGTCATTCAGACTTCACGTTTTTCCGAGTTGTTGATATCACCATGGTAACTTAAAAAAACGCGTGTTTTTGAAAGTTCGATTTAAACACGCTGAGGCGTGCTTTAAATAGGTAAAAAGGGACACCAATAAAAAAAATATTTTGAAACTTAAAAATGTAATTTCTAGACAATAGTAGCTTTTGGAACAAAAAAGGCGTAACTATTGAAAAGGTGAGAGAGAGTATGGGCTGGTGCCAAAACGAATTCTAAACGTTTGAAATGAGAAAAAAAGTAACAGGCAAGAACCAGGTGGAGAATGTTGTTGAGGTTGCAACTTTGAGGAAAAAAAATATAAACACGAAAACACTCAAAATGGTGAAATGAGGATATAGTTTTGGAATTGAGAACGGTTTTTTGAGATTTGCGGCGAAACATGACCTATTAGCAGAAAATATTCAAAGGAAAAGTTGTAGATAAAAAAGTAATCTACGAAGAAAATATTCGATGACACTACGTTTTCGTGGAAGATAAACAAGGGTTTCTTTTCGAAAAATGTACCTTATTCGAAAACTAGTGGTCTTCTGAATTGCGAAAAAATCACGCTTTTTCGACATCAAAAACTATCAACAAATCATTTATACGCGAGAAAAAAATTAAAAACCGATAAATTGTTTTTTCGCCATTTTGACAGTTGATTTGAGGCTATGGCGGAAAGTGTTGAATACAATTTTTTTTTTTGATTTTTTTATTATCTACAACTTTTTTCCCGAATATATTCCGCTAAGAGGTCACGTTTCGACACAAATCGCAAAAAACCGTTTTCAACTCCTAAACTGCAAATCCCTTTCACCATTTTGAGTGTTTTCATGTTCAAATATTTCTTTTCCTCGGAGTTGGAATCTCAACAACATCTTCCACCTGGTCTTTGCCTGTTACTTCTTTCTTTTCAGTAAAATTATTGGCACTAGTGTAGTAAGGTTATATTGGGTATAGCCGGATGCATTCTACAAAATGTTTCATTCATTTACATCAAAGAATTGTAATTTAAACAATATTTTTTATACAACTTCGTTTAAATTTCATATCAATATATTTGATTTATATTTGGGTCAGTCAAAATAAGTTGTCTAGAACTCGTCAATCAATCTCAGAAAATGTAAATAGTCAACCAATAAAACCATTTATAACGATGAGTGTTCACAAAAGAATGGCACGGCATCATTATTGTAGTGATGGGGCCGGGCGGCGCGTTGAAAGTTCAAAATAAAAGCTATGATTAATAAATAAACTTAAAAAAAAACTTTTTAGAGAAAAGCTTTCAATTAAATGCACTAAAAAGAAGAAAATAATGATGTTACAAAGGTTTAATTCACTTCAAAATTTATTTTCTTCTTCTTAGTGCATTTAAATGAGTTTTTCTCTAAAAAGATTTTTGAAAGTTTATTCACTCCTTTCTTTTTTAGTTTTCTGTTGATATGTTTCTCAGTCCTTTCAATTAATTTCCCTGTTAATTTACCGTTGGAAATTTTTCCGCATTTCTACGCGTTCTCTACCTAGCTTTCGAGGGAGGAACAGGGGTATTTTCTTTTGGAGCCGTATCATTCAATGGTCAGAAGATTTTCACTAATTTTAAGGATTTTTTCGATTTCTATTTCGCGAGTTTTTCTAATTTTTTCCGTGACATGAAAGGGGGCCCTCAGATCGATTTCTTATAATTTTCAATGATCTATTCATCAAGTCTGAAACTGTTGAAATATTTTTTCGAATTCCTATGCGTTTTCCATCTAGCTTTTGAGGGGGGGAAAGGGGAGTGAAATATATTTGAACCATAATATTTGACGGTCAGATATATTTGCGGATTTTTTAGATTTTGATTACGCGAGTTTTCTCAACTTTTTTCGAAAAACGGTAGGGCGAGCCCCCCTACGTAATTTCTTTTCGCTGTAATTTTTGACGTCCAAATCAGTCAAGAAAACTTACGAAACCCCACGGTTTTCTATCTAGCTTTCGTGGAGTAGAGGGGACAACTTTTTCTACATTAATGTACATTGTCTTCGGAACTGAACCAACTTGTGGAATTTCTATTCCTAGGATAAGAGGAAGTGGTTGTAATTCAGCTTGCAAGATTTGTACCCATCTAACACAGAGCAAGTTAAATACTAATATATTAAAGTATAAGTGGATAAAAAGGTCTTTCAATCTCGCTCAATTTTTCGAGCATGACGGCGCAGCCGGAGTGCATGAGTTAGGAACAATACTTTTTCTACAAGCGTAGGAAACAAATTCATTTTTTCAATTATTTATTCATGCAAATGGAAACAACTAACAAGAGTAACATTTTCTATCCACTAATTATTCGTAATATTTATTGTAAATGTACAATTTGATGCATTATGTAAATTTATAGCGGAAGCCAGCATATTTTTTGAAGATGACTGATTTCCTGAAGAAGATGGATGCACCCGGAAGACGATGTAGTGTTCAGATTGAGAATTTTGTTGGACATTTCTTTTTTTCGATTGGTGGAGTCTTCTGAATACCCCTCTGCAACTGAAGTCGATTTCCATCCTCCTAGGCGTTTGATATTAGTTATACCCACACCACAGTCAGCAAGTAAAGTGGCTGAGGAACGCCTGAAGCTGTGACCAGTGTAAAGCTCTGGATTTTGAAGGCGCAGATATACTGCTATTTCGGAGGGTATCTTTCCTATGGTATTGATTCCTACACATTGCACAGTACATTTTCCACTTTTGTAATACAAGAATAAACGACGGTGAGGAGTCTCTTTTGGACGTAAATGTACATAATTTCTGTATACGTTCAAAAAATAACCATCATTTGCTTCTTCAGATATCACGAAGGATCTAGAGGAATGATTTTTGGAATCCTTGATATTAACAATTATCAGGTTTTCTTTGTCGTCTATGTCGTCAATGGTGAGTTTTGTCAGCTCTTCTCGTCTGCAAGCACCAGCTAATCCAAAAATTGCTACTAACTTAATCATGAGGTATATGTCATCGGGTGCTTCAGTCATAAATTTTGAAACGTCTTCTTGAGTGAAGATTTTGGCCTTTTTCGGTCGAAAACCGACATTCTGTCTTTTAATGAATGCAATTATTTTGTAAAATTTGCTAATAAACAAATTTTGCTTTACTTTGAATACACTCTTCAACATTGAATATCTTGCCCATAAAGTGTTCGGCTTCCATGTTTTAGACATTTCTAGAAAATAAGCCAAGAATATTTCTTCTTTTTTTGTTTTCACTTTCTTATTGTTGCACCATTCAATAAAACTCGTGTATTGATTCTCATACCTTTGTTTAGATTTCGTTGGCAATAACTCTAAGTTCGCATCTGTAGCTGCTTGCACGATTTCTTGTGGAAGTTCTTCATCAGATGAATAATCCATTGTGGCAATTTCACTGAATCGAAAATTTTATATAAGTAACTCTTTGTCTGTCACTCTGACAATTACAAACAAAGGACCCCGCAAACTCCTTATGGAATTTGGGTCCTGGTAGATTTTTTTGAATTTTTGGTATGATGTAGTCCATGTAATTCTTAACCAATGTTACCATTGCGCCAACCCAAAAAAATGAGCAGTTTTACTGCTAGGGGGCGTTGAAATCACCCCTTGAGCAGATTAGACTATTTATTTTTGATCCCGGTAACAATATTTTCACTTGTTTCATTGTTGCTAATGTTGCACAATATTGTGCTGTTTTATAAAAAAAAACTTACCCTCTCCCCTTTTTCCCTCAACTCCTATTACGAAACGCAAAAAAATATTTTTGGAGTGCCTTCAAATGTATCGTCGAATGTTTAAATATGCCTAAATAAGGGAAATTGCAGTTTTTTATGATTATCCCCCACGCCTCAAATGACACAAAATGAAAAAAATTCGGTGGATTTTTCTGAATTTTTGATATGATGCAGTTCAAGTTATTTTTAATAGAAATAAATCGGGTGACAAACCCCAAAAATGAATAGTTCTCGTTCTGATGCTAGGGAGCGTCGAAATCATACCTTGCTCAGAATAGATTATTCATTATTATAGGCGCAAACAATATCTCTACGTATTTTTGTTTTAATTTGTGCCAATCAATTGTGTAAATTTTTTTAAATTGAAAATCTAAAACCTCCCCCTTACCCCCAACCCCTATTTCAAATTACGAAAAAAATGAATTCAGGCACCACCTCAAATTCAAATTGTGGATGTCTAATTTTTTTTTATTCGATTTTCACCCAATTAATTGATATTCAAATAACATGAACTGCGCCCTACTAAGAAGTCAGCAAAATCCACGAATAGTTTTTTGAAGGGAGGGAAAGGTGAAACAACTATACGATTTCCTTAATTTGAGCTGATTAAAACATTTATTTTGATAAAGCATTTACAAGTAGTCGGAAATTAATATTTTTCGAGTTTTAAAATAGGGGTAGGGGGTAAGGGGGAAGTTATAGAAATTCAATTTATAAAAAATTACACAATTGATCAGCATAATCTAAATTAAAATACGTAGAGCTATTATTTCCGCCTATAATAATGAATAGTCTATTCTGAGCAAGGTATGATTTTAACGCCCCCTAGCATCAAAATTATTCATTTTTGGGGTTTGTCACCCGATGTTCGGTGTCGTGAGTCTTTTCACGCCACTTACTGGATATGAATGAGTTTTCTTTGAGAAAATTATTGAATTGAGAATTATTTGAATATTTATTCGTTCTTGTTTACTAAACAAATTCTGATACAGATTCTATTTTTTTTTTTAGTTGTCAAAACTGACTTCTTGAGTAACTTTTGTATACAGGGCAGTTAAATTTACAAAACAGTAATAAATATAAGAACATGAATAGAACATGGCGCCCCCTTGAAAGGATCGCCTTTCAAATGGAAATTAAATCAATATTACGATTTCTAACAATAAAAATATGTCTCTTTCAAGTGTCTATCGGAAGAACACAGACTTTGGACACTGGACGCTTCAGTTCACCATTTGAGGTTTTCACATTTATAACTCGAACTATTCCGTCTTCTCCAGGAAACACTTGAATGATTCGTCCAAGTTTCCAGCATAAAGGAGCTGAATTGTCATCTTTGAGCAATACCATAGACCCCTCTTTCAAATTCAGATGAAGTTTCTTCCATTTGGATCTTTCTTGCAGAGTGCAGAGGTAATCACGCGACCAACGCTGCCAAAAATGTTGTAGTTGCTGCTGAATGAGTCGTAGAAGGCTGAGTCTGTTGGATGGAATATTCCTCACGTCATTCTGTGGTAGGGTTGTGAGAGGCTCACCAATAAGGAAATGAGAAGGGGTTAAAGGGGAAAGATCATTAGGATCATTTGACAAGGGTGATAAGGGTCTGGAATTGAGGACAGCCTCAACTTGTGTGATCACTGTGTATAAGCCCTCATATGTAAGGTGTGAATTACCAAGAATTCTCTTAAGATGAAATTTAGCTGATTTGACACACGCTTCCCAAAGGCCCCCAAAGTTGGGTGCATGTGGTGGTATGAAATGCCAATTTATTTTATTCATAGCCAAAAACTCAGTGAATTTTGAATTTTTCTTCAAATTTGATAATATGATTTTTAGCTCTTTCTCAGTACCAACAAAATTTGTGCCGTTATCTGAATATATGTCGCTACAAATACCCCTCCTAGAAACAAATCTGATTAAACATCTCACAAATGCTTCGGTAGAAAGATCATCAGATATTTCCAAATGAGCTGCTTTCGTAACAAAACATACAAAAACACAGAGATAACATTTAATTATGTTTCGGTTTCTGGTTTTGCCATCTTTAACATAAAATGGACCAGCAAAATCCACTCCGGAAGTCAAGAACGGTCTTTGGGGTTTGAGTCGCGATTGGGGAATATTACCCATTTGATAATGACTTTCAATTGGTTTGGATCGGAAGCAAATCATACAATTGTGTAGAACTCCACGAACAACGTTTCGACCATTGATTGGCCAAAAATTCATTCTTATTGCAGCCAAAGTTGCTTGTGCTCCTCAGATGGATTAGTGCGCCATACTATGCGCTGTAAATCTCGCTGAGAATCTTGTATTTTTACCATACGGTACATTTTTTCAATATCTGAGGTTACTACGTACTCATAGGTTCGAAATCTTGTAACAATGGTGAATAAGTCATCCTGAATTGTGGGACCAACTTTCAATATATCATTAAGAGATAATCCACTAGAAGTTTTCGCAGAGGCGTCAAACACGACCCGCAACTTTGTAGTAGTACTTGACGTGTTAAGAACGCCATGATGTGGTAAGTAATAAATTATATCTTGTGGATTATCAAGTGAAATATCAACCTTCGTCATGTGCCCGAGAGCTTCGTACTCGGACATAAATGAAACATACTGTTGTTTGAAATCTGGATTTCTATTGAATTTTTTTTCGACTGTATAAAATCTCTTGAGTGCCATTTCGAAGGAGTTTCCGAGCTGACTAAGATTTTCCTTGAAAGGCAAGTTAACAACAAATCTTCCTGATTCATCGCGAATTGTAGTTTTCAAAAAATGCGATTCACATTCTGCTTCCTCTTGAGAATATTTAGCCAAAGGCTGAAATTCTTCAAGTTTCCAGAAGCGTTCAAGCAGTTCATGAATTTCTTTATCATTAATTGCTAGTTTACAAACAGTGTTTGGACTATTTAAATAATAGAATGACAAAGGTCCTGATAATATCCATCCTAGTTTTGTTTTTTGTAGTACTGTGTGACTGTTAATGAGATTTATGCGACCTACACATATCAACTCCCAAAAAATAGAAGCTCCAATCAACATATCAATTGGACCAGTTTTATTAAAATCATTGTCCGCTAAGACGATGTTTTTTGGAATTTTTAAATGACTCGAATCGAAAGAAAGTGCGGGCAAATCTTTCGTTATTTTATTTGTAATTAAGAATGGAATATCCAGAACAATATATGAACTGTTTGTAGATTTTATAGTGGCAACGGTTTTCTGTAGTACAGATGTTAAGTTTGATCCGAAACCCTCAATTGAATGAGTCACGTTAGACACAGGTAACTGCAAAATATTGAACAATTTTTTAGTAATAAAATTTGATTGAGAGCAGTTGTCAAGAATAGCTCGACAGTTGTGAGATTTGCCATTTTTATCGATGATAGAAACATTTGCCGTTGAGAGTAAAATATATGGTTCGGCAAGGGAATTTTTTAATGTACATGAAGCAAGGGTTGATTGAGATATGTGTGATATTGTTTCTGAATGGTTCCCTTCCGTTCTATTATTTGATTCAGATGTCAACGGATTTTTGTTCAAGTTAATTTGAGTTTGTTCCTTTTCTAAATGCAATAAAGTATTATGCTTTTTTGAACATTTTTTACATACATAGTGATTTCTGCAATCCTTTGAATTATGGCCTTTACGCAAACAATTGGTACAGGCTCTTAATCTCCTAATTTCTGATAGACGATCTTGAGGATTTAATTTCAAAAAGTTGTCGCATGAGAATACATGATGATCTTTCTGACACAGAATACAAGATGACCCTGTAGTAGCAACATATGTTGATATTGAATTATGATCTGACTTTGTTGAATGTTTTTGTGTGAACTGAGAACCTTTAACATTAAAATATAAACCTTCCAACAATTGACATCTCTGATTGATGAAAGTTGTAAATTCTTTAAACGTGGGCAATTCTTTTGTAAGTTTTAATGCATATTCCTCCCACTCTCTTTTCGTAATGGGATCTAATTTTGATGTTACAAGATATATAATGAGTGTATCCCACTGATCAACTGGTAAGGCTAGGGATTCTAAATTTCTAAGATGCTGATTTACAGTGTCAATAATATTTCGCAGATGGGTATGTGATTCCCTTTGAATGCTTTGTATATCAAATAAAGCCTTGAGATGTGTTTGGATTATAACACGATTGTTTTGATACCGCTCACATAGTATATCCCATGCCTTATCATAATTTGCCTCAGATACCTCCAAAGCTATCAAAATGTTAGCTGCCTCACCCTTGAGACATGATTTTAGGTACCAGAACTTTTGAACTTTACTAATTGAATCGCAGTTATGTATCATAGCTTTGAAAGTATCTGAAAACTGTAGCCATTTATCATATAAACCGTGGAATTCGGGTAAGTTTAACTTAGGTAAATTTGTTTTGGTATTTTGAATATTGGCATGAGGTGTATTGATTGCAATTGCTGAAGGACAATTCGAAAGCAATGTGCTTGTTGAAAACTTTTTTATCAAATCTTTCGCTCGAGATATTGCATCGAAATAAATAATTTCAAAGTTACTTCTGTCTGAACTATGATCATTTCTTTCATCTTTCAATTCTAACTCTGACTGAACTATATCAAACTCACTCCAAAGGAGCTCAGCTTTTTCTAATCGTATGCACAATTCACTGAGTTTTGAAGCGTCTGTCAAATCAGACAGAAATGTAGAAAATCGTGTCAACTGACCTTTTATTATACCTCTTTTTTGATTCAATGCCTTTATTTCTTCAGACATTTTATCTGTGTAAATATATGAGGACGTAAACAATGCGAAACACACAAATTGATGAGGATAGGAGAGGATAAGGATGGGAAAGAAAGGGAAGCGAGCTTTACCTCAATACCTTGGCTACAGAAAGTAGGTACTGTCTCGTAACTTCGCTACTCTTCTCTTTTGGTGTGTGACTCTTGAAAACGCTGAACTGATTTTCGACTGAATGAATCCAATACTATATTGGATCTTGATCTTGCTTCTTTATTCAAGTTTACTCTGGTTGAAAGCGATGAATTTGCTGCGAAGGACCTGCGTTGATCTTGTAGAATGAAATACTGTTATTTTCGCTGATTTTATCCTGCTCGAATGAGGACCATGTTCGGTGTCGTGAGTCTTTTCACGCCACTTACTGGATATGAATGAGTTTTCTTTGAGAAAATTATTGAATTGAGAATTATTTGAATATTTATTCGTTCTTGTTTACTAAACAAATTCTGATACAGATTCTATTTTTTTTTTTAGTTGTCAAAACTGACTTCTTGAGTAACTTTTGTATACAGGGCAGTTAAATTTACAAAACAGTAATAAATATAAGAACATGAATAGAACACCCGACTCATTACTATTCAAAATAAAAAGTAGCTATTTCCCTTATTTAGGCATATTTATACATTCGACGATACATTTGAAGGCACTCAAGAAATATTTATTTTGCGTTTCATAATAGGAGGTGGTGGAAAAGGGGAAGGGGGTAAGATTTTTTTTTATGAAACAGGACAATATTGTGTAACATTAGCAACAATGAAACAAGTAGAAAAATTCTTACCAGGTTCAGAATTAAATAGTCTAATCTGCGCAAGAGGTGATTTCAACGCCCCCTAGCAGCAAAACTGTTAATTTTTTTGGGTTCGCGCAATGGTAACATTGGTTGAGAATTACATGGACTACATCATAACGAAATTTAAAAAAAATCCACCGGGACCCAAATTCCATAAGCAGTTTGCGGGGTCCTTTGTGTATTGATCGGCATGACAACATCAATTGTTACCTACTCGTTATCAGATCAATCAGAGCCTATATATAGGGTGATTTTCATAACAATACATTTTTATTTATCAATATTTGTTCATTTTTTCAATAAATAGTGCAAAATGATGGATGATTTTGAACAAACCCACTTAGTATTGCAACAAAAAAGCTTGAACTTTCATATTTTGTCACCCACCACTTATATTTTACGAGGATATCATATAAATGTTTTTCCCGCACTAGTGTGGGAAAAAATTTCCCGCACAACTGTGGGAAAATGACACTTTCCAAACTGAATTGCGTGCGGGTAGAGGGTGAATCACGCACGCTTGTAGGAAAAATATAGATCGAGTCCATAAGTTGAAACTTGTGTGGAGTGTGTACAGTGCAGTCCTTAAGAATAAATGAAATAGTAAAAAGAAGTAAGAAAAATATAATCAAATATAAATATATAATAGTGAAAGTGTCTTGTTGGGGTATAAAATTGACAAAAAATCTAGGCTAGAGATAAAATTCTTAGTGTATATATAAAAGATATTGAAAAACTTAATTATAAATATATGCATACAGGGGAAAAGTGTATACTTATTGGAAAAGGTAGTTTCATAATAAGATAAAAGTTTCTGGTGAGGGTATAAAATTGATATAAAAGCTAAGCTAGGTATAAAAGTCGAGATAGTTAGTATAGTTAGTGAACATCTCGTTCAAACTTTCAATTTCAATTTCATATCAATATTATTGATTTATATTCAGGTCAGTCGAAATAAGTTGTCTAGAACTCGTCAATCAATCACGGAAAACGTAAATAGTCAACCAATAAAACCATTTATAACGATGAGTGTTCACAAAAGAACGGCATCATTATTGCAGAGATGGGACCGGGCGCGGAAAGTTCAAAACAAAGGCTATGATTAAAAAGACGTGAAATTCCATCAATAGAGCCCAGTCAGCGGTTGTCTGCGGGTGGCAAAAATGTCCTGCCCCAAGACGGCGGAGATTTTCGCCTTGGGAGGCTGCATCTAGCATCCGGTGCGGCTACTCGGGCCATGTCATTACTCCGACTCGTTAAAAAGCACACTCAACCTCCTAATTGGTCTAGTATAGCCGACCTGACAGTTCAAATAACTCGGACTATCGTTTGTTTAAGCCGCTGAGGATGCATGATGTGGCCAAAAATCTCGATCTCGACGGGTACCTTGGACAAACACGAATCGGGAACACCTACAGTATTTCAGGACTGTCCCAGTGCACTTTCATTTGATACGGTCAAATTAGATAGCTGATTTGCAAAGGTGTTAATTGAAAAATTGAACAAACAGCACAAATGATGCCATGTTTGCTTTGCTGGAGAATATGTGGCTGCGTGGATTTGAACCCTCGCTCCCACCATCCAAAGTCCATGTGTCATCTGAATCTACACTCGTCGTTACTGGAGCACATAATAATTTGTTCAAATTAACTGCTGTATAGAAAGTATCTGTCAACTATTCAAAAATATAGAATCCGATTGTAATCAATCTTTTTATTGAAATTATTCTGATTTCATGAAAAGAAAATCAAACCTTTGTCAGAAGATAAACATTATCAGGATTTTCTGATATAAATTCATTAATTTGATTGTTAAATCATCCTCACTATCGCTAATAATGTTTAATAACTTAATATTTTCAATCGAATTTTGTAATTATCTACTGATGTGAAATGTCAAATAATTAGACAGACGTAAACAAACTTGATTCGATATTCAGGGTTATTCAGGTGACCATTGAAAACGGAACAACGTTCACTGGAAATCAGAATTGTTTATTTTTCAACGTTGTTTTAATTTTCCTATTCAGGTGACCAACATGTATTGAATTTTTATCAACCTCTTGTACAAACACTGTTGGTTATTTGGCAAGTAGATTTGGTACTTGCTATCAGCTATTCAACGTTGTTTGTCAGTAAAATGGCAAATAATGGTTTTATTCTGCTAAATGAATGTTGCCAATGATGATGAAGAAAGGTAAAGAAAAAGTTTTCACAAAAAGAATTCTTATTTTTGGAATAAATCAAATAATAATAATAAATGGCTTTATATTTATCTTAGGGATGTCTAGCTAAGTTATCCTTCCATATTCACATTACAGAACAGAGTTTTGAGGAGGGAATTGAGGGATCAAATCGATCCTTTAAATATGAATGAGAATCAATTTTGTGTATCGCCTATCAAGGGACATGGTGAGTCAGTTGATCGAGACTCTGGAACCTCACTTACCTCAAGGAGTGAGGGAGGAATTATTTATCTCTAACAAATTGAAAGTAAATATTCTTGTTTAACAGAATTTATTTTTGTCATTCCTGTAAAAAAAAGTTATATGTAAATCAAATAAACTTATATGATACTTTACTTTTCCACTTCACTGTTTCCCTATATTTTGGTCCTATAACAAAAGTTGATTTCTGCTTTCTTTCTGGCTTGTGTAGACCAAGTTCAGTAATTTTCATGCCAATGATTATCAACTTATTCAGAATACTTAGTAGCCAATTTTCCAAGTTAGGTATTCCTATTATATATTATACCTATTTCTTGTAGGTACCTGAATATTTGTCTAGCTTTTTTATGGTTTCACTAGTCCAGTCCAGAAAAGTCTATTGAAGAGACAAACCAAAATGACCAAAATTCTCCTGCTGTACCTTATGCCATTCTTTTTGATTTCTCATTGGTCCCTTCAAAGTGTTTAATTCATTACACATTTTAGCAAATTCGTCATCCAGAATTTTTCCCCCCACTTTGAATTTTTCTAAGTATTGGAGGTATACTTTGTATTGCTCTGCACTGGTTTTTTTAGATTTCGCTTCAAAAATGAAACATGTTCATTGATTTTCAAAAACATGTATTGAAATCAAATTCTGGTACAAACTAGTCATTATTCTTGTGAATAATTTTAAAACAAATTCAGATATAAATAATAAAGTCTCTATTCTCCTTATGATATACAACAAACACATTTCAGTTATTGATCCTCACAGAGCTTCATTTAAAATGAAAGTTAGTTTAGATGAACCCTCTCGTAAATATCACAAAATCTATTAATACTACTGGCCACAATTATCAAGTGCTCTGGCAATATTTTCCAGTCCTTTTCTCTCCACCTCCTGTCCATCTTGATATGCAGTGAGCAGAGGATTTTGGGGCATTTTTCTGTTTTTGTGGAACTGTTGGTGCCTCCACTTGAATCACCGAAATATCCTCATTTTCAGATAGTCTTTCCTCAGTTTCACACATTGTTGCCTCATCTGCAAGTACAAATTCAGCAGCAGCTGCAGTTACTCCTTCAGTATCTGATACACCAGCTTCCCTAATTTCTTCCAGCTTCAGGCAGTTCAAAACCTGCCACAGCCAATGATCCCGTTAGCTATAAGATCTTTTTCTCCAGGCTAGTCAGTTCTTTTTTCTCCCTAGCCCTTTTACTGACAGCACTTTTCCACTCACGAAATACCTGTAATATGAGAGTAATAAAAATATATTCTCTTCATACCACACAGATCATTATAATTCACTCACCTTTTTCCAGTCATTTTCCCGTATTTCTGATTTTTTTTGGGGGTCATTCCAAGGGTTTAATAGGTTTAATTTACCCATTCTCAAAATGTATTTTTTTTTCCAAGTAGTTCACGTATATTTGTAAAACGAAACGAATCGTAAACAAAAACAAATTCCAAAAAAGTCAACATTAAGTTAGCGCCAAAGCATAATTTAGGTGTTCCGTGAATAAAATAGCCAACATCAACCCCATTGTTATTTCAACGTTGAAAAAGAGTCATCGTTGGGAATGAGTGGTCACCTGAATAGGTTACTTTGCTCAACGTTGAAAACATGCATTGAAAAGTAGTTGGCAATTAATCAATGTTGCCTCGTTTTCAATGGTCACCTGAATAACCCTGATTATCTATGTTCATAAAATTCGTTAGTACCTACCTATAATGACAGTCTAGTAGTTCATGAAAGTCATAGGAAATGAAATATTTCGATACAGCTAGCCCGTGGGAAATGAAAATCGGTGTTACAACGTGGTAGGTTTCTTAATCGAAGAAGCAATTATGTTCATTTTTCCTAATGGTCGTAGAAAATTGAAATTTCACGTCTTGGTTCAGTTTCGATGACAATACATTAATGTTAAATCCTCCCCTCCCCCACTGCCGAAAGCTAGATAGAGAACGCGTAGGGTTTCGGAAGTTTTCTTGACTGATTTGGACGTCAAAAATCACAGCGAGATCAAAATTAGGTAGGGGGGCTGCCCCCCATTTTTTCTCGAAAAAAGTTGGAAAACTCGCGAATTTGGAATCGGAAAAATCCGTAAAAATAATGAAAAATATCTAACCATCTAATAATTTAGTTTTGAAAAATTATCCCCCCTATCTATATTGGGAATGCGTAGAAAAAAAGGGAATTCCTTGATTGTTTCGGACGAAGGTTAGGCTCGAATCGAGAAATTATTATTCTGAAAATCGTAATATCATAATATCATAACAGGAGTCCCGCAAGGTAGTGTCCTGGGTCCTACCCTTTTCCTTCTATTTGTAAATGACATATCTAATACTAATCAACCAAATTGTACCGTACAGTTTGCGAATGACACGTCCTCCATATTCAGTTCTGCTTCATGTAAAGGGTTGTCTGATCAGGCAGAAACTGCAGTTGCTAATATGATAAGATAAGATAAGATATTTTTATTTAACTACATACATATACAATGTATATTTGTAGCAGGTCCAGGAAAAAACATTCAAAATTATATTAAAATAAGAAAAAACATTGAATCAGTCACATAAACATGTATACAACGTGAATCTACTATTACTCACATATATATATATACATATATATACACATATATATACACATATATACACAGATACATATATTAAATATTAAAATAAAATGAAATTATTGACTGTAGTAACTTCACATATCACTGACCGGTGTGTCCATATACTCCTGAATTGAATAAAACCCATTTTCTATAAGATATCTTTTCAATATTTTTTTGAAGCGAAGCTTGTCTAAAATCTTCCAACTGGAGGGTAATTTATTATATATAGCGATATCTAGGGAATTATTTGCGGATTTATTTAATCTATATCTCTGTGGTCTGAGATGCCCAGCACCGCGAGTGTTATAGTCATGAAAATTTGAATTTTTACTAAGTTCATTATTTTTAGTATGAATTTCTAGTATTTGATGGAATATATAAAGAGCAGGTAGTGTCATGACTTTAAATTTCTGGAATAAAGGTTTACAATGGTCCCTGAAGGCAACATTAGCAATAATTCGGATAGCTTTTTTTTGAAGCCTAAATACTTTTACAGAGTCAGATGCATTACCCCATAGGGTTACCCCATAAGAAATGTGCGAGTGAAAAAAAGCATAATAGATATTCATTAGTGTGTCAGAACTTAGTACATTTTTTAGTTGTCTCAAAATGAAAATTGAGCTAGAAAGCTTAGAACAGAGCTTCTCGATGTGAAATGACCAATTCAACGAGGGATCTAAAAAAATTCCTAACAATTTTGTGGGTTCATTAATTCTTGTTGACTGTGAAGAGAATATCATTTGATTGGTTTTGCTTGCGTTGAGTTTCAAACTGTTTGCTGCAAACCAAGATTCGGCCTTTTTTTCAGTTGCTAAACTACTGCTCCAGAAACGGCCTTGTATTAAATAAAAACAAAACGAATACCATTGTTTTTTCTCTTAGAGAGTTGGATTGCAGTATATTGGTAAGAGCAAATTCCAAATTGATTGTACAGAAAAAATCAGTTAACTTCCTAGGGTTGACCATAGACTCACAATTATCCTGGAATGACCATATCGACTCTATTTCAAAAAAATTGACAAAACATTGTTTTGTTATCTGGAATCTCAGGAATTTAGTCCCTATTCACATTTTATTAAGCTATTACTATGCCTATGTACACTCAAGTCTCAATTATTGCTTACTTTTCTACGGTAATTGCGGTAGATTGAATGATTAGTTGATTTTCCAAAAAAAGATATTGAGGACTATGTGTTTAAAAAAATATGGCGATTCTTGTAAGCACTTATTTATTGAATTGAGAATTCTAACTGTATATTTTGAATTGTGTAACTTATGTAAAACAACACTGCCACATGTTTCAGGAAAGGGACACCACCCGTCTTGCCTCAGGCTACACTCTAAGACAAAATTTTAATTTCATTGTTCCCAATCACAAATTAACATGTGTATCTAACAGACCTCATATAATGTCTATAAGACTTTATAATAAACTTCCTATATCCATTAAAAAAAATTCTAATCTCAATAATTTCAAAAATTGTGTGAAGAATCTTCTCTACAAGAATGCATTTTATTCTCTTGATGAATTTTCACAAACTGATTTGGCTACCACGTTATGAATGTTTGCTTGTGTACTGTTTTGTTATTTACATTGTTTTTTTTTTACTTAGGTATATCATAGAATTCCCTTTTTACCACTACTATTAATTTCTTGAAATGATTTTAGACTGCCATTTTATTTCTTAACCTTTTGTATTTGACGATTTCCATGCTTGTAATAGTCTCGGGAAACAAAAGATTGTATTGTAATGTATTGTATTGTATAAAAATTATGACGAAAGAAAATATTGTTCAGGGTGCTCCGACCCCCCTAAAGTAGAGAAAACTCACGAAACTCAAATACGTAATAATTGTGATAAACATTGAATTATTATTACAATGATAAATACTATTTCACTGGAAGTTCTCCTCATTGAAGAAATAGACTGTAGTACCACCAAACGGGGCTACTTGTCACACGATACGTCCCTTCAATGATGTATTGATTTCAAAACTCGAGTACCTATTCGTACTACACATTTGTCATGGTATTACACCGAATTAAAAAAAAAAACATTTATTTTTTATTTATTTTTTCGGTGTTCCATGCAAGATGGGGTAACATGAAACCCATCGCTTTTATTACCGTTATATCATTTTAAACATGGCTAGGGCATCATAGGACACTTTTCAAACTTTTTAAAAAATATCTGAGGGAGAATTTCCCGGAATAGTCAACAAAAACAAATTTTATTCGAAAAAAAAATCAAAATTAACAATGGTTCTCTACATGTAACAGTATGAACTTCGATATAAACTCATCTATTCATATGAAAATATGCCGGCCTCGGACAATGCTCTTTGGTTGCAAAAATTTCATAATTCGACATAGTTCAACTTCGTCTTCGTCATTAACTGGAGGAAAAGTGAAAATATTTGGAAAACTCGTGGATTCACGTAAGAATCTCAATGTGACTTTGTCAGGAGGCGTAATGGAGATAATTTTTCCAACAAATTTTTTTTGTGACTCTTTTTTAGTGTTCTGGTTATAAATATATTCGACCAATGCGAACTGGTCAATTTCTATATTTTCTAAGCAAATAGCATTTGTGAACGTGTTTGACACTGCACCACCAGTCTCATTATTGCATGGTTCTACATCAGTCTCATTATTTGTAGGTTCTATATCAGTCTCATTATTTCTATGTTCCATAATAGTCACCTCGTCTGTAGGATCAGTTTCAATATTATATTCAAACTGGTCAAAGTCTCGTTCAAAATCTGAAAAATTAAGTTCAGATATGCCTTGTTTCTTTGTTTTCTTCTTAATCTGTTTACTTGGCCCTGGTTCTTCTTCTGGTTTAAGCATTCCCTCAACTACACTCTTTCCTGGGGGCAAATCTAATTTTTTCCCTGTTTTTTAATGGCACTGTCTCAGCAGTTCGCGTTCGTTCTAAAAATAATTGGAAACTTTCAACTAATTCCGTCGTTTCTCCTGTTCTTTTCGGCTCGATAATATTAAGTGAAGTGGGCAATCTCTTCAATACCTGCTCTTTATCTAATAGTTTCCAGAAGCTTTGAAACCTGCTAAGACATTTTTTTTTGTATTCTCATCACCCATTTCCGTTAAACATCTGTTTAGGAGTCGTGGAAATACATCTTTGGGAAGAGTCCCTCTGTTTTTGGTTTTCCAGTCTGCTAGAACTTTGCTCCATTTACTTTTCAGTGGCTTGAAATACGCAACATCCAGTGGTTGGCATATCCCTGTATTATTAGATGGCAGCAAAACAAATCTAATATTGTATTCTTGGCACTTTTCTATCACTGTTGGTGAAACGTGGCTTGCCAAATTGTCACCAATCATAATTTTCGGTTGATCATTATCAAACTGTCGGAAATAGGGCAATACGATAACTTTAAACCAGTCTTCAAATAACTCCATATTGAACCATCCATTCTTTGATCTATTGTAAGCCGTCCCTTTTGGTCCCCCTTCGGTCCAAGTAGTGTATAGGTGTTCGGATCTATAAACTGTATATGGCGGCAGCAAATGCCCTGATGCAGTAGTTGAAAACATTACAGATGTACTACTCTTTGTAGAGTCAACAATTCTGTGCGGGTGACGACAGCCTCTGTGGACAATGACATTTGTTCTCTTCGGATCGTCAGTCATGTTAGTCTCATCATAATTTATTATCAGTTCAGGATTAATACCTTCAATGGTGGTAGCAAGTTCTTCAAAGTAATTATTGATAATATCACGGTCAACGCCTGCTCTTGCCCGTTTTATATTCTGACTTAAGCGTTGGGTAAGTCCATCATGATGTCTGCTGAAGAAGGAACGAAACCAATCTGGACCTGGTAAGTTATTATTGAATCTTTTTTCAGTCATACCACGTCTATCGAGGAATGATTTTACTATTAGCCGTATATCGTAGCTCCCTAAGGGAAATCCCCATTCGCCACAGAGGACAATACAATCTACAATCGCATTTTCATGCTCACTTGTAAAGACGCAAGGTATGCCATATTTGGACGTTTGTTTTCCACGCAAATGTTGACTGAGTGTAGATTTTGGAATTTGATATTGCTCTGCAACCTTTCGTATCGATTGATCCCTTTTAACTTGAGCTATAGCTTTCTGCAACTGCTCATCTGTAAAATCCCTATACTTTCTGCAACCAATCTTCCGTTTATATTGCCTCGGCATTTTCTGTAATAGAAAAAAAAACAAATGGGGTAGCTTGGGACGTTACACTGTGAGGTGACTTTTGATTTATGTTTACCAAAAAATTAATAAATAAGGCAACACTGCGATTCCACCTAGTCTAGTATTATTATGATGCATTGAGGTTAGGATGTATAATGAGTCTTGTTCTCTAAACCAAATTGTTCAAGCTGGGCAGACAAAGTTTTCAGATGCACATTTTTTATGTTAAAATTCTATAATATTAAGGGAATCAAAAAAATATTTAACGCACCACACACTAGATGTTTGAGGACAAGCATGAGACCCAGTTCACGCGGGAAATCAAGTGTTAGCGTTGTCATTGTTGCCACGATAAATTATTTAAGAAATTGGGGTGAATTGTCCCAAGTTAGACCCCTGGTCTAAGTAACCCCATATGACGGTAACAATGACGCATTAATTGAACTTAATTGACTGAGAAACATATCCAAAGAAAACTAAAAAAGAAATGAATAAACTTAAAAATTATTTTTAGAGAAAAGCTTTCATTTAAATGTACAAATGGCCATTTGCACGAATTTTAGTTAAAATTAAATCCACAAATAAATATCTTTGCACCACATGGTTTGATCTATATAGTTACCATGTTGATCTAATTATTAGGTAATAGTTAATCCTTGATTAGTTAAGCCTAATTATAATTCAAATTGGTGCAATCGGCAGTAAAAAGAAGAAAATAAATTAAGTAAAAAGTGAATGAAACCCATCATTTTGTTACATTATAAAATTTTAAATGATATTAAACCTTGTCGCGAGAATAAATCTTGGGGTGATTTTAAATTTAATTCACAATAAGAAATACAAAGATACTTTTTGCGACAAGCTATTATATCATTTAAAATTTTATAATGTAACAAAATGATGGGTTTAATTCACTTTGAAATCAATTTTCTTCTTTTCGGTGCATTTAATAAAAGCTTTTATGTAAAAAGATTTTCAAATTTTATTTATTTATCTGTGAAGTGAAGATATTCAAATAATGTTTCTTGCTCGAATCAGAAAAGATAAGTTATTCTTGACCGTACTATATGTATACCTGATAAACAAGTGTTGAAAAATCGTGAGAAACCTTTCCCAAATAACGATCTTAAAAGTATCTCAGATAACTAATCATCTACCACTTTGAACTAATACAGCCGAAGGACAGAGTGCTTCTTCATTCTCCAGTTATTTATCTTTACCCGCTTTCGGAAGGTTTTATTCTTGTAAGTCTGCGGGTAGGATAAATATTCTAGATTCATGACTTCATGGAAGAAAGGAATTTGTAGATAAGAGAGTTGAATGAGTCATGATCCTTGCATGAGAGGATTTATGTTCAGACTGGTTGATGAATTCCAAAATTCTGTGAAGGTCTTTTGAAATGTGAATTTTGTTTGATAATTATTTTTCTCCACGATCATCACAGAATTAGCCAATTCTGAAATCAAATTTGATTACAGAATGCTGGAATTCTCTCTCTTGAGATTGAAGAAATATTCTGCAACACCTCTGCCCCCATGCAATTTAATAGTATATTGTGTATCTAGTAGTAAAAGCAATACATTCCCGGACGACAATGTAAATTGTTGGCCGAGGCGTTAAGCCGAGGCCAACAAGCATTGAAGTCTGGGAATGTGCTTTAACTACGAGGTACACAGACTATTTTTTCTGAAATCGCAATCAGCATTATCAAAAACTAAGGAATTCTACATATTGTTTGCATGAATTCAGTAACTGTCTAAAATGTAAACAAGCCGGCAAAAATTTTCTCGGATCGTTTTTTGTACGGGAAAGTACTTTTTCTGAAATCGTTCAAGAGTGCCCACTTTCTCCGAGCAACTTCAGGCCTCAAAATACGCTAATCTAGTATTTTAGTCCGTTGCTAAGCAACGAACTTTCCCGGACCGTTTTCGGACCTAAACTGTACGGGAATAGTAATTTAGGTAACAAGTCCGGAAAATACTGTTTTTTTGGACGAGTAGACCAAATTCTAGGACGAGCGTTAGCGAGTCCTGGAAGTTTGCGAGTCCAAAAAAACTGTTTTCGGACGTTTTGCGTACAATATTTTTTCGGCAACCATGTAGAATAACAAATCAATGAGACGCATTTAGTCTAAGAGACGAAGAGAGGTCGACTTTCACCCATCTGTTAACCGGATGAAACGATTCCAAATTTGAATATTTCGAACATTTCAGTTCTTATTTGTATAATACAGTATTATGATAAAGTAATGCACAAAATTCATAAAACGTACAACGATCACTTTTGAAAAAAATGCAAAAACACGTCAAACTGTTGTTTTTATTCCGCATCTGTTGACATAAGTTACAAAAATAACACGTCAAAGTTGGTTTAATGGACTGTTTAGTTAATTGAAAAGTTATTATGAAACTTTTTTTATTTCGTTTTTTATTAATTTTCTCGTTTTTTTTCTTATGTGAGCCCTACTACAACTATTTTTCCCTTGTGTAAAAACACAAGCTCCATCACATAATGTAATAAAAATCTTAGCTTCCCATTAAAAAAATGTGTTGATGACGTCATAACTTTGACAACTTTGACGTGTTATTTTTGTAACTTATGTCAAAAGATGCGGAATAAAAAAAAACTGTTTGACGTGTTTTTGCATTTTTTTCAAAAGTGATCGTTGTACGTTTTATGAATTTTGTGCATTGCTTTATCATAACCCTATATATTGAAATTCGAACAGAAGATAGGTACCAACAGAAACATTCTAATTCTTATTTATATTAATATTTGTATTAAAATTCGAGCACTTCCCGGCCTAGTCCGGGAGGTACGTACTTCCCGGACTAGGCCGGGAAGTGCTACTTTCTCAAAGAAAAAGTGTCCGGGAAGTGAACACTTCCCGGATGGTTGCCGAAAAAGTACAGAAAACGATACGAGAAAATTTTTGCCGGCTTGTTTACATTTTAGACAGTTATTGAATTCACGCAAACAATATGTAGAATTCCTTAGTTTTTGATAATGCTGATTGCGATTTCAGAAAAAATAGTATGTGTACCTCGTAGTAAAAGCACATTCCCAGACTTCAATGTTTGTTGGCCTCGGCTTAACGCCTCGGTCAACAATTTACATTGTCGTCCGGGAATGTATCGCTTTTACTACTACATACACAATATACTATTCCCGTACCGTTTAGGTCCGAAAACGGCCCGGGAAAGTTCGTTGCTTAGCAACGGACTAAAATATTGATTAGCGTTGATTTCATTGAAAATATGAACAGGATGTTCATAAAGTCAGTTGTGGAATCATCTGCGACTGAAAGTTGGAATTTAGTCGCTGTTTTCCATCGTACAAGATAACCTCTCTTGGAAGGGATTCATGTTTTAAAGAGAAACATTCTCAATTGAAAATTGAATCAATACATGACTCCTCAATATCTATCAGATGTAGTTCAATGTCCAGCGTGGCTTTTGCCGGGGAAGTAGTTGTTTTCTGTTAGATATTACAAAAAAGTAACTTCAATTTTATCGTAAGGTTTTTCCATTTCCAGAGGAGTCATGTATTGATTCAATTTTCAAGTTTCTCTTTAAAACATGAATCCCGTCCAAGAGAGGTAATCTTGTACGATGGAAAACAGCGACTAAATTCCAACTTTCAGTCGCAGATGATTCCACATCTTACTTTATGAACATTCTGTTCATATTTTCAATAAAATCAACATGCCATACCCATGACAGGTTTTATGTCAGAAAAATATATTCAAAGTTCCAACGCACAAGCAATAGTCCAACAACTCCTCTTTACAGTGTGAAATTGCTTCTGAAGAGTATGTTTTCCAATTCTTCCGACGTCCCTGATGATCTTAGAAGAGTGAAATAGATTTTTGTCGACCAAAATGTATTGGAGGCCTGGCGAAAGTGATGAAATCCACGCGTCAATGAAATGAGCGATTTTCTGTGAGTGATACTTCTGAATAACATTCTTCCTTATCTCATTCATAGATAAGAATCTCCAATGGAAACTGGATATTTAATAAATAGTCAACTATTTGAATTAAAATGCAAATTTTCACTTTCAGATTTTTTCTTCAAGTTATATAGGGTTTTTCTCAATATCTATCAGATGTAGTTCAATGTCCGTCGTGGCTTTTTCTGAAATCGTTGAATGCCCACTTTCTCGGAGCAACTGCAGGCCTCAAAATACGCTAATCCAGTATTTTAGTCCGTTGCTTAGCAACGAACTTTCCCGGACCGTTTTCCGACCTAAACGGTACGGGAAAGTACTTTCCCGTACCAAAAACGATACGGGAATATTTTTGCCGGCTTGTTTACATTTTAGACAGTTATTGAATTCACGCAAACAATATGTAGAATTCCTTAGTTTTTGATAATGCTGATTGCGATTTCAGAAAAAATAGTATGTGTACCTCGTAGTAAAAGCGCATTTCCAGACTTCAATGCTTGTTGGCCGCCTCGGCCAACAATTTACATTGTCGTCCGGGAATGTATTGCTTCTACTACTAGATACACAATATACTATTACATTCTCTCTCTTGTGATAGAATAATATTCTCACACTGGTTAGTAATAATAACATTAGCCTTGACGCAGTTGATTGTCATCGTAGTGGCAAAATTTGAGTAAGTGTCAAAATTATTGCTGTCACGTTTCCAGTCGAAAATATAAAAAGTATCATGAATGTATCCAGTGATTCAGAATCAGAGTGTGAAAATACACCACCTGAAATTACAAGGAGTGCAAATAATATACTGGAAAGTTTACTACCAAAAAAATCAAAGAATGAATATGAAAAATATTACAAACTGTTCATGGATTGGAAACAAACAAAGCAAACGGATTCCTTTTCAGAAAATATTTTGATTGCGTTTTTTGGTGAATTATGGGAAAAATGGAAATCTTCAACAATCAATACAAAGTAGAATGTTTCTTGAATTATTGAGTGTTTACCTAATATAATGTATTGTGATTGAGTTCTGTATTATAAATTATCATTTGTTTGTTTCCATTCAAAAATATACATTTCCTATCTTTGATCGTGGAGAAAGTATAGTCTGTTACTCGGTTAGAATGAAAATTCGTGATGCTCGTGGTTCCTCACGCTCGCCTTCGGCTCGCGCTCGGAACTTTCCACTCGCATCGAATTTTCATTCTAACCTTGTTACAGAATACATATGCTATTAACGTGCTAGTTTTAGTTATAACAATCAACAAATAATGTCCATGATTTGGTAGCGTTATTTCTTGTATATTTTAGTGTATACATTTTTGTTTATAGAAAATCTCCTATATCGGGGATTCGGTCGAATGGAAGAAGAAATTACTCTTTTCTGCTTCCCGAGCTTTCGTTTGACTCTTTCAATGGCTACAATGTAAAAAATACATAAAGGTAAAGTTAACAAATACATACTGTGCAAAATGAGGTTTTTAGTTTTCCAGGAAGATGTTTGAACAATAAATACAGAAACGAAACAAATGTTATTTGACAAGAAAATTTGAACGGACAGTCTCGAATTGAAGGTTAACGAGTGTTTTTATTATACTAAAATTAAAATTTGATATTTTCAATTTATTTGATCTGGTGGTTAATTTGGTGGTAAAAGAAGATACGAGTATAGGTTTTACTCCAGTTATTAATGTCAGTTTTATCGTTGATGTTATCGGTTTTTATTTTTATTTCAACCATTTCCAAAAAAAGTCTCTCAATAAGGTTTTTTTGAATATGTAAAATTTTGGAATCTTTCTAAAACATGCTTAGTTAATTCACAAGAATTAGAAGAGTTTTCTAGTTGCTTTTGTGTAGTGATATTCGTGAAAGTATTTTATGTTTGACCTAAATATTTTTTGTCACAACTATTACAAGGAATTTCATAAACTACACTAGACATCTCCATTATAGAATCTTTTTGTTTCAATTTTGTATAAAGATTTCCTACTGGTTTGATTTTCTTTTGTCCAATTTTTATACCTTTTCCATATTTGAATACATTTCTAATTTTGCTAGAGAGCTCTGGAATGTAGGATTTGATAACTTCCAAATTTTCATTTTAGTGGCCATCTGAATTTGTTTCTATAATGTTACAAGTCGTATTATATAATAACTCTTTGGAAATTGTGCTGGATATGCATTTTTTATAAGTTTAGTGTATCATAGAGTAAATTGATTTTTCTACTCCTATGTTAGTAAACATTGTTTTACAAACAGTTCACTCTATAAGTAAATCCATTCTTACGCACAACTGTGCGTAAAGAATAAAAACGCACAACTGTGCGTCATGATATGATGGCTAGTATAATAGGTAACAATCAAGTTGCCTCTTGAACCACTCAAATCGTGACATTTATCTGTCTTGCGTTTTAAATATTTGACAGTGACATTGTCACTTTTTGAGATTTGAAGTTCAAATCGATACTTCATAAATTATAATCCGATCTTTAATTTTATATCTACAAATATGAGCAACTCCGATAATGAAATGAGCGCAACGCCACCGGAAATTGTTCTTCAGGCTGCTTCTGCTATGGAGAATATTCTGCCGCAAAAATCAAAGGATAGATATGAAAAAGCCTATCAAAAATGTATGGAATGGAGTATGGATAACCACGTGAGTACGTACTCCGAAAATGTATTGCTCGCCTATTTTAATATATTGACCAAAACATTTAAACCCTCCTCGCTCTGTTCATCATTTCTATGCTATATAGTACAAAATTGTATTTTCTTAGATTTAATTTGTTGTTGTTGGAAATTAAACCATAAACTGCGTTAGTTACCTTCATTTTTTTATTACTTAAAGCTTAATCAAACGCACCATCCAGTATATAAGAGTCGTAGAAAAAGTATAGTACGTATTACGTGTTGTAAAGCAATTACGCACTCATGTAATTACCGCACTCACCGCTACGCGGCTCGTGCGCAATTTTTCCATTCGTGCGTAATATGCTTTTTACAACACTTGATACGTAATATACTATTTTTTTGTCTAAATGTTCGATGTGCTATTTTTTCAATTCTATTTTTGAGAGCTAGTACTAGATTGATTTTCATTTTTTGGGATGACTGGAAAGGTCATTCATGAACCTTCCTGAAATGGTTAGTTTTATGTACCAATCTAATATTATGGTGTTGTCAGATTATCTGATTAATAGAGTATCAAGGAATGGCATTTACTGAATTACTGTTTTCCTTCTCAACCGTAAGCCGTATAAAAGAATTATAGCTATCAAAAATAGAATGATTATCATCTATACGATCAATTGGAACTGCACAGATGATATCATCAACATATTTTTTGAGGAAAGGAAGTTTAAACTGTAGTTTTGGAATACAAACTTAACAAATCGTCCATCATATATTGGGCCAAATTAGGGGATAGAGAAGCTCCTATTGGATTGCCATAGATTTGTTTATAATAGGCATTATCAAACACCAAAACAGTGGTATCAAAAAAGAATTCTATGAGTTCTATGAAAAGAGGTTTAGTTAATTTAGTATGTAGACTAATATCTACCCAATGTTTTTCAATACTTGACTTTATACTTCATTCTCGAGTTGTAATAAAATTAACAAAGCCAATCTCGAATATTCTCGGATTTTCATCATTTTATGAATCACTAAGGACCTTTGAAACATCACCTTTACATTCTCTGAAAAAACATGCATTTCTACACATTCTGTCAAAATGTTCAAATAGCTTTATTACTTATTTTCGAGATATAGTGAAATTATTCAAACGAATCTTGAATACTTTCTGTATACCGATTTTTGAATTATCAGCTTCGCATTTTGTAAAAAATTTCCAAATATTTAATTTGAGAATTTCGTCTCAAGTTTAGAATCATCCATATACCACCTCGAAAGAGAAGATACTCATGTCTACATTTTGTAAAAATTTCTTTCATACACCACGAGCTAATGCCCAAAAATTTGATTTTGTAGAATGATTTTAAATTGCATAAAATCCGCACTACCAAATGGACGTGACAATGTTTTTTCTTTGTCCATCATTATGATATTTTCACCAAAAATTAGCACGATGGAAGAGTACAGGTCACCTGATTTTAGTAATTCCTAATTGCATTCGTTGTTCCCAGGATGTATCTGTTAATTATTATTCTTTCCCTTTCATAGATTTGATGGCAATGTCGATATTTTAAAATCAAGGCTGAACTATTGTATTTTGATTTCATTGAAAATATGAACAGGATGTTCATAAAGTCAGTTGTGGAATCATCTACGACTGAAAGTTGGAATTTAGTCGCTGTTTTCCATCGTACACAGCACGATTTCGGAACCTTTTGCAGGTTCACGCTATTTATCAAAGTGTGCACAATAGCGTGATTGGTGGTGTTTATATAGGACGGCAGAGGAAAGTTGCAATCCCCTTGGCAATAGTAAGAATCGTATCCTGGAGGTGCAACTATCCAGTCGCTCCATCCCACGTCGGTGAAGTCAACGTACATCTGGTGTCTGTTGCAAGGGTACCTCCTGGCGTGCTTCTTGGACGATCTCCTCCTGCGCTGGGTTTTGGCAATGTTGGCGGCGCTCTTCTGCTTGTTTTTGCCGTCTCCCGTGTACGCCAGCAGCACTGGTTGGACGTGGTTCCAATTGGTATCGTCTTGGGTGCTCTTGCGTAGCCAAACGTGATGGGCTGACGTTGTTTTGTTGCTACCCAACCCCCATATCGAGACCAGATGACCATGATTGCTCCTGGGATTCTCCAGCCACCGCTGCACTGCAGGGAACACATCCAGACTGACAGTGGCGTTATTCCTAGTGTCTATCAACTTGGTGTCGATGACTCGGGTGGATGGGCCTTGTTTTCCTCTCACTCCGGGTTTGATGAAGTCGCTCACTATGATTCTTCGGAAGTTCTCGTCGGTTTGGTTCAGGAGAGCCTTCCATTCAATTTGTTTTCGATTGAGTGCAAGACCATTAAACTAAGATTATTTCGAAATTTATTTTTTCTATATTTGACTGAAATAACTCAATTTTATATTTGAATTTTCAAAAAGTAACGTGTATATTATTCATGCTTCATGTATCTGAATGCTTGTATTTTGTATTTTAAAGTTTTTACGTATTCGATTATTATTTAAACAATGTTTTCGGTAATTTCAGAATTATTACCTTATAATAGCAGGGTTGTACAAAATTGCTCCCGCATGACGGCGCTGAAGTCCTTTCGTTTTTGACAGACTGTGTTATTTATGACAATTATTGTGTGTACTAGTATTTTGATTCATTTTCGTTGGTTTTAAGAGCTTTTTTAGTAAAATGAGTGATAAATATGGTGGTTGGACTGTAAAGCAGTTGAAAAATGAGTTGAGAAATTGGAATGCGAAAATTATTGGCAAACAAGACGACTCAAGGATCGTTCATACCATTGCAGACCTTCGTATTTTCTTGTGATTTGACTCATACTGCGAAAAAATTGCGGTTAATGATGAATTATACATGTAATTCTTCAGTATTTGGGGTTCGTTATTAGGTACTGCATTACTGATTCATCATTCACCGCAATTTATTCGCAGTATGTTTCGAATTGCAAAAAAATTGCGAATACTTGCTAGGGTGTGAACGAGCCTTCAACAGTTTCCAGTCAAGCAATGATAAATTGTCATTTTCAGATTGGAATTATGAATAAATTTAACTTGTTTGATTCAAGATTGGCATCTTATGTGTATGACAGAAAATGTGATGATACTGCTCTTTCGCAAGATTCTATGGCCACCTAATGATTCATTCATTATGCACATGTGTGTGACACTGTGACAATGACAAACATCAAAAAGCACTACCGATGCTATTTTCGACTTCCTTGACAAGATATACATGAGCATCAATGAAAATGAGGCGGCTGCAGCTGTTTTCCTTGACTTATCCAAAGCCTTTGATTGTGTGAGTCATGAGATTCTAATGCAGAAACTTTTTCATTATGGCTTCTGGGGGAATGCCTTGGAATGGTTCAGTTCGCACCTTACAGGTCGAAATCAAAAAATATCATTAGGTCCGTATAGTTCAGAGAAGAAAACAATTGTACGAGGAGTCCCTCAAGGGTCGGTCTTGGGCCCTATCCTCTTTTTGCTCTATGTAAATGATATGGCTTTTCTGGATATATCTGGAAGATTTACACTGTTTGCAGATGACACTGCTGTTTCTTGGCACAATGTAGATCGTGCTACCTTGGTCAAATCCATTTCAACAGATTTAGGAAAAATTAAAATGTGGTGTGATGCGAATATGCTGTCAATTAACACTTCGAAAACAAACCTGATAACATTTAAGTGGGACTTAGAATTAGATCAGGTAACTCTAGGATCTCAATTGATTACGAGTAAACCTGTTACAAAATTACTAGGCATACACATCGACAGTACTTTGAAATTTGAGTCTCATATAACAGCTCTAAAAAAGAAACTGTCATCAGGTTGTTATGTCGTCAATATTATTTCCCGTGAACTTGGGCTGTCAGCTTCACTAACTGCCTATTACACGTTTATCGAAGCTCATCTACGTATGGAATTCCATTTTGGGGAAATTGCAATAAAGCTCTGTTGCAAAGTATATTCGTGCTACAGAAACGAGCTCTGAGATTTATATTCAAAGTCAAGATGCGAGAATCGTGCCGGATTTTCTCCGGACACAAAATTTTGACAATAATAGAAATCTTCATTCTAGAGACGGCTTGTTTATTGCATAAATACCGAAATAACTTTCTTATCCCCAATGTAGAGAGGCCTACTCGACAGCAAAAAAAACTTGCTACCCCAGAAGTAAGCAGGTGTACAATCATTTACCCACGGAAATTACAAGTATAATAAATGATATGAAGCACTTCAAAAATAACGTTAAAAAACTTCTCAAAGGGAAATGTTTTTATACTTTAGAGGAATACTTTGCTTATAGGTTCTAGTCATTCCATGAGAAGTGAACTGTGGTATATTTTTCTTGTTTTTTATAAATGTAATACCTATATATTGTTGGTCACCACGTCATTACGTAAATGTGTTTCGTCTTTTATATTATTATTTTATTTATTCGAAAATTTATTTTTACAGCAGGTATACATATTGTTGTGCGGACTTCTATTTTGACTTTGTCGACAAAATGTAATCATTTTAGACAATAAAGCATATTTGATTGATTGATTGATATTTGTATATTTAAATAAGCTCGCATTGACAAATGACAATCAAAAGACTCCAGCCTAACTAGAGCCATCTACTTCAAGCTTTCCAGATTGCCTGCCATTGAATGTAAATCACATAATATTACATGAAAATGAATCTTTTTCATCAATTTCATCGCTTATTTGTGATGAGAAATTAAGAAATTCTCAAGATTACTGAAAAATCGATTTTGAAAGAGTCGTTTTTTTGTTTTTTTTCCATCTCTAAAGATATTTTTCCATTTAAACAATATATTCTTTTATGCCATCCTAAATTCGAAGTTCCAACGAAGACAATTCTCTCTCTTTCATAGAATTATTGGCAATGTCGGTATTTCAAAATCACAGCTGAACAAAGAATTTGTTTTTTTTGTGTATAATTTTGTAGTAAAAAATGGGATATAACTTTATTGAACAAATATGTGCTAGCAAGAGCATAAAGAACAGAAAGAGGAAAGAAAAATAAGAAAAAATTATTAAAAATATCTGAAATGGTAAGTATTTATCCACATACTTATAATTTATTTGAAGAAGACAGAAATCTTTGGGAGATCGTTTGCTAACGAACAGTCGTTACCGACCGATGATGAACCCTTTACTCCCATAAACACCTAACTATGTAGGCTTATTATGGCAAGAACCTGTCAGAAAACAACTACTTCCCTGGCTAAGACCACGACGGGTATTGAATTAAATCTAACAGCTACTTGTGCAACGTTCCTCAAAACATCAGAGGACGCAATTGCAAGTGCCCTCTATGACCAATCAGCAGAATTATGTTTTGATTTGGACGGGGTGACCACCTGCAGACTAGTTTCGAGGTTGTTGCCTCTCATCAGTGCAAGGGCAGGTCAACACACACAGCACTGAAGCCATCTGTTCCCCGTCCAAATCAATACACACTCCTGTCGTCCTTCCGCAATAACGGATGTTATTGCAGGTGATATATAAACCTAAATGGTCAGGAAATACAGAACTGAAGTGCTCAACAAATTCATGTCGGAGAGTATATCTCCGCGGAATTTTCCGTTAGGCCACGCCCCGCGACCGCGGGATGTCTTTCTATAAAGGAAGAAATTTCGCGAAGCGAAAGGAGTTGATTTCTGTTCTGCTTATGGAACGCTTCGCTGTAGTTTGTAAATAGAGTACCGAATATTTGAAGTGATAATCAGAAGAGCTTCTGATCTTGTGTTCGTTTTTCCCTATAGTTGATTACAACTTAGGGACCTGTTTCGAATCCTAATCGAGTATTAGAATTCACTCCGAGTGTATCCAATACGAAGAGTTTCGGCTATCTGGCTGACGATATACTCCGAGCATTTACTGTTTCTGGGAGAATCCTGACCAACTGGTTATATCAGAGAAATCTGCGGCCGGCAAAGTGGCAACATCAGCACCTGAGAAGGCGAGGGAGTAGTACCAAACGATCGTTTGTATTATTTCAACATCTAGTCTACACCCGCTTCGAGACTGCGGGCATTGGGCCCCACTGCAGAGAAGACCACAGCTGAAAAGCTGACTGTCGGTAAGACAAAAACCATTGAGAAATCTTCGAAATTTTTGAAAACTCGACTATACAGTGAAACTTTCCGAAATCATAAAATTTCATTCTGAAGAACAGTAGCTTATACGCTAAGCTATTGCTCCTTACTTTTGCAAAAGCTAGTGCTAACTATTAACATTTCTTCATTATTCAAACATTAGTGCTTTGGACTTTCTAGAATAGACAAACAATCTTAGTTGTTTTGAGTTGTTTACCAACAATTATATTCGTGTTTAAGTGGCGGTTTTGGAGAACTTCTAGTGCCAAAAAGGCTAACGTCCTGAGGCGCTAGAATTATCTTGTTTTATTTGTTAAATTTTTCTCAATTCCGTTTCCGACTAACGTTCGGATGTAACAGGAACGATATTTTGATTGACTGTTGTTATTTATTTTACTAATACCCGGGCTAACGTCCCGGTTCTCTTTCAAGCATCTCCCCCCATCCTGTACTGTAGCTGCCTTCGAAACAAACTGTGCTTTTCAGTACAAATTGAAAGAATTCGTATAAAAGTACAGGAGGGACGATGTAAAAGCCTTACAACAATTATGACCAAAGTGCTTATATTTCTATAAAGACATTCAAAGTATTTATTCGAATATTCTACTTCACTAAGGCTGGACATTCGCGTAGCGATTATCCACCTTGTAGAATATATTCTTATTTTTCCTCTTCAAGGGCTTTCACCGGGTATTTAAACAAATTATTTTTTTTTATTTTTTTTCTTTTCGGAAATTTCTCCTGACACGGAAAAATGAATCCAAATTTTTTGCGTCTTGCGGAGGAACCCAACCCTCGCCGAGCTAGTCAGGGTAGAATCAGAAATATTTTTTCTGATTCGTTCCAAACCAACGCCGCCCCAAGACGACACTCCGCTGATTAGTCAATTCTGGTTCACGAGATGAAAGCAGTTTCTAGGCCGCTCCACCTAGCGAGCAGAGAAAGACACTCCGAATCTCCGGGTTGAGAAATTTAATCGAAGAAGACAGAAATCTTTGGGAGATCGTTTGCTAACGAACAGTCGTTACCGACCGATGATGAACCCTTTACTCCCATAAACACCTAACTATGTAGGCTTATTATGGCAAGAACCTGTCAGAAAACAACTACTCCCCTGGCTAAGACCACGACGGGTATTGAATTAAATCTAACAGCTACTTGTGCAACGTTCCTCAAAACATCAGAGGACGCAATTGCAAGTGCCCTCTATGACCAATCAGCAGAATTATGTTTTGATTTGGACGGGGTGACCACCTGCAGACTAGTTTCGAGGTTGTTGCCTCTCATCAGTGCAAGGGCAGGTCAACACACAACAGATGGCTTCAGTGCTGTGTGTGTTGACCTGCCCTTGCACTGATGAGAGGCAACAACCTCGAAACTAGTCTGCAGGTGGTCACCCCGTCCAAATCATAACATAATTCTGCTGATTGGTCATAGAGGGCACTTGCAATTGCGTCCTCTGATGTTTTGAGGAACGTTGCACAAGTAGCTGTTAGATTCAATTCAAAACCCGTCGTGGTCTTAGCCAGGGGAGTAGTTGTTTTCTGACAGGTTCTTGCCATAATAAGCCTACATAGTTAGGTGTTTATGGGAGTAAAGGGTTCATCATCGGTCGGTAACGACTGTTCGTTATAATTTATTTACTTACCCACTATAAACGGGTTTTTCCATTTCGACAATATATTTCAAGGTTATTGAAAAGTAAATAAAATTCCTTTTCATAATAAAATATTTTAATAGATATTTGTATTATATACAGTTTGTACAAATGCTTATATTACATTACAAATTAGTGTTTGCTCTTCAATTTACAAGTTCCGATTCAACGAACAAAACATTATTGAACAACATTTCTCTTGCATCAAGTGGCAAAAAAACGAAAAAAAATTTCTGCAGTAATTATGTCATAAAACTGTATCAACTCGGCATATGAATGGAGGAAATGGGGTAAACAGCATGATTGTTAGACTAAGTCGACACTATTCATTTTTAGTATTGGTACAGTTGAAAATCATGTATTCATGAGGTAAAGGAGATTTAGTAGGAAAACCCCTGGTTACATTGTTATCTGACGGCTTTCCAAATAAATTTTCCTTTCCTATTTTAGTAAACTATCTGTTACTGTTCTGTCAAATCGGATGTCAATTATATACAATATGCACATTTCTATAAAATAGTCAATAAATATTCCTTATCCAGGTACTTATATTACACTTGACTCAGTTGCATAGCATCGAAGTATACAAGGAGAAATAAATAATGCGCCTTCAATCAATCCTCTTTTTACAAATGTGTCAGTTCCTAGAAAAAATAGTATTTAAATTTCAGTAATATGCCGCATTGATTGCTTTTCAAGTAGCTTTTGAACAGTGTTAACTTCACCTTTGTATACTTCTCACTGCGCAAGTTAATTACTTCACTGCAACATTTAAAGGCGGGTACTCACTGAGCGAACGAAGGCCGAACGAACAGCGAACTCCGAATTTGAATTCGGTCAATGTATACGTTAAAGCGAATGCGAATCGAATGGCATTTTTACGTTCGGTTCGCCTTCGCCGTCGTTCGGTGGAAGAGCGGTACATCAAAGAGATTCGCTGTTCGGTGTGGACGGGATTCGCTATTTCTAGTGTCATTTCGAACCGAACGTCGAATTTGCGTTGAAATGTTCAGATGTTTTTTAAACAACTTCAAACATGTCAGGTCAAGACAAACTGGAGTGGAGAGACGAAATTACTTTGGATTTGATTGAAGCCTATAGAAGGGAAGAATTGTTATGGAATCATAAGGTACATAAGACTTGTATAAGAATCTCCAGTTGCCAAAAATCGGAGGGTTAGCGCCAGTCTTTCCTTAGGTGGAATTGCTTCTCGAAAATTTGTTGACTTTTTACAAATTTTTTCACTTATTTTTTCAAGTAAAAATTCAAAATCCGCGGGGGATATTCTACAAAAATTACTGAACTGCCATAAATCATTCCTTAAATCAGTTAAAAGGTCCAATCCCCTATATTGATTCCGACTTTGATAGAGTTTTGACATCCAATATCTTCGTTTCCTTTTTTGTTTTTCGCTGGTTCTCAGTAATCCCGCAATAACTATGAAAGACGACGCTGCAATAATTTCGTCACACATTTTTGCAACAAATGGAGTCGGTGCCGAATGCCCAGCAAACAGCGAACTTTTTAAACACTGTATTCGGTGCGGAGTTTGCTTCATCGAAACGAAATCGACAAATTGCTGCCGAACGAACTCCGAACCTTTGTTGTTCGGAGTTCGCTGTTCGTTCGGCCTTCGTTCGCTTAGTGAGTACGCACCTTAAGACTGAAGGACAAATCAGATTCTTCAGTTGATGGTTAAAAGGTAACAGTTCCATGAAATTGTGTTCCAGTACATACAGTTATTTTAGGTAATTTGAAGTCGATGGTTATCTGAATATTTCTTGAAAATGACATCTGTACTACGGTATTGCATTAAAACATTTTTAAGCTAAATAAGCCAAGAAATTGGTTCATTGTTATAGCTGTTTATGAAGAAAATGACAAGACTGATGATTCGACTCAGATCAGGTTCCAGGGCAAATGGCATATATTCGTACCAGTACATGGTATGTGAACTTCTCCAAAATAAAAAATTTCACTTGATTGAAAGCTTTTTGGTACCTAAATCTCTATTTCTTTTACAATGGATAAAAATCTTAATTTACAATTTAAGAAAAAAAGTTCCCATCAACTTAGCTTGTTTTGAAACCTACTCAGCCCCTATCACATATACTGAGTGATTTTTTAGTTTCTTGAAAAACGCATTTTTCCAAATTAGCAAAATCTCAAAAGTAATATTTTTCGGAAAATAAGTGACATATGGAAGAAATTTCACAATGAGATATTTATTGAAGCTGATTAAACAATGTAAACGTGAGAAAAAAAATCAACAAACGATTTTTTTTTCAATTTTTTTTTTTTTTTTTGGATTAATTATAAATTTCGTATATCAGGAATTGATTTAAAAACTCCGTTTGTTTTTTAGATGACCTCAGGAGTGTAATGATTGGTAAAATCATTAAAAACTGTCAATTATTCCTTCAAGAGTGAATTTTGTGCAAACACGTAAAATATCTGTTGCAAGGACTTTTTTAGGCAAAATACACATACATAACTGACTATTTCCAATTAAAATTTCCTTTGAAAACTAATCGATCTCTGAAAATGAATTACTACTAAATTTCCGAAAAATACAACATTTGAGATTTTGAATACTGGATTTTTTATCAATAAACTGAAAATCACTCTGTATACCTGACAGAGGCCAAGTAGCACAACGAGGAAGAAGAAATAAAGAAGGAGAAAAGAAAAAGAAGAAGGAGAAGGGAAGAGAGAAGAAAAAGAAAGAAGGAGAAGGACAGAAGAAGAATCATCCATTTGTTGAAATCGGCATTCCCTAAATGCTACTTGGGTTCTCCAAAATAATTATATTTTTGTGCTTGTTTGCATTGATTTCGTTGACAAGAAAATTTGATGTTTTTAAAACTACAATTGCCGTGTTTCAGGACAACACATGATAATTTAAACAAATGTTTTCTTCAAAACTATAAAAAGAATAACGAAAAATATTGGAGGCAATTCAATCATGAAAATAAAATTGGATAGTTAAGAGTTGAACCCGGGCAACTCAATGTTGTCAACATTTTTCTTTATACCTATAGAGTTATAGACACCAAAACCAAGTTAACTGATACAAAATAATGTTTGAAACGTTTTTTACAATAATGCAAATAAATCCTGGTTCAGAAAGTGTCACTCTAATACAAATGTCAAAAATCAAAACCGAATAAAAAATCTCAGTTCATGAATTATCATTGAATGTGTTTTTTTTGGCAACGTTTCAGCAAGCTATGGATTTGATTATCAACACTACTGTTTTCCCATTCTGTCCTCCAAAAAAATGGTTTGTCAGGCTACTTCTGTTCTGCTATAGATGAGATTCAAGAATGCCTGATTATAAAAATTTCGGGTAATATTCGTATCTCTCATTCGTATGAGACCAACAGGTTTTCCCCCAGAAAGCCTAGGCTATTACTTCACAGATTGTACTCATCAGCTGAAGCAGGTCATGTGCATAGATTCACATTCTGGAGAAATATGGTGTCTTCAAGAACGTCTTCTCTTGAACGAGAAACTCAACTCTAAAATAACTGTACAACAGTTAAACTAAACTAAAATTAGAATCACAGACGAGGAGAAAATAGTCATGAGCGCGCTCAGTTTGGGTCGAACCCTGCGCGCGATTATCGTTAGTATTTATTTTCACTGGGGTAGCTGTTCAAGATCACAGACGCAGTTACAAAACACACAAAAGGCACTACCGACACCCGCAACCCACCACGATCATTTCTTTATAGTTTTTCAGAACCACTTTTTTGTCCTCGTTCACGTACAGCATCGAGACCGGGTTCAGATGCGTCGGTACGCAGCACGATTTCGGAACCTTTTGCGGGTTCACGCTATTCATCAAAGTTTGCACAATAGCGTGATTGGTGGTGTTTAGATAGGACGGCAGAGGAAAGTTGCAATCCCCTTGGCAATAGTAAGCATCGTATCCTGGCGGTGCAACTATCCAGTCGCTCCATCCCACGTCGGTGAAGTCAACGTACATCTGGTGTCTGTTGCAAGGGTACCTCCTGGCGTGCTTCTTGGAGGATCTCCTCCTGCGCTGGGTTTTGGCAATGTTGGCGGCGCTCTTCTGCTTGTTTTTTCCGTCATCCGTGTACGCCAGCAGCACTGGTTGGACGTGATTCCAATTGGTGTCGTCTTGGGTGCTTCTGCGTAACCTTACGTGATGGGCTGGCGTTGTTTTGTTGCTTCCCAACCCCCATATCGAGACTAGAAGACCATGATTGCTCCTGGGATTCTCCAGCCACCGCTGCACTGCAGGGAACACATCCAGACTGACAGTGGCGTTATTCCTAGTGTCTATCAACTTGGTGTCGATGACTCGGGTGGATGGGCCTTGTTTTCCTCTCACTCCGGGTTTGATGATGTCGCTCACTATGATTCGTTGGAAGTGTTCTTGTCGGTTTGGATCAGAGGCGGCTATCCATTCGATTTGTTTTCGACTGAGTGCGAGTTCGGCTGCTTTGATCGTTTCGTCTTTGGGTACGCTCGAGACGTTGAACTTCAGCCGGAACTTGTGTTGGTTCGAAAACTTCAAATCTACGGAGCTTTCTGAAAAAAAAAATAAAAAAATTAGTGGGGAAAATTTAAGAGAGATATATAAAATTCAATCTCACTTGTATTTTTATACTAATTTCCAAAGAAAATGAAGATGTACCAGAAACCATCAATTCGTGACACTATTTTTAGAAATAAGTAGGTATGCTTCGAAAGAGAAGTGCCTATTGTTAATCATTGGATTCATCCAATTTTCAGGTGTGACAAGAGAGTTTGTATAAAATTATTCAATTAAGTACAAAATATTGTATAACACACCGGCCGTCCCACTTTCGCTACCGAGAGGCAACAACAACAACACCAACTGTTTTGCATCGTTGCCATTATCGAAACTTGAAACATCGATTACGGATTTAAATTTTTCCAGGCATATTGTCATAATTGCGAAAAGCTGTTCAAACGATAAATGGTGTACCTATGTCTGGGAAATTGTTTTTAATGCTCCCAATTTGTATAAAAGATAACCTGTCAAGTCCTGAGATTATACAGAAACATAATACTGGACTTAAAAATGATTTACCATTGCCGCCTTAGAAAATGTCAAAATGGACATGACTTCTGGGCTCTGAAATTCTTCAAAATATTACCCCAAACGATAGGATCATTTCCAAATAATATATTCAAAACATCTTTTTGTTACCGAGAGCCACCGAGAGCCTTCTGAAAAATTTCTAAGAATTCGTGAACTGTGTTACTAGCTTTCCAAACATATAGATTTTAACATTTGTATTTTCAAATTGAACATTTATCTTATTCTAATCTTAATACTTATACATGGTGTCCTACGAAGTTTAGGGCAGGGAATAAATCGGAACTCGAAAGTAGTGGAGAATTGTAATTTTGGGTTCCTGAAATATAGCAATTAGTGCACCTTTTTTGATATTATGTTACCCAATGAGCTTTTCGTTTTTGGTCACGTGACATCAGATTCAAAATTATTAATGGGGCACCCTGTATATTTTGGCATTTTTATGTTTCTCCCGATGAAACAATTTCAACGAACTATCACACTTGTGGTGTAAAATGATTAATTAAAAAAATACAGGTACTTCAATATCCTTTGTCCCACGACGTCTGAATCGAGCAATTGCCAAATTATTTAGTTTTAGTGTCACCCTGTATATTTGGGCAGTTCTATATTTTTTGTGATGATTAAAACAAGGCAAAATTATATGATTCATCCATATTTTATTAAAAATCGTCGATGAACAAAGAATATTGAAGTACCTTTATTTCTTGAATTAATCGTTTTAGACCACAAGTGTGATAATTCGTTGGAATTGTTTCATCAGGAGGAACATAAAAATGCCAAAATATACAAGGTGTCCCATTAAAAATTTTGAAAAAGGTCATTGGGTAACATAATATCAAAAAAGCTGCACCAATTGCTTTGATTCAGAACCACAAAATTACAATCGTCCACTACTTTCGAGTTCCGAAATATTTCCTGTCCTAAACTTCGTGGGACACCCTGTATATTAAAAAACAAAAATTCAATGTACAGTTCTATTTCAACTGTTGAAATACTAGCTTTTCATGACTTGCTCTTGTATTCAAATGCACTAAAAATTAAGAAACAACTTCTTTAGATGTGTTAGGTTGGTTATTCTTTGAGTAACAGACTCAGAAGCTTGTCTTGTATTAAAACTACTTTTGAATAGTTTGTAAATACTTTGCGCGTCAATCTTTTGAGTCTGTTACTCACAGAATAACCTACGTCACACATTTGAAGAAGTTATTCTTTACTTTTCCGTGTATTTGAATATTTTTTCTTAAAAAAAAAATGTAACATAATTCTCACACCTTGCCTTTTTTCATACCTTCGAGAAAAACGCCTTCAGGCACGCACTTATAATATCTGCTAGTGGTTGTCAGGAATGGAGTACATATTTAAACAATGAACACACTGAAACCCCTTCAAATTTTCGTTTTTTTTATTCCTAAAGTTAGCTATAACAGACTTGATATCTAATGGGTAACTGATTTGTAACATAATGAATTTTGTATTTATTTGGAGTAATTTTATCACAGATTCAGGTTGAACATTTCGTTTTTCTACTTTTTGGACAATGTTTTCAGCATTTCTGGAAAAGAAGACATTCAAATCATCTTCACTTGAGTTGACAGATTTTACGTGTTTTTTTGGTTCTGCCAATATTTATTGGCAATATTCGAGACTGTCTTCTGTTTGCTTTCGGGTTCCATTCTGTGTGTACTCAAATGTATGTATGAACGTTGCATCTATATGACTTGTGCAAATACTGTATAACGTATAAAACACCAATAAATTATCGATCTGTTTAATTACTGAACTCATAATGAAATGCTCAAAGTTTTTTCAACAAAAATTCCTTCTCGTGTTTTTTTGGTGTTTCCTCTCCTATCCAGAAGCTTCTCACAATCAAGACTTTCTATTTTTTTATTATCTACATCGAACAAAGTGAAATCTCGTAGTATATAAATAAATAATAATAATATAATAATGACGTTTATTCGTGATAAAATCGATACAAACATTAAGAATTAAAAAAGTAATTATGAATAAACGTGAAAATATCCACAGAAGTACTATACGTACTTGTTTGTGGCAAATACGATGTAAATAAATATAAATGTAGTAAAATTAAAGTGTCTGGTGTGATAAAATAGATATATACGAAAATACAATTATACATGTTTAAATAATTTTTCAATAAAATTAAAATAAGATTTGAATTAATAAATAAATATTGTATCTGGTGAGATAAAATAGACAATACGGGAACACAATTATACATGTTAAAAAGTTGTTTTTTTACAATAAAATACAAATAAATAAATATAATAAAATTTAGTATCAAACGCTCAGTGAATTGGAATAGATATAGGAGAAACACAGTTTATTTTTTTTTCAATTTTCTATCAATTTATGAATATCAGTTTTATCATTTGTCTTTATAAATGTTATGAGTCGCTTTTTAAAGCGTTTCAGAGAAGTTTCATCTATAATTTCTTTTGGTAAGTAATTCAGTAATTTTGGGGCTAGATACAAGTAGCTAGGTATGTAATATTGATGTTTTGTTCTTGTTGCATATGGATGGTTCGGAGTGTTATGTTCATGTTTGATTTTATATATTTGACATCCTATTTGAATGCTATATAATGGTCTGATATCTAATATTTGTGTTTCTGCACAGTGCCGGTTTCTCTTATAAGCAGAGTAAGCGGCCGCTTAGGGCCCGAACTCCCAGAGGGGCCCGGTTGTGGCACACTTTTTAAAAGTGTAGTGAACTTAGGGCCAGTTTCACAGGTTCCTTAGAGTCCAGATTAATTAACTGATGGTTAGAATGTGAACCTTTAAATGCCATTTAAAGAATGTCATCAATCAATCAATCAATCATTTATTGTTCTTAAAACTTCAGTTTCATAACAATGAGTTCAGGTTGTGCTTAATATACATAACAAAGATAAAATAATGGAAAAATATAACAATGATACAACATGTGGGTTGAATAACATAGTACTACTAACTATGATACTATATAAAAAAATTAAAAATAATGATAATACTGGTGCAATTTAAAGAAATGGGAAATGTAAATGAAATCACCTCAGTAGAGTGGCCAGCAAAGAAAAGTGGCCACAGCTACCCGACCCTAACCCAGCATAATTCTCAGTGTGAATTACATAACATTAGCTTGAATACAATATTCTAATACATGGCAGACAAAATTCATCATTAATTCATTCATTCAAAATGAATGAACGAAGTTTCAGTATATTCCATATGTATGAGGCTGTGATTTGTGCTATCGAAGGCGTAATATTTCCGAGAGCATTTAACAAAGTATCCGGTCCGTTTAAATAAGAGCAG
Source organism: Chrysolina oricalcia (assembly GCA_944452925.2). Classification (NCBI taxonomy): domain Eukaryota; kingdom Metazoa; phylum Arthropoda; class Insecta; order Coleoptera; family Chrysomelidae; genus Chrysolina; species Chrysolina oricalcia. Next base: position 55,606,405 of record OX101825.2, read on the forward strand.
TTTGGAGGTCTCATGGAACAAAAAATCGGACATTCGAACATAAGGTGATGAATTGTTTCGTAAGAGTCGTGATTGCAGGCTGTACACATTTCATTGGGGTTTATATGGTGAGAAGACCCGTTGTAAGTGAATTTTATGCTGAAATTATTACAAGTTCTAATTTGAGCGATCGTTCTTATTATTTTAATTGGTATATTCAACTGAAGATAATTTTGTGGTAATTTGGAGATCGTAAAGTGCTGGTAGAATGAGAGAAAAGTTGAATTCTGTGATAGGGAAATATCTTTAGAATGTAATTTCTGGTAGTATGCCGAGAGTATATATTTTCTTTTGCTTTTGAGAAGATTAAAGTTCAGTTGATTCCAAATGTCTAGCGAGTCGATGGATGCAAAGTACTGTTTTACTTGGAGTGTCCAGTTGAACCGAACATCGCTGTTACTGAGACGGAGTTGCCTTAGAAAACAAAGTTTTGGTAGTCGTCTATCATCCATTAGGAAGAGTCTACTAAGCCAGCTCAGAGTAAATTTGAATATATTGTAGGATATGCTTACACGTCCGGTTTCTAAACGAACAATGTAGTCGGCCGTATTTTTTGGAAGATGCAAAAGGCGTTTAAAAAAATTGAGCTGAACACGCTCTAGGATATCTGGGTATCTAAGTCCCCATACGGGTATGGAGTTGGATAGTATACTCACTACTAATGCTTCGAAGAGTTTGATTCTGGATTGCCAAGAAATAATTTTGGTCTTGGCCATAACTGGGAGTAGTGCCCCTATTGCCTGATTGCCTTTTTCAGATGAGCTTACTGCCATTTCTCGAAAAAAGGAAGATGTTACAAAGGGGACTCCGAGGTAGGTGTACTTGTTTACTATTTCAACTATGTTATTATTCAAGAAAAATCTGTGGTTTTTTGGGTAGTGGCCTCCTCTAGAAAAACATATAATTTTGGTTTTGTCTACGTTAATTGTTAGGTAATTTTCAGCGGTATATTGTTCCAGAGTTTTCAATTTTCTTCCTAGGTCAACTTCAGAGTCCGCCATAATTACCAAATCATCTGCGTAAAGTAGCATCAGGAGATCATTTTTATTATCAATGTTTATGCCTTTTATCCCCCTAGATCGAAAATATTGTTCGATGTCGGCAATGAATAGGGCGAATAATAGAGGGCTCAGTGATTCACCCTGAAGAACACCACATGTGACGTCGAATGATTTGGTAAGTCCTTCGGCCGATATAACTTTCATAGAGGCTGACTCATATATCTTTCTGCATGTGTTCAGAAATTTAGAGCTCACACCTTGACAGTAAAGTTTTTGCCATAGCAGCGAGTGGTTGACCGAGTCAAACGCCCTCTTAAAGTCGATGAACACTGCAAATACTTTCCGTCTCTTTAGTCTAAGGTGAAGTTGAATAACAGAAGAGAGTGTAAACACGTTGTCAATGCAACCACGATTCCTACGAAAACCTGACTGGGATTCGGGCAATATTTCGTTTTCTTCCGTCCATGAAGTTAGTCTCTCAAGGAGGATTTGGGTAAAGAGCTTCGTTGGACAATTAACTAATGCGATTCCTCTGTAATTGGCTGGGTCAGCGGAAGGCCCCTTTTTGTGGATCATAGTCATGAGCACTTCAGACCAGCTATTTGGGATCGTTTCAGTTTCTAAAATATTGTTGAAAAGGGTTGTTATGTAAAGAATCCAGTTGTGTGGAAGATTTTTCAGAAACTCGTATGAAATATTGTCACAGCCTGGTGATTTGTTGTTTTTACACTTGTTGAGCACTGCATAAAGTTCAGTAGTTGTAATAGAGCAATCAAGTGTGGGGTGTCTTGCATCAAAATACGTTGTTAAGTCAACAATCCTCTGGGGGTATATATTGCTATAAAAAGTCTCCCATACATTAGTAGGGAGAAGCGACCGTGAAAGGTTAGAGCGATAACGTTTTAGAGTTGCCCAAAATGTTTTGGAGTCTTTAGAGTTCGATAAGGCCTTTGTAATTTCTAATTCATAGTTTTGCCGTTTAGTTCTCAATAGATTTTTGTAAGAGCGTTTCGAAGAAAGGAATTCATTTTTAAAATCAGTTGAAAAACTATCTCTCTTCCAGTATTTCCAGTCTCTTCGCACTTTCGTTTTCATGTTCGAACATTCCTTGTCGAACCATGGTTTGTTATGTTTCGCGGAGGGCTGAGGATTATTTTCCCTCGTTAAGTTCAAGGCAGTGGCTGTTTCTAAGATAGCTGTACAAAAACTGTCATAGCAGATCTGGACATTTGGAGTATAAAAAACCCTCTCTGAGTGCTGCATTGTGATTTTATACTCCAACGAGCACAGACTATCCCACTTCATGTTTTTTTTCCTATGAGAAATGATCTCTCCCCTGTGGCCTCTGTACAGCAAATCAGAAGCTAAGCTCAGAGAGACTGGAAAGTGGTCGGAAAGGGTTATTTTCTCCGAAACATAAAGGTTATCTACGAGGGAAATATGAGAGTTGTTAATGAATACGAGATCTATAACACTGTTGCCAAGACTACTAACATGGGTGTACTGAGCAGGTCGGTCGAGAGAAGTTCTGCCGTTTAGTAGAGAGAATGAGTTGATGTACATGAACTCTGAGATATTACGCCCCCGTGTATTAAGAATTTTATCAACGCTTAGCCTGTTTTCAAACAAATTGGAATTTTCAAGGAGCTCTTCCGGTATTGTGCCTAATTCAGCAATTCTGCAGTTGAAATCCCCATTTAAAGAATGTCATTCACCGTCTAAACTCCCACTTAGTTGTTTGAAGGTTAACTGGGACCTGTGAAACTGACACTTAGAAAATTTTAACCATATTTTCATCCGTTTTTTTATGAATTCGGTATCGAAAAGAGATTTAAATTTGCCCGCTTAGTTAGTTGAATTATCATGATCTCTGATTATGATTATGACAACTTTAGGTCACTGGTCAATATGAGCTACAAGCATTCGTCATGAGCCGAGAAAAGGAAAAAACCTAACTCCAAGAGGACCTAAGAAGTAGTTGTAATGAAATAACTTCTCAGTCGACGAATTGAATGTTATAAAAGTGAAAATTTCAAGAGTTTTTTACTGCCGATGAATATGCGATAGAATAATCGATCAATGATCTAAAAACTACAAATAGTTTAGATATTAATGCTCAAGTTTTCAATGAGGAAATAACCCACTTCCTTCTATTAAGTGATAATATGAACAAAGAAACAATTTCTGATAAATTTGAACTTGTCTGAGGCTGGAAATCTATATTTCCAAATATTTTGACCATTTTATAAAAAGAATTCACAATTTCCATTTCTAATGCATCTGGTGAGAGATCCTTCTTGGTCCAGAAAATGATTGAAAACTAACTGAGATCCACAACTGGTCAAGAAAGACTAGATGCCCTCTCTGTTACGTTTTCACTTATACTTAGTTTAATTTTCAACTATATACCAAAGAAGATTCTCTATTTTACCTTTCTTGTTTATTTCAATGATTTTGTTCACTCCTCCATATTTCATTTATTATTATTTCGTTTTTTCATGTACCTTTATTCCGATGTACCAATCAAGAAAAATATTTATTTTATCGCCCACTATAAATAATTCAATCAAAAATGTTTCCATATCGGTTCATCGTTTTTTATTCATTTAATTATGTTTCTATTTCATATATTTTAATTTACATTATACCAACGAAAATTTTTTATTTCACATTTTTATTTATTTCAATGATTTTGTTTACCTACTCTTTAATATTTTATTTTTTTTTTTTTTTTTGTGGTTGTAGGCCTTCAACTGCTGTGGTTATTGGCCTTTGTATTTTAAAATCCATAATCCATCAAGGATGTTCATAATTCGAGGAATATGCCAATTTCTCGTATGTAGTTAAGGGTCTTCTGTATAGCATTTCTATCATTGGCTAAACACTGAGAAAGTTCATTCGGTATTCCTGTCCTTTGCCTTTGTTCCCGGAACTCTTCGCATCTGAGTAGTACATGTTCAACAGTCTTTCTCCTTCCGCAGAATTCACATCTAGGTTGTCGCTCGCCACTAAGCATAAAGCTGTTGGTGAGTCTGGTATGTCCGAGGCGAAGTCGAGCTATAACTGCTTGTTCTCTCCTGGATGCAAATGGTAAGTATTCCCATGGTTTTACTGATGGTTTCACAGTTCTGAGCTTAGAATCTGATCTATTCCATTCTATTTGCCATTTTCCATATATTGTTTGTTTCCAATATATCTTCAAGTCGTCCGGTCTAACAGAAATGTCATCGATTTGTTCTTCGTTGGCTGCTTCTTTTGCTGCTTCGTCTGCCAATTCATTTCCTGCGATGCCAATATGGCTGGGTATCCATAAAAATTTTGGTGATTTTCCCCTACTCATTAGCCATTTTATGAGAGAGAAAATCATCTGAATCATCGGGTTTTTGCTGAAAGGGTTCTTCAGTGCTTGCAGAGAGGACAAGGAATCGGTACAAATGAGGAATTTATATCCAGACGCAAATTCTATATACCACAAGGCTTGTAAAATGGCATAGAGTTCTGTAGTGAATACAGTAGCCTCTTTAGGTAAGCTCCAGGAGTGGGTAATTCCCGAGCATGTAAAAGCAGATCCAGCTCCTGTCTCAGTTTTTGATCCATCTGTATATATGATGTGATTTTCTGGGTACCCATCTATCATCCTGAGTAGTTCTTTTATGATAAGGCTTGGGTTTGTTTCTCTTTTTTGGAATTCGGTTAATTGTAGTTCCATTTCTGGAATGTTCAAGGTCCATGGAGGAGTTTCGCCTGGTGTCCAGTTGTAGAATCTTGGCATATCGTAGTCAATCGAAATCAGCAATTCTCTCAAGCGAATTCCAGCTGGCCTTGTTATAGTTGGCCTTCTGGTGTATATATCATCCTCTTCATCGGATGGAATTGGAGGATAGCAAGGATGGTGTGGTTGTGCCGATACTCCACAACAGTAACTAAACAAGAGTTGTTCACGCCTAAATTTGAGTGGAGGTACTCCTGCTTCAGCACAAAGTGACTCATATGTTTAGATATTAATGCTCAAGTTTTCTATGAGGAAATAACCCACTTCCTTCTATTATGTGATAATATGAACAAAGAAACAATTTCTGATAAATTTGAACTTGTCTAAGGCTGGAAATCTATATTTCCAAATATTTTGACCATTTTGTAAAAAGAATTCACAATTACCATTTCTAATGCATCTGGTGAGAGATCCTTCTTGGTCCTGAAAATGATTGAAAACTAACTGAGATCCACAACTGGTCAAGAAAGACTAGATGCCCTCTCTGTTATGTTTTCACTTATACTTAGTTTAATTTTCAACTATATACCAAAGAAGATTCTCTATTTTACCTTTCTTGTTTATTTCAATGATTTTGTTCACTCCTCCATATTTCATTTATTATTATTTCGTTTTTTCATGTACCTTTATTCCGATGTACCAATCAAGAAAAATATTTATTTTATCGCCCACTATAAATAATTCAATCAAAAATGTTTCCATATCGATTCATCGTTTTTTATTCATTTAATTATGTTTCTATTTCATATATTTTAATTTACATTATACCAACGAAATTTTTTTATTTCACATTTTTATTTATTTCAATGATTTTGTTTACCTACTCACAACTGGTCAAGAAAGACTAGATGCCCTCTCTGTTATGTTTTCACTTATACTTAGTTTAATTTTCAACTATATACCAAAGAAGATTCTCTATTTTACCTTTCTTGTTTATTTCAATGATTTTGTTCACTCCTCCATATTTCATTTATTATTATTTCGTTTTTTCATGTACCTTTATTCCGATGTACCAATCAAGAAAAATATTTATTTTATCGCCCACTATAAATAATTCAATCAAAAATGTTTCCATATCGATTCATCGTTTTTTATTCATTTAATTATGTTTCTATTTCATATATTTTAATTTACATTATACCAACGAAATTTTTTTATTTCACATTTTTATTTATTTCAATGATTTTGTTTACCTACTCTTTAATATTTTATTTATTGTTTTCAGTTTTGTTTTTTTCGTAACACATGACATGTAGTTATGTTACTATGTAATTCATTTTATTTTCAAAACACAATTTTAATTTTTTATCCACAAGAGGGCCCGAAAAAGTTGAGCGCTTAGGGCCCGTAAGTTCCTAAAACCGGCTCTGTTTCTGCATAAAGCAAATTACTTGAATATCTTGCAGGCTTGTTGAGTAGTAATCTAAGAAATTGCCGTTGAGAAACTTCGAGAGCATACACGTGCGTTCTTGATACTCCTCCCCAACCAATAATTCCATAATTCAGTTGTGATTCAACTAAACTATGGTATAGAATTTTTATCGATATAGAATACAACGTAATTTTTTAGTTAAATACTTCATATGATGGTCCCATCTGAGATGATTATCTATATATGTACCTAGATTTTTGTTTTTTTGGCAGATTTAATTACAAAATCTGTTTGAATGTTGAGATTGTATTCTGGCAAGGATGTAGTATGACTGCTAAATGGTAAGTATACCGTCTTATCGAAATTAATAGAAAGTAATCTACTGTCAAACCAGTCTTTGATGTTCCCTAGATCTTTCTCAATGTTCAGTTTTAGATTGTACCAGTCATCGATTTTATAAAATATGACAGTGTCGTCCACGAAACTGATGATCTTTCCAATTGTATCTTGGATGAATAGGTCATTCAAATAAATCACGAATAACAACGGTCCCAGTACTGTCCCTTGAGGTACACCACATGTTACTTTCATTTCTGTACATGCCTGGCTTTCAATTCTTACTCTTTGGTTCCTGTTTGTTAGGTAACTTTTTAAAAACTTGTGTGCTATGCCTCTCACACCCATATCTTCCAGGGTATCTAGAAGTATGGAGTGATCGACCGTATCGAATGCCCTTTTCAGATCTATGAAAACACCTATAGAGGGAGTACTCGAGTCTAGAGATTTATAGATGATTTTTGTTAGGGAATGAATTGCATCAGTAGTACATTTATTATCTCTGAAACCATACTGGGATGTTGATAAAAGATTATATTTTTTAAGAAATGTTCCTAATCTCGCTTTTAAATTTTTTTCGAAAATTTGACTTATTGATGGTAGGGCGGAGATAGGCCTATAGTTCGTGATATTATCGGCGTCACCGCTTCAATATGTTATACAGTGACCGCCAAAAAGTATGTACCATATGGGAAAAATTTTTATTATTGGAGTATTGGAAAAAATATTCTGGGGAAAAGTTTGTGCATGTCCGATAACCTAAAAATCGATTTTGACACATGTCACGTGATCGCTAGAATGGCGGCAAAATGAAAAAAATTGTAATGCAAAGGCAAAAAAAGGGGTAAGATGGCAAGATATCAAAAAAAGTTATTTGAAAAAGTCACTTAAGTCACTTAGAATTCAATTTTATACACATAAACTAAGTTTCAAGAGATAATTCAAAAAAATTGAAACTAGCAATTTTTTTAAAATATTTTCCCATCTATTTAAAAATATTATTTTTTTTTCTTATGAATAGCTTGACTATACTGAAACATTTGCATTTTAATGATAATGACAAAACTTTCTCATTTTCTCCACACCAGAGGGCACTAAATTGAAAAAATGGGAATTTGTCAGAACCCTTGCTGTTACATCGGTTCGTATCATCTAACAGTTATATCCGAATTCCACGACCATTGTGATGACATGACACTCCAAAAACATGGTAATTTCCAGATTATAATCAAGTTCCGATGATAATCGTGCATGAGCGTTTCACTTCGCACATAAACTTGAAAATAGTGCGTCAAATTAAAGATTCTTAAAGTTTATGTGCAAAGTAAAACGCTCATACAGCATTATTATTGACACTTGATTAAAATTAGGAAACATGGTGTTTCTAGATTGCCATATCAACACAATAGTCTTGGAATTCTGATATAACTGTTAGATAAGAACCAATGTAACAGCGAGGGTTCTGGCAAAAACCAATTTTTTTAATTTAGTGCCCTCTGGTGTGGAGAAAATGAGAAAGTTTTGTCATTATCATTGAAATGCAAATTTTTCAGTATAGTCAAGCTATTCATAAGAAAAAAAATAATATTTTTAAATAGATGGGAAAATATTTTTAAAAAATTGCTATTTTCAATTTTTTTGAATCATCTCTTGAAACTCTGTTTGTGTGTATAAAATTGAATTCTAAGTGACTTTTTCAAATAACTTTTTTTGATATCTTGCCATCTTACCCCTTTTTTGCCTTTGCATTGCAATTTTTTTAATTTTGCCGCCATTCTAGCGATCACGTGACATGTGTCAAAATCGATTTTTAGGTTATCGGACATGCACAAACTTTTCCCCAGAATATTTTTTCCAACACTCCAATAATAAAAATTTTTCCCATATGGTACATACTTTTTGGCGGTCACTGTATATATACAGTGCGGCTTTTAATAGTCCCCCACCCTGTTAACTTTTGAACGGTTCGACGTAGAAACATGAAAAAAAACCGTTTCGAGGGTACTACTTTTTGAAATAAAAAAATAGTGATTGCACTATAGGGGGCGCAGGAGGGCCCATCAACTCAAAATTTTTAAATGGCATGTGGGGTCAAGTGTCACATCGTTGAAAAGAGAATTCAATTCTCTTTGCAACCATCTAAATATTTTTGAATTTCGGTAATATTTTTTTGTAATTCAAAATCGAAATATCAAATATAAATGCGGATCTGAATACTACTCATACCTCGACAAATTTGAACGGTTGGATGTGGAACAATGAAACCAAAAATTTTTTGAAGGGTATTACCGATACTACTTTTTGAGAGAAGAAACATTGCAATTACTCGGCAGATGGTGCTGGGGGCACATTAATTTAAAAATTTCGAAAGGTATAAAAATCGAAATTGGGAAAAAAAATATAAACAAAATTAAATAATATTTATATGGTTGTAAAGAGAATTGAATTTTCTTTTCAACGATGTGACACTTGACCCCACATGCCATTCAAAAATTTTGAGTTGATGGGCCCCCCTGCGCCCCCTATCGTGCAATCACTATTTTTTTATTTCAAAAAGTATTATTGGTGAAACCTTCGAAATGGTTTTTTTTCATGTTTCTACGTCGAACCGTTCAAAAGTTAACAGGGGGGGAAACTATTAAAAGCCGCACTCTATATGTTATATATATGATATTGTTAATTCAAGGACCTCTTGCCTGATTGAAAAATTATTATTAAAATTATATTTATGGTTTTGTGGCACTTTTTTTTTGTTAAGAATTACCTCAGAAAGAAACCCCACTTGAGCTTTTAAGAGGTTGTGCACACAAGGAAGAATTAATAGGAAGAATGAATATTGTTTGACAAAACTCATCCTGAAACATGACAGATAAGAGAAGGCATAGCATAATAAATTGAACATAAAGTAAAGCAATTAAAATTGATTATTATTTTGTCAAAGCAACGCTCACTACAACAATAGTGTGTTTATGTCTTGATCAACAAATAATAACATTATTTTACATCATAATTAAATGAGTCTAGTTCAAGATGATTTATTTTATAGGTTCAAGTCTCAATTTATGACAACAAAAAAATTATGATATTGATTCAGAAATATACCTAAAAATGTTTCATTTTCACTTTCTTGCTAAATTGGTGTTTCTTCGGTATTACCTATTTGTTTATTCAAATTTTTCGATTTCTAAAGAAGAAAGTGAAATGGTTTATAGAATAATACAAACTCAAATATTGGTTTACCATAAACTTGGCATCTATGTATTTATTAGCGGGGCAATCTCGATCTCGGACCGGCTAGTAACAAATAAAGAGATGTAAGTAGGCCGGGTTTGTATGACCTGTACACATTAGCGTATCTAGGGAAAATTTATACTACCAATACAGCAAATTTGATTTCAACATTTATTTTGTCCATCATGAATTCTACTTTCTGAATATTCTGCTTAACTGTACCTACTCAAGTACAAAGTTTGAAGACTTTTGATATGGAGACTGATAGAAACATTAAAAACTCCGGAAAAAAAAACTAAACGGACGTCTTGACCTTCGACTGATTTGAAAATATGAACAGAATATTCATAAAATCAGATGTGGAATCATCTGCGACTGAAAGACAAACTTGAACGATGGAAAATGATTTTATGAACATTCTCTTCCTATTTTCAATAAAATCAAGATGCCATACCCAAGACTGGTTTTATGTTGAAAAAAAAATTTCGAAGTGTCACCGCACAAGAAATAGTCCAACAATTCTATCATCACAGTGTGAAATTGCCTCTGAAGAGTATGATTCTTAATTCTTCCTACCTTCCTGATGATCTGAGAAGAGTGAAATAGATTTTTGTCGAACAAAATATACTGGAGCAGGCCTAGCGAAAGAAATGCAATTCACACATCAGTGAAATGAACGATTTCTGTGACTGACAATTCTGAATGACATTTTCTCTCATCTTATTCATTTAAACGTGAATTTTCAATGGAAACTTGACATTTGAGAAGTAATCAACTATATGAAAGAAAATGCATATTTTCACTTTCAGATTTTTTCTTTCAAGTTAGGTCCTTTTCGCAATATCTATCAGATGTAATAAAAGGTACGCTAATGGTTTTTCAAAAATAAAAATAATTTTTGAATTTCTTATTCAGTCTGATAGAAGACTGCTCTCTTGAGTTTTTTCCTGCGCAGTTCTTGAAAAGAAATATAATTTTATTGTCCTATAAAATGAGTTAACAATATCAAACAATGTTATCATAATATCATAACTAACATTGAATAATCATTTCAGGAATTGTTGAAAATAACCCCCTCTAATCAACATGCTTCAATAAATTACGAGAAACATTTTAGACTTGAAATTTATTACAATATTAATTCTCTCTCGGACAGTACATCAATACATTTTATTATTTTTTTCTCAAAATCGGCACATCTCAAGAGAAAAACTAAAGAAAATACTTATATTCAAAATTGAACGGGAAATTCAAAAATTATTTTCATTTGAAAAAAAAAACATTGGCGTACTATTTTTGTCTTCAAAAATAACTGAGTCAGTGGTCGTAAGCAGGCCACGGTTGAAAATGAAAATTATGTTGACACTGAAAAACATGTAGTTTTATTGAATGTCACTATCTACTGAATATCACTTAAATATCTCTTGCGGTTTTGGAAATATTAAATAATTTCTCTATTTTGCCTTCAACTTCAAAACTTTATTTTCGCAAGGGAACATTTTTGGACCTTCGTTTATGCAGTGAACTATCATCAACTTTCGATGTAGAATCACACACTTAAAAATTCGCATATCATTAAGGAACACCCTATTTACAGATAAATGTTCCATACCAAGAATCAATTGAAATGAAGCGATGAAGGAAAAAAGTTTCTGCAGTTGATAAAAACTAGGTTTTGAAAGCCATGTCGGGAACATTTGCAAGAGGTTAGCCTCAGGTTGTTATGTTGTTCGCATTGCATTCAATGAGTTAGATATTGCTAATGCAAGAAAGATTTATTTTTCACTAGTGGAGTCTCATCCCCGTTATGGCATTTGTTTCTGGGGCGTGTGCTCAAATTACCTGATGAAAATGGTCTTCATTCTACAGAAAAGGGCCATCAGGTATATATACAAAGCCAACATCGTGATTCTTGTCGATCATCATTTACAGAACGAAATATTTCAACACTTGCAAGCCTTTTCAGTCTAGAAATAGTCTTTCTAATTCATGAAATATTTAGAAATGAAATAAATACCCCATTAACACATAATACACGTATATCACATCAAGCTCCATTTTCTACCCTTAAGTCAACCTCAACCCAAAACTCTCTTATTTATTATAGCAGAAAATCGAACAATTACCTTCCTATTAAAATGAAAGAAATAAAGAGCGAGTTCAAATTCAGAAAAGAAGTGAAAAAGTTATTAGTTGCGAAGGCCTATTACTCTACAAAAGAATTCAATGAAGACTCATTCCAATAAAGTTTTAAAATTTTATCTAATTTTTATAATTATGACTTCATCATTTTTTATTTTAATTTTTCTGTTATACTTTCACCTTTATAACGGCCAATCTTATATGGTGCAGTCCTTTTTTAAAATGTATAATTATGTCACTTCTTCTCACAAAAATCCTATTAGCCAAATACTAGTGATAGTACCTATAGGCTGTCTGGTGTCAAATTTCATGCTGCACATTTCACTCTCCTTAAGTAATGTTCTATTTATTTAATTTTTTACATACGTAAAGAAAAGACATTCTCTTTTCAGTAATAAATATATATATATATATATATACAACATTACCTGATTCATTGAGAACACAGCCTATTAGAAAGCTGGAAATTGAACTGAAAAACTTACTTTATAAAAAAGCATACTATTCACTAGACGAGTACTTCATAGATACACTACAGTAGGAGTGGTGATATTTGTTTTATTTGATTTTATTGTACGGTATTTTGTGTTTTTGATTACTGTTTCATCTTGTGGTATTATCTATACATCCAATTTTATTTATATTTATGTTTGTATTATATTGTTGTATATGTATATTTATTTATAATATGTGTGTATATAATATTGTGTATATATGAATATTGAATTGCAATAACCTTGTGACCATTTAATGTATACGTATTATTTTATCATCATTATTGTAAGATTGTTTGTAATATTTATGATATCGACATTTTATATTTTACACCTAATTTCATTTATATATTATCATTTTCCTAACATTGACTGTGACAACAATGTTATTTTGTGACATTTTATTCTATTGTTTGTTGTGATGTTTATAATGTTGACATGTTCTACACCCGAATAGGTATTTTTTTTAAGAACTAACAAAGGATATCTAAATTTATGCTTTGTCATCAAGAATGTATTTTTCTTCAGACGTTAAAGTGTACTGTGATTGATAATATACTTACTATGTACCGAATTGAAAAAATTTAATTACCTTTTTTCACCTGAAAATTATTTTTTGTGACAGCGCAGATTTCATCGACGACGATATGTAAATCGTACCATTCACATCAATAGTTATTACCTGATCAAAGTAAAGTAATTAATGCTTTATTTTTATCACTTGTAGGTACGCCAGTGCATAATAAGCACCTGATATACCTGTGTTTCAACATACCGCAATCTATAAATAAAACAATCCTTTAATAATTATATTATCTAGCGCTGAAGCTTCGGAATTTAATTTCTTGATGTGAATTGGAATGTATACCTACATGAGATTATTCATCCAGTCAAGAGAATTGTCGGTTGGAATTCGAACGTTCCCAATGGAAGAATGAAAGAGGTGTAAATGTTCTGTTGAATTCCCACAGTTTACATACATACAAATCTCGCCCAGAAAACCATGGTATATACCGTATTTTTCTGAAGTTTTTGATGTCGAATAATTTAGAATTGAGATGAATTTATAGACTAAGAGCAACAAACTTTGGAACAAGTAAAGCTGCAGAAAGTGCAGCGGCCAGCTTCTCTGGGAATCACAGGGGCAATTTTGACGTGCCCTAAACCTTCCTCCATTGCACTTATGTGTAAGGAAGGAAGCAGTGCCTTCTAAATGAGCCAAACAGTGAACTTTAAAGCAGGAAATCTGAAGTTTTCAAAACATATTTCTCTAGCTGTGAGAATTGATCAATAATCTCAAATATCAAAAACATTTTACTGTTCGTATTGTCGCGGAAAAAGAATTGACTAATTAATTTATTTTCGAAAATGCCACTGCAGACGATTGTTTTAAAGAAATATTGGTTGTTACATACTATTTTAAAATTTAGGTTTTCGTCGCCCCACCACCGGCAATTTTGCTAACTCACTACACCATTTGAGGTGAAAGATGCTTCATCAGAAAACAACACATGTTTGGCAAAATGTCTATATTCTTCTATCTATCCCTCTACCCTCGCCAGAATTCAAATCTTTGATAGTAATCTCCTCCTTTCAACGTATGTATACATTTGGGCTCATAAGGGTGAAATTTGTGTTTTAATAATATTCTTCGTACTGATGTTTAACTTACGCCTGTTATGGATGCTACAACAGCAAGACTACTTCTCGGATTCATTGTTCCCAATTACCCATCTGGGGTCCGATTCTCGAGTATGTAGGATTTTTTTCCAATAGGAAGATGGTCCCATGCTTTCAGTTCCCATAGGAAATAAAAATGTCATAGATACGTATTCTTGAACCAAGTGGAATTGTTTTTCCTACAGAATTGAAAAAGTAGGGTGTTTCGTTGATAGTTTCATGAGATTAATCGTATAGACCAATGAAATATGAGTAATTTATATTGGCAATAATCGTTTTACAAAGAACCCCGTTATTTGACATCAACTGTAAGTTTGAATTCCGAGTTTTAGTTGACAAAATTCGGAATAATAGTACATACTAACTGAATATTGAAGGAATGGTGGTTCTTCCGCCTAACATATATATGATCAGGATACAACAAATCGTTTTTTGGAGAAAGGTATATTGCCACATGAGTACAGTCAATGCATCCTATAATGCCTGGGAAACCGAACGAATCATAAAACCTAGAAGCGAATATCAAGATGCAATTAACAGCTATATGTATAAAAAGAAAATAACAAACTCTTGACGAATGTGTTGGAGTTCTTCAAGGGTTTGTAGAGATTCAACCCATTCAGAGCTTAGGTTACTTCTTTCAGCAGATGCAAAACAATGCAATGCGATGAGGACCTACAACAAAATATGTACCTAATTATTGATAACTTCTCACTTATTTGGTAACCCTTGATAGAAATAACCTTTGTTTTTTTATCCAAAGTTGAACTCCTTGAGGGCGGTTCCAAGAAAGGGTCCAACATTTCCAACACTTCCCTTGTAACTGCTTTGGATAAACGGAACACTTATAAATACACTCTCAGATAAAAACTAAAATGGATCTCTTCTTGGAGTGAACCTTCTCCTGGCCTCTTAGCAAGTATTTCAGCTGCTTCCAGGTTTTGCAAAGCAACCAGTTGAGCTAATTCATCTAAATTTGACATAACTTGGAATTCGAAACGAGTTTGTAAGATTTTGATTTTACGCGGTACAAATCTGACAGGAAAAAATTGTCATCTATGACATTATGCACTAATTTTCCTGTGGGAAAACAGTGATTCCTATGATTTAAAGCTTAGGAAGCAATTCCTATAAATTGTGTAGGAATATGTTCCTATACTATTTTCGAGAATACACCATCTTGAAAATCCGATGGAAAATGACGATTTTTCCTATAGGAAAAAATTCCTAATGACTCGAGAATCGGGCCCCTGGTAAATTTGTTTTTCACAGATCCAGTGGCCAAAATTTTCTGATAAAGCTGTTTGGGATAACGCAGAATGAATATTTCCGCTGTTTCTTTATTTATTCTTTTTTTTTTCATGAATTAGAATTATGAATTTTGTAATTGGCACTCAGCATTGTGAATAAATTTAAAAGAACAAATCTTTAGGTAATAAATTTCACGACCCAAACACGCACAGTTGAGAAACGCAAATTTGTTTACTTCTTAAAAAGTCAAAAGTGATTTTGGTAATGTATGGACAAATTTTCAATGTGAAATATGAAATTATTCCTAATTCATAAACGATAAACGTTAATATGTACTGTTCTAACATGTAAAAACATTCTTTAAAAAATGAATAAAAAAATTCTTCAACATATGTGTGGAGGTACCTCAAAAGGTGTGACAATGTTATTAGGCAGTATTGTGCCAGTGTACAGAAATCTTTTTTAGAAAACGTCAATGATGAATTTTGTGCAAGAACATCAAAATGTTTGGCGATGGAAGGTAGACATGTGGAAGTTTAAGGAATTACTGATTGATTTTTCAGATTTCTGAACGTTTTTGTGATTTGGTTTTTATTTATTTTTATACATATGTAAATTAGGGATACCCTTTAAGTCAACACTATGATGAAAAAGATCGTAAAAGTACAGATTTGCACTACTCAATTAATTTAGCCAATTATTTCTTGTCATTAAATCAAAGTGATAGTTATTATGGTTACATATACATAGTGAAATATCGAATTTGCACCAAAAACCTAGTAAAAATTCAAACTATTTTCAAGAAACTTCGATATATAAGTTCGAATAATAAATTGGATTTTCACACTGAAATATTATTATATTAATATGAGAGAGGCTCCTAAGTACATGATAATATACTAGTATTCTTTATGAGGCTAGAACCATAAAACATTGTTTTTTTTTGTTTTGTTGTATGGGTGGCTGAGATTTCAAATCTGAATATCATTTTCAAATTTGAAAAATTTTCTAAATAAACTTTTTTTAAATGAATAGGTCGAGCAAAAACACTACTTCACAATTTACATGACACTAACATTTATTGCTTTCAACAAACTGTGACTCATTCATTTAAAAAGAATTTACACATATTGAAAGTTGAAACTATGGAATAAACTTTTTTTAATATTGTCGAAAATAAGGGTAGTTTAATATTGATCAAAATTAATCTTCGCAAATCACGTTCAGATTTGCATTCCCTCAAAAATATTTTTATAATTCCAACATACCTACCGGCTACACCATCTGGCTGATAGAGGTATATTTCAATTCAAAATTCCATTAATTTGCAAATCCCGACATTTGTTTTGAATTATACGGATCGTTATTAGCATAAAGAATATCTGGCAACGCAAATCTTGCAAGTGCATCTTTGCAAAAGTGTATCACGTCTGGATCAGTTTTTGTGTTGGTTTTCTTAACTTCAACTTCATGTTGTTGACTTCTTTAGGATCTTGCATACATTGTCGCCCATATTTGTACTTGGCTGAACCGTACTGATGAAGACCAAAATGTCGGAAACACGTATGTACGGTTGCATGACACTTTGAGAATTATACCCATTATCTGTTATCGTTGTTTTGAAATTCTTGATTTTTAGTTGATGTTTATAAACACCTTCCTAATTCATAATTATCAATTCTTAATTGTTAATTCTAAATTCGTAGTTTGATTAAGTTTATAATTAAAAAATGTGATAAATTAGTTATTTTTGTATCTAGTGCGCGAAATGCTACTTTGGTGATCGAGAACTGATTTTTTTTAACGAGGCGCAGCCGAGTTAAAAAAAATAGTCGAGATTACCTAAGTATTTCGCGCATGAGATGCAAACAAAATTTTTTCTACAAACGTCAAAAATATTGTTCTAAAAAAAGGAATAACTATGAAAAATAGTATTGAACTGGCTTAAATAATTTTTCCAAATCAAGTAATTACTGTAACTATGGAAATAAAATGGCATTTGTTGACAATTATTTCAAAGTGACAGTTCTTGATAATTATTTTGGAGTGACTTTTTATTCGCGTCAATTTCGTGCGTGATATTTATTATTGTAAAAGAATGGAAATTTCGAGCGACGATGAACTAAGCAGTACCCCACCTAACTTGATAGATGCGGCCAATTCCGTAATTTCCAACCTTTTACCGGAGAAATCGAGGCGGCAGTATGAAAATGCATATCAGCAATTTAAAGAGTGGTGTGAAGCAAATAAAGCCAGAAAAATATCTCTCACAATTTGAAAGCCTTAATTATTGTTCTACATTAATAAATAAACGATTTCTTGTTTTTTGCTTGATTGAGGAGTTGAGGACCATATAGGTTAGAATATGAAAATCTCATATAGTTTACATGCAGTGTGCGAAATATATTTCGCACATTACTTCGCGCACGGTGTCATGGTAACGAATGAAAATGAAAAAAAGTGCCACTTCGCATACTGTTGTCAATGCGCGAACCTTGTCATTTTTTGACGTTTGTAGAAAAAGAATATTTTATTTATACTTCAATATAGTACCAGTTCCACAGATGTCAAAAAATATAATATAATAATTCAAATTAAAACGACCACTTTGTTTTCATAGTGTTTTTCTCATAGAAGCCAAGGTTATTTGATAGTGGAAATTCTCAAGCCAATAGCTGATAATATCGAAAAATTTAATTTTCAACCAGTTGTTATTTTATCCTAATGAGCCAATAATGATACATAATCCACTAAGACATTTTTGTGTTAGAAAGTAATCTTCCAAGAAATAATACTTAAGTTTAATGATAGTACTTAGTGAGGGTAGATGTTTACCTGTCGAAATGGCTTATTCTTGTAGAAGTCAATTATTCAACCAGAGGCATAGTTTTGGGGGGGATGATGATTGTTTATATATAGCGGTCTAATCTGTACAAAAAAGCTGAATACGAAATTTAGATCATTAGATCATTCATCGTTACTAGGATTACGCTCTCACAATAATATTCATCCCTTATACACAATAGCAGAAACAATCCTCAGTACATTTATGGTGCCATCTCATATTCTGGTCACTGCTCTGTCTCTAAATCCGTTATTATTAGAAATACAGTGAAGAGGCGATCCACAAACTTGGTTTGAATATTCTATCATTCCTTTATTATGCTTCATAACCGGTTGAAATAATTTTTTGAAAATCGAAACGAGTGTGTTTCTTTGAAATTTGACCCTAATAATTGACATCATGTATGGGTATCCCACAGGGATCCATACTGTGGCCGATCCTCTTTCTATTGCTCGTCAACAGATTTGAAGATAATATACTACACTAAGATCTCGTTGCGTATGCGTACGATATATCTATCTTGAAATCATCAACAAATACATTATTATTCAAACAAGGAACAAAGAAATATTATATTTAATTTTTTGATAAGCATGATCTATATTTTAACTCTAAGAATGCCCGTTTTTATAACTATGAATAGCCATCAGTTGAATTTGAACTGGATTTCAATAACACAGTCTTGTCCGATATACATACAGTTAAATTTCTTGGAATTTACTTGATAAACTGGGTGTGTCACACTGTGAGAGTCTAATCTCAAAGTTGTACTCCTCGTATCATAATATATGTTGAAAAATTTGAAAATGGTGCTAGATGTTGGCCAGCTAATTTGTGGGCATCTCTACCAACTCATCAAACGTTTTATAGCACAATGGTAATTTTAAGGTGCATTTTCAACATCCCTCGTAGGGAAACTAGACTACTGCTGATGGACGCATAAAAGAATAAAAGCGGAAAAAAATTAAGGGGAAATCGGAAAAACCAAATTTTCAGTTTTTAATTTTTTTTATAGCGGAATATAGATTTCTACTTTTTTTTCAACAAATTCTGAAAAAACGACCTCATTTTTAACTGAAAAGTTTCTCCGGTAAAATTCGTGTTTTCAAGCTCGCCAGTAGCCAGTTTTTTTTGTTAAAGCGTCTTATTTAAGATTAGATAATGAAAGAGTAGCATTCGAAAAGAGCTGTACATGACAACGATCATGTTGTCATTTTGAAACAGTGGCGTGCAGAGTGGAAAGTTTATATTAAGACAGAGAAACTCTGATATTATTGTATTAAAAAAGAAAGGGTTTTCTAGTGCAAAATAAACCCGTAACTAATATGGATGCTACCGTAGCAATCCAAGAAACTTCAATATCTGATTATTTCAATGAATATTCCAAGCGCCAGATAGAGGATCGTCCCAGAAGTAACTGGCCTGATCTAGAGATGAAGGTAGTTGCTTGAAAAATACCATTGTATTAGAAATTACACAATCTATACAGCATATGTTTCAAGTTTGAAGACTCCACGTTGTTTAGTATTTGTTTAACAGCCATCAATAGTAAACGTTTATATCGTAGTATACTTTTATTTGCAAGGCCTTAGCCCAATCAATTTAAAAGCAAAACTTGATTCTACTCTGGGTGAGACTGCTCCTTCGTTATGAACAGTAAAATATTGGGTTGCAGAGTTTAAACGAGGCTGTACGATCTGCGAAGACGAGCATCGAAGTGGTCGACCAAATGAGGTGACGACTGCAGAAATGTTGAAGAAAATCCACAATTTGGTACTGGATGATCGTCGACTGAAAATGCGCGAGCTAACAGACATAGTAGGGATTTCAAAAAGTGCGGTATATCGCATATTAACTGAAAATTTGGACATGAGAAATCTGTGCGCAAGTTGGGTGCCGCGTTTGCTCACAGTGGAACAAAAACAGCGCCGTCAAGATGTTTCCATCGAGTGTTTGGCAAGGTTTCACAGAAATAAAGCCGAATTTTTGTGCCGTTTCATAACCATGGATGGAACATGGGTCCATCACTTTACACCCGAAACAAAAGAACAATCAAAACAATGGACTGAAAGGGGAGAACCGTCGGTTTTTTGGGATGCGCGTGGGATAATTTTCATTGACTATCTTGCAAAAGGAAAAACTATCAACGGCGAGTATTATGCGAACTTATTGCATCAACGTTTGAGCGAAGAAATCAAGCAAAAATGGCCGTATTTGGCTAAGAAGTAAATGTTGTTTCATCAAGACAATGCATCCGTTATTGCAATGGCCAAAATTAATGAAATAAAGTTTGAATTGCTACCTCATGCACCCTATTCGCCAGATTTAGACCCCTCGGGTTATTTTCTGTTCCCAGACTTGAAAAAATGACTCGGTGGTCAAAGATTTTCCAACAATGAAGAGGTTATGGCTATTTTGAGGAGCTTGACGATTCTTATTATAAAAAAGGTATCGAACTTATTGAACATCGCTGGGAAGAGTATGTGGAGCTCAAAGGAGATTGCGTTGGAAAATAAATATATTCTTTCCAAAATTTTTGGGTTTTCTTTGTTGGGCCAGGTACTTCTGGGACCACCCTCGTAGGTACTTCGAAACCAAATTTCTGAACATGTATACCGAAGTATTGCATTTCTCGAACACGTGTTTCAATAAATCAATGTTTAAAAAAAATCCCGAAGGCTGTCAGCGCCTACATAAAAACGTATTGGAATATTTATCAGGAATTAATAACCATATAATATTTCCTCTGAAACCGGAAGTGATATTCGTTTTCTAGGACAGATTTTGCTTCATATCTCATATCAACTCGAACTAATTCGATCAAGTTTTCTGGTCACCTGGTATGATGATTTAAAAGTCGATCGAAAGTGTCGAACGCATAATGAATGATAATGAAATATTTATTCTGTGGCAATGATAATTATTCCTTTCTTTATAGTACTGCAAACTATGTGGGCGGTGTGAAATAAAAAATTGATTTCGCAGAACTGTTGATGTTTACAGAGTCCGATTCCTGCAGTAATGAATATGTATAGTTTATCAAACATTATTTTGTTTTCGTCAATGTTTCGAGACTATTATTTCGGAGTACTATAAAGGAATCACAACATGTTTTCCGAGAAAAATTCGATCGGGAAAAATCACGCACGCGTTGATCATTCGAATAACATGTGATAGCTAAAGAAACGTCTATTCTACTGCTAGGTTATCTTTATACAGTTCGGATTATCAACAGTATTATTACGAGTGGATTCGTTCAGATGAATCATTTCGATTGTTATTCAAAACACAAAATTATTATCGAAAATTTTGACAGATGCAGCCCTTCACACAATAATAATTTTTTTAGAAAGTCAGGTCAAAATTTACCAGAATTTGCCTTCGAAAACATTTTTAAAAAATTATACGGGGTGCTCCAGAATTGTGTAACTCAATTTTTTCAAATGGCAACCCCATTTTTTCTCAACGCTAATGGATTCTACCCTTTAAAATAGGGGAAGTTTATTCTTACAACACTATACCTATCTAATTTAAACGGTTTTCGTAGAAACTGAAAAACTAAAATTTCCGTATGATTATTAGAGAAAAAGCAAGATAAACGTAATCCTGTCGTAGAATGAAGTTACAGTCTTGGCATACTTCAGAACTTATCCAGAAAATTCCTTAGTAGATGCAGAAAGAGATTTGGGAATACCAGTGATGAGTAGGAATTCAGAGGATTCTAAAAAAAACTATGAGTACCATCCGTATTCACTCTCATTAGTTCAGAATTTAAGAGCAGGTGACGATCAAAGGAGAACAAAATTCAGGAAGAGGAACATTTTTTACAATAATTGATTTGGACGGATGAGGCAAAATTTGAAAATTTGAAAAATGGAATGTTCAACCGCCATTACTCAGATTTCTGGAGTGATGCTAATCCACACGTATTTCGAGATAGCAGTTTCCAGATGACTCTGGTTTCAATGTTTTTACTGCAAATAAAGGTGTGCTCTTTTATGATGACAATTCATGCACTAAAAATGCCATTTGTCGCGGTGTTGTGACATTATGACAGCGAAAAAAGTTTGCCCTAACCAAGATACATGCCCTAACTTTTCCAGCGACAAAACGGAACCTAACTTTTGAAAGCATGACAACCAGCATTGTAAACAAATTTTTGATGACGTTATGTCAATTTTTGTCAAAGTTACGTTGTCAGAAAAGTATCTTATTTGTGGAAATGTCGCAATTTGGACAGTCTTGGAGTGGAGAAATTGAAGAAGCCATCAATAATAATGTGCCTCGCAATACTGTGAATTCAACTAAGTCAATTTGGCGAAAATTTGCGATGTTTTGTCGGAAAAAAAAAATGAACTCATTGTAGAAACTTCCACTGAAGAGTTAGCTTCATTTCATGTGACTGGGCAACATGAAGAAGAACAATGGAGAAGACTAGATAGAGAGTGCATTCAAAACGATTTGGAACACTTCAGCAAAAATGTTACAAGAGAAGTACCTACTTCAAATAATATAAAAGAATTTTTAATCCGTTCACGGTTATATAGTTTAAGAAAGCGAGAAATACACGCGACACAATACGCAAAATGTTGCAAGCAATCCCAGAAAAAAGGAAGGTGAGTTCTAAGGCTCTTACAAAACAAGAAATTTTTGAAATGGCACTGTTCTGGAGTGAAGAAGAACATGTAGGCCTTCAAAGAAAATTTTATCATATTGCTGCCTATGAATTGGCTTGGAGAGGTGGAGAAGCAGCAAATTGTAAGGTATTCTATTTTAAAATCGAGACAGACAACCGTGGAAGAGAGACCGGAAGAGTTGAATATAACTCAGTGTTTTCGAAGACAGCACAAGGTGAAAATCAGAAGTTGGCTGGCAGTAAATGGTTGATAGCAAACACTGAAGAAGATTGTGTACGTCCAGTAAAATTGTTTAAACAAATTATGGGAAGACGGGAAAACCATATCACATGTGAAAAATTTTTTTTAACTGCAAATCCTTTCTGGCAAAAAACAAATTCGAAAGGATGGTATAAGAATTCTCCTATTGGGATTAATGAAATATCTAAATGGACCAAATCCTTGGCGAAAAATATTGGACTTGATGTCAAGCGGGTGAAAATTACGAACCATTCTAATCGAGCTGCCGCCGTAACTGAATTGTCCAGGAGTGGTATAGGTGAACAAAAACTTGTGAGAATTCCGGGACATAGCAACCCATCGTCATTAAAACCGTACCTTCAGTTAGATGAAGGACATCATAAAAAAATAATTTGTTCCATTCGTACTACCGTCCAGGAAACAGTTACTACTCAAAATACTACTATCATGCAGCAAATTATTAACGAAAGACAAGAAAGTTATGAAAATCAAGCCTTTTTAATAATTGTTTTTAACAATTTGCAGTTTTTTTCGTTAAATTGCCGGGCAACAAAATTCTCATTGATACATGTCAAGTTTACTTCGACAAAAAAAGCTCTCGTGTTATAAGTGAAAATTTGAATGGTAAGTTTATTGAAGATCGAAGGGTGATTTAAAAAAAAAATTTTTCCGTTTATGAAAGTGAACAAAATTTCTTGGAGTTGTATAGACAGTATTCAGCCTTACGTCGAAAGAATATTCAGCATCAGTCTCTTTTATGGGATATCGTCAAGGTAAGTGTACTGCGCAAAGAGTGAATTCATTCAGACGGAGATGTTCCCAAAACATAGCTATACATTTCTGGGATTGCTCGATGCCGTTGAATAGGAACATTACAAGCCTCGAAAAGGGTGTAAAAGTACATCGATGTGGAGTAAAATGGAAGGAAATTTACGAGTGGCTCCTGGGGAGAACATATGGAAAATTCGATTTTCCACATTTTAACACGAGCCGTGTTCACCTAATCATTAATTGACAGAACTTGGCTTCGGAATACCAAATGCTTGAGTAGTGCAGGTAGCTAAAGGGTTAAAATGAGGGAGTAATCTCGTGATTTTAACAGATTTTTCCCACACAAGCCCATCGAAACTATGAAAACCTACATTGTCACTTGACCGAAAAATATAATTGCTTGAGTAGTGCGAATGGATAAGTAGATTTTGACGTCGGAAAATTTAATGGAAATTCTTTTTGATTTTTCCATATGTTCTCCCCAGGAGCCACTCGTAAATTTCCCTCCATTTTACTCAATATTGATGTACTTTTCAACCCTATTTGAGGCTTGTATGTGAAAATGGGGCACCTAAATCTGTCACTATCTGACGGTCTAATACATCGAGGAATCAATTGAGAGAAAAAAAGGGTATATCGCATGATTAAAAGAAGTGAAAATGTGTCGTCAACTATAAGTACTTAGTACCTCAAATGAGTCCTACAACAAAATTCCAGACGCATCAACGTTAATGGCAATGAAAATGGCAGGCATTACTATTAATATTAACTAAGAAGATGTTTGTAATTATCGCATCAAACATGAATTGTTGACTTTCTGAAGATATTCATTCGTTGCAAAAACCTGTGGAGTCCGGTAGAAAAATTTTCATTACGGTACGCAATACCGTGAAAATGTACGTATTTACTGGACTAAAATCAAGTACTTATGTAAAAGTGTTTTTTACGATACCTATAGTATGAAATGAATAGATTTTTAGAATTACTTAAGATTTTCTAAGAGTTTCACGATTCTCCAAAAAATATTGTAGTTAACTTTCACACAATAAAATTTTTTCAGATTTTCATATTTTGTAATTGACATTTATAAGACAACAAGTATAGCTGACATTCGACTTCCGGCAATGGTGAAGGACAGACGGCGTCCTCAGTTGTAAGTCAAGTAAATGTGTGTGAATGGTAGAATTTGTTGAAAATTATCAGTATTGTGCATCGTTTATAATAGTTATGTGAATTTGTCTACTTCTCTAGCTTCCTACGCCGGTATCCAGGCCGGATGACAACGGATTTGTCGAAGCTAGGGGCCATACTGCTATTTAAAACTACTTGAATTTATTTCAAATTACCTGATCTGGAGAAATTGTTTCCGAATGGAGACAGAAATCCAAAAATTAACATAGAAGAAGAAGAGAAGAAGTATAGCTGAGGCACTAGTCAATCTAATAATAATACTGATGCTCTTCAAACACGACTCAACCTCTGGCGAAAGCACCAAATTCTTTCGAAGATTCGAAATAGATGAACACCTCAATCTAGCAGACCACTATTATAATCCTTATGCAGTCGTTGTTCATTATGGTTCTGGCGTTGAATCTCATTATTAGGCAGTGACCAAAGACAAAACGGTTTGAGTTAACGATAGTTGTGTCACTAAATTAATATTCTAACGATATTTTGAATTTACTGGAACCTCTGGAGACACCCTACATTTTATTTTATAAGATAGAGGACATTGGCAGATCAAGATCTTCAGATGATGTGCTGCAGGTTTTTCCGGGTTTTCCTGCAGCTGAAAAAGCTAATGCGCCACTGGAATCAATCAAGTCGCCACGGAGCGCCAATTAATTTTTGTTGTTTTGTCATTTTTGTATTATCTGTTGAGATCATACAATATAATCAATTTCAAAAAATGGGTTTAGTTGTATTTCAGATGACATCAATCGCTATTTTGACGAACGTGATTCTCATTTAGGTAAAACGAATCAATATTTTCTGGCTCTATACATTTTTCTTATTTTCATTAAAACTAATATTCATAAAGTTACATAAGGTATATAATTATGATATTCATAATAAATTTTTTTAATTTTTATTCCTTCTCTTCTCTAAATTAGTCTTAAGTGAATGGTTGAGTTGAAAAACAGCCCTTGCTGACACTCCGCCACTTCATCGCTTTAATATCATTCATGTATTGTATTTTATATTTCATATTACTGATGATGAATGAAACCGATTTATTATTATTATTTTATTGGATAAGAAATTTTAATGAAAGTTAATCTCTCTATACATAATTACAATAAGTTCAGTGAGAGACTAATGATAACTTCAAGAATATTTACATACCGATATGCGTAAAACTCCTGATGGTATTCGCGTTCTCCGTTCGCCAGCCTTTCTTCGGAATGGCCGTCGTGTCCAGCCGCAATCCGGTTTGCTTTTCGTACAAGTCTATCATGATTTGCGGAATCACCACTTTCGATTTGTCGATTTTCGGCCTGCCTTTGAAGCCGAAGAGCGACAGCAGATTCGACTCTACTTGGCCTAACACGTCTTTGGGCAGATTCGACGAAAAGGTCCTCCAACTGCATTCGATGACGATCAGAGTCACCAACCAGAACATGATGCTTAATTTCATTGTAGACAACCTGCAACAGAAAGATGAAAGGTGTTGGTTCAGTGTGTTTCTCAAAGCGAAATCGAAAATCTACCATAAATCTGCATATTCAACTCTTCTTAAAATATTCACATAATCTGACCAATCACAAATCAAAGACAACTTGTATTATCGCGGCGAAAACACCAACTGTCTTTCAATTCTGATTGGTGTGTCAGCGTTGGTGTTTTCAACGATATAACTATGGATGGCAAAGCAAAGTTTGACATTTTGACAGAACATAATTGTTGGGAAGACGTCAAAATGATCGAATCGTAACTATATAATAAATTATGGATGGTTATGATGAATTGATTGTTCATGTTCATAATACATACTTTTCATGCTTCGTGAACTGGTCTGATAAAATTCCACTCGCGAGTGAATTTATCTCATAAGTATGTCTTATTTCTGAACTCAACTGAATTGTATCGAGAAAACACCACTCGTCCAGCGAACTCGTGGTGTTTTCTCGAAGCAATTTAGTTTCGTTCAGAAATGAATCGACAGACTTATCGCGAAAGTTCAATCGCTCGTGGTATTACTACTATTTCACGCGCTTGTCAAATGAACCAATCGGGCTGAATTTAACAAAACACCCTAACATGTATGGAGGGAAAAAATATTCAATCACTTACCACTGCTAACCAAGAATGTATTAATTCATAAAATGTCCAGAAAATCGGTCAAAACTCTTCTTCTTGTGAAAGCATACTAAAGTCTGCAGGAATATCATGTAGACATGTATATTTTGAGATATAATTACAAGTATAATATGCAAGGTTATTATTATTATTGTATTAGGGCCAGGGAGCAGAGTGGTTAAAAGCGCCTATGCTTCAATCACTTCCTTATTTACGATATTTGTACCAAAAATTGACAAAAGTCGATTATTTAAGAATTTGAAATAAAATTAAAATTTTTCTGACCTTCACATTGTTTTAGGAGCTCCAGCAAAGATCTCCTTGAAAAAATGCATAAAAATGTTATTTATTTTCCGAAAAATATAAATTTTAAGATTTTGTCAATTTCAAAAAAAGCATTTTTTTGAAAAATCACAACAAAGATTTTTTTTTATCTGTTGCGAACTTTTTGAATGACACTGTATATTGTCGATGGGTTAAAGAAAATCGTTTTTCGGGCGAAACTCAATACCGGGTGTCCGCGGATGGTGGCTCGCCCCTATAACTTTTTTGTTTTTGAAGATAGTGACACGAAATTAGGACGATAACACCGGAAGTGACATAAACTTTCGATTTTTAAAGGGAACACCCAGTATATTTTCACCTCTTTTGTGTCCACATGAAACCAATCATTTGTCACTTTTCGTAACCATAAATTATTTTCAATTTTATTTTTCAATCTAGAATGCTATGGATATGTTCAAATCATCAATTGCAGTATTGTTCTGACCGAATCAAATCGAAAAATACTCTGTTTTCACTTAGATTCTGCTTGCGTTCCTCATAACGTACTAGAAACCTGATTGAACCTTGGGTAGGTCAGAAGAACAAAATTGTTGGCTGCCTGTCAATGAGTAGATAAACATCTAACTTTGGATTCCTTGGTTCGTGTCAAATTAAGTTTCAACTAGTGACTGTAAAAGTCATAAGTAACTTGCTGTTATATACTGTCTTGCCTTCACGGTACTAATTTTTGAGTGGATTCGTTTTGATTTCGATAGCTCCATAAATCCTTTCTGATGAGTGGATTACCACGAAACAGCTGTCGAAGGTTGGAACTCTCGGAGACAAATCGAAAAATACTCTGTTTTCACTTAGATTCTGCTTGCGTTCCTCATAACGTACTAGAAACTTGATTGAACCTTGGGTTGGCCAGAACAACAAAATTGTTGGCTGCCTGTCAATGAGTAGATAAACATCTAACTTTGGATTACTTGGTTCGGTCAAATTGAGTTTCAACTAGTGACTGTAGATGTCATAAGTAACTTGCTGTTATATACTGTCTTGCCTTCACGGTACTAATTTTTGAGTGGATTCGTTTTGATTTCGATAGCTCCATAAATCCTTTCTGATGAATGGGTTACCACAAAACAGCTGTCGAAGATTGGAACTCTCGGAGACAAATCGAAAAATACTCTGTTTTCACTTAGATTCTGCTTGTGTTCCTCATACACGTACAAGAAACTTGATTGAACCTTGGATTGGTCAGAACAACAAAATTGTTGGCTGCCTGTCAATGAGTAGAGAAACATCTAACTTTGGATTCCTTGGTTCGTGTCAAATTAAGTTTCAACTAGTGACTGTAGATGTCATAAGTAACTCTCTGTTATATATTGTCTTGCCTTCACGGTACTAACTTTTGTGTGGATTCGTTTTGATTTCAAGAGCTTTATAAATCCTTTCTGATGAGTATGTGACCACGAATCAGCTGTCAAAGGTTGGAACTCGCGGAATCAAACCGGAAAATACTCTATTTTCACTTATATTATATCATTCATAAACAAATATACACTGACACAAACATATAGATAAAAAATATCACAATTTATAAAAATTCCTATTTTCCAAAAAAACTCGCTTATATTATAATAATATTTATCAGTTGAGTAGGATTTCAGTTGACTTTTGAAACGTATTTCATTTTTTTTTCATTCCTTATATAAGTAGCAGTATCAAATTAATCCTAATCAAATGGTCTTTTTTCCTAATCCAACGAGCCACTATGTTGCCATTTGAAAAAAAATTGTGATAGAAATTTCAAAATGAAATTTTGCATAGCCTATACATTTTGATCAAAAACAGTAAAATTGTATTATTCTCAAAATTTTTGGAATGCAATTAGTGATTTGAAGATATTCATAGCCGTCTAGAATAAAAACTAAATTTCAAAATAAATTCGGTTCCAAAAGGTGAGAAGTAATACGTGGCTGTATAGCATATGGAAACAAGAGAAATGAAAATGTACCGGGTAACTCATTTGAAAATCGAAAGTTTCTGTCACTTACGATGAAACCGGGAGATGCATGAACTTGAGTTACTTGTCAAAAGATGCAGTTTTAAATCTTATACAGATTTTTCAAATTTCATTCCATTATCTTCAAAAACAAAAAAGTTATGTGGGCGAGCCACTTTATGAGGACACCCGGTATATTTGCGAAATGCTCGTTATCTTTTTCGTTAGCTTCGTCAATGAAATTTGCCATTTCTTCTTCTGTAAACGCCTGCGATATTTTTTAAAGCCTGTTCAAAAATGCGATAACGTTCTCAATTGACTTGTGTCCTTTTCATCAAAAATGTCCAGGTGTTGATTTCACACTGCATTAAGTATAATGCAAAAGTTATTTCATTGACGTCAATTAAAATCTGTAAAAAAATATAAATAATGGAAATGAGACATTCAGGTGGGATAACTTCATAAATAATAATAACCTAGCGGCAGTCTTTATCCAGATGGTAAACAAGTAACTCATTTTGAAGAATTTTTTTGATGCGTCATTCCCAAGCAATTCGTATATAACTATCCTCATACCGAGCGCATTTGAATAAAGTTCAAGGAAGAAACCAGATTCCAGCGCGAAAGAATGCATTACATATTAATTATTTATAATTTAATGAGCGAATTATGTATATCTTCACAACGATCGGGTAAAAATATTTCTAATTGTGCATATAGATGCACACGTTCCACTTGAAATTACAATGCATAGATGCTTCCATTCTGATTACTGTGTGCATGAAAAAGATGAACTTCCACAAGAGTCATTGTCATCATTCAATGTTTTGTAGAAAAATCAATAGTACAGACCAATTTCTGCTGGAACCACGTAAATTTTACGGACAACACAAAATAAATAGTTATTTTTGTATTAAGTGCGTGAAATGAGTGTTTTTTAATGGTGTTAATTTTCTCGAAGGTGCCATGAAAACACAAATTTTATACACGAAATACAAACAACACTTTTTGTACAACGGTGAATGTGAATTTACATTTACATGAAATATATTAAAAATAAATACTTCCAATACATCTTGGCGTGGCTTTGAGAAACCAAATGTTACCGACCAAATCCGAGTCGATATATGAGAAAAAGTAAGACCAATTTCGTGAATGGTTCGACAAGAAACACGTAAAAAAGTTTCTGAAAATGTGCTTATATGCTATTTTGAGGAAAAATCAAAATTTATAAAACCTCCTACGTTATGGAGTGTCTACTCAATGTTGAAAAGTACATTGAATGTTAAGGAAAATACTGATATGAGGAAGTTTTCAAAATTGGTTCCGCGCATTAAGAACAGAAGCGTCGGATACCGAGGAGAGATCTCTGAAGTTTTATCAAAGGATAATATCAATAAATTTATCAAAGATGCTGATAACGAAACAAATTCACTTTATAAGGTACAAATATAATCATAATTTTGTAAGATTAGTATAGTAATTTCAATATTTTTTATTTGTAGGTTGTCCTCATTTTCGGTATAAGCGGTACTGGCCGCCGTTAAGAATCATTACATATAACTATTGATGCCATTGAAGATGCTGGATATATATATATATATGTATATATATATATATGTATATATATATATATACCGGGTGATTCTCCAAGGTGGCTCACCCCTATAACTTTTTTATTATTGAAGATAGAAAAACGAAATTTGGGGGTTGTGTATTATAGTTCAATTTACATTTGTTGACATATTAACTTGCTTTATCGTACTTCCGGTTCGACCGGAAATGAGCATAACTTTCGATTTTTAAATGGGACATCCTATATATTTTTACTTATTTCGATCGAGAATGACATTCTAAATCCAAAAACACCTCACTTGTCAATATTTGACAAATGAAGTAATTTTTA
The DNA here is from genome assembly GCA_944452925.2 of Chrysolina oricalcia. Lineage (NCBI taxonomy): Eukaryota > Metazoa > Arthropoda > Insecta > Coleoptera > Chrysomelidae > Chrysolina > Chrysolina oricalcia. The sequence goes on from OX101825.2 coordinate 55,637,694, forward strand.
TTTCAATTTTCATTTTTTGATCTAGAATGCCATGGATCGTGTAAATCGCTTCATTCTTGATCAAGTAACATGGGAAAAATACGACTTTGAGGCTTTTGACTTCACAGTCGTTGAAAGAATTATTCAAAAGTCTCAAATATGAATTTTTCCAGTTAACGTGAATTTTTCAAATGGAAAGGGGGTGGCTCGTCGGCTTTTTGTGAAAGATCATTTTCTTACGAATAATTTGATACCACACACTTTCACTTTATTTTCACTATTTCTGTGAGCGATTGCAAGAAGCGACCATACCCAATTACAAATAATACGTATTCGGTATGCACTGAGTCCTGTTATTCTAGTTATTCGTGACAAACAATTGAAGCTGTTGCTAGGACTATACCTAAACAAATAGGCCAATGAATATGCTGTCACTTTCAAAAATTCTTTTGTTGCATAGTTCATAATTTGATATGGAAAATTATACTAGAAACGAGAAAATTGACATGTTGCTAATTTACGGAGAAGCAAAAAAGAATGCATCTGATGCAGCTCGAATTTATGCTCAGAGATTCCCTAATCGTCGCCATCCCACTCGGCACTATTTTCCAAAACTGGAAAAGAAAATGCGAAATGAACCAGAAGAAAATGCCAATAAATTCATCGTCAGTGAAGAAAAAGAAGTAGACGTGTTGGCCTATGTTGAAGTGAATTGTACGGCGTCAATTCGCCAAATTGTTTCTGAGTGTGATATAAGTTATTCGTCCGTTTGGAGAATTCTCCACAAATATAATTATCGATCATTCAAGTACCAACTACACCAACATCTTTACGATAACGATCACAACCGAAGATTAACTTATTGCAACTGGTTTTTGACTAAATACAGAGAAGATGTACGTTTTCCATTTAAAATTATTTATTCAGATGAAACTCGATTCACCAACTTGGGTCTGTTTAATCGGAATAATAAAAGGTACTGGTCACAAACAAATTTACATCTCATGCAAGAAGGAAATTTTCAAGAGCGATTTGGTTTCAATTGCTGGATGGGTATTATCGGAGGAAAACTTTTAGGCCCAATAATTTTCGACGGACAACTTACTGGGGAAAAATATCTGCAGTTCCTTAGAAATCAAATAAATGATTTCATTGAAGATTTGCCACTAGCTACCCAAGTTGATATCTATTTTCAACAAGATGGAGCGCCACCTCACAATTCCCAAATCGTAAGAGAACATCTGAATGACACCTTCCCAGAAAAGTGGATTGGCACCAATGGACCTATTCAGTGGCCTGCGAGGTACATTCTTGAGATGTCATATTTTTTTATAATGTATTATTTCTTTTTCATATTCTAGATCACCAGATCTCACTCCACTAGATTTTTTTCTCTGGGGAACAATTAAAAATCAGGTTTATAATACAACATCAGCTACTCGTGAAGAACTGGAGTATAAAGTAAGGGTGGCATTCCAGAACGTTACTGCGGAACAGCTAAACAATGTGGTGCGCGCAACAATTGATAAAGTTGAACTTTGCCGTGATCAAGGAGGGGGTCATTTTGAAAATTTAGAAACTTAATGGACTAATGGTGATATTTGCGTCTTTTAAACAATTCTTAAAACGACTGTGAATTCAATTGTTTGTCACGAATAACTAGAATAACAGGACTTAGTGCATAAGTATACCGAATACGTATTATTTGTTATTGGGTATGATCGCTTCTTGCAATCGTTCACAGATATAGTGAAAATAAAGTGAAAGTGTGGGGTATCAAATTATTCGTAAGAAAATGATCTTTCACAAAAAGCCGACGAGCCACCCCCTTTCCATTTGAAAAATTCACGTTAACTGGAAAAATTCATATTTGAGACTTTTGAATAATTCTTACAGCGACTGTGAATTCAAAAGCCTCAAAGTCGTACTTTTCCCATGTTACTTGATCAAGAATGAGGCGATTCACACGATCCATGGCATTCTAGATCGAAAAATAAAAATTGAAATAAAAATTACTTCATTTGTCAAATATTGACAAGTGAGGTGTTGTTGGATTTAGAATGTCATTCTCGATCGAAATAAGTAAAAATATATAGGATGTCCCATTTAAAAATCGAAAGTTATGCTCATTTCCGGTCGAACCGGAAGTACGATAAAGCAAGTTAATATGTCAAAAAATGTAAATTGAACTATAATACACAACCCCCAAATTTCGTTTTTCTATCTTCAATAATAAAAAAGTTATAGGGGTGAGCCACCTTGGAGAATCACCCGGTATATATATATATATATATATATGTTCCAGTGACTGTAAAACAGTCGAAAACAATCCTTTAGGAACCCACTATACCTTTGTATAGATTGTATGGCATATGTCCGACAGAAAACAACTACTTCTCTGGCTAATACCTCGACAGATATTGAATTATATCTGTCAGACATATGTGCAAAGATCCTTACTTTGAAGGAACAACTTTGCAAGAGCTCTCAGAGACAGATAGCAGGACACCGCCTGATCCAAACAAGGAACCAACTGCAGACCGGTTTCGGGATGAAGTCCCTCATCAGTGCAGTCCTGGTTATCACGGTTGTATACACGCGGGGGCCCGGTGCCCGTCATCGTTCGCCGGGATAAACACTGCAATCGCTTACAGGATCCACCACGGCAACACAGACATATGCCATACAATCTATACAAAGGTATATAGTGGGTTCCTAAAGGATTGTTTTCGACTGTTTTACAGTCACTGGAACATTTATTGCTCCTTGAAACAAGTATTCAGCATATACCATTTCGCATCCGAAATGTCCTTCTGGAGCGCTCTCTAATCTGTTGCCGTGGTGGATCCTGTAAGCGATTGCAGTGTTTATCCCGGCGAACGATGACGGGCACCGGGCCCCCGCGTGTATACAACCGTGATAACCAGGACTGCACTGATGAGGGACTTCATCCCGAAACCGGTCTGCAGTTGGTTCCTTGTTTGGATCAGGCGGTGTCCTGCTATCTGTCTCTGAGAGCTCTTGCAAAGTTGTTCCTTCAAAGTAAGGATCTTTGCACATATGTCTGACAGATATAATTCAATATCTGTCGAGGTATTAGCCAGAGAAGTAGTTGTTTTCTGTCGGACATATGCCATACAATCTATACAAAGGTATAGTGGGTTCCTAAAGGATTGTTTTCGACTGTTTTACAGTCACTGGAACATTTATTGCTCCTTGAAACAAGTATTCAGCATATTCAGCATATTGTTAAATTACCTGATACGAAGACCTATCAGTTAGTTAGTTCTGTGAAGAAATTGTTAACTGTATTATTTTGAACTGACACCACTGACATCATTCAACTTATCTTTATAAAAGTCTTTTGTCTTATCAATGCGTGAAGTATATTTCTGTATTTTAAATGAAATAATTGTAGGGGTGCAACTATTGGTTGGGTATTGAAGAAAACTCTTTTAACTTTTGAGAAAGCTTTCGGAATAGCTTTACTCCTTCTTCAGTCTCTCTAAAATTGGAATTAACAATAATATTTGTATAAATAAAGACGTAAAAAAAGTACTTACAGTAAGCGAGATTGTAAAATAAATAGTAAAACAGAACTTTGTAAAGAAAATACATAAAACTGATGGACGTACCAAAAAGTAAATAAATATTTGTCATAATGACGTTATAAAATTTAATAAGTGAATAGTTATACAGTGCGGCTTTTTTTAGTCCCCTCCCTGTTAACTTTTGAACGGTTCGACGTAGAAACATGAATAAAAAATCGTTTGGAGGGTTTCACCGATACTACTTTTTGATACAAAAAATATGGTGAGTGCTCGACAGGGAGCGCGGGGGGGGCACATCAACACAAAAATTTTAAATGGCATGGGGGGTCAAGTGTCACATCGTTGAAAAGAGAATTCAATTCTCTTTACAACTATCAAAATTTTTTTTAATTTAGTTGAAATTTTTTTCACTATCCAAATTCGAAATATCAAAAATAAATGCGGATCTGAAAACTACTCGATAAATTTGAATGGTTTGTTGTGGAATAATGAAACCAAAAATATTTTCAAGGGTATTTGAGAGAAGAAACATTGAAATTACTCGACAGATGGCGCTAGGGACAGACCAACTTGAAAATTTCGAAAGGCATATAAATCGATATTGAGAAAAAATTTCTCAACAAAATTCAAAAATATTCAGATGGTTGTGAAGAGAATTGAATTCTCTTTTCAACGATGTAACACTTGACCCCCAATGCCATTTAAAATTTTTGAGTTGATGTGCCCCCCGCGCCCCCTTTCAAGCAATCACCATATTTTTTGTCTCAAAAAGTAGTATCGGTGAAACCCTCCAAACGGTTTTTTATTCATGTTTCTACGTCGAACCGTTCAGAAGGTAACAGGGGGGGGCACTAAAAAAAGCCGCACTGTATATAAAGGGTTAAAATGAAATAAACCATGAAATCTGAGTAAAAGGTTGATTAGGATGTAAGTACTTTTTCTACGTATTTATTTATACAAATATTATTATTAATTCCAATTTTAGAGAGACTGAAGAAGGAATAAAGCTATTCCAAAAGCTTTCTCAAAAGTAAAAAAAAGTTTTCTTCAATACCCAACCAATAGCTGCACCCCCACAATTATTTCATTTATCAATTACTTCAGCTGCTATTATATCGAATATAATTTCTGTATTTTCATAGCTTTCTTCGAGTACATGATTGTAATTTTTTTAAGTTGCTTCTTTTGTGGATGGGTAGTATCAAGCCAGTATCCAGAGTTTCAACTTTCTCGTTTTATTCTTCATGATTTTTATTTCAGTGCTTTCGCTAATATATTTATCCAGTTTTCAAATGAATCAAATGAAGTTTGAGCGTTGTTAATTTCTGTTACATCTTTCCATACCTCACCATATAGTAAATTATTTAGATAATCATCGATCATTTTTTATAGATTTTTTCATTTGTGTCTTCAACTAAATTCAAATGATTTATGAATGAAATGCAGACGAATGGTGTGAAATGGCCAGTGGTATCAGTCTGAAAAATAACGGAGTCTATTATCTTATGAAAATGTGATGGTTGACTTATGTAGGGGTTACTCTTGTAGGTATGGGAAATGAATCCAAATGAGTTCAGTATATTCAGATATTCAGTTGTTTCACTCAATTCTGTTCTTAGTATGTTTATGTTGAAATACTAACTTTTTTCTCTATTCTATTGAAGTGATTTATTATTATATTATATATAACGAATATTAGGGTTCATATTTGAAAACTAAAGCTAACAGATTTCATGTGTTTTTCACCGTACACTCATGCTTACATTCAAGTCATGGCGTGGAATCTTATCGAATGCAAGTTTGATAAAAATGACAAATGAAGCACCGCTCCACTTGAACTGTTGACTTGAGGAAATTCCGGTACGATTAACATCTACCCGGTAGAGTGTTCTCTTGTATTTGCAAATAAATAATGATTTACACCGACTATCTGCATCACACTTTAGTTTGAAATGTCGTATAAAACACTTTGAGTTTCCTTCCTCATAGACAACATATTGTTCAACATACTATCTAATTTCTTGACCATTGACTAAATTTGATGCTCGTTTTGTGATTTTTGGTCTGCTACATAGTCCAAGTTCATACTTGATCTTACTTCTTATCTAGCTACCTAGCTAACTTTTTGGGATTATATTATGAATATATGTTGAATAACTGTCCTTTTTTACATAATGATTAATATTATTTTTCACTTACTTTACAAAATATTATATCCCTATGAAGGAAGTAGTACATCCTCAAAGTGGAGTTTCATTGTAAAGAAACTAAGTGAAACTTCTGATTGAAATAATTGAGACACTATACTAAGCACAAGACAATCTACTAATCATGTCTAGTTAAAAACGAAAAACAAAGAAGATAAAATAGAAAGAATAGATTTAAGCCAGGTGGTACCGAACCATTCCCCTGCTAATTCCTAAGTGTTTTTGGCGGATTCGATCAGTTCCACCATATCCCTCTTTCGGTCAATTAAAGTTGTGTCATCAGCAAAAATAATACCTTTTATGGGCAAAATAAGATAAAAAAGTCATTTATGTATAAAATGAAAAGAGTCGGCCCCAAGATAGAACCCTACATTACAAGAACATGTTTTCGAGCATAGAAATGCTCATCTTCAGTTGAATTTATACATATCAAACTGAAATGAGTAAAGGCAAAAATTACAATTTTCAAAAATGAACTTATGAAAATGGATACTCACATGGCATGCAAACACGGTAAATTTAAATTAAATTATTTACGAAAAATGTATTTTTATTAATTGAAACATGCGATGTGGAGAAGAGACTATGTACGCAATATTAAACAATCCTGAAACGAAGATCGACGCATTTATTACCTGGATGAAACGTAGATAAACGAAGGATATGCTGCATCTCAGTATTGGCAGGACAGCCATATCGAAGGATTGTCATTCTTCGTTGATCCCATTATTTTTCGGTTATACGAGGATGTATTGATATCTAGTTAGCCTAGACCAGTTCCCTGCATAAGCAAAATATTGCGTTACCATAGCAACGAACAATAACTTGATAGAAGTGTCAGTGTAAAGTTTGACGTCAAAAAAGTAAACCAGAGTTGTGCAATAAATAAGATATATTATTATTATATGAAGGCCAGTTTCTGTGTCAGTCCCCGAAAATATCGATGCAGTTCATGACATGATTTTAACATACCGTCGAATCGGGCTAAAACGGATATCTGAAGCACTGAATATTTCATACGATTGCGTTCATCATATAGTTCACGTCAATTTGGACATGAGAAAAATTGCTGCAAAATGGATCCCCAAATGTTTGAATGTTGACCAAAAGCGTGCAAGGATAGTAGCATCGCGTTCGATCTGTGCTCGATTGTAGACTTCTTAAACCGAATTGTTACTATGTATGAGACTTGGGTATATTTCTACGATCCAGAAACAAAGCAACAATCGATGGAATGGCGACACTCCGGTTCTCCAAGACCTATGAAGTTTTGTGTCCTAAAATCTGCTGGAAAAGTTCTTGCTTCAGTTTTTTGGGATTGCCATGGAGTAATCATGATTGATTTTTTGGATAAGGGTAGAACAACAACTGGAGATTGCTATTCGACACTACCGACCACTCTACAGGAGAAAATTAAATAGAAAATACGCGGAAAGCTATCCAAAGTTGTTTTGTTTATGCAGGACAACGCCCCTGCACACAAATCTCATGTTGCCATGAAAAAATTTCGTGATTTTGGGTTTGAATTACTAGAACACCTCCCTTTTTCACCAGATTTGACTCCGTCCGACTTGAAAGGTCTAGAGACGTTGCAGGTTCGCTGTAATAAATGTATCCAATGAAGACGATAATATGTTGAGTAATAAAATATTTTGACAATGAAATTTTGTTTGGTTCTATAGTAGGCTAAAAATTTTTCAATATATCCTCGTATTTCTATAACTAATGAATGCTGCATTTCACGTTTTCCACTTCATAATACTATTATAATCGGTAAAAATACACATCTTACTATTTTTTTGTCAAATGTATTGCCAACTAATTGCTAAGAAATAGCCGTTCTAAAGCGAAGTTTGACACTAAAATGTTTACCGTTATATTTTCAAACAGAAATTATACCCCAAAATACACCACAGGAAGATGGCTGGTCAGAATTTTAAATCCCGTAACAATAATAATAATAATAATAATAATATGTTTATTGCGGTTAAATGAACAATACTAATATAATGTAATATAAATATAAATGAATAAACATGTATACTCACAGAAGCAAGTGATTGCTTGTGCGTGAGAGTTTACAACTACAAATACATAAACATTATCGAAACAAAATATATATTTAATGACAAAGTAGGGATTTAATGTACATTTCATGATATATTCGACACAATTGGGATATATTTGAATAATCGGGATATTCGACACAATCAGGATATATTTGACATAATTAGGATTTGTTTGACATAATCGGGGTCTGCTTTTTTTTTGTATCATTAATTTTTTTTTCTCAAATCATTATATTGTTAACAAAGTAACTGAAGAATACTCTTTCCGTGTTTAAAATCCACATTTTAACCATATATTTGAAAGAGTTTTTATTGATTACAGATTTCAGTTGTGGAGGAAGGAGGTTATACAATTTAGGGCCCAAATACTGTGAACTTCTTTGTCCAATATTCTTATCGCACTTGGGTATTTTAACAGTAGTGTTTTTATTCCGAGTGGCATAGTTGTGGTCTGTGGGTTCCAATACAATTTTAGATGTGTGGATGTTAATTATTAATTTCTGACAGTATAATTGTCTTAAATCTAGGATTTGACTATTGAGAAAGAGTTCATCACTGGAAAAGGTGAGTTTTTTTTTGTAAATAATTCTCAAAACCCATTTTTGAACAACATTCAGTCTTTCTAGATGACAGTCGAGAACTCCTCCCCAACCCATAATACCATAAGACAAGTGAGACTGGATGAGTGCATAGTATACTGTTTTTAGGTGATGAATGTCTAAAAATTGCGACAGATATCTAAATCTACTAATGAGGCCTCTAATTTTTTTCGTTATGAATGCAACGTGTAAATCCCAACGTAAATGTTTGTCTATTATGACACCCAGATACTTAACAGACTCAGCTTCAGGTATTGTCGTAACTTTATCGATATTCAAATTTCCTAATTGTGGCAGATGATTAATATAGGACGTAAATGGGAGGTAATGAGTTTTATTCAAATTTAGAGTAAGTTTGTTACATTGGAACCACTTCTTAATGACTTGGAAATCAGTTTCTGCCTTGATTTTCAAATTTCTCCATGTATCAGCAGTATAGAATAACACCGTATCATCAGCAAAGCTGAGAATTGTCCCTCGGGAATCGATATGTAAGAGGCTATTTATATATAATGTAAATAATAGTGGGCCCAACACAGTGCCTTGGGGAACACCAAATGTGACAGTCCTCGGTTCGCTGATATTTTCATGGAGGCATACTCGTTGTTGTCGATCTGCCAAATAACTTTTCAGAAGATCATGAGTTTTACCTCTAATACCGTATGAATATAGTTTTCCAAGTAACACCTCATGACTCACGGTATCAAACGCTTTAGACAGGTCTATAAATATACCTAATGCTGGAGTTTTTTTATCTATTGCCTTATATATGAGTGATGTTAATGAATAGATCGCATCTTCTGTGGATTTCCCCTCCCTGAAACCATATTGATGATTTGAAATAATTTTATGCTTGGTAAAGAAATTTGTTAGTCTACTTTTTATCAATTTCTCAATTATTTTAGATAATGTTGAGATTAGTGATATTGGTCTGTAGTTATTAATATCTGATTTATTACCTCCCTTATGTAGTGGCTTGATGAGACCAATTTTTAAAGATTTAGGAAAATAAGCTGCCTCGAAGCATTTGCTAATCAGAAAGTTCAGTGGTAAGATAATGAGATCAGAAATTTGTTTCAGAGTTTCAGCTCTCAATCCATCTATTCCGGGGGATTTTTTTGGCTTAAGACTATTTATTGTATTGATTATTTCACTATTGTTTGGTGGAAAAAGGTACATGGTATAATTCAAAGCTGAAATATTTTCCTGAAACTGGAAGGGTTCCTCAATTTTATCGGCATAGTTTTTACCCAGATCGCAGTAAAAATTGTTGAATTCATTTGCCATAATTTTTTCATCAGTAATAATTTCATTTGTATCTGTTATGATTTTTGTAATTTTTGTTTCACTTTTACTTTTGCCACATATATTATTCACACATGTCCATAATTTTTTTGATGACTCTTTATTACCATCAATTTGTTTTTTGAAATAATCTTTTTTATTCTTCTGAATCAAGTTGTTAAGTTTATTTTTATAGGATTTATATTCCATTTCTATAATTACGTTATTCGGATTTTTTTGTAATTTGTTGTGTAATTCATATTTAGTTGATATAGACTTTAATAGACATTTGGTAATCCAGGGTTTCTTGATTCTATATTTTGAAGATATTTTCACGACATTGGTACAGTTACTGATATGATCGTTCAATGTTTTAATAAACGAATCCGTTATTTCATCTACGGTTTCAGATGTATACGTAGTATACCATGATTCTGTATTTAGAGCATTTCTCAATTTTTTTAAATCAATGAATTTTTTGTGTGGAAGTATTTCTTTATCTTCTTTCATTGTGTGAAAGGACATAGTGAGAATTATGGGGTCGTGGTCCGTTAAATCATGCGGGAAAATGTATGAGTTTATTTTTCTAATTTTTTCAGAGTTATTTAATACAAAAAAATGATCCAAGCAAGTCATGCTGGCTCTACGAGTGATATGATTTATGTAAGATATGAAATCGAATGAATTTAATATTGTTTTATAATCGTCAATAAAATCTGTGTCTCCCATCAGATTGATATTGATGTCGCCAGTGATAACATGGTTTTTGTGCTTATTGTTCGTTAAATATTCCAAGAGATCTGCATTGAATGTTTTTGGACAGCTATTCGGGGATCTATATATACCTGTTATCGTTATGGGTTCATCGCAATTCAGAATACTCAATTCAATTGATTTTGACTGATCCAGATTGATAATATTGTAACAAAAGTCTAAATTGTTTTTTACATACATGATAACACCATCATGGTTATTGAAATCACCATTGTTATATATAACATTATAGCCCGCAATGTTGAACAAGTTAATATCATGAATTTGAAATGTTTCAGTTAGTACAATGACATCAAAATCAAAATTCACCTGGCTGAGCAAAATGTTTAAATCATCAAAGTGTTTTTGGATACTGCGGATATTCATGTGAAATATTTTAAATTGCATATTTTTTGTATCATGGATCTTGTTGAAATCTGGTATACTATTGATAATTTCAGTTTGGATTGGATCGACGTCATATTCTCGTATAAACGGATCCATTTCAATTTCATGTAGGCATTTTAATTTATTAAGATAACAAAACGGGAGAACAGTTACTTATCTCGGTAAAATAGATAAAAATTATTGAAAAAGAATAACGATCTGGACAATTTCTTTGAAATATGAAAATGTGAAAGTGAATTATAAGAATTAAATATATAAATTTTGGATATTGTACATACGATACTAGGTGCCTAAGATTATTTTGCGCTCTTCTCTGATGTTTTGGCACGTGTGTTTTTGGGTGAGAAGTTGTTTCCAGTATGTCCTCTTATTTTTTTTGTTTTTCTCGCAGATACTGGACTAGTTCTGTTCCTTTTTTTCTCCTCCGTTGGTTTTTGATTCAAGTTACTTTCCTCCTCTCCGTCTATATCAGTATCTTCTTCTGATTGGCTTTCAAATTCAATATCTGAATCCAGATTTTCTAATTCTTCCACAGAGTACAGTTTATCATTAATTTCTAATTTGAATCCCCGTATTCTAGCTTTCTTGTTATTCTCTCTTGCAGCTTTCAGATGTTTTACGAGTACTTTTTGTTTCTCACGATCTTGGGAACACAAATCATTCACAATAGATATTTTTGTGTTTTTCAGTTTTGCAATGTTTTTAAAAATATTCTTTTTGTTCAAAAAAGAAACAAATTGTATCAACACTCCTTTATTTCCTTCGTGTTTTCCGATTTCATATAAATTATTGATATCGTATTTTTGAAGATTCAGTCCCAGTAAATTATTGAGATTTGCCAAAGTTTGTTCCAATAGGTTTTCTGGAGTTTGATTCAGTCCGAATACAATAATATTGTTCTTTTTCAATTGTCTTTCTAGGGCAAGGTTTCTTTCTTCCAGGACAATGATTTGTTTCTCCGTTTCTAACAACTTTTTTTCTAATTCTTCTTTATTTTTGTTGATTTCTCTGGTGATTATTTCGGTTTGTTCTTCCTGTGATTTTTTCAGCAGTTCATATAATTCTCTTGTTGATAATTCGCCCCCTGACATTATGAATCGATTCCAGAGAGAACTATTTCAACTGACCTGGTATAAACTTCGGCTAAATAGAAATATCACAAAAACATCGGAGCTCTTCTAAATGACTTGCATTAAAAACTGCTGATAATTATTTATCATCTCGACACCACACAAAAAGTCGCTTTTGTTTTAGAGACTAAATGGTCTAATCCAACAAATAGATTTTGTGTCAGGTGGCAATATCTAGCGAATGAGGAAATCAGTTGTGTGCTGTTTTTATAAACGTTCTACATAATATGGATTTTGCATAATAAATACGGATTTACTCCGCTCCTGTAATTTTCGGACTATAGGATTGCTGAAATCTTAGTTTTGAAATTTCTCCCGAAGTGCCCAACAGAAGTCCTGTTTAACCAAGAACATGCTTCGTGCACATAACCAATGAGAAATCTTAGATTTTTGAATCGACCCGAAAACAGTATTGTCTATCTGACCGTTTCACTGCATATTTTAATTATTCATTATATTCAACTTACAGGCTGAATTTGCTCCACGGCTGTTGATGAATATTCCTCAAGTATAAACAAACATTAAGGTAGACTCAAAATAAATGAGCTTGTTTATACTGGTTTCGCGTATTTTTATCCAACAAAACTCGTACTATTACCACCTATCAAATTCAGGCATTGAATCTACAACTATCAGACATGATAAATTATAAATTACTACTTTCAAGAAAAAGTTTTCAAGCTAGTGTTAATATTCCTACCTCTAAACGACTGATTTAATTTAATGATTGTTTATAACAAGCCAGGTGTGCGAAGCAGATATGCAATAAACTATATCTGAATAAATTGTTGTCATAATAAAATTTTAACTTAATTAGACAGTATATCACGGATTTTTTATTGAGTATCGCGAAAATAGGTATGATGTCAATCGCATTCAGATGCAGATTTCTGACCATACTCAATTTCAGCTTATTGCACGTCAGTATACTGTGTCCTCAATCGAAACTGATCATCTAACAAAAGTAAATGGCCATAAACGTCTTTCTTTGTTCTACATTATTGAAATGTATCCTAAATTCTGTTTTCGTGGTTTTTAGTTTTTGTACTCGACAAAACGCAGTTGATAATTGACAGTCGAAGGTTGAAACGCCTATTGAGATCAAATAAAATTGGTTATCTCTCAACATACCCTTATTTACTAACCAATCATGTTACAGTTCGCTTGTCCGCATATGCAAATTTTTTATATGTGTTTTTTCTAGTCTAAGTGATGTTTTTTATTTATATTTACAAACAACGTGACGCATTCAAAATCATGTCAATGATCAAACAGGACCAATGAAGATTATTATCATTGCTTTGAAATTTTGGCATTTGTTTGAACTTGTCACTTATAATATCACAAGAGCTTAAATTATTTCCGGATATTTTTTTTTGAGGGCACGAATATTTTGAAAATTATCCCGAGTCGCAAATATCGTGGCGCCACAAAAAAATTTCAGGAAATTTTTTTAGTTGCCATGGTAACTAGACAAAATTAAGGCATCTTATTGGTTAAAAAGTAGAGGTGTGAAATTTTCTTTAAAATTACACAATATCCAACTAACATCGACCAAGATTCCAAAATCAATCATTGACTCTGCCGGAGGAGCCAAGAAATAAGTCATCAAATTTGTGAACAAAAACACATAATGAATATAACGCAGAATAGTTGAAATAGTTGATAGAATTTCCACATCTGCATGAAAAAAGAATAAAGCACTCTATGAAAGATTGTCAGGAGGTCAACAATAAGACTTCTTGGCTGCAGTGCCTGATACACGAAATCTGCAGGGAAAGAAAGGAAAAATTCTATACACAGCACAAAACTGCCAATTCCAGTTTTGTCTTATTTGAAACGATTATAAGACCCGTATCAGCCGGTGGATTCAACAGAGTCAGGGCTCATTAATCAAAAACTGGACTTGTTGCACAATAGCATCAAATCACCTCTATGATGTTTATAAGTAGGACTACATAGGTTAAAACCCCGTTTTCTGCCGAATTTTTTTTCCGGAAATACGCAAAAGTAAACTGCCAGTAAACTCACTTCTACAATCTGATTACTGCAACATTCACGTTGCTACAAATGATTCAAAATCTTGTATTATCTAAAGTAATATACCATATCAATACTTTGCTTATAATGGCCTTCATAAAATGTCCAGTTTATCAATACAGAATTCGGTTGGGATGGCTTCATGTTGAAAAAGGTGGATTGATACCAAAGACTTTGTAATACATACAGAAATTTTATAAAATAGTTCTGAATCAATTCCATGTGTGTGGCATGTTGATTATTTTGAAAATATGTACAGGATATTTATAAAATCAGATGTAAAATCCTCTGCGACTCAAAGAGTCCAGACGCTATTTCCTTAACCTAACCTCTTGGAAGGTATTCATGTTGAGAAAAAAAAAATTAACAATTTTTTGTAATATCTAACTAAATCCATCTACTTCCCTGGCTAAGGCCACGCCGGACTTTGAACAACATCTGATAGATGACCTGTATTGAATGAAATTTATACGAAAACCTCACACCAATTTCGAAATAATATTGATGTACAATATAACAAAAAAACTGTTTACCATTATTAAAATTTGAATGCTAGCCGAATATCCAAGCAAGCGAAGTGGTGGTGGTGTCAGAGCGTTTGCGATTTCCACCGTTTGCCACTGAGCTAAAATGATTCGGAATCCACTTTTACATACGCTGTAGGTCCCGGATCTGCCCTGCTGGCACAAGCTCTGCTTCTGAGGGATTTTCTCCGAAAACCTAGGAGATTCGTAAGAAGAAATTTGCAAGAAAGCACATATTTTCTACTTGATTTGGCTAATCAAACTAGAACTTTCCTGAATTTAATTTAAGGTTTTCTGCTAACTTTACTTCGTTGAGTTCACCATGTTTCCCGTTACTGAACATTTACTATGTACTACAATGTCTGATAATTTCAGATAAAAGGTTTTTAACGGGGAAGCAAGTACTGAGAATATAACCTCACTATATATTTTCGGTTCGTTTACGAATTCAATTCGAGTCCTTTCTATGCAACACCAGTTCAAATCATTCCATACTTTACCACATTGTCCCATTTTTTGGATTATCGACTTCTTGCGCCGAAAATATTTACTTTCAAATAGGTGCACTCGAAGGTTTGTGGTACCTTAAAAAGTTCATAAAGCCATCTCATTCCTGTAGTATTTGTACAGATCTGCTACGAAAGCCATCGGTTTATTATAAATACGAAAATAATTTTTCAGAGGGGCGTTTTGATTCAATTATTCGAGTCTGTGATTGATCCGTGAGTTACCTATTTTGCCGAGTGAAATTTTGCATAATTTTGTATCCATTTCTCATCTATTGAACCATCCTGCAACCGTGTCTAAGTGGAAAATAACCGTAAGCATTCCGAAAATTATAATTTTTAATTTTTCTGGCCGTTTGATAGTTATTAAGAGGTGGTAGGAATGATAAATCTAGTAAGGTATTCATTATTTCAGGTATCTGTAAACTTTTAATGAATCCGAAGGTACATCAGACTAGATTCCTCAAACCGTCGTTTTCAATTGATGGCAAACACTCATTCATCCATTCAATTGTCCAAAGAAAATATGAAGGAAAATATGACCATATACCATCGTAACTACGTCACTGGTTTACGAAAATTGAGACTATAACTTCATATCACCACGTTGATAAACTTTGATTAGTGTACCACGTTTCAATTTTTTTCCTTTAGGAGTTTTAGGGAAAAATGAATAAATCCCAATTTTTTTCATAGTTTGGACAACCTCTACCTATCTCAGAGGTATTCGGGGTTTGTCAGTCTAGTTCTGGCTCACCCTGTGTGGTGCACTAACACACATTTCGTCCAGTATATGCGGAGCAAGATCCAGAAAATGCACATCTTTTTCTCAAGGTTGGCGCTTCAAATATTGCACTTGGAGATACAATTGAACAAAGTAATGAAACCATCTTTGAACCTCTAGCATTTTTCTCGAGAAAATTAAGTGACACGGAAAAGCGGTATTCTGCATTTGATCGTGAACTTCTTGCCATTTACGCATCAATCAGACATTTCAAACACTTTTTGGAAGGTAGGAATTTTACCATTTTTACTGACCATAATCCACTAAATACAGCACTAAACTCTAACGCTGATAGAAGCCCTCGTCAAATTCGGCATATGTAGTATATTGCTCAGTTTTCCACTGATATCAGACACAATCAAGGAAAACTAAATATAGTTGCTGATACCTTTTCCAGAACTACCAGTCAAATCGATATAATTTCAAATAATTCGTTTTCTGTATTGAATATTACCGAACTAGACATAGCTCAAAACAAAGACGCCGAGTTAAAAGAATTATTACAGAACAATAGTGCTAATTTTTCTCTTAGAGAAATAGAAGTACCACTTATAAATATAAAAATTTGGTGTGATATTTCTAATGGCAGACAGAGACCATATATCCCAAAGAAATTTTGTCTAGTTATTTTTGATAAAATACACGGAGTGTCCCACTCCGGTATCCGCGCAACAAGGAAGTTAGTGAATAGTAAATATTTTTGGCCACATACGAACACTGACGTTAAATCATTGACCAAAGCATGCATACAATCAAAGTACAAAAATTACTAAACATACCAAATCACCAATCAAATCATTCTCGATTCCAGAATGTAGATTTGAACATATTCATATGGATATAGTAGGACCTCTTCCAATCTCAGATGGCTATCGGTATGTTCTGACAATCGTAGATCGCTTTACTCGCTGGCCAGAAGTTTTTCCTGTTAAACATATCATGGCACATACTATAGCTAAAACTTTCTTTCAAAATTATATCTGTAGATTTGGAATACAGCACACTCTCACTACAGATCAAGGAGTTCAATTTGAATCCAAAATTCTCAATGAACTTGGTTTTCTAGGTGCTCACAAAATTCATACATCTGCCAATCACCCACAAAGTAATGGTATGGTAGAACGTTTTCACAGAAGTTTAAAAACAGCACTTAAAGCGAGATGAAATACAAACTACTGGATAGATGAAATTTCAATCGTACTTTTAGGACTACGCAATGCTGTGAAAGAAGATTCAAGTTGTTTTTCTGCTGAGCTAGTTTACGTTATGCTAGTTCGAACGTTGATAATTATCTTGATGCCTCTTTCGTGCTCTCACATATCAGAGAAACTTTTTCTTCACTTAAACCTTCAATCTGTCACACGCATAATTCACAGCGAACATTCGTTCCTGTTGATTGAAGAACTTGCTATTACGTATTCATATAAGTTGAAGGGAAACGTCCAAGTTTATCTCCTCCGTATGAAGGGCCATATAAAGTTCTAAACGGCACTGACAAATTAATTACTATCCAAAAAAATTAAAAAGTAGTAACGATCAGCATTGACAGAACAAAACCTGCTTTCATTTTTAAAGAAGAAAATAACTCCAATCTTGATCAATTCGTTGGACAAGGATTTTAAAAAGTTTCTTTTGTTATTAATTAACCAATTAGTACAGTTGTTGTTATGGATTTTCTTTGCTGTGGGGGAGTATTATGGTGCACTGACAGTATATGCCAGTATATGCGGAGCATGATCCAGAAAGTATTTTCATGATGTCATGACAATTCGGAAAAAGCTTTGACAAAATAATAAATATATCAGATTTTGACAATCAAGACTTTTTATATCTTTAATCGATATTTTCTTGATATTCGGTATATAGATACCACACCCTGTACAATATAGTAATATCGC
The DNA here is from genome assembly GCA_944452925.2 of Chrysolina oricalcia. Classification (NCBI taxonomy): domain Eukaryota; kingdom Metazoa; phylum Arthropoda; class Insecta; order Coleoptera; family Chrysomelidae; genus Chrysolina; species Chrysolina oricalcia. The sequence goes on from OX101825.2 coordinate 55,655,426, forward strand.
TGAATGTTTTGATGCCAATATTGCTTCTAGAATATTTCACCAACATTATTTCAAAAATATCCAATATCGCGAAATACTCAAATCTTTTTCTCGCCATTATTACAGTTGGATATTTTGCCAATGTCTACATAATATTGTAGCAATTACTATCCCAATATAAGTGTACTACTTTGGTCCTGTACTCAGTCATGTAAAATCCTCATGGATATAATTTAGATATATTCCACAAGTTGATATCCCAGAAATGCACCACTGCATACGTTGATTTTTCTCTAATCAGTTCATAACCCAATTAGGGGTTTTCTCTGTATATTCCAGTATCTGCATTTTGGCAACCAACAATACCTCTTGATTATCAACTCTCCTTCTTTCTCGTCTAGTTGTCGTTTAAACATATTATGAAGTAATGACGTTTTCATGTTTCAGAATCGTCGAACCTACAATAATGATTGCAAGATTTTTTTTCTCTGCTGATGATTGATTTTTTTCAGTTTGTCCCTTTGTATTCGACGCCACTCGTTCAATAAGTTTCGAAAAATCGTAGTCAAAGATCCGCCACTGTATCTTTTAAGCATCTCTAGCGTTAAGTTGGCAGTTGGCTTTGGTGAGGTCAAGCAAGTTGGACTTGTTCACCTTTTAGTAACGGCTGGAGAAAGCTGACTGCGATGTCTTCCACTCGCGACTTCCAAATCTACACGAGATCGTTATGTAGCTATCTTTTTCTTGGGTCCTTCATGTCTGTCGTATATTTCACACCTACTAGATATACTATTATTCACGTAACTATTTCGATTGAAGGTTATTGGGTTTATTAAAATTTACAGGACTTGGCTTCCGTCCAGTTTAGTAACCAATCAATGTCTGACTCTTTATTGCTCTTTTGTTTCAAAACACTTGAATTAATTACGTTTCATTTCAGTAACTATCAGATTTCGAGTGGAATATGCAATGAATATATGAATAAAGAATATTTTCAGTGGTAATATCACAAGAGAGTAAGAAAAGGGAAAATTATTTGACAGATTTTTCGAAAACTTGTTTCCACTATTGCTAGGCAATCGTCACGAAAGCCGGAAGGGCCATAGACACATTCTCTTAAACTGTTTTCTATTCATTTTTCATGAAAACTGGCGTCAAATAAAAAGTATCAGTTGTCACACAATAACCCGCCCATTTTTCTCAGTTAATATGAGGGTTATCGAAAAAAAGTTCGGATGAAAGTTGAAGGGTATTTCACTCTGCACCATTTTATAAGTTGAAGTTATTTTTAGATGTGCTAGTGGTGCAGAAGCGACGCCATCGAATTTTTTTTAAATGGAACTATATGCCATGTTTAGTATCCCTAGAAAGCTAATTTTTTTCTCATTTCAGTAGTACTTATATTATTTTGACTCTCTATATAGATACGGTGTGTTTCGTATTTTTGTGTCCACCTCTATAATTCACTTACCTATTGCTTAATTTTTCTCAATCGGGGAATGTAGCCAGTTGGATATTTTAAGCGATATGGCAATTTGATTCAGACAGTGGCGTGCGTATGTATACGTTTCTCAGATGTTTATTTTTCGAACAACAATTCTAGTTATTTTTCTATTGGAAAATGTCAATTGATGAATGAAATAAATCCTAGTATCAGATATATTCATAGTACCGATATTTATATTACCAATAAATATTTTCAAGTCAGATTCTGCTTGAGAAGAAAAGTACGATTCAACTTCAGATAAGTATGTTTCTAGGTTGGATGAGGGAGGGCGATACGAAGCAGTTATTAGACAGGTAACATTACCCAGTAAGAATGATATCTCTACTTAGTTAATTTCACTGAGATGTTTTATGGAACTACAGTATTCAATATCTCTCTTTTCATGCATTGATAGGCCATCATTTTGGTTAAAGCGAGATTTATTATATATTATGTTAAAATTGGGAATTGAAAAAAATTTGGGTATCGTCAATCAACCATGTTTCTGATAGAATAATAATATCAATATTCTTTTATATCGATCGATTCCATCTAAAAAAAATCATCTATGTTTTTCTTTAAATTGTTTATGTTTAGATGAAAGATATTGAAAAAATGCTCACCACTAAATTGTGCCACACTTTCATCTAGTCTCTCAAAGACATGTGTTTCTATTTCTCCGTAGTCTTCAATGTTATTTAGAAAATCAAGCATGGTGGTTATTATATTGCGTACAACTTTTTCAGTGTAGCTCAGATACAGTTATTAAAGTAAATTAAGAAAAGAATAAATAAGAGAAATCATTTTCATAATTAAAATGAATTTTTTAATATTGTTTAATTAAAAAGGAAAAGAAAATCGTAAAAATAACGTGAGATTCAAAAAGAATGTATATCTAGTTGCTTGATTTTATTAGTTTGACCTTCCTCGTCAATTATTTAAACGTGTCAGTTTGCACTGAAACGTTCTTCTGATTCAGAAAGTGATTTAGATTTTCCAAATACACCACCAGAAATACCAAATCAAGCTGAGGAAACCTCTTTGGGTTTATTACCAGTAAAATCTAATAAGAGATATGAAGAAATATATGCAAAATTCATAGATTGGATAGTTGATGATCACGTAAATTCATTTTCAGAGACTGTGCCGCCTGCGTATTTTGGATGGTTTTGTCAAAAAAAATTATTGTTAACACTAGTGCCAACATTCTTTGAATAATTATATGCTAATAAACCTCTCGGAAAAGAAATATGGAATATTTGAATATATTGATACAAATTTCAATTATTTATAGTCCCTTGTAAGTGTTAAACGTATCTTCTAGAATACGTTTTAACAGTGAAAATTACTTGATCAAGGAATGCATCATCCAGATTGAAATACCAACCCAAATAACAAACTTTATATTCCAGGGACAGCCAACAATTATTATTAATTAGAATGATTAATCAATTTTTTTTCTACATTGGTCTTCTTATTTCTCATTACAACATTCAATGGGTGTAGTTAACATTGAAATAACGCAATGAGTTTCACAGTTCAGATTAAAATATAGGCTCAGACCTAAGAACTAACTTAACACTGTGCCGATATCTTCACTATTATAATATGAAAAGGTAATGAGAACCAAAAAGAAATCCAACAACAGGCTTCATTGGCCAGTATATAGTGTTTTATGCTTGTATTAGCTTCACTTGTAACTAACTAACAAATTAACTAAGAAACTAACTAACAAACTAACTAATTAACAAACTAACTAACTAACTAACTAACAAACTAACTAACTAACAGACTAACTAACTAACAAATAAACTAACTAAGAAGCAAACAAACTAACTTATTTTTAAATAACACGCGTTTATTAACTTCACTTGTTAGTTACAACTTAGTTACAAACTAACTAACAATGTAATAAAATCTTGGAATCCAGTCGTCCGAATATTCTGAAATTTGGCACACATATCAAGTACCCATGACAATGCAAGAATTTTGTGATGAAAATGTCATAACTATAATATTAATGGGCTGAATTTTTAAACTCAATTTTCACCTACTTTTTATCGGCCGAATGGTCCAAAATTTGGCTCAAATATCAAGAACTGATGACAATACAAGAGTTTTATAATAAGAATGTAATAATAATAATAGTAATAGGGTGAGTTTTCAGACTCAACTTTCACCTACTTCCAATCGTACCAATGGTCCAAAATTTGGCTCACATATAAAGAACCAACGACAACACAAGAATTTTAAAATATTCAAGTAATAATAACGATAAGAAATTTTCAATACAATTTTCACCTACATCTAATAGTCGGAATAATTTAAAATTCAGCACACATATCGAGGACCGACGACAATAAACGGATTTCATAATATTAATGTAATAATAATATGATTGAAGAGAATTTTAAATTCAATTCAATCGCATCTAATACCCCGGGCAATCTAAAATTTAGCACACATATCAAGGACCGACGACAAAGCAAGAATTGATTGATATATTTCTTTGTTTTTTTTTTTCTATATTTCTGTGCTTTATATTTTATAAGTTTAACAAATAATAGGACTCCACATACTGTAATTTTCATATATCAAATTACATACAAAAATTTTTGCTTCTGTGATATTTCATTTATCTACAAAATAAACTTTGTCTTAAGTCTTATTGAATTCTTATATTTCTGTCAATGAACATTTACTATTTCAAAATAATATTTGTTGCAACGATATCTCTACAGGTTCCTTGAATTAATATTTTTTTATTTTCAGACTGTGAAAGGTTAAAATTCTCAAAAACCTTTGTCAAGAAACTAACACAATGTTTTTAAACGTATTTGATTTCCGATGGTTTTTATCGGCTTATTTTTATTATAACTCAACAATTAACAAATCAGAATACAGAAAATATCAAAAATGTAGAAAAAATATAATTATCTGTGAACAAAATTATCGGCGCGACTCTGTACGTTCTCGTTCAATACATCTAATTGTTTGATCATGAAATTAAGTAAGGGTAGATCGCAATATACTTGCTGGAATATTTCTGCAATGAAGTCGTATCGAATTTTCAAGCACCTCAATATTACGGAATCCTTGTAAACATTTTGCTTTAAATATCCATATGAAAAATCGAATGGGGTGAGATCTGGCGAACGCGGTGGTCACCGTGGATCAGTATTTCGTTTTAACAATGCATCACCAAATTCTCAAATTAACCATTCAGAAACTATTTTAGCAGAATGAGCGGGACATCCATCATATACAAACCATAATTTATAACATTCTTGTAAACTCATATTATCCAAAAAAATCCGTCCGTTTGTTTTCTAAAAACTGTAAATGGTCGAAACTGTTTGGATGACGTTCATTAAAAATATCTGCTACTGCACGCACTGGTTTGTAGTTGTCTCCACATATTAAAACTAAGTCTGCCTTCTCGGTTAACCCATCAAGGACTGGTGTTGCCACACGGCAACAGAAATTAACAGTTTCTTGTTGCTCAAATTTCAGTAGATATACACGGCAATAGTTTGTTGCAGTGTCAGTTGACAGAACCGTGTTTAGTGTTTGCCTGTTGACCTTAGTGATATAAAAACACGACCTTGTTAGGGAATATCAAGAAGACTTCGTAAAAATGGATATCAAGTTGGCGTACGTATAAATACAAAGCGGTTGTTACAACTTTCGAAAATAAATTCGTTACAATAGCTTTAGGAATATGTTATCAACGTAACGGCGGCAGAATATCGGAAGTTTGCAAAAACCTTTGAGATCGTGAAGTTTTGGAACTCGATGATGTTGCCATGTGGCAACACGAGTCCTTCCGGACATTTTGCTTTTTTTTTCTAACGGTGCATGGGCTGACTCTCGAAGAAGCTCTTCAGATTGCGTATAATGATGATTTAGATTGAGAAAGATGACGGCGGACTCGTTGACAATTTTCCTCGTAATCAATTTAATGCTTCAGCTCAATTAGTTTTACATGGTGAAGATGCATTAGTTGAACCAGAAACAGAACATGTAGTTCAGAAAATTATTGTCTTTCAGATTATGAAAGTTTCAAAACTTTAACCCCAAACAGATATGCTTGAGTTATTCATAGACCATTTCGAACTTCGTACTTTCTTTACTATTAAAAGAATCAAACAAGTACGCGCAATTTGAAAACTTGCCAAGTCCTCAAATTACTATATATGAACTGAATTGTTTCAGTGCTATTCTATTCTGATTTTATCAGGATATTGTCAATTACTTGGAAAAAAGTTACTGGAATACTGATGCAGATCTTGGTAACTAATTAGTGAAGGATGCAATGAGGAGAGGCCGATTTTTAACAATTTGGCGGTCTCTACACTGCGCAGATTATAATGCACTAGATCCAAATGACAAATTCAATAAGCTGCGACCTATAAGTGATCTACTACGGCAAAAATTTCTGAATTTTTTGGTCCCAGAAGAAGGTTTGAATTACGATGAGTATAATGGTCGAATACTTTGGAAAGCATACTCATGCAAGCAATTTATCCGAGGCAAACCGATCAGATTTGGATACAAGATATGGTCGCTGAACACCAAATACGGATATCTTGTGAACTTTTCCTTTTATCACTTGCCAACGATTTTCAGCGAAGGAGAAAAAAATTGTTCAAGTAACAAGACCGAACTTGATTTCCAAATATAATGCATCCATGGGTGCCACGGACCTGATGGATGAAAATATTGCACGCTGGAGGATTAGTCTACGTGGAAAAAAATGGTGGTGGTGTCTTTTCACATGGCTACTTGATTGAAAATGCCTGGGTCCTGTGCAAACAGTCTGACGACAAAATAACTCAACTAGACTTTCGTCGAGAAATTGTCAAAACGTACCTCAACAAGTACAAGAATCCACTGAAAGGAAAAGGTAGATCATCTTCAAGTAAACAGAGCAGATCTTTTAGCCGTATTGGTGATGATGTGCGATATGATAATATAGGGCACCTCCTCACACCAGTAGAAAAAAAAAGATGCGATGGCGACAATTGCAAAGCAATTATGCGCACAAATGTAATGTAGGAGTTTGTTTGTCATGCAATGTCATTGATGTAGTTTCTTTCAATCAATTAAAAAAAAAATATAATGAAACATAGCAGTGTAAGTTACTCGCGTTGCCATATGGCAACACTCATTTTTGAAGAAAGTAAGATAAATTTCACTATATTTCTTTGGACAAATCTATTTGTTTTGTTCTGAAAATACAGTTTGAAAATATACTATTGCAAAATTATTAACTAAATTAAATCTCCTTTTGATGGATTAACGTTAACTGTCTTGGAAGAGGCATTTGAAATCAAATGAAGTTAATAATCGAACAATAATTATTTAAGAATGAAAAATTAATATAATCAAACTGTCATAATGTTTATTTTCAACCCTCAATTGTTTTGTTTCATGGGTTTCCGCGATTATTTTAGTAGGATTTCATATTCGTCCAGTTTTTCAAAAACCATTTTTTTTCTTTTATTTATTTATTTATTAAAATATATCAATATATGTATAAACATAACCAATTGTACAATGGATATATAAAACAAAAACACATTAAGACTAGGTCTAAGCATACAGACTAAATTGGATATTTTCCTGATATAAATACATAACACATAGTTTTTTTAAAAAGTACAAAAGACTCCTAATCAGCAATAGTATGCTGGTAACGGAGTGTAGTTATAATTTGTGTGGATTTATAGTAGCTTTTGGCAATTCAATTTTATTTAGTAGTAGTAAATAGCTGTTATTCAATGAATATGTTTAAAAAAATTCCAAAATTACAATTTTTTGAGTTTTACTAATTATTATAAATTTAGCTATAGTTAAAATTTACAATATCACAGAATAAGTGCCTTAGTGGGTAATGAAAGAAATCACAGTAATATTCAGTTTACATAACTTGTATAGTACATATACTTGATATAAGGTACGGCTATTGAGACTCTTGTTCAGCGAAATGCTGGTATCAGAGTTATTTTCGTTTGATGTGGGTTTGTGGTAGGTATAGAATGTTAGATAAATCATTGTTTTTCTAGGATGTGTGCTTTAAGTTGTCTGTTGTATTGTTTGTAGTTATCAATATTCCTTATATTCATGGGAATAGAGTTGTATGTTTCTATACTTCTACTAACTGGATTATTTAAGGCTAGATGTGATCTTATATTTGTTAAGTAGATGTTATTGTTAATTAGTTGTCTTGTTTCATGTTTGTGAATATTATTAATATAACTAAAGTGTGTATTGCTTTTTTGTTGGTTTGTTAATACTTTATAAATATATTTGCCTTGTTCTTTATAGGTATTATTTTTGTTTCTTCGTAGATCATTTCTGTTGGGGTGCGATATTGGTAGTTGTAAAGTATTTTAATTATTTTGTTTTGTAATATTTGTATTTGTTTAAATTTTGTGACAGTGCATATCCCCCAGATTATGATGAGGTATCGTAGTTTTGAAAGGAAATACGCATTGTAGATTAGTAAGCAATTTTGGTTATTCAGATATTCCCTACATCTGTAGAGTGCACCAATCATCGGCACTATTTTTGATATAAGATGGTCAATATGTTTTTGCCAGTTCAATTTATCATCTATTACAAGCCCTAGGTATTTTATGTTGTCAATTTTGTTAATCTGTTCTCCATTGATGTTTATAGTTATCTCTTCGACTTGCATATTTTTTTGGTGAAAGAGCATGTACTTAGTTTTTTGGTATTTATTTTGAGTTTGTTTTTCTTTAGCCAATGTGTATAGGTATTCAGATCATCATTTATTATATCTTTTACTGTTTCAATGTTTTTGCCACTATATACCAATACTGTGTCATCTGCAAATGTATAGTATTGACCAGTTAGTTTTGCTTGCCTTAGGCTCAGAACATGTAGTGTGTACAATAATGGTCCCAGGACAGATCCTTGAGGTACTCCACAATTATTTGTCAGCCTTTCGCTTGAGATATTATCTAGTGTTATATATTGTTCTCTGTCCCCTAGATAACTGCTTAGGAGATCCTGTATTTTTCCCCTTAACCCCATTGTTTCAAGTTTTTCTAGTAGTATCCTGTGGTCTACTACGTCAAAAGCCTTCCGGAGATCAATGAATACTGTGATTATGATTTTTTTCTTATCCAGTTCGGTTGTTATGTGGTTAATTAGATCAATTGAGGCGCTTAGAGTGTTACTTTTGTGTTGAAATCCATATTGATATTTGTCTGGCTTTACATATTTATCAATGAAGCACGTTATTCTTCTCTTAATAATTGTTTCAATTATTTTTGATAATACACTTATAACAGAAATGGGTCTGTAATTTGAAATAAAAAACCTATTAGAATTTTTAATATGTCTATTATCATTAAGAACTAATATTGTCTTGTCTTGTTGAAAATAATGTTTGCGAAATTCAAAGTTGGCTTTAATATCGTTGCAACAAACATGAAGTTTGTGATTCCCTAAAAATATTTATTTCTGAGTTAAATTCACAAATATGCTTCAATTTGAACAAAGTTATGCGCAATTAGTTTGATGATGACTGATTTATGAAAGTGGTTAAAGTAAAAATAAAAAATGTTGGGAAATTATTGATGTTTAAAAAATAAATAAAAACATTTCTTAGTAGGCCCTGTTTTGGTATTTAGGAATAGCTTTCAATTCTAAACAACTTTTCCTAGTAACATTTTGCTGAATTTTCTAAAATGAAGGTACTTCACTCCTGTACAATTTTTATCAATTTTGACCTACCCTGTAGGATGTTTGACAACCACCCTAAAGGCAACTATTATGATTATCGAACATGCATCAACTTTCGGTAATATTTGTATTTTGGTTGTAGGTACAATTAATTCAAAATATCTCATAAGGCCACACTGTATATGTAAATATGTATCTATCTTGAAAGTCTACAATACGATTTTCAATTTTGACAAAATGAAAAATTCACACAAAAGTAACTCACATACGGACCAATCAAATATTATATGTAGGCAAATTGCAACATCTAAGACATTCTCTGTAAATTAAAATAAGCTGTCGAACATCCCAGAGATGAACTTCTTCCAAAACAAATAGTAATTCCGATCAAATCGGCTCGATAAGTATATAAAACAATCGAATGTCTATTTACGGTAACTTGATCTCCCGACTACGGGTCGACCAGCGCCGAGCTGTCTGATGTTTAAAACGCGCATACACGAGAACTTGATGTACCTTTCCATAATGCAGAAAATAAGAAATTCTCGCAACAGGTGCTCAGATCGTGAACACCTGCACCGTCCATAATGAATGTCACATTTAACCCCAAAAACGAATACAATGAATTTCTCATTTCAAGTGGTCGATTCAAATATTTTAGAGGGATTAGCACAATCTCAAGTACCTACATTATTAAAGGTAGGGTACCTGAAGAGCCTACGAGCAAATTGTAATGCTGTATAAATTGTCAGTTATCTTTGGTCGACTGGGGATCACTCACACAACGTTGTTACACCCATTTTTTGGTGTTCTTCCGACGTAGGTATTGTTTTATATATACAGAATAAGGGAGTAGAGGTAAGAACTGTCACATTGATAATATCAGTTAAGAGGACAAAAGCGCGATCATAGTTGGGGCGCTTTTCAGGGTAAAAGAGTCAATTGATAACTCGAAAACGGTTCGTCGTATCGATTCCCAACAAGGACAGGATTCTAGAGGACATTCAATTCTAGGTACGTGCTGTAATGGAAATTGAAATTTCAATCCACTTTTTCACAAAGAAAATCTCAAAAATGTCCCAAGAATGCAGTTAATTTGAAGCAGTATTTTGGGTAGATGAACAAATAATTTCAAAAAAACATTACAGATATATATCAACGTTTTACCTTTCTTTCGATACCACATTCAATTCGGCTGGATTGCTTCAAATTTTAATGGAATAGAAATAGAATTGCAACTACCTTGATCATCTGTGAAAAGCATCCTGAGGTGCTACTGCAGACGTACGTACATAGAATCAAACGTCCTCTAAGAGCTTGTTCTTATTTCAAATCAATACGACGAACCGTTTTTGAGTTATCGACTCTTTCACCAAAAAAACTGTCCAGAATATGATCGAGCCTCTTCCAGCAAAATAACATTGAATTGCAGGGTTCACATATCTTATCAATAAAATATTGAATTCAGTATACTCTAAGGGTGGATTTAGTCAACATCACTTTAAATTTGTGCTTAAATATTGTGTCAAAATCGAAAGTTGAACCTCTTATATCAAATGGCACCATTTGAACAACAATGTTAAGTTTATGCTAAAAACCTTTAAGGTTACCGTTATGTTTATGGTAATACTAGTGCTAAAGTTGACTAAATCCACCTTGAGCCACCATAGTTTGTGTTTTTACAATTCTATAATATCGAAGACAAATCCGCTAAAACGTATGATCGAAGTTTTAAAACGAGACTTTTACTGAAGCTTGAGACTTGTACACGCAAAGAATATGGTAGGTAAAGCGAAACTTTGTGAATTCATTGAATGATAACTCACCAAGAAAGCTCAATGCACAGTGCGATAATCCAAAATAACGTAAGAAAAACTACACGGGCACATCACACTACAAACTCAAAGAAAGTTGAACTGAATCTAAAGATCGAGTCACAAAGCCGACTGCGTGGATTTGCGTCTTACGCTAGACTGCTCGAACATCACCACCCTCTACTCTGCCTCAACTCTACCTGTACCTGCGAAGGTGTGGGGTCCGGATGACCAATGGGAGACTCCTTGACACGTGCTCTTACAATAGCTTAAGTGAGTATTGTCAAAATCCATTGTGCGCTTCCAGTGGCTTTTAACGAAAACAACCACACAAACGTTTCGGAGGAAAGTCGGGATTTTTAAATTGATCTAGATGAATAGCTTGCTTGGGCTTGACCTCTCATTCGTTTACACCAATTAGCGGTGAGTAAGTATATGTACATTTTCAGCTCGTTTGAATACAAGGTGTCATCGAAAAAGACGTGGGATGCATTCTGCAATGACAATCTCGCGTTATTAAACTAGTTATAATTCATTAGAGGTTACTAAACAGGGTGTTTCAAAATTCAGGATCAAGGTTTTAGGGCCGTATTTTTCAGGTCAAAATAAGACTTTTTTCTCGTAAAGATGTGACCGCAAAAGCTTCGTTGTCGATCTACAGGGCGTTGAAGTTTCAAGTTTTTTTTTCTTCATGGTTTTTGTGATATTCGGATCAAAGAACTCCGCAAAATCCTTATGGAATTTTGGTCTCGGTGGATTTTTCGAAACTTTTGGGTGCACAATATGGTTATCAAAGCGATTTAGCTGAAAATTTCACACCTCTACTTTTTAACCAATAAGATGGCTCAATTTTGACTAGTTACCATGGCAACTAAAAAAAATTCCGGAAATTTTTTCGTGGCGCCACGATATTTAAGTGGACATTTTTTGAACGTTGAATTAACATTATTATATATTATTCGCTATAAAGTTGCATTAAACAGAAAACAAATTTGTTTAATTATTATGCATTAACAGTTTATATTTCAGAAAACGTAGAATCTACAAACATAGTAAGATTTAAATGTTGCTTGAATTCTAACCCATCCTCTCTTCTCAATGGTGAATAGGAAGGTGACGAATTAATTAGATGTCTGTGTTTTAAGACATATATGTAATATTTTGAAACAAATTTGTTCGAATCTCTTTTACGCAAATGGCCATATTTACTTAACATCTGCAGCAGACTTTCTTGGATTTTCGTAAACAAACCATTCGACTCTAACGCTTCCTGGTCGCAATCTTCGATTAAATTCGTTAGATATATTAAGTTTGGATGACATATTTGCACTTGACTCAACTCTTTGTAGTATTTACATAAATTGTACTTTTCAAAGCATTTAATTTTTCTCAAATTGTTTAACGCAAATGCTTACAAGAAATGTTTTACATAAGAATATCTTTGTTTGCTGGTTTACTATACAGTGACTCAATGTAATTTACCAATATAAACCTCATTAGTCAAAAGCATGGCCGCCTATATCACGGCCACCTACTGCAACAAACCATATTAATATCATATTTTTTACATTAGAAGTGTTATGGATTACTTTAACAAAAAATACATTTCTACCACCTTTAGTAACCTAAAATTATGAAAGGGCGATAGACTGATCTAATACCCATCTGAGTTTTAGCATTTGGTGTAAATAAAATTGGTAATTTTTTTTATTTAACGAAACATGGTAGACTTTAATTTAAAATGTCAGATTGGATTAATAATTGTTTTCCAAATTATGGTGTGAAATTTTCTTACCGAATACCACGCAAGCTTAAATTATTCCTGGAAATAATTCAAGCTCTTGTGATATTTACAAGTGAAAATTTCGCAGAAACTCCACCAAAAACGATAAATTCCTTAAAAATATTGTGCGGAAATGACTGGAAGATACAATCCTTTTTTTGAAACATCGCTAAATGATAGTGTGATAGTGTGTACAAATGCAAATACTAGCAATTTGATTGAACCATCCAATTCTATTACATATTCAACACATACTAGACCAAAATAAAATAGTAATTTCGAACCATACTAAAAGCGATTTGCACACAAAATTACTCAGAATAATGAACTTATTGTTACATTCATTTTGAATATCACTTCTTTTGACATAAATATAAGCGACGAATGTCAAATATAACGAATATTCGGAATAGCACAAAGCGACGATTTCAGCTCTTCTTAAATTTCATATCAGGTGAAAATTACATTTATGTCGTGATTAGTTTTCAGAAGTATCGATGATTCTGAAATTAGTAATTTTTCAGGAACCAATTAATAATAAAAAATATGCATAGAACTACAGATAATTTGAATATAGCACACGACAGTCTTATTGAATTGATATCGAAAGAAGGCACGCATTCCGCGTTCGAGCTGTCCGCGGGGATAGCTCGAACGGAGAGCGCCGGTTCACCGATATCTGAAGCCAAACAACGCTAGGCGAGGCCATGGTTTGGATAGGTGACCAACGGACCTCCTTTCGATATTCTCCTCGGATCGTGCTAGGAATCGCACGTTAAAAGGTAAGACCTCGTTAATCCTTGGCTCGCAAGTTTCGACCTTTGGGGGCTGCCGTTCGTAACGGGGCGACAGCTGGTTAACGGAAAAAACAATTTTAAACAACAAAACAATTTTTTTTTCAAACAAACAACAATTCGGCTTATACCAGAAGAAGGCTGCCTATACGTTCTTGGTCATAGGCTGATGGATTTCTTAGCCTAAAAAGAGGGGAAACAACCTAACCTAACCTAGCTATCCGAGTTGCTGGCAATTTGATCAACATTTTTTATGTATCGAATCATCTGTGAAAGTTCCATTTCCATAGCTGAAGTAACCATATAGGTAGAGCCATTTTACCTTATCGTGTTTTGATGAACTCGTAAAATTTGGCAACGTTGAATTTTTCATTTGTGAGCTGCCAGTTGTCAAATGCTTTTACTTATTTTTGTCAACTCAAATGAATTCCAGTACAAAAACTGTTTATTTATTTAACTTCTTGGGTGTTATTTAGCCAATAAGTTCCTATGTTTTCCTAAGATTTAGTGTCTACAGTTGAAAACGGAATATTTGGATTGTAAAATATTATGGACGTTTCCATCCATTAGCGTGCTTTTGTGTATTTGTAATTTGACTACTAACAATTTTTTACAAAAAAAAAGTATATTAGTCATACTTTTCCTCGCTGAAATTTCGATTGATACGGTGATTTTATCGTATTTTAAAAATCATGTGAAAGTTTCATCCCAATATTTTGTTATTTAACCATTTTGGCATGATGTAGTCCATGTAATTCTCAACCTATATTACTATTGCGCGGACCTCAAAAAAATTAAGAATTTTGTTGGTAGGGGACGTTGAAATCACCCCTTGTGCAGATTGGACTATTTTTTTTCAAAACCGAAAACAATATTTTTCCTTGCTTCACAGTAGCTAATGTGGCCTAATATTGAACTATTTTATGAAAAAAATTCTTAACCACCCCCTCTACCCCTTACTCCTATTATAAACGCAAAACATATTTTTTTTCATAAATTTTTCTTGAGTGCTTTTAAATGCATCGTCAGATGTTTGAATATGCTCGAATAAGGGAAATTCAATGCCACCTACCAGCAATACTTTTGATATTTAGGATTGGCGCAATGGTAACATTAGTTGAGAATTACATGGCCTATATATCATTCTGAAAAATTTGACTGAGTCCCAAATTCCATGAAGATTTGACGGGGTTCTTTGAAACATAGTTTTTGTTTTAGGGCTTACAGCATTCAGCTTGTCGAGTGATTCCACAACTGACTTTTCAATGAAATCTACAGGAACATATTTTTTCAGGGGTCAAACTCTTTTTCACCCCATGAACATTTTTGAGGTGCGCCGCTGGCGGAATCTGAAATACGAATTCAATTTTCTGTTTTTTTCATATACTTTTTTTTGTTTCTGTAATTTTTACACATCTGCGACCATGTCATGA
Organism: Chrysolina oricalcia; assembly: GCA_944452925.2. NCBI lineage: Eukaryota > Metazoa > Arthropoda > Insecta > Coleoptera > Chrysomelidae > Chrysolina > Chrysolina oricalcia. The sequence goes on from OX101825.2 coordinate 55,670,431, forward strand.
AAAAAAATTTTTTTTTTTTTATAATAAGAGACATTGAATAATAACTATAAATTATTTTTTCTCGAAATGACATTAAAAGCGGCCTTTTAATGACACTTGGCAGGCTTAGAAGTTGTACTTTTAATACCTAGGCAGAAAAAGTCCACTTTTACTGCCTAGGCAGAAAAAGTTCGTTCAATTTCTTTGAAAGATCGGAAAAATAGACAATCAGCACATTTTCAGCGAAAGATCCTATATTTTTCTTCTGTCTATATTCCATGAATCTCCTGTATGTGAGTTCATATACAGTTCTTGATTTTTCCGGTAAAAGGTTAAATTCCACATCTCGCGCCTGGTCTCTTATCTCAGGTGGTGTTAATTGCATCAATTCATCCTCACTTTGCAGTAAATCCATTTCTAACATGACAACTTTTCAAAATTGACAATGACAAAGTAAACAGTAAACAAACATATTCAACAAACGTCATCAGCGGTAAACATAGTAACGCAGGGCCCAGTTACCTTTGATAAAATAATTTAGTTATTTGGACGTTGATATTGAAACGCAATTTAAATATGAAAATGTCGATTTTGCGTGGAATTGGAACAAATTTAAAGAAAAAATTATATGTTTCACACGGCAGAAAAGCAGATTTAATGCCTTGGCTGGTTTCATAGCCTCGCTACGCTCGGCTATGAAACACCAGCCGCGGCATTAAATCTTGTGCTTTTATGCCTAGTAAAACAAATAACTATTATTGAATAGATATGAAAGTAGTTACATAATATGACACTATGACTAAATAGATAAAGTTCAATTTCACGATTAAATCACCAATGTACTAGTTTAGTGATGTTGAAAATACTAAATTTGACGCGATGGAATTAAAATATAGATCAGAACTAGTATATCAGTGTCTTTTTAATCCATCAATAAATGACTGAGATATAAATTATTGAAATTTACGTATTTAAGCGCGGAACGTCTTTGGTCTCCGACTCGTCTGTGACGTCACGCCACATGTCTGAGATCCACACACCAAATAATTACGTTTAGATCCTTAGCCACGCCAAGGCATGTACTAATTTTAGGTCCAACTAAGTCACGCCTCATTACTTTGCTCCACTTCTTCCTTTCATTCACAAGCAGTATAGGAACAATACAATATTTGTAGGATAGTTTGTTTATTTCAGCCATCGTGTAACGAACAATACACAACACGAACGGCGCAAGTGATTGTACACCGATAATTTTGTAAGCACTCTGCGAATACCATTCACCTCGTTCATGTGGCGTGACGTCACACAATAGAGCGTTAACTTTTTCATTTCTAGAGATATTTCAATGATTCTTTCACATTTTTGTTTCACTTTACTTAACTTTTTAGAATTAAACCATAATTTAGAAAAAATTAAAACTAGTCCATTGCTCTTCCACTCTACTTTGAAAAGGAGCTTACTCTTCAATAAGAATGGGATCCGACTTAGGTTAGATACTCTTGCACAATTTTGAAAATCAGCATTATGTACACACATACATACACGAACAAAAAATAAAAATATAAACAGGTAGGTAAAATCAAACATTTATGATTTTGTTACAGTACTGCTGACAGTGCGTAAAGTACAGTACTGCTGACAGTGCGTAAAGTAATACTTTTTCGCACAAGCTGCGCCTCATTCAACAAACTTCACGCTCATACAAAAAAGTCCTACTTTACGAACTTGTATCATAAATATCTATTATATACTTACTCTAGAATGCTAATCTCGCCAATTTTCACGGCGAAAAGCATGCCGCGTATGTGTCCCGTTTACGATGTGCGCATGCGCGTCATCAGTGTAGTTTGGGTAGATCGTTGCCAAGTTTGAAAATAATTTGGTGTTCCAATTCAGAGTTTTTCTTATTCTGAATTTTAGGCGCGATGGAAACTTATTTAATACAATAATGTACCCTATGCTACTGTAATTATAATGACCGTGCAACAGTGCTTTTTCATCAACAGGAACACTAAGATCGGTCACTCTTGTCAGAGATCTGAAACGTTTTTTAGAATTTCCGATTTTCCGAAAAAGGCATGATTCTTGATTATTGTATTTAAGAAGAGACCCGAGCAGAACATTTGAGTGAGAAAATTGTAATTTGTGGCAGACATTTTCCCCATGAAGATTTATGTAGAAACGGCAATAGAATAATATGAAACCTAGTGCAGTACCAATACTGTGTCTGCGTAAGCATGCATGGCGAGGGATACAACTTTCTGCAAACAAAATTCGAGTATCAGCCACACCGCTTATATTATGATTTCTAGATTTCTACAAAAAGTACTAAACATACAGAATCGTACGAAGGCGTAGAAGGGCCACGAGCAATTTTTTTTTGGAATCCCGACTTTAATCTCGGACCCCCGACTTTAAAAAAAAACTCGAGCTTCCAAGCATCCAATTTTATAAATCCAATTTGAGTTGAAATTATTCGTGATATTAGCTGAAATCAATTTTCATAGTTTTTTACACTTTCAGTTTATTTTCAAATCCAGTGTTTCCATGAAACCGACGATTTGGGGTGGTTCCATAGGTTTTTGTTGGGTTCAACTACATTTGAAAATGGAATGCGATACCAAAAATCAATGAGTCGCTTCAGAGTGATAAATAATAATAATAACCGTATTCTACTGTCTGATGGCCTTCACGAATATTCAGGATCATAAATATGTGAAAAGATGTATTCAAATCGGCTAAATAACATTACATTATATCTTTATTGAAATAGGAAACCTAATATACATAAGTATAAGTAAAAAATATAATAACATGACACAAGTACAATTAAATATATATCACACGTTAAACATTTAAAAAAATAACCATTTAGACTGACAACGAAGTGTATACAAAAAATAGCAAGATCACAAGTTAAAAACTTCAGTCACTAGTAGATATACCAATTAGGTATAGGTATATAATATACACAACTACAAGTTAAAAATAACATGACACAAGCACAATGGAATAAATATCAAGCGCTAAAAATTTAAAAAGTACCCATCTAGATAGACAACAAAGTATACACAAAAAAATGGTAAAATCAGACGTTGACAAATTAAAATTCGCATGTAGATAGACTAATTAGGTATTTAAGATTACATTATTATTATTATATAATTAAACAAAACGGAGTATAACAGTATCTATTACTTTTTTTATTATTCATTTTTTTAAAATTCTTTCAGTGCTGCTTTAAAATCTTCCAAATTGGATTTTTTCTTCAATATTTCAGGTAATTCGTTGAATTTGTTGAAACCTTTAAAAAATATAGAGTTCATGGTACTCGTAAATGCCGTTCGATTTATATGTATATTATTTGAATTTCTAGTGTTGTGAGAATGAATGTTTTTATTCAAGTTGACATAAAAATACCAGGTATAAGTACGATGAGGTTTTTAACCTTATTTTCCGAGATTCAGAATTAACGTTTGATTATTTGCACAAGTACCTAATAGTTTACTAAAAACGGGCCTCTTACAAAAATCACTAATGATGCACATGCGCATTGCGGACTAGCCTGAACTTTTTACAAAACTTTTGACGTGGGATTAGCATTCTAGAGTAAGTATATAATATATGTTTTTACGGTAAAACGTTGAAAAGGTTTTAATCCTTTTCATTAAGTCATCGTCAGAAACTATCTTAGGACAATTGTAGTTATCAGTCGAACGATTATGTTTCTGTGGAATGCATCGCACAACGCAAGTGAAACTACCTTAACTTCCGATAAAAACGCAGATAAGAAATCCTCCCAGCATTTAGGTGCAACTTTCTGGATTTTGAATATTCAATTACGTGTTCATTACAGGTTCGGAATTTTAATGAGTCCATTACGGAATGAGTTATAGCGTTGTTTTGGTCCAACATGTCAATCTGTTCTAGAAATGGCAGTTTTTTGTAAGCTCGTACCGGTGTTGTTTCGAATTCAAATTTTTCATTCGTCCTATGCACTACAGTATAAGAGAAACAGTCTCATGTTGATATTTCACTGTATAACAGGGAATAGTAGACGATACTTTTTCGATAATTTGCTTTCAACTGTTTTATTCATTATATTACTGCACTGGGAGATTTTTTTCCGCTCCCACTAGCGGCAATTTAATTACCGCCCGATTTAACGGGAATTTACCTTCGAGTGGAATTTTGCATACCACGTGTTATATCACCTTGGATATTTACTCTGAATAACTCTGTGCACTTCTTCGATGTAACTTTACGTTGTGACATAATTTTACGATGGAACTTTACATTCCTATATTACTCCACAACAAAAATTTGCAATAGAATTTTACATTGTAATATTACGGTAAATAATTTGCAGTGGAATTTTACATTGTAATATTACGGTTTGATTTTCTAACTTGAAAAATACACTCCGATGTGAATTTGCTTTGGAATTTCATAATGTGGAATTCTCGGGAATTACATTATCATGAATTTATACAGTTAAGTCCTAAAGTAACGGATAAATAATTTTTTTACCTTATTAGCCATATTCAAGAAAAACCCTGAAATACATCGATTTATGTTTTCGAAAAGACACTCTGTGACATAAAAAATGCCCCTCTTCCACTCTCCTCAAAGTGACAGCCACCCCACCAATTTTTCATCATGAAATAGAGGGTCAACTGATACCTCATTTAGAAGGGTATTCAATTGTCTATACAGCCATGTCTATTTTTTTTAATTTTGCATTTTTACGTTATAACAATATTAATTTTCGAAATGTTAAAAATTACCACGAATACTATTACATTCGCTGTATATTCAATGCACCCTATTTTTGTTTGGTTCATTTACCAAGTGTTGTTTGTCATACGTAACACACAGCTGTATAGACATTCGAATATCCTTCAAAATGAGGTATCACTTGACCGCCTATTTCATTTGCCACTTTGAGGGGGGTAAAGGAGCGGCGATTTCGTTTGTTTTTAGGTCACAGAGTATCTTTTTTGAAAACATGAATTGAAAATAGATAACAACGTAGAAAATAAATTCATCCGTTACTTTAAGACTTCACTGTATATTTTTTCATTGTATAGGTAGATACATTTCGTCTTTTATTCAACACATCATAGACGTATCCATCAATTTGAGAAATTCGTCTCCAGGTCACCAAAGCACTTCATTATTTTATACTAGATTTGCGTTTCGCTAATAAAACAAGCATCATCAAGACTGATAATAGTCTCCAGATGAGTATTTATAGCAATAAAGTGTTTTGGTGAAGTGGAGATATATTGCTCAAATTTTTGAACGTTGAACGTTTCCAAAATCCTCAATATTTTTCCATCCACTTCTATACCTTTATTACCCACTCTGGCTGAATGGCAGACAGATTGACCCGGTATTATCTGGGTAAGAATCGTCTAGCTTCATGTAGGTACTAGAAAAAATAATTGAATCTGTGGCGTTCAGTCGTAAAACAAAAATTCTATGTTTCATAAGTATAAACAGATTCTGTCCTTGTACTCATTATCTTACGATATTTCGGTTAATTATGTCAATAATTGGAAATAAAAATAAATTTCGAACATAAACTGAATATATATATATATATATATATATATATATATATATGCTATATTGGAATGTTTAATTCCAATATAGCAAAAAACTGAAAACATTTTCGAATAATAAATTGCATATCATAAACTAACATTAATCATATATTATAAATATTTATGGGATGGTCTTTCTATTCAGTGCGATTGTCCTAAAAACAAAAAACAGTTGTATTATACAACAAGCCACAGGCTTTCCATCATCTTTGTAATTCTTGAAACAGTTAGGGTATAGACCAATAAAATTCAATTTAAATTATCATAGAATATGGACTATTATTCGACTGCTAGATGCTTTCTATTCGGGAAATGTCATTTTACAATGATTGAACAAGTACTTGTGAAGTTTTTGGTGTACGTTGTTTTTTAAGAATTCGAATTTTTGGGAGCAAGTGTCACAAATTAACTCAGCAACAGTCAACATTTTCTAAAAAAGTAAGTATATGTTAAGAAAAAACTACCGAGGAATTTATTGGTGTCTCCATAATTTGGGATTCATCAATCGAAAGTTTCACGTTTCAAATATATAATAACCTTTCAAAATCACAAGTTTTGATGCGATTAAATAATTTTTCATATGTAGGTACTCAATTCAACATATGATATCGGTGTTTCCCACAAAACACATCGTGATTTTGAGGTTATATTTTTTAATTTCATTAGATATATAGATGTTATGAAGAAAAAACCTGAATGTAATCTCGTAAATATCATGTAATGATTTTAATAAGTTCACTTACCTTGTATTGGTGATGCAATGCAAAAAATACACTCATTACTTATTACTTGCAATACCTCAATACCTCAGTTGGTCACAAAAATGGAAGAACTGGAACGTGTAGGAGCTGACTATACCCTGTGGATGCGTAATTTTACAGCCAACGCGAAAATTTACGTCAAGACGGATGTACATTCCAGTTGCAGGTGGATGTTCTCATAGTCCAGGGATATTCACACAATAATTTTCAGTATATCGAAGGAAAGTTTACGCTCTGAATGAAATATCATTTCTAGTGCGTATAGATACATCTTGTAGTTTAAAAATTGAACGATAGAAGTAAGATTCCCATGAATCTGAAATAATGTTCCACTCTAAGCACTGAAAATACAATGCAAATTTAAAACAATTTTCTCAGTGTGGGTAATTTTACTGCTCTGATGAAAAAAAAGCTTTTATTTCCAACAGGTTTTACACCCAATAACAGTAAATGCTATAAAATAATTATTGAGCTTCCGACTAAGAATTGCACCTATCAGAATAACTTCAAACAAAAACGAAACAAAAGAAACAAGTTTATGAAATACAGAATAGTAACTATAAACAAAACGCAGGTGGTACAACTATTACTAGTAAATACAATAATAATACCATGAGACTAAAAAACTAAAAATAACAAAAAAATAGATTTTTATAAATACAGGGTCGCTGATATGTACGGAAACGGTCGATTATCTCTTAAAGTAAGATAGCTAGCGTAAAATGTTGAGATACAAAAGTTCTAGGGTTCTTCAAACAGAGTTGCCTTTTCTCTAATGGGACACCCTGTATACTATTCCATATTTCAATTTTGCTCTAAATTCTGAACAAAATTGATACAAAACATCATTTCCTAAACTCAACCGTTTTCGAGATATCGAATTTTGAAAATAACTTGTTTCTACTCTCATTTTTATTAAAGAAAAAGCACGAAATAATGGATATTTATTATGAGTCACACAAGGTGGAGTATGTGGATATGATTACAATTTAATTATAATTTTTTTACAGAAAATAAAAAAAGCATATTTGTTCAGGGTTGATAAAGATGCATGAAACGATAAAATGCATTTTTTAATAAATGTCTAGGATATTTGAAATTATATAAAACAATAGTTATGCCAGGAGAAAAAGAGAGAAAATGAGTTTTAATACACAACAAATTTTTTCTTTGGACTTCTACTTAATAAGGTGCTCAAATTGTTTACCATTTACCTCCTGACAGTAATGAACTCGCTGAACAAAATTTTGTAGTGAATCTAAAACCATATGAGGAGGAATGGTAGAAATTTCATGCCTTATTCTTTCTTGCAACTCTTCGATATTTGGCGGCCATTTTTGTAGACTACATTTTTTATGTGACCCATAAAAAAGTCAAGTGGGGTCATATCGGGAGACCTAGCTGGCCATTCAATTGCTCCCCTGCGCCCAATCCATTTATCAGGAAAAGTTTCATCTAGATATGCCCGTACCACACGTCCAAAATGTGGAGGAGCCCCATCTTCTTGAAACCATATTTTTTCTCGAAAACTGTTGCATTTAGGAAGTGATGTGCTGAATAAATTTTGTTCAGAATTTTGAGAAAAATTGAAATGTGAAATAATATACAGGGTGTCCCATTAGAGAAAAATCAACTTTGTTTCGTCCTAACTCTTTGACTGACCCTGTATACTCAATTTTTCGTTAATATTATAGATTTTGAGAAACCCTAGAACTTTTGTATCTCAACATTTTTCGCTAGCTATCTTACTTTAGGAAATAATCAACCGTTTCTATACATATCAGCGACCCTGTATATGATCCCCTATATACAGAGTGACTCACGGTCGATGGTAGGTTACACGTTTCTGGAAAACGCAGCGCAGGAATTTCTGAAAATTTCGCATTTCACCTTTTCTTACCCGTTCTACCGATCTCAAATATTTTCAAAATTGCGACGTTGCCGCTTCTATCAAAAAGTCCCAGCAACATTATAATTTCAAATAGATCACCCCGTATATTGACGCATTTTTGGAATTTCCATTTTATCATAATACTTTTTTGTTACCTATACCTATCTCTATCGGTTTTCGAAATAAAAAATTATTTAGTAAAGAACAGTCGTTGCCGACCGATGAGGAAGCCTTTACTCCCAAATACACCCACTTAGCCGTGTATATGGGAGTAAAGGGATCATCATCGGTCGGCAACGACTGTTCGTTACTAAACGATATCCCAAAGAATTCTGTTTTCTTCAAAAATTTATTTGTTTTAAATATGGTCCAAAATTACCCCTAATTGAACTTAAGGTTCATATAAACCCATGAAACATTTAACGGCAATATTAAAAATTCTGAAAAAAATTCGAGTTATTTTGGCCTTCAAATTGAATAATTAGAAAGATGTAGAAGAAATTCTGATGAACAGTTTTTGAGGAAAAAATAAAAACCTAATTTTTAGAGGTTTTTTAAGTTTTCCCAAAAACTATTCACCAGATTCCATTTCAAATATCATGACATATCAATGTCAAAGTAAAAGACAATCACGATTTTTTTCAGAATTTTCAACTACAATGTTCCCTCACAATTTAAAGAAATTCTAAAAATCTTGTTATAAAATCAAAGATAGTTGAGAAGAATCGCTTTTTCAAGTGATATTTATATGAAATTTTGAAAACTGAACATTGAGGAAATATTCATTCACTATTTTTCAGACTTAAAATCAAACGATTTATATTTTTAATAATGATTTTCAAAACCTCGGACAAAAAACGGTATATCGCTCCAGTGATTCCCCTGTGGTACATGAACGAATACACAAAAATAGTTCTGCTACTGTCCACAAGGTATTGCACAGAATTATTGTCACTATCATGTTTACTGTACAGCGTTGCCAATAGTTCTATAGAGCGGTAACCGATGTAATTTGTTTAATTTTTCGAAAATGAAATTTACGTCGATAGGGGTTTGTCAGTTCATCAGTTGGATATTGGACACAATTGAAGAAGTATGTAAGTAATAAGTTTTATGTTTTGCGATTTAAAATATCAGTTTTGGAAATAAAACAGGATGCAAAACAGAATTGAAAAATAATAATAATAATCATAATAGCGTCTTTATTGTCCATTCCAGTTGTTTTCAAATAACATTATATTATATACATAAAAAATAACGGCATAATAGGCAGAGTTCATCTCACGAAGTTGAAAAATATTGATAAAAATAAATTATAGTGAGTTGTTCTTATTAGCTGGTCTTATTGAATTTTATCAACAATATTGTTATTTGTGCTAAAAGCAAATCGAATCTAAGAAAGATCAAGGACTGACTATATCTATAACAAACCCATGGACACTGCAACCCCGAATATCAGAAAAACAAACGAAATGAATACAATAAATAATATACAGGTGAACTGGAAAAAAGGGGCAATACCAAAGATTCCCAACATCTCCTCCCACATGAAAACCGACGGCACAGGCATCATCAATAAACCAAAATCTAAGAAAAAGAATGAACCAGCTTTAAAGAAAATGGAAACACTAAAAACGATTGAAAAGATAAACCCTCGGGGGTTAAGTTCAAAAAACGAGGTCTCCACCCAATACAAATTTCCTGAAATTTTCAGATAGGACAAAGCAAGGAACACTGAATTCGAATAATAGTATCCGAGGTCTCCACTCAATAAAAACCAGAGGCACTGCAACTCTCACCAAATTTACGGACTCAGCAGAGGCCACTGAATTCGAATAACGAGGTCACCAAGGTCTCCACTTAACAAAATTATGGAGGCACTGTAAATTCCACCATATTCACAGACAGGACTCAACCGATCTTGAAAAATTATTTCCTAGAGGTTTTCACCCAACAAAAAACTAGAGGCCCTGTTAGTTTCACTAAATTCTCTGACAAGGCTCTGTAGATGTCGCTAATCAATGAGGCCCGCGAAGTCTACATTCACAAAAAAAACGGAGAAAAACTGAATTATTTTGTAGACCACTGAACAATAACCCTATACGAAGAGCTGGAAAAGAGAAGAAAAGAAAGAACGAAGAACCTTGAAAACGAATTCAATGGCATCTGAAGAGTATTGTCCGTGAATTTGGTGAAAGGTGCAGTGCTTCCGGTTTTGGTTGGATGCAGAACTCGGGGCCCTCATTATTCAGTTTCAATGTCCCTTGCTGTGTTCTGTTAATAAATTTCAGAAAATTTGTTGCGCGCTCCCTCAGATTTGTCTTGGATAGAGACCTTATTGTTCAACTCCACACCCCGTACTGAGTTATGTGTGCAAGATCAAAAAATATAATAGGAAAGTTTGAACCGAAATTATTATAATTATTATTAAAAAAGAAATGGGATGTTTTCCACCATCATGTATCATGACTTTGTATGTGTCTCATCAATGTTGACTTTTTACTATAAACCTTATGTTTAATGTCTTGATAAAGAAAATAAACATTTCCGAAAGCTCGACCAAATAACAGTATTTTGACTGCATCCTCAAGATCCATCCGCAATTTTCCTTAACTAGTCAGTCAAGACTACCCTTCGCCTTATACATAATAATAATAATATAATAATAATAATATAATAAGAATAGCTTTATTGCCCAACAGTTTAACCCATTTACAGGACAATATGAGTTGAAATTCATTATATCATTTACATACATTTAACAATTTTACCAATACTGAAAAAAACCAAATCATTATTCTAAGTCTAAGAACACAAGATTAATCTTATTCTATATGTACTCTAGCTAATTTTACTATTTTAGCAACAGAAGCAAAGTTAATATCGCAATAGTTCGATATTCTGTTGAAATTTTGGCACATGGCATAAATTAGTGCTTTGAACAATATGTTCGTTCTGGCTATCGGAAGTCTAAAGGTATCTATATGTCTTGCATGAAAAGTAGGTACATTAAAGTTGATTTGTTCAAGTATTTCAATACTATTGATTTTGCTGTGTAATAGTTTATGCAAAAAAGCAATGGATGCACATTTTCGTCGTAATTCAATACTGGAAAATTGTAACCTGTCACATAAAATACTATATTCAATATCTCGGTCTGGATAAACTCCATCAATTTTAAATGATAACCACTTTAAAAATTTTCGTTGAACTTTTTCAACAATGTTAATATGGACACTGTAATACGGTGACCAAATTATAGATGCATAATCCCATTTAGAGCGAACAAATGAACAGTATAAGTTTTCAGTGTATGAACATTTGTAAAATTTCTACAATTTCTTACGATAAAGCCATAGGTTTTCATTGCTTCAGATGCCTTAAGACATATGTGATTTTTGAAGGTTAACTTCGAGACCAAGATTACCCCTAAATCTTTTACAGATTCACATCTTATCAGGTCGGATTGCTCGATGTTGTAGGGAAAGTAGATAGTAGACATCTTTCTAGTGTAGCTAACAACCTTACATTTACTAGCATCCAAGTGCAGTCGATTAACTACACACCAAGATTGAACTAGTTCAAGTTGTTCCTGCATCATTCATATCACCAATTGTTGGAAATATTTTCAGTAGTGGTCCTAGGTTTGAACCTTGGGGGACCCCGGATGTAGCATGATATGCATCAGATATGAATCCATTGTAGCTCACATGGTTTTACAAAAGCTCCAGAGGAATCTTTTACTAAAAAGGAGGGAATATCATCTGGACCAGCAGTCATTTTATCTTTGGCGGAAATGCGTGGTTGTCAAGTTGTCCACTTTAGTTTAGCTGAAATCAGTTATGAAAAAAAGGTTACCATGGTAACCGTTGTTAGGGTGAAGAGTAAACAAAAATGCTATTCCCGTTCTGCGGAAATGCATAGTTGCCAAGTTGGACCAGTTATAGTTTAACTGAAATCAGTTATGGAATAACTGTTGCCATAGAAACCGTTGCTATGACCACAAGTAAACAAAAACCCGATTCCCATGGTGCGGAAATACATGGTTGACAAATTGTCTGCTTTTCTTTAAATGATATTTGTTATGCAAAAAATTTAGCCATGATAGTCGGTATGGTGAAAATGCCATTCCTGTTTATCGGAAATGAGAGATTGCCAAGTTGGGCAAGTTATGGTTTAGCAGCAATTGGTTATGGAAGAAGTGTGACAACCATTGCTATGATCACGAGTACAGAAAACCCCAATTTCTGTGGTGCCGAAATGCATGGTTGCCAAATTATTGCTGTTACCAAGTTAGGGGTGCTTGAAAAAGATTTATGGAAATAACTGTTAAATAATATCAAAATTAATACTTATTCATCTGAAGGCGCATCCTTCAAAAAGATTATTTATATAAGTATTTACATTTGTCAATCTTACTTTGATCACAAATGAGCAAAGCAATGTCGGCCGGATCCGCTCGATTCGCTCGCGTGTCTTGTGATATAGTCCTAATATCTCAAATTACTGTATGGGTTCAAAATGAATTCAACATTTGACCGAATTATAAATAGATTATTCTCCACCGTGAACATCGTCTCTTCCGAAACAATTTCAACATCAAGGTTAAGTTTAGTTAGTTCAGGACAGTTAATATTGGGAAAGAGTTTTTTTATTACCTGGAGGAAATTGACAAAGTAGTAACATGAACGAAATTGCGTCCGGTCGACATTTCGCAAATCCGCGCGCGCGGATTTGCGAAATGTCGGCCGGACGCGCTCGCTTTGCTCGCGTTTGGTGTGTTCTGAATATGATATTTTGAATTAAGCTGTTATTTTACAGTGAATGAATTCTTGATCTATTCCTAAATCAACGACCCGCAATATGGTTCAATGTCCAGCATGGCTTTAGCCGAGAAAGTAGTTGTTTTCTGTTAGATATTACGAAAAAATAGCTTTATTTAATTTGAACTATCTGAATGAGAATACGAATTTTCAGTTTCGGAATTTTTTAAGTTAAAGGGTTTTTTCACAATATATATCAGATGTAGATGTCCAGCGTGGCCTCAGTCAGGGAAATAATTGTTTCCTGTTACATATTACAAAAAATAGATTGATTTTTATCGTAGGTTGTTCCCATTTCCAGTGGAGTGAGTCATGGTTTTTTATATTGAGAATGTTTCCCCTTTCAAGTTTCAATTTAATTTCTAGTTGATAATTTGGCAACCGCGCACTTTTCCAAAACGGAAATCGGGGTTTTTTTCACTAATCCTAGCAACAATTTTCCCACGGCATCAACTTTTTCTTAACTGATTTGAGCTAAAATAAAGCAGAAAATTTGGCAACCACGCATTTCCGCACCATGGAAATTGGGTTTTTGTTTACTTGTGATCAAAGAAACTGTTGTTATGGCAACACTTTTTCCGTAACTGATTTCAGCTAAACTATAACTGGTCCAACTTGGCAACTATGCATTTCCTCAAAACGGAAATAGCATTTTTGTTTACTCTTTACCCTAACAACGGTTACCATGGTAACCTTTTTTCTGTAACTGATTTCAGCTAAACTTAAGTGGACAACTTGGCAACCACGCATTTCCGCACCATAGGAATCGGTTTTCTGTATTCTTGTTACCATAGCAACGGTTGCAAAGGCAACGGTTTTTCTATAACTGATTTCAGCTAAACGAAAGTTGACCCTTATCTTTAACTCTTTTTATAGCTACTTCAATTTCTTTTTCACTGACTGGGTATAAATAAATGTTTTCATTGTGTAACACATCGGAAGTATTAATATTATTTCCATTATATGGTGAGTAGACGCTGTTAAAATAATCTCCAAATACATTGACAATATCCTGTGCAGCAGAGAAAACATTATCATGATATATCATTTGACCAGGGATCCCGGACGATCTATTTTTTGAGAAATAATTTTATATAAATATATAATAAAAATATAACTAAATATGATCTCAAAGGTGCGATTTAGTGCCTTCTTGTTCATAAAACAGAACGTAAGCCTCTCCGCTCACGAGGGATCTGGATGAAATAGGGGATATGCGAGAATCATTATATTCGTGCCACGTGCCCGCATACGGATGCCTACAGTAGGCAGTGTAATGCCCGCTGTAGGTAGTCCCACTATGATTTGATAATGCGTACAGACTGTAGCGGAAAGGGGCTACATTGTCTGCCGCATAATTACTCATATCCAAGCCCTCTAACGGAAAATCGATGATTACATTCAATTTTCCTCTGAATCGATCCATCGAAGAAAACCTTTTTAAATGTATCACTAAAATTTTGGAGAACTTGTAAATTGATAGGGATTTGGTACACTTCCTTTTCTTTTTGCATTTAGCACAAGTTAGCTTCTCGTCGCCATCCAACGTTTCTTCCCTCGTAAACGAATCTAAACACTGCGATAATCTCAGTTGGCCTGTTCGTTGCGGTATTGGTAGTGATAGGTCCCAGAACGGATCGAAGGTGACAGAACAGTGCCCGCAATACGTACATTTCAATGTGGACTTTAGCTGGCCAACGAAATTATCAATGATTTTGGAATTGTCCATTCTTAAATACTTCGACCAAGATTCTTGTGCCTTCTCACCGTCACTTAACTTTTCGTCTATCTCCGTCAGAATGGGTTTTGGCTTCTCCGTTATTCTGTTCACATCTTCGTGAAGACCCTCCAGAAGGTATCGCAAGAACTCCTGGGCATCTTGCTGGGAGTAACCAATGAAACGAGGTGCGAATCTTTGTATTCGACTCTTCAAAGAGACTGTATTTACCACTCGATCAGAAGAATCTTCTGACCATAGCTCCTTTATCACCTCTGCGAAGGCATTGATTAATGCTCCCTTCATACTATAGATACTTGTGTTTATGTCTCTTGTATAGGCATCCTTCCTCAAATACTGTAATAACCATCTCGTGTTTGATAAACATTGGATAACACTGTTCATAAAACAGGTGCTTCCAATGTTTTTCAACCCATTGAGGCCTAGTGTTTTAACAGTACCGTGTACCACAGGCCTGAAGGTGTTGTAGCTGTTTGAGCTGCGTTCGCCACTGCTATCATCTTCTGAGTAGACTCTAATACTATGATTGTCCTTGTCACTGGAGCGGCGAGGTAAAGAACTTGAGTTAAGACTGCTGGATAGTGAGTTGGATGGAGATATAGTTGATCTTGTGAGTTTCGGAGAAGTCGGCAAATCAACTTTTGTTTTGGTTGTGCTATGTACGCCATCCCTGACGGCGCTTGAGATGCGTTTATCGAATCTATTTATATTCGAGTCTTCAGAACGGTGGTTGCCTCTGTCAATGGAGATGCAAGATAATGAAGTCGATTTGAAACTGCTAGATTTTGGAGAAAACTTGTTATAACTGTAGCGTTCATGTGGATATAGCAATATTTCATCGAAAGATCTAGACGCTGGTATAGTTCCAAGGATTGATGCAGCATTTCCACGTTGGATGGCTATACTTATTCTCTGAATTAAAAATTTGGTAGCTCTTGGATCTTGTGTTTCTTTTTCCAATTTTTTGCCAATTTGTTGAATGAAATCGAGAGATTGGGGAGCAAAGACGCCAAAAGTTTCTGCTGCTACAGGAAAAAAAAATAGCTATCTGTCAATGTTCTATATTTATTACGTTTCACTTTTTCTCTTGCAATGGCGGCAGCACCAGCTGATTTCGCTGTAGATGGTAAATGAGAGGGAGCTAGTGTGTCAGCACATGTGAAATCCCACACAGCAAGTTTTCCATATCTCCAGGGGATTAATGTCATGCCATCTGGTCGTTTGCCATCATCTCTACTTATTCCCGGTGGCTCTAAGATTAACGGAATACCAGCCGAGATCAAAGCTCTCTTCAATAAATCGTTGACTTGATGATGCCTGGAAAAGCGACCTGCACTCTTTTTACAACTCAGTCCGTGAACTCCGTTGGCTTCAACATTAGCACCACATACACATTTATGAGGAGCACACATCGATAAGCCAAGTCTCAAAGCGACTGCTATCCTGAATGTTTCATCATCTAATAGTGTTCCTAGTGAAGCTACTGGTAGAGTATTAAGCCAAGCTCCAGATTCCTTCACAGATACAGCATTGATTCGTGCCTTTTCTGTAATTGATGAAGCCAGATCAACCATTTTCTGTGAAGCAATTTGAAGTAACGGGTTATCCCAAGATTTCTGAATGGATTTCTCTTCACCTCGTAGTTTGCAATTAGTTTTGGAACACCACAGTGATTCAGCTTCAACAAACAAGAGGTCAGGAATGTTCGAGAATGAAGCTGGCAGGACAGCTTGAATCAATTTGGATACACTCGAAAAATAAGATAAAAAAGTGGGCAATGCCAAAGAAGATGCTGAACGTAGTCCAAGTCCACCAAAGCTAACTGGGAGTATTGCTTGATTCCAGGATGGTTCCATAAGTTTAATAGTGATAATATTTTCTGTGATATCCCGTTGTAGGTTATCGAATGTTTCTAGGTCTTCAGAAATTTTCCAAGTTGGACAACATCTCAATATATACAATAATTTAGGTAGGGATAGGCAGTTCTTAAGCAAGAAGAAAGCAACATGTACTGGTAGCTTCTCTAATCTACTCGACATTATTTTGAGTGAAGTCATTTTATCCTGTAGACATTCAGACAGTTTGTTCATAGTTAATACCAAGTAGAGATGCCTCAGATTTATTGGTTATCTTAATACCTGGCGCCAATCGTCGGAATTCAATGAATGAATCTTCATCTATTTTAGAAAGATATATCAGTTCGCATTTCTCAAAATTCAGTTCAAGGCCGATTTCTTTAGACTTATGGATAATGCTCTTGAAATTGTCCATGACAGAAGCTATATCACCTGCGATTGACCCATCATCTAGATACCAGCAGTTAAATTCACAGGATATAGTTCTGATAAGATCATGAATTGACAGACAAAATAAAGCAGGTCCTAAAGGATCAACTTGCTGTATTCCTCTCTCAGACGATATAATATATTCCCCAAAATTCAGAATGCTAGGTGATTGATAACACTGGTTCAAAAACGGGAACAATTTTGGCACCAAATTGATTATATTCTGCAGCATAATTTTTCTCTCAATCATGTTGAAGGCATTTTTATAGTCCAGTTTGAGGAATACTCTGTGTTCGGGATTTGGGTGTTGGTTGATGAATAAGCGTGCTGAATGTACAACGGCCTCGCATCCGCTAGAAGAACCAAATCCAAATTGTGATGGACGGAAGTAATTTCCAAGATTTTCTCTTTCCACCACACAGCAAAGCTTAGCAACTAATCGACGATAAAAACTACCAACTGCAATTGGTCGGATTCCTCCATCTCGTTTTTTAAGAGCACATAGCGAAGCACCGTATATGATTGGACGTATTTCCGAGGGAACATTACCAATCAACATTAAATTGCATAGTTTTGTCAAAGAGTTCAAGAGTTTTTCCTCAGCAGATCCTGAACTGTAGCTAAGAAGATCCTGTATATGACTTGGTCTAATAGCGTCAAGACCGCCAGCAGAACCGGTTCGAAAAGACTTCACTGCCAGTAACACATCATTCCTAGAAACTTGTAGTGGAGGAGTGTCAGGTTTCATCATTAGAAATTCGGATGTTAATAAATTGCTTTTTGGGTGCTTCAACTGTAGAACTGCATGAGTCGAATGATCATACGGAGCCAAAGTATCAGAAGATGATAATAATCTAATCGCAGAGGATAAGTCACCATCTGCAACTTTGTTGATAACTCGTTTTGAAATGTCTATAATACGGTATTTATTAGGAATTGTTTCGGTGATATTTTTGCTGATGAACGAATCGGTAGTTTTATTGATATTGAGCTTGATGACTTTTGTCAATGGCAGTTTGGGATTACAATCACTTGAAGATGGAATGGAAAATATATTATATGCGAAAAGAAGCAAGTTCTTCCAGGAAATATAGGTATTGGATTCTATACAATTCTCGATTGCATCACTTAGAGCAGATGCTGATGCATGTCTAGCAGCCGTATGCATAGTCAATTCCAGCGACTCGCCGGAGTTTCGCCGCTCGCTACACAAGAACTATAATGCACAGTCGAGCTCCAAAAAAGTGGTACATCGCTAGCGTTTCGCCAAAATGTGACTTATCGCGTTGTTGTCACTTTTTTGGAACTCGACTTGCATTATAATCCTTGTGTAGCGAACGGCGATACTCTGGCGAGTCGCTGGCGATTGACTATGCATACGGCTGTAGCTGTTTTTGGAATTCTATGGACTATATGTTCAGTACGTTTCAAATTCGTTAAGAGTTTCACAAAGGATGTAGCATCTTCAATGCCATTTTGGACAGATTCAGATCCTTTTTGTGAACTGATTATTGATTTCGAAACAGAAGCATTTTTGTGAATCTTGCTTGTATGGATTTTCAAACCATGCACGGTCTTGAAAGATTTACTGCATTGCACACAATCAATCGATAATTTTTGGATGTCTGGCATGAGACAGGAAGTACATCAGACCTTTTTATCAATTATCGATATTTAAGATTTCACTCGTTTCTCTCGAATTTTCGAATTCCAAAATTTTTCTTCCAATCGGTGTCAGAATGGCAGTTAATGAGTATAAACTTCAAATAATCACTTTTTCTAAAAAATATCCAACCAAAGTAGAATTTCAATGATTTTGATGTCCTCCAGGTTCTTGAGACTCACAGGTTTAACTTAAAAAAATCCTCAGCGATGTATAAAGGTAAATTGTTGATAAAAATGATAAAATATGTAGAGCAATAAATATAAAATGTCACTGTCAGCGATTACAGAAAGTTTGTATTATTTGTCATGGCAACCACGTATCCAAATAACAACGGAGAACTTAATATCATCTTGCTACTAATATGAATGCCAGTCTGACAGACTTCATGTCTATCAGGCATTATCTACAACTATTGAAGAATTCACTACAATGGAACTTTTTTTACTTTGTTGTTTCGTGAAATTATCCCAATAAATACTACTCGTGCTCACAATACTATTGATAATTCTGTCAGAAATCTTAAACTCGATCAAATTGCTTTGAGGTAACACCACGAGTCCTTTGATCCCGTTGATTTCTGACAGAATTACTATCGATAGTATTGCGAGCACCCGTGATATTACCCTCGATAATAAAATTACAGCTCTTTCTGTATTTGCGCTTATTAAAGTCTAACAAGTTAATTCTGTTATGAGTAATAAAAAATTAGGCGAGAGCTGACATGTAAAAACTAACCATAGCACTGCAATGATTCAGTGGCCGAGTCGCGTCGTTCCCACAACCAATTTTCTAGATCTCCCAAGAACACCCATACAAGTGGAATGACTAGTTCAATATAAGATTCTCCGGGCTTCACTTGCTATCTCTCTCGGCGAATGATGAATATACGTAGTCTCTAAAGCAAAGGTTGAAAGAGTACAGATCTAAAACAAGATTGGCCACCTTAATTAGTCTCAACTAATAAATGTCTTTATAGATCGGGAAGATAACAAGCATTATTTTTTACCTCTGTCAAACAATGGTCAGATAGTATAACATTTCAACCCACCAAGATTGTTTCTTCCATTGGCGTGAAGCGAAAGGGGGACGGAATTCTCACGTTGATACAGGCGAAACAAAAAAGTCAGAGTGAAAAAAAAAACGAATAATTACACACAGATTATATAATTTTCACTCATTTTTTCGCGCGTAATCCCAGTATCAAATCAGCATAAATCTTGATCTATGATAACAATAATAATGATATTTATTCCTTGACTTAATCATACAAACTGATATAGGAATCGTCAAGAAATTGAATAAAGTATATGTACAAAACACACACAAAACATCTACGTATTAAAAAATTAATATACTTTGAGAACATTTTTTACAGTTTCCTTTAAAGAAATATTTTTACAGAATGAAAACATTCTTCCAGCAAATATTCTTTAACTTTCTCTTCGAAACCTTTGAAAGCTGATATTTCCTTAATGTTGAAGGCAGGCAATTGAAGAACTTTGATCCAGCTGCAAAAGGCGGCAATTGAAATATTTTAGTTCTGTTGTTTTACTCTCAGTAATTTACCGCTGGTTATAATGATTTCCTTTACAGACATTGTGTATTCTGAGCCGCTTTCCAATCACACCAATCAATAGAGCATAAAATGAGTGATTTTTTTAACAGTTCATAATATATTATGTTATAAATATTTAATCAAACTACTCAACACTAATTTCGTCGCAACCATATATTTTGCTCCTGTTAAAATCTGAATAACTTTTTTCTGCTTTGATCAATTTGAATTATGTTGACACTGTTCGCTAGCCCAATCCTACAGCTATAATCTCGTACATCTTCAAAACTTGAGGTTCTTCACATAAAATCGCTACAGGGTGTTATCTAAAACTGCATTTTCAAAAGGATGCCATGGAGAAAATCTATTATATTTCAAATTTGACAACACAGGCATGGAGATGATCTCAATACCTTGAGAAATTTTCCGAATTATCTTCTTATCTCTTTTATTGACAGGGTGATTTCAATAAATGAGCTTTTTGGTGTTGCAGTCATATTGTTTTCCCTCGTCAACCAATTTTCACAATCTCAGGCTCATTTTGAAGCAGGAACTTCAGATGAAGAGTTATTCCACCCCACACAGTCAGTCTCCTACCTCCTAAAGCCACCCTTGCCTCCATATTCCATTCCAAAAACATTCCATTTCTCCTTCTCCATGCCAACACACGCCCATCCTTTCGAAACAAGTTGAATCTACTCTCATCCGTAAACATATATCTATTCCACTCATTCCCCAGTTTTGATGTCTTTCCCCCCACAATCGCCTTGCTGCTCGATGAACAGGTCTAATTAAGGGGCGGGCTGCTCTTCTCCTAGCGTCTTATCCAAGATCGTGGATCCGGCGCGCGGCGTTTGATTGTCTGACTTGAAACCTGAATTCCAGCAGCATCGATCAATTCACGATAAATTTTGAGGGCGGTGGAAGTGTAGTACAAATCTTCCCATAAGGCGGTCTTGAACGGGCGTTATTGTTACTCTTGTTCCCCTTCTTGGCCCCCTATATCGGTACTGAATATCCGCAGCTTAAGTTCGGAGGTGAGCCCTTCTAACTGTTGTTCCAGGCAGATTGGAAATTTGGAGGGTAGATAATCCTTATGCAGCTGGTCTGGTGTTAGATACGGTATCGATGTTAGCAATTTTTCTTCACGCGAATTGAAATTGATTACTAACCTGGCTTGTCAGTCACTTATTGTGAGTCTTGTTACGTTGGTCATGCATTTCAGGAGGACGATCGATGGGGTGATTTTTTTTTTCAAAAACATGCCGTTTCAATTGGGTTTTCTTACACACAATTCTTGACTACTGAAAGCACGAAAGATCTGGAAGTATCCAGAATGGATGATCCTTCCGAAAACAAGTTGATTTTCATTTAATTCTCCTCCCAATCGGGATTTCGACGGTGTTTCGGATTTGGGTCACATTTGAGGAAACTCCTAGATCGTTAATCCTCATTTTGAGTCAATTCTGATGTTCATATCTCTTCATCTGAAGTATCAGTTTCGAAAAGAGCCTGAGATTTTGGAAATCGGTTGACGAGGAAAAAAGTTATGACTACAAAACCAAAAAGTAAAATTTTTTGAGATCACCCTGTAAAAAGAGAGATGAGAAGACAATTCGAAAAATATTTCAAGGTAATGAGATCATCTCCATGCCTCTGTTGTCAAATTTGAAAAAAAAATTATTTCTTTATTTGGGATCTTTTTGAAAATTCCGAAATTTTGCATGGTTTTAGATAACACCCTGTAGCGATTTTAGGTGGAGAACCCCATGTTTTGAAGACGTACGAGATTATAGATGAAGGACTGGGCTAGCGAATAGGGTAAACAGAATTCAAATTGTTTGAATCAGAAGAAAACAGGTGCAAAATTTTGGGGTGCGACGAAATTAGTGTTGAGTAGTTTACAAAAAAATGTGTTTTATGTTTCGGTTATGAAATAGATACTAATACAGCAATCTAGTTGCTTCAATGAAAAAAGTTATAGAGAAATGAAGTGGGAACAGAATGATCGGATCATTAGTAACGGAGAAAAACCAGAAAAACTAGAAAAGTTTGAAATTTTTTCAAAAATGTATAACTCCGCTATTCTTTGGATTGGAGGATTGGCCCTCATCATTGAAGTACTAAATCATGCGTACATTATTTGTGCACAAAATAGGCGCTGGGGTGCTATTAGTTTTGGCACCATTGCAATTTGTTTTTTGCACTATCTTGCAGCGTGTCTGGATGCTCTACTGATAGCCCGATTTTAATTTCTCACACAAATATTGAAAGTAGAATTATAGTACCACAAAACGTATATTCTCATTTTGCGCTAAAATGCTGCGAAATGGATTAAAAATGCTTACAAAACTTAATCAAAACGGCCGAGCCATCGTAAGTTGTTGACTATTAGGAGAGACCGGCAAATGAGGGGAATTCTCCCTCATCTCCTGATCTCTCCTGCTATTCGACCACTCACG
The DNA here is from genome assembly GCA_944452925.2 of Chrysolina oricalcia. Classification (NCBI taxonomy): domain Eukaryota; kingdom Metazoa; phylum Arthropoda; class Insecta; order Coleoptera; family Chrysomelidae; genus Chrysolina; species Chrysolina oricalcia. Next base: position 55,693,200 of record OX101825.2, read on the forward strand.
CAGGCTCGGTCATTTTCAGTCATGTTTGCAAGCATTTTTCACTCATTTCGCAGCATTGTAGCGCAATATGAGAATATACCTTTTTTGGTACTATACTTCTACTTTCAAAATCTGTTTGAGAAATTGAAATCGGACTATCCCGACACGCCGCAAGATAGTGCAAAAAAATCAATATACAATTGTACCAAAACTAATAGTCTGACAGCGCCTGTTTTGTGCGCACATGAAATACACATGATTTAATACTTTCATAACAAGGGCGAACCCTACAATTTGAAAAATAGAATGGAATGGAATGGAATGGAATGGAATGGAATGGAATGGAATGGAATGGAATGGAATGGAATGGAATGGAATGGAATGGAATGGAATGGAATGGAATGGAATGGAATGGAATGGAATGGAATGGAATGGAATGGAATGGAATGGAATGGAATGGAATGGAATGGAATGGAATGGAATGGAATGGAATGGAATGGAATGGAATGGAATGGAATGGAATGGAATGGAATGGAATGGAATGGAATGGAATGGAATGGAATGGAATGGAATGGAATGGAATGGAATGGAATGGAATGGAATGGAATGGAATGGAATGGAATGGAATGGAATGGAATGGAATGGAATGGAATGGAATGGAATGGAATGGAATGGAATGGAATGGAATGGAATGGAATGGAATGGAATGGAATGGAATGGAATGGAATGGAATGGAATGGAATGGAATGGAATGGAATGGAATGGAATGGAATGGAATGGAATGGAATGGAATGGAATGGAATGGAATGGAATGGAATGGAATGGAATGGAATGGAATGGAATGGAATGGAATGGAATGGAATGGAATGGAATGGAATGGAATGGAATGGAATGGAATGGAATGGAATGGAATGGAATGGAATGGAATGGAATGGAATGGAATGGAATGGAATGGAATGGAATGGAATGGAATGGAATGGAATGGAATGGAATGGAATGGAATGGAATGGAATGGAATGGAATGGAATGGAATGGAATGGAATGGAATGGAATGGAATGGAATGGAATGGAATGGAATGGAATGGAATGGAATGGAATGGAATGGAATGGAATGGAATGGAATGGAATGGAATGGAATGGAATGGAATGGAATGGAATGGAATGGAATGGAATGGAATGGAATGGAATGGAATGGAATGGAATGGAATGGAATGGAATGGAATGGAATGGAATGGAATGGAATGGAATGGAATGGAATGGAATGGAATGGAATGGAATGGAATGGAATGGAATGGAATGGAATGGAATGGAATGGAATGGAATGGAATGGAATGGAATGGAATGGAATGGAATGGAATGGAATGGAATGGAATGGAATGGAATGGAATGGAATGGAATGGAATGGAATGGAATGGAATGGAATGGAATGGAATGGAATGGAATGGAATGGAATGGAATGGAATGGAATGGAATGGAATGGAATGGAATGGAATGGAATGGAATGGAATGGAATGGAATGGAATGGAATGGAATGGAATGGAATGGAATGGAATGGAATGGAATGGAATGGAATGGAATGGAATGGAATGGAATGGAATGGAATGGAATGGAATGGAATGGAATGGAATGGAATGGAATGGAATGGAATGGAATGGAATGGAATGGAATGGAATGGAAAAGAATCTGCGTATACTCAAACGAGTGTTGATGAGGGAGTATTATCATGATACAATACAATCCGTCTGTACATATTCATCAATCTCATAATTGAGAAACTCAATCGGATGTGAATCATCACATCCCATATACAATGATTCACGCATTTCCCAGAATGAACGATGATAATCTACAACTCTCGCTGAATCATGCTGTTCAATAAATGAAATATAAATGTTTAGTGAATAAAATAGTGAGGAAAATGTTTTACAATCATGGCTAAATGTTTGAAATTCAAGCAATTGCATTCATCAATTATCTTTTATGTATGGTGATGTTCTGTTCATGTTGTATGTAATTGTCTGTGGACCGTGCTGGTCGTGTTGGTAGAGCGTTCGCTTCTCAATCATAAGGGCATAAGTTTAAATCCCATCACGGTCATCGATCTCGTGCATAGCATCACACATTAAAAGGCAAGGGCTGCGTTTTTCCTTGCTCACAGAAGTATCTCCAAGACTTGGTAGGGTTGCGCCGGTTGACAGAACAAATTTTAGGATTTTTTGAGGTGGAGGGTTATTTTACAAAATATGAAAATAAGCTAGTGCACTTTATATAAGATAACACTCTGGAATGTAAAAATTTTTCGTCATTTTTAAGTACGCGATATTTTTTCACTTTCTGAAGTTTATCTGACATTTTTCAGTATTGTTTAAGGTGTCACAGGCATTGGATGTTTTCGCAGTGCAATTACCGCTGTAATTTTTCGATAACTTTATTACTCTTATGAGAAATTTTATATATGAGGGAAATATTCTTAATTACGGGATTTCCGAAAAATCTAACGAATTTAAAAAAATACTATTTACCACTGCACCAGGTAGCCAGGGCCAAGTAGTCGAGTGATTATGGCGACATGGTTTAATCACTTTGGATGCCAGTCGGCGATGGTTCAAACCAAGGCGACTGCAGTATTTTTTCTGATGGCCCAAGAAAGTGCTAGCAACGTAAAAAGGTAAGACCTCGTTAATCCTTGGCTCGCACAAGTTTCGACTTTTGAGGGCTGCCGTTCGTAAGGTGACGACAGCTGGTTAACGAAAAAATCAATTCTAACGATTTTTTAACCATTATATCACAATATTTGCTAGAGGTAATCGCTGGCATATTTACGAAACTTGTAAATTAAAATGTTGTTTTGACGGGCGACCGTGCACCGGTGCCAAACAAGTCTTCTCAAATTTCTGTACTTGGGACTATTACGGTTCATGGTTGAATTATCTGGAGAAAATGTTGAAGGATGATTTTAGTTTTTGCCACATACACCTTGGGTATTCGTTCGGTAATAATACGTAAACGACCAAGACAAATCGGGGACAAGTAGACAAAGACCATCCGCGATTTCACACTAGGAGTTAGTAACATTGCAACACTTCAATTCTCATGACATCTTTCACAGAAGCACGATGGTGTTTCCAATTAGATAGTTCCTAAAATTCAATAATACAATATATTTCTTCTGTACGCTTTTACGAAGCATGTGATATGATATGATTGGGTAGATTTATTCATGATTGAAGCTCCTCTGTGTATCATTTTTTGTCTGGATGAATTTCATTATTATTATGGCGAGAACTGATACATCAAAATTCAGAAATGTTTCTTTGTTTCAATGACATGAGCAAAGATCCAAGTGCCCAGAAACCAAGACTGAGACCAACACCCTGGAGTTAGCATTACAGTTGCTCAATATATAAGACAAAAAAAAATTTGTCGATTTGCCTACGGAGCACTCATTGGTGCTCATCGGTTGCTATAAGTTCCCTCATTCTAACTTATTGTGGCTAAGCTGCGGGCGATGCCGGACCTGAACTCTCACGTATAGCTAGCGACCAACCGCGGGAGACTGTCGATGCGCTTGCACCGAGAAGAATCTGGACGGTTCGGTGAGTCTGGGCGATTCGATGGAAAATTCTGGAGCATTCAGAGAAGTCAACGTCGGATATAAAAAGAACTACGCAGCGGACAGACGGAGAGTCAGTGAAGTGAAAGTCGAATATAAATACCTAGTTCCGTGATTGTTATGTAAATTAGAGTATTGTGTTATTGTATCATTTTATTTCGTTAAATAAATTATTTTAGAGTTAATTGGACTATAAATATACTACATTATCTACCCGCAACTCTATAAACGTCTATAAACATCTTTAGTTGAATGTAATGACATAATGATCTAGAAATAAGCTTACGAAAAATAACGATTTCGAAATGCTATAATGAATTCGTGTAATTACCTTCAGAGAGTAATAATTCAAAATGTCATTAAGTTTACCATGAAGTAAATACTCCTCAACTTGTTCGAATAGTGTTCCTACTAGAAATTTCAATAACAACTATGCATATTATGGGACCTTTCTTTTGCCTTCGTACACTTATTATTTGTAGCTTGATATGATCAGTTGCTTGATGAATTCTAAACATTTGTCTTCTTCTCATAAAATGTACCTCATGTTATGAAAATTCGAACAAGTTCGAAGGTTTTGCCGGAGACTACAAATAAATGATAAGAATAAAATCAACAAAGTCGAAGTACTCTTCTCTTCAAATATTCCGCCAAGTGGAAAATATGAGGCAAAAATCTGACAGAAAACAACTACTTCCCTGGATAATGCCACGACGGATATTGAACTACATCTGACAGATATTTGTGCATCGTTCTTCCAAGTTTTGAGTGGTGCCAATGTATCAAAAATATTTATCAATAAACTATTTATGTAAGTAACTTTTTCGTTAATATCTTGTATATAAACCACATTCTGAAATGGGGTATTCACAATAAAATGTCTTGTAGAATATTTTTATCTATACGTTTAAGATTCCTCATTGTAATGTATTTTGCAGTTTTTTTTGCCCTATTTCTCCGATAGAACAAAAAACTATGGAATGATCAGAAGTATTTGATACAGTCTCAGAGCCAGCTTTAAAACTTGTTTGGTATCTAGATATCAATATCGTATCTAATAATATACTAGAAGACTTGGTGATTCGAGTTGGTGAATCAATAACTTGCTGAAGGTTGAAAGTTTAAATATAGTGGATGAGTTCCTGGATGCTTAAATTATCCATATCTGAGAAATGTATGTTCACATCCCCTCCACATATTATCCCATCGCAGGTTACTGAAAATTGCAAAAGTGTGTTTTCAAATATGTCTATAAACTCCGAAAAACAACCGTTTGGTGGACTGTGCAATGTACCAAGATTATAAATTCGCTTATTCAACTTAATCTGAACCCAAATTTGTTCCAAATGATTATTACTTTGCGCATCCAAAATTTCACTTACCAAATTATTACACCACCACCACGAGATCCCCTATCCCTTCTCAACATTTTGTAACTTCTCACATTTACTATTTCATTTGTTATATTCTCATTCAACCTAAGTTTCCGAAATTCCTAATACATCATATTTGTTTTGTAGTCAGTGTCTTAAACTCATGAGACCATTAAATATTCTGTCTACGAACTTTATCTCAGTTTTAGCATACAGGGAGGCTCGGAAGTAAGTTCCTTCCAGGGACTCATGAAAAATGACACCCTGTATATTTTTACTTATTTGGACAGCTGTAATATTTTTCAAACTATTTGTGTATAGTTTTCCTATACCTATCTCGAATAGTTTGTTAGTTATGATAATTTATGTAATGAAATCGTTATGACATGTTATTCCTTCATTATCATCCTGAATTCAAGTCGCATAGGTGTGAAAGTACTATGGCAGAAAATAATTACTCGAATGTGGTTTTGATGGATTTATTCATCATTTATGGTCAACGTAACAAGAATATCAGTAGAACATGCGGAGAGTTTAATGAAAAGTATGGTGATTTACCTCGAATGAATTTGCGAAAATCCATTAGATTGAAGAGAAATTTTGAAATGTTTGGATCTTCTTTGTAAGCAACAAGAAACTTGCCTGGAATGAGGAAAACGCAATTAATGTTTTGGCATACTTCCACGGGAATCCTCAAGCTTCCATTTTCTCATACATCCAGAGCCGGCCTTAAGGGTGGCCAAGCGGGGCGCCGGCCCCGGGCCTCGCGCCTTTAGAGGCCTTGCGCTACCGAAGGTTTCGTTAATAAAATCATACTGAATACAATTTTTAAAAAACTTTTACACGTTATAAATTTTCTGCTACTACTGAAATTCTGATAATGCTCGCAATGCCTGATTTTCTTTAACAGGAAGGAACCAACCTCCTAAGTACGGAACTGTACTTTAGGCTCTACAACTCTCCCGCCAGTCCCGCCTATCTACATTTAGGATGATCACGTGTTAGAACACGACATGTCATTAGTTGCGTTCAGCCGTTCAACATCATAGTTTCGTATTTATGTTTAACACTCCATCGGACGGGCGGATAGATAGTTACATTAGCGGACGGGTTAAGCCTATCAGAAACAAATTTCAAATATCAAAAAGTTTATTTTTTGATTTTTTTTTCAATGAAATCTTTTCAGATTGGTTAAATTGATGCTCATTCTCATTTTCATTATATTTATTGTAGGCGATTTAACAAAAAAAATAAAAAATTGCGGATTATAAAGAAAAACACATTTATAACACATCATTTTATTTATGACATTGTTTCACATGAAAAAACTAAAATCAGCTATATTCAGCGGGTACACATGAATAAAAAAGGTATAAATAAGTAGATAAAATAAAAGACAAATAAAAAAATAAATCGACACAAAAAATTTGATGCCTTAAATTCAAAGTTGATTCCGTTCGGCGCATTCACCACAGCAGGCAGTAATGTGCTCCATGCAAAGCCAAGATTTGCAAAACTTACAGAAGTATCTTGTTTGCCGTTTTTTACAATATTTACAGTATCCTCGTTTGTTTGGAGGTGGATCCTGTGGTGGTACCATATTCACTCCTGCAAATTTAGCGGCTGTCTGTCGAATATTTCTTGGCAAATTTAACATAGTTGCTCTTTTTGCTATGTTTACTTTCACCAACTCTAACCCTAACTGTTTTAAAAATAATCTTCGATTTATTTGGGATTCAGGTTCATTATTACTTCTATGAATGATAAATGCGTTGATACCCGCTAGATTCAGCATGCCATAAAATATCACTAACGGCCATCTTCTTGTATTTCTCGCCACACTATATGACGAAATCATTTTATCAACAACATCGACCCCGCATTTGGTGGTGTTGTAGAATGTAATGATTTCAGGTTTTTGTGCATCACCCGTGCTTTTATCTATTACGCCTTCTCGATGGAAAGAAGATATCATTAGAATATTTTTATTTTTTTTAGGAATATGAGATGCTAAAGTCATATATGTTCCAAATCCAAAAACAGTCGAAGGAATAGGTCGCTTATTTTTCTCTCTAAATTCCTGTGGTATACCTTTTGCTCGGGAATTTAGTGTTCCGACAATTGTTAGTCTATGTTGTGTAAAAGCTTCTTCAGTCAGGGCAAAACTGTTGAACCACCTATCCATAGTGATATTTCGTCCCGAATTCGAAATATGTTCAAACATTCTAAGAGACACTGCTTTAGTTGAATTGTCTACCTGAAATGGCCCTTCTGGTTGCACACCAGCATAAATTTCCAATTTTGATGTATAATAAGTTCGAGCATCAACTAGTGAAAAAACTTTTATGCCGTACTTACTGGGTTTCTTAGGCATAAACATGCGGAAGGCACATCGACCGCGAAAAGGCAACATCATTTCCTCTAATGTGGCGTACTCCCCTATCGAATAATAACGCTGGCAATTGTTATTGAATATTTCAAATATTTCCCTTATGGGCGCCAATTTATCTATAGATTGCCTTTCTGCTCTCGTTGTCGTATCATCAAATCTGATGACTCTCAAAAGAAATCGGAATCTCCTTTGAGACATTGCTGCTACGAATATTTCCGATCCCATTCCATCATTACTCCAATACTCCTCCAAAATTCGTCTAGCTGCTCGTTCTTTTGACGTCAGAGCTGCATCGTTTGGATCCTGGTACTTGCATGCTATTTTTTGAATATATAAATTTGTATACCTCACAACAATATCCAAGATGTCATCAAAAAAGAGATGCCAAATATCAATAAGTTTTTTAACATTTTTTGCTTCCCGAAGAGGCCCAGGTAAATGCGTGACAATATTCTCTCTTCTTGTGCGAACATTGCGTGCACCGCCAAATTTTCTCCATTTGCGTCCATCCTTTGCATGATAATACAAACGCCGATCCTCTGTTGGCTCAGTGTCTGCATTTGTTGCTTCTATTTCATTTTGTTCCCTCTCATTATTTTCAGTTTCAGAGTCAGTGTCAGTGTCATGTTCACTAAATTCTACATGATCTGAGTCCACTATTGAACTGTCTGAATCTGCAGCTCCTTCCTCGTCAGTTGGAACATCTTTATAAAGGTTCATCAAACGTTCAATTTGCTTTTCATAGGTATCCATTTTAATTGAGCACTATAATAAAACGTTTATGTTCTCAAATTATTATAGATATAACAATATGAAAATCACTTACCATGCAACAAGAAGAAATGTTCAGTATTATTGTGCACAAATCACAGTATAAACCACGGTCCACACTGATGTATCTGTACACACAAACTAACAGAAACGGGACATGAATTATAATTGAGGGAATCCCCCAAGCACTATCGCATCTCGTACATAGATTCTAAAGTACAATAATTCAATATCTCTACCATAGATGGTGCCTAGAGTATGCTACGTAATTAAATACACATTTGAACGGGTTAAGCCTGTGAGTGCAAACACCGCTATAACGCAAAACATTGGATTCCTTTTTTAACACAATTTAGGCTGTAAACTTCATTTTAAACAGTAAAAAGGTATATAGGATACAAATATCCCAACGCCATAAATTAAAAAGTTATTGCTAATTTTCAAAACCTCATGCACTGATAGGCTTAGCCCGTCCGATGGAGTGTTTTAACAGTTCTAAATAACTGAATATTTCTTCATTTCGTGTACCTATACTCTATAGTCTATATTGACGACATTAACGTGATCGTGTTTATGTAGTCGCAGACAGATTTATTATCTTACTGATGCGAAAGAAATTGCTGAAATATTGGAAGTTAATCCTGAATTCACGCAATCAAGAAAAGAAAAAGAGATTGTTTGGCAAATGAAGGCGTTCTCGGAACATTTCGGTTTTTTATATAACATTTCAAAACTGCGACAAATTACTGATGAAGAGCTGAAAAAATGCTGTTTCGATTTGGATTTGTATCTCAGTAGTGGGGAACATCGGGATGTAGATGGAGCAGAACTATTCATCGAACTAAGAATTCTGAGAGAAGTTTTGCCACCAGAAACACTTACTGCAAATGACTTGTTGAAACGACTGAACGAAATGGGAAATCCGTTTCCCAATACTTTTATCGCATATATGGTACTAATAACAATTCCTGTTACAGTTGCTAGTGCGGAAAGGTCATTTTCTCGTCTGAAATTAATCAAGACTTACTTACGCACATCCATGTCTCAAGATCGTTTAAGTTCATTAGCCACATTATCGATAGAGTCTGATATAAGTGCGAGGCTGGAGTTTGATACCATTATAGATGAATTTTCGAAAATGAAAGCTAGGCGGGTGATTTTTTCGTAAGATCTCATTAGTCTCACATGTACGTTTCATGTTTCATTTTCACTCAGTGAAAGAATTCAAATTATTATTTTATTATGAGTTTTGTTTTGATGTTTCGTTTGAATATTCAGAGTTTTATTTTCGTTTTCGTTATTGATAGGTATATTACGTAATATACTATATATTGTTTTGTTAAGATTTTGTTACATCTTTCATATTATTTTATATAGTATCAGTTATTATATTATCAAAACATTCAAAAGTGTTTTTCCCGCCAAATAAATTATTGATTTAAATTATGTATTTTATATTTTGAACATATATTTAGTAGGCATGCCATTCGAGAGGTAGTAAGGGGAAGGTGAATAAATGAGAACATTGAGTAAGCATTTCTTCAAAGGATAAAAATATAAATTTATTAATAAATAAAATATATGAGGGCCTCGCAAAACAAGTTGGCCCCAGGCCTCGCGCTCACTAAGGCCGGCTCTGCATACATCCACATCTCTTGACTTTTTCATTTTCCTTATCTTCTCTTTGAAACTCGTGGTAAAAGACTTGAACTGAATCAGTTCATTTCCCAATTGGTTGTTTAGGTAATTATTAAATGTTTCTAGTAAGTTTTGAGCTGCTACAATTATCTCTTGTTACGAAACCAAAAACGGGTATTAACTAGTTTATATGCTCCAAGCCTATGCAGCAATGAAGTTTCAAATTGATCTATAACAGGAAGAAAACTCTGGGTTCGAAATTTTTCTGAAGGGGTCAGCACAACTTCTGGTGCTTGGATACAGTCAACAGGCTACAAACGTATGTTTATTTTGCGCTTTTCCTGTTTTTCATTCTCACACTAAATGCAATCAACCAACTCAGCAGCTTTCACCTCATTTTTTTTAAAGCTATTTCGTTTTGTTTTAAAGGACCCCGCAAACACCTTATGGGATTTGGGTCCCGGTGGATTTTTTTGAATTTTTGGTATGATCTAGTCCATGTTATTCTCAACCAATGTTACCATTGCGCCAACTCAAAAAAATGAACAGTTTTGCTGCTAGGGAGCGTTGAAATCACCCCTAGCGCAGATTAGACTATTTATTTTTGAATCCGGTAACAATATGTTCACTTGTTACATTGTTGCTAACGTTGCACAATATTCGGCTGTTTTATAAAAAAAATGTTACCCCCTCCTTCTTCCCCCCAACTCCTATTACGTAACGAAAAAGAAAATATTTCTTGGGTGCTTTTAAATGTATCGTCGAACGTTTAAATATGCCTTAATAAGGGAAATAGCAGTTTTGTATGATTATCCCCCCTCTCCCCGAAAGACACAAAATGAAAAAATTTCGGTGGATTTTTCTGAATTTTTAATACTTATGATGTAGTTCAAGTTATTTTGAATCGAAAATAATTGGGTGACAAACCCCGAAAATGAATAGTTTTGATGCTAGGGGGCGTTGAAATCTCATTTTGCTCGGAATAGACTATTTATTAATATAGGCTGAAACAATTTCTCTACGTATTGTAGTTTAGATTATGCTGAACAATTGTGTGATTTCTTATAAAAAAAAATCTGAAACCTCCCCCTTACCCCCAACCCCTATTTTAAAACACAAAAAAAATTATTCTCGACTACTTGTAAATGCTTTATCAAAATAAATGTTTTATCAAAATAAATGTTTTAATCAATTCAAATGAAGGAAATCGTACAGTTGTTTAATTTAATCTCTCCCCTCTTCCTTTGAATCCACCAATATTTTTTTGAATGGAGGAAAAGGTGAAATTGAACCACTGTACAGTTTCCCTAATTTTAGCTGATTTAAACATTTATTTTGATAAAGCATTTACAATAAATATCGTGTTTTAAAATAGGGGTTGGGGGTAAGGGGGAGGTTTCAGATTTTTTTTATAAGAAATCACACAATTGTTCAGCATAATCTAAACTACAATACGTAGAGAAATTGTTTCAGCCTATATTAATAAATAGTCTATTCTGAGCAAAATGAGATTTCAACGCCCCCTAGCATCAAAACTATTTATTTTCGGGGTTTGTCACCCAATTATTTTCGATTCAAAATAACTTGAACTACATCATATTAAAAATTCAGAAAAATCCACCGAAATTTTTTCATTTTGTGTCTTTCGGGGAGAGGGGGGATAATCATACAAAACTGCTATTTCCCTTATTAAGGCATATTTAAACGTTCGACGATACATTTAAAAGCACCCAAGAAATATTTTCTTTTTCGTTACGTAATAGGAGTTGGGGGGAAGAAGGAGGGGGGTAACATTTTTTTTTATAAAACAGCACAATATTGTGCAACGTTAGCAACAATGAAACAAGTGAACATACTGTTACCGGATTCAAAAATAAATAGTCTAATCTGCGCTAGGGGTGATTTCAACGCCCCCTAGCAGCAAAACTGTTCATTTTTTTGAGTTGGCGCAATGGTAATATTCGTTGAGAATAACATGGACTACATCATACAAAAATTCAAAAAAATCCACCGGGACCCAAATCCCATAAGGTGTTTGCGGGGTCCTTTGAAAAAATAACAATGTGGTACGGGCCCATAGGCTGCAGCCTAGGTAGCCTGTGCATAAACACGGTCCTGAATACACCTGAGTACTACTCTTTTACTAATGAAATGCAAGAATTTTGAATTTGACTTTCAATGCCCCCAAAGGTAAAGTAACCTACGCCTATGAGCATCGAGATCGCTGCCTGCAAGTCTGTCCGATTCTCCCAGCCAGCATCGGAGAGGGCCACACGTAATCATCCGTGGGCACACCTGTGTTTCAGCTCAAGGCGATCGGGGGAATAGGAAGGATCGCTGCAGTGGCGGAGCAGATACCATCTGATACTACCCCTTGCACTACCGTTCGAGCTCAGATTGGAATTTGATAAAACGAGGAATGCGGCGAAGAAGTTACTGTTACTAATTGTGCGGCTATCAATTTCGTCGTTGGGTTCCACCTGTGTTTTGTTTATATGGGTAATTAATGGGTTTAGAAGTGAATTATTTAAGTTTATTTAATGTACTCCAAATATCGTGAAATTCGTAAAACTTTCCTGGAACGGTATAAAAGATTTGAATTTTTGTTTATTCACTTCTTCAGTCGGAGACGAAATAAAACATTTGGCAAGCCTTAATCCTTAGCCTTAGCCTTAAGCCTTAGCAATAAGTCTGAGGTATTTCTTGATGTATCAGTATATTCTAGTAATTTGACAATTTTTCACTGTTCTACGATCTCTGATCACTACTACTATAAAACCGACAAACTCCGAATACAGATTCCTCACCTCATTTCGAGGTGAAGAGTTTCAATAAAAATGGCCCGCAACCCGAAACTCTATCTCCATTGTTTATAATTTCAATTTAACCCTGCAAAAGCTAGTATATCACAGAAATTAAATTTTTTATAGCATTAAATGTTAAAGTCAAAATTTTTAATAAATCAGGGAATCATGTGGACACTTGAAAGAATGAATCCCCATTTGAAAAAAATGTGTGAGTCTATTATTAAAAAAGTTTTTTGCAGTCTCCGTTTTCACAAAAAACGACGTACAAGTTTTAATAATTGACCTATAAATTGTTGGCTTCCTGGAGCCCTTCTAATATACCTACTTAAGAAGATCACACGATAAAAGTTTGTGAAAATTAATTGATTTGTTTTTTATAATTAAACTAAACTAAAGAAAAATAAAAAATCCAAAAAATGTTGTTAAATAATTTTTTTGAGGAATATTGTATTATTGCTGTTTTTACATCTACTAACGGCAGTAATTGATACTGGTTACAATTTTTTAACATTATTTGTTCATAAATTAGTTATAAACAAATATATTATTTGAGAAAAGAAATTGTTTTCATAAAGTAGTCCTGGAAAAACAATTATTAATCTTTTTCCCAAATACATTATTTGATTGTTCATAGGTAATCGTTTTTTTTATATTTACATTGTTTGAATAATTAGATATTTCATTCTCAAGAATCATAATTTGCGCTTATCAATGGGTGAACAAAAAAAAATCTTTATAAATAATTTCATTGTTTATAAAATTATTTTGATTTTGAGTAAATACAAAATAAGAATAGAACTAAATGTGCAATTTAGTGCCTTCCTCCTCATAAAAGAGAACAACGGCCTCTCCGCTCACAAGCGATTCAGATGAAATTGAGGACACTCGAGAATCATCATACTCGTGCCACGAACCAGCATATGGATGTCTACAGTAAGCTGTGTAGTGTCCGCTATTGATTGTCCCACTATGATTACACAATGCGTACAGACTGTAGTGACATGGAAGCACGTTATTTGCTGCGTATTTACTCATGTCCAATTCCTCTAAAGGAAAATCAGTGGTGAAATTCAATTTCTCTCGGAATCTTTCTTTGGGTGAAAAACGATTAAAATGAATAACTAACATTTTCGGGAATTTATGAATTGATGGATTTCGTGCACTTCCTTCTTTTGTTGCACTTCGCACATATCGGCTTCTCGTCTCCATCCAAAGTTTCTTCCTCTGTGATGGTCCTAGTTGGCCTGTTCTTTGAGGTATTGGTAGGGAAAGGTCCCAGAATGGATCGAAGGAAACTGAGCAGTGACCACAATAAGCACATTTCAGTGTAGATTTCAGCTGACCAACGGAGTTATCTACCATTTTAGAGTTTTCCATCCTTGAGTATCTTGACCATGACTCCTGCGCCTTCTCGCTGTCACTTAACTTTTCGTCTATCTCTGTCATAATGATTTTTGGCTTCTCCGTTATTCTATTCACGTCTTCATGTAGACCATCCAAAAGGTATCGTAATAACTCATGAGCATCTTGCTGGGCATAACCGATAAAACGAGATGCGAATTTCTGAATACGACTTTTCAAGGGGGCTGTATTTACAACTCGATCTGACGAATCTTCCGACCATAGTTCCTCGATTACCTTTGAAAATGCTTTGATTAAAGCTTCCTTCATACTGTATATACTTGTGTTTCTATCTCTCGTGTAGGCGTCTCCTTTTAAATACTCTAATAACCATCTGGTGTTTGACAAACACTGGATAACACAGTTCATAAAACAGGTGTTACCAATATTCCTCAAACGATTGAGACCGAGATTTTTGACAGTATTATATACAACTGGCCTCATGATGTTGAAGCTGCGATCGCCACTAATATCGTTTTCTGAGTTGTCTCTGTAGTGGTGATTGTTCCTATCCCTAGAGCGGCGTGGAATTGTTCGCGACTGCTGGATATTGAGTTGGATGGAGATATTGTAGAACTTAACAATTTGTTATGAACAAATTCTGACAAAAGTTTTATTATTTTCTTACTGAAAAAAAAAATTATAAAAACAGTCATACATAACAAAGTGGTAAAAACTTTTTTTCTGTTTTATTTATTACACTTTTTAATATTAATTTCAATTTACATATGACTGTTTTTGTAATTTTATTTAGTTTCAGGAAAAAATAAAACCGTAGCCAAAAATTGTTTATAGCGAATAATTAAGTTAATAAACAATGAAATTATTTAGAAAGAAATAATAATTTTTGTTTACATATTGAGAAGTACAAATTATTATTTTCAAGAAGGAAATAATAATAATAATAACTAATCATTTAAACAATCGAAATATAAAAAATTATTATAAATAATCAAAAAGTTTATTAAAGGAAAAAAAATCTCAAATCATTGTTTTGCAGGACAGCTTTATGGAAATAAAAATATTTTCCAAATATTTCATTTGTTTATAACTGATTTATAAACAAATGACGTTAAAAAATCTATTAATTACTGTCATTGTTAGATGTGAAAAGAGCAATAATAAAACAATCCTCAAACAAAAATAACCCTTCTCTCCAAATATTTCCACAAAGTCGAAAACATAAGGAAAAAATCTGACAGAAAACTAGTTCCCTGGCTAATGCCACGACGGATATTGAACTACATCTGACAGATATTTGTGTAACGTTCTTCCAAGAAGACTCAATTGCTAGTGCTTATTGTAGACAAACAAAAGTTTATCCTTAATCTGGCTGGGGATGACCACCTGCAGACATGTTTCGGGGTTGTTGCCTCTAGTGCAAGGGTAGGTCCGAAAACTTTGCTTTGACTTTGTCGATTTTATTCTTATCATTTCTTTGTACTCTCCGGCAAAACATTCAAACTTGTTCAAAATTTCTTAAATATTAATAGTTTTTGAGTTATTAACAAAAAACTAAATACCTTTTTTTTCATGTTATTTTGTTAATAACAATCGTAATATTTTACGGTGCGGTAAAATCCTCAAAACCCATTTTTCTAGTGTTCATTCCGAATCCAATAAGCGATCGCTCATATATTTAGGAGCTTTATCTCTATTTTTTCCGTTTTTCAACTTGTTGATCGGGATAAAACATCACACTCTGTACAAGCACCTACCCGCCACGACAGAATAAAAAGAAAAAGTTCAGCTTCCTAACGATGCCGCTTTAAATCTCAAAGATTTCGGTTCTATCTGCATCAGCATTTGCAATTTCTTACCGTTTACCGATTCCAAGCACATTTGTTTGTTTTTCTTAATTAATGGCATGTATTAGCTTTTTCTTTTTGTTATCGGTTAGAGCACCTACCATAGGCATTCCTAACTTCTTTTTTGATGAATAAACGTGTGAATCTTTGTGGAATTTCCAATTTGCTTGGTAATTGAACATTTTTATGTTGATTGAAAAGATATTCAACATTTCAGAATTTTTTGTTTTCTGAATTATCTTTTCTTGACAATATATCTCCTTGCTTAACAACCAATCAGTCTATTTCAAATTTTGAAATTCAGCCGATAGAATCTGAATTACAGTGAAAATTTCACACCTCACTTTTAGAGAGAACCAAAACATTCGTTCTTATTTAGATGCCATGGCAACTCAAAAAATTTCCGGAAATTTTTATTCTCCTGGGTACCCTGGCCGATATTAATAAGTGGAAATTTTTCTGTCAAATATTTGACAGGTGATAGTTTATATTTTGCTTTGATGTACAAATGGAATTGTATTTTTCATTTGAAATGAGATAATATTTCATATTTATGTATTTATTAAATATTTCGAATGTGTCTGAATATTTTCTTCACGATAATCGCAGAATTTGCAAATTCTGAAATCAAATTTCAGAAACACTTCAATACACCAGTTGTCTACATGTAAATCAAAGGCCCCGTGGCGAGTCGGTAAAGTGTCCGCCTCGTGGTCGTGTGGTCACTAGTTCAATTCCCAGTGGAGCAAGAACATTTTTACTTTTTTTTTGATTAATTTAAAAAAATCAAATTGAAATTTTGTTAAGTGTGTTTTACATATCAATATTTTCATACATCTTTTTTGTACTATGCATATAAATAGTTCAGGTGAACCATAGTTAGTTATTTCTTATGAATTGTTGGATATATTTTGCTGTAAAATTTTCTAACCGAATCCCCCGCACTTGGGAGATTACAAGTGAAAATATAGATTGTCGCTGTATTTTCACGGTGATAAACCCGCTTAGTTTTTGTTTTACTAGCTGTCAAGTGAAAATAATGATTTAAATTATAAACGTCAAATCTTTGTGTTTTGACTAGTTATATTTCTTAATCAATATGAGCGATCGTTGGGGACAAATGGCTATTGGTATCATAGATGAAGCAGTGGAATGAGTACTCCGTCGAATACGGCCAGAAATAAAGAATCAATTACCAGGCAATTCAACAATTTTCAAATCGATATATTGTCGTCCTAAATATAATTCGTGATATGATCAGTAACCTATAATTTTTTGGAATATCAATTCATTGGCAATCCCAATGCAAGAAAATACAACTCGTCCTGCGGACTCGTTGTATTTTCAGCTTTGGGATTGCATCATTAATATTCCAAAAAATTATCGGTAATAATCATACCACTTATTATATTACCACTGAAAATAATATGTCATTACGTATTTCCCTGGATTTCTGGGAATCTCAGCCAATTTATTTCTATTGCTTTTTTACGATTTTGTCGGACGCATCCAAGTAGGTATGTAGTTATAAAATGGCTTGCAATAATTGACAATGAAAGTGTAACTACTAGCAAATGTTGTAGGCTTGAAGACTTAGAAGACAACGAAGACATTTTCTCAGAATAATCCATATTCTGATCAACAAGTTGAAAAACGTGAAAATTAGAGAAAAGCTCCTGAAAATATGAGCGATAGCTCATTGGATTCGAAATGACTACTAAAATAATGATTTTTAACAATTTTACCGTTCGTAAAAAAATTGCGATTGTTATTAACAAAATAAGATGAAAAAAAAGATATTTTGTTTTTTACGATCAATATTTAAGAAACTTTGAGATAAGTTTCGTAAAGAGGAGGAAATTTACAACAAAAATGTCCGGACTCCCGGAACACTATCTCAATTATTTATAATTTTAATTTAACGCTGAAAATAGAGCTCCTCGAGGCGGTTACAGCACGGGTGCACCGCTGCAGATGACACTATATCACAGAATATTTTCCTCCTATACAGTGAGCACGTAAAGGTTGGAACAAATTCGTTAAACGCTTGATATGGCCATTAGGGAAAATAAGTTCAGACACGTCGATTTTATTTTTCGGTGGCGCATTTTTTGGCCTACTTATATTTTTGATGACGTCATCCCTGTTCAAGTTATGATGTCATCATAATTTTTTTCAAATGGCAATACCCTATTTTGATAATACCTTCAAAAAGAACGCATTTTTCTTTGTATGGATGTCATATTTTTTCTTATGTTACATAACCGCATGTTCGAGAAATAAAAGATATTTCATTATTCATAATAACGTTGAACTTTTGACTTGAGGTATTCCCACAAAAAAAATTTACTGGGGTTAGATCAGGAAACTCTAAAAATCCTGCGATCGAAATAATCTTCATTAAGTTCATGAATTACTTTCACTTCATATGGGTGCCACTTTTTCTTTTTTAGTCATTTTAAAACTGACGTTTGACTCATTGATTGCTCCAATGCAACTAGACACTGACTGTACGTAAATATGTTTCTGAAATTCGGATTAACAATAATAGTTAGGTATCAAATAATTGTGGTATAAATAAGTTATCGACACCATACGAAAAGCGAAAAATGACGCAAAGATATTTCAATGATTTCAGGTTATGGGGATAAGACTAGAACGCAAGCTGAGGTTTTTGACTTATTTAACTATAAATATCCCGATAGACCTATTACACGTTCGACAGCGAGCAAAGTCGAAGCAAAATTTAGAAATTTTTACAATGTAGGTGATAATTCCAGGCGTAACGGAAGATCAAGAATTGGATGTATTACTATCATTTCAAGAAAATACTCATATAAATCATGAACCTAATGAAGATGATTTCGATCGTATTCGATGATTTTTAGAATAGCCAGCTAGATTTCATGATCTAACCCCACTAGATTTTTTTTGTGGGGATCCCTTAAGTGTATATTCAATGCTCCAAAGCGATATTTATGCAGAACTCTTTTTACGACTTATAATATTTTAACCCTTGTTAGCCTATACATATATGAGTTAGCTATCTATATCTTTCTCAATAAAAGCGATTTCAAACTCAATAAAGATATTCACAATATTGATACCAGGAAAAGGAAATTTATACATACTTCTGCTGCCAAGTTCAAAACAACTAAAAATTCTCCAGATTTCATGGGCCCTAGAGTATTCAATAGTTTGCCAAGTTATATAAAATCTGTCAATAAACTGACAGACTTCAAGAAGACTTTGAAATTGTTTTTATTGAATAAATGTTTTTATACACTAAATGAATATTTTAGCCTAAAATGAGTAGTAATTTTAAAGTGAATTTTATTGTACTTTTTTTTGTGTTTTTAGGCTTTACATTGTTTCGTCCTTTGATTTTATTTTTATGACTATTCCTATACAAAACCTGTTTTTGTCATTTTAAGGAAAATAAAGAATTTGAATTTGAAATCAAAAGTTTACGTTAACAGATCGAATATTACATTACTATGAATAATGAAATATATTTTATTTCTTGAACATTCGGTTATGTAATATAAGAAAAATATGACATCTATACACAGAAAAATGCGTTCTTTTTTTAAGTATTATCAAAATAGGGTAATGCCATTTAAAAATATATATAATGACGTCATAACTCGAACAGTGATTACGTCATCAAGAATATGATTATATCAAAAAATGCGCAACTGAAAAATAAAATCGATGTGTCTGAGCTAATTTTTTCTAATGGTTATATCAAGCGTTTAACGAATTTGTTCCAACCTTTACGTGCTCACTGTATAAAATTTGTCATAAGAGGAATGCAATTATCGTTATCGAAAAATTACAGCGGAAATTTCCCTCACGTGTAAAAACGTCCATAAGAGGAATGCAATTACCGCTGGCTCACAGCGATAATTGCACTGTAGTGACGCGTTTCGCGTCACGGCAGTGCAATTATCGCATTAGATGTCAATTCAAGTGAAGTCGCGCGATTTTAATGTCAGAAGTGAGACTTCAAATGTGTCATCTACCTACAAGTGTTCATATAAGAGTGAGGTGTGAAATTTCCTACCGAATACCACTCGTGCATTGAAAATTAACCAGATAATTCTGAAAAAAACGTGTTTTTTTTATAAAAAACCGCACTCGGTTATTTTTTTCGTTGTTTCAAAAAATTGCCCTCCTCCTTCGGAGTCGGGCAATTTATGCTTTGAAACAACGCAAAAAATAAACTCGTGCAGTTTTAAAAAAAACACGTTTTTTTCAGAATTATCGGTAATTTTCAATGCACTTGTGGTATTACCGGGGGTAATACCAAAAAATTCCCTTATTCTCCGGATTTCGACCACAGACGAGGACTTTTTTAGAGTGGCTAGGTAGATCTCCTGATCTAATCCCTCCAGATTTTTTTTGTTAGGAAACCATAAGTCAAAAGTTCACGTTACCAGGCATAAGGAAATGATGCAAGTTTTAATATTTTCAAAAATAAGCTCCATACATATCTGTTACTAAAAGCCTATTATTCCTATGACGAATTCCATAAAGATACCGGTTTACCGTAGTAGTGGAGTCTTATTTTTATTGTTAAGTATTGTATATAAATATTATCAAATGTACTTTAACTTTTTTTTATACTAAATGTATTTTTACTATTAAGTACACACTATACTGAATGTTGACAAGGCCAATAGTCCCTATGTATTTGTGAATTTTAGAATTTGTTAATGTGTGAGGTCTCAGAGCTGAATAAATGTATTGTATTGTATTGTATTGTATTTATGAATAATATATCTTTTATTTCTCGAAAATACGGTTATGTAACATAAAAAAATATGACATCCATACACAGAAAAATGCGTTCTTTTTGAAAGTATTATCAGAATAGGGTAATGCCATTTAAAAAAATTATGATGTCATAACTCGCACTGCGATGATATCATCAAAAATTTGAGTGGACCAAAAAATGTACAACTGAAAAAGAAAATCGACGTGTCTGAGCATTTTTCCCCAATAGCCATATCAAGCTTTTAACGAATTTGTTCCAACCTTTACGTGCTCACTGTATATTTAAAGTAAAGTAATATTTTAATTTGAATTGCCTTTCATTACATTTTATACAACATTGTACATTTTAGAAAACTTCCATTACATAAAATTCATAGAGGGCCAGTTCCAACACTCTGAGTAGGTTGCATTAAATAAATTTAATGGGCCATCAACGGTTGCCTTCATGGGCCCGTCATCTAAAAAGCACCGTAATATTGGCATTCAGGCATTGGCCCTAATGATGTCCAGGTCTCCTATTTTCACTGTCCCGCCACTGGCCACAGGAGTCTTGCCGTTCCGGCCTAATCTGGCCAACAAATTTTGGGCCAGTATCATGCCGACTAAATTTGTTTGCTGGGGTACCACGCAATTTGCAGGACAATATGGTTGTTCAATTATATAAATATTAACTAAGCAACAGTAAAACAATCAGCTAGTTAGTGATCATTTTTGATGACCTCGTTATCGATACATGTTGGAAGGAGGACACTTTTTGATTGAACCATACATTTTGTAAAACAATAGTTATTTGTATGCTAAGGCCGCGAAATACCTTTTTAACGTACCGAAAGAACAGTTATCGCCGAGGCCGCTTGCGGCCGAGGCAAGATAATCTTGAGGTCGTTAAAAAGTTTCGCGGCCATGGCATACACACTATTTTTCGTGCAATCGTTAAAATTATTAAAATAGATAGTTGTAAATAAATATATTATTGCTCTAAAATCAACAGCAGTTCAATTTATTTAACAATATCACCGTGTGCTATGGAAATGATATGTTTCAATATATACAAAATATTTTGACAGTTCTTGTCAAAACTGATAGCGATATTTCAGTACCTTCCACTCCTCCTGAACTCAAAAGCGTTGTAAATTCGGCGCTTTCCGTTTTAATACCCGAAAAATCTAAACGGCAGTACGAAAAATGTTACGGCGAGTTTAAAGATTGGTGTGACAAACAGAATGTTAAGACGATGTCTGAAAACATTTTTGAAAGTGAGGTTTGGTTTCGCGGCCGTTGCTATGGGTAACGGCCGCGAAATTAAATTTCGCGGACTGTGCTGAGAACGCGAAATACTGACTTCGCGTGCGATTGCACGAAAATATTTTTTCGAGTAATTTAGGAATACATTTTTGAGAATCGTTAAATCGACGTATTTTATGCCTGCTACCCCTGTTAGCTACCACAATCGAGATTTTTTTTGAGAGCAAGTTGGGCGTCTCATCAAAATGAAGCTACTTACGGAAAATTAGCTTGATAGTAATCAATTGTAAAAATGTACCATGGATCCTGGACTATTAGTGTATGATTAATTCAAAAAAAACATAAGATATTCCGAAGACAGAGGAAATTAATACTCAATAATATCGCAAATGATAGGTCTGATCAGTTATATGGCTTGCTAATGATAATCACTGATTTCTAGAGATATAATTTATCAGACTATTCCAGGAAGAACAACTACTATGAAGGATTCTGGTATGAATTCCAAGCTGGAAATGATTTTTTTTATTTCAGAATGTTATGAGATATTCTTCAATCAATTCTTAATACGCTGTTTCATTCAAGTACTTCCTGTGCAAGTTCTCTGGCATGTTTCATTTGCACACATAATTGAATCATTTCCTAGTAAACGGTGCATCTAAATACTGCATTCTTATCGATAATATTGTGAGTTAGAAAAGGTTACAATAAATTTGATCTGTTACTTCAGGTTTGATTCAATTTACGTTAAGTTGTAGGTACTAATGAAAAACTCTGATTTTCTATGAAACAGGATAATTTTATACGAAACTGGTTATAGAAATAAAGAAAAACAATCAATTTATTCATCCCCTTCTGAAGCATAGCATCTTCTAGGACAGGACAGGAACATCGATAGTTGGTATGTAAACTGCTACAGGTACTCTTGGAAAATATTTTTTCTACGACCGTGCGTTTTTACCCACTTTCCCGCACTCGTTTTAGTTTAGAAAGTGTCACTTTCCCGCACTAGTGCGGGAAAACTCGCATTCCCGCACTAGTGCGGGAAAGTAAAATATGTCAATTTATCGTTATTAAATGTACATTTCATTGATTTTACCTGTATATTACTATTCGAACTAATATAGGTTTTAATGTTCAATTTAACCCAGACTATTTTTCATTCATTGGAATGAAGAAATTGCGATACTTTTATATATCTACCCTACACATTTCTCAAAATCAATCCACATAACAATCAAACTAAGCTGAGTCAAGTGGTTTGGTGTAGTAACCAAAGATTTGCTATGACAACCAAGTTGTCATCAAGTCGTCAAAGTTTCAAGTCGAAGCGTTGTCGAAGTGTCCGATTCTGGTATTTTTCAAATTATTTTCAATAAAAGCAATATTTTAATGGATTCGTCAGACGAAGAGCTCCCAGAAGCAATATTAAAGGCCGCAGATGAGGTAAATTCAGACCTGTTACCAAGTAAATCACGAGAAAGATACGAACAGCAATACAACCAATTTTTAAACTGGTGTAAGGAAAAAGTAGTGAATAGCTTCAGAGAAGAGGTTTTTTTGGCGTATTTTTCCGAGCTGAGTAAGGCACTGAAATCCAATACCCTATTCGATGGTGAAATGATTAGTTAAAATAAAACAAAACCTGGACATAAGCAAGTTTTATAAATTGACATCGTTCCTAAAAAAGCAAAATGTTGGTTTTCGACCACATAAAGCGCAGATTTTTACCAAAGAAGACATATCCAAGTTTATGCTAGCCCCTGATGAGATTTATCTTATGATTAAAGTAAGTACCATTTTTGCTTTAGCCGGTGCTCTTCGCAGAGCGGAGCTTGTGAAAATCACGCTTGACGATATTCAAGATAAAGGAAACCTAATTATTGTGAAAATTTCCGATTCGAAAAACCATACCTCAAGATCCTTTGTTAAATCTGAAGACATAAATAATGGAACCTTTTGAAGCTCTATAGAAAGTATGCAAATTTACGGCCTCCTACCACCACGCACCGTCGTTTTTTCATCAATTACAAAAAAGACAAATGTTCTGTTCAGTGCGTAGGCGTAAACACATTTGGTAAAATGCCGGCAGAGATCGCTACCTCCTTAGGCCTACCTAACCCAGAACGTTACACAGGTCACAGTTTTAGACGATCCTCGGCAACGTTTCTAGCAGATTCAGGCAAAGGGATAAACAACATAAAACGTCTTGGAGGCTGGAAGTCAACTGCTGCAGAAGAAAACCATCTTGAATAAAATTCTTTCATGTACTGGCAACTTGCAACCGATGCCGTCTCCGTCATCTTCATGCACTTTGCAATCTACTAGTGTTACGCTTAACAGCCAGTTACCACCACCTAACTACTCTGGACCGGCTATTCTGACGTATTTGCAGAATGCAAAAAATTGTGTTTTCAGCATTAATATTAATGATAATTAGTGGATTTTCATAGAATGTTTTGTATGTTGAAAAAAAAACATATATTTTCAATGTGCTTTTTGAATCTTTATGCGGTCGTAGAAAAAATAATATTCCTAATTCATGCGTAAAGTGTCTTTCCCGCCCTTGACTGCTTGCCCAAACTCCGCTTCGCGCCGTTCGGGTCAACGGCAGTCGCGTGCGGGAAAGTATCACTTTCCGCACTTGTTAGGAAAATAACTATTTCCTCCTACCCCTATACCTACCCCTATAGAAAGTATACACTTTCCTTCCTTAAATCAGGGAGGAATCTGATACTTTCCCCTAGGAAGGAAAAGTACTGACAGGAAAAGTAGGAAAAGTACTTTTCCTTCCCAATCAACCATTATTGCAGATGACTACTCGAAAAAAAAGATATTTTATATTGGTCTATTTCATGGTGGAGGAAAAAATCGTAATAAATTGAAGAAAAATTATAACAGTCAATTTTTAAAGAACTGTTTCAGAATTATTTGTTTTGATTAAACATCGTCAACTAAGTTCCATCCTCGATTTTTTTATAAAAATCCGAAAGGACAGTCTGATCAACAAGTTGAAAAACGTGAAAACAGAGATAAAGCTACTGAAAGTCTGAGCGATAGCTTATTGGATTTGGAATGACTACTAGAAATATTATTTTCAATGATTTTAAAATACGATGAAAAGTATTTAGTTTTTTGTTAATAACTCAAGAACTATTAACATTTAAGAAATTTTGTAAAAAGTTCCGTGAAGAGGAGTCCAATAAAAATGTCCCGACTCCCAATTATTTATAATTTAACGTTGAAAATAGTGCTCCGCGAGGCCGTTACAGCACGAGCGCACCGCAGCACAAGTCAGTATATTACAGAAATAGCTATTGTATATTTGTTGATGTCTATATTGTTTTTAACATTCAGGCATGTCCGTATCATCGAATACATAGACCAAAGAGTTGATGGTTTCAGAGTCCAGGATCTTTCTCCAAAATAAGCCAGTGTGTAATACGTTTTCTGAATACTAATTTACCTTCTTCGATTGGCATCAAGTTATGAACTTTTCGTATTGTAATTCATATTTTTGTCTCGATTTTTCTGGAAGAAGATTCAAAGTCGCATTTTTCGCACATTCTACCACATCAGGTGTGTTAGATTATTCACTACACTATTTTCCATGAATACCTACTTGTTCATTTCCAACAGTATGTGCCATACAAATACGAGCGTTTTTCCGATTTTTCCGCTTTAGAGCGTTGAGATTTGAACGCGCCATAGGCTACTTTGTTTTGCGGTTGTCGAAAAATTATATTTCTATAGCATCTATAGCATTAAGAATAAATTCCCATTGGAAATAAATGTGTAAGTCTATTATTCAAAAAGTTATACAATTTTTAATTAACAAAATGTTTTCGAGTCTTCGTTTTCATAAATAACAACGTAAAATTTTAAATAATTGGCCCATAAATTGTTGGCTTCCTATAGCCCTTCTAATATACCTACTTAACAAGATCACACTATGAAAGTTGTTTATGAAGATTTATTATTCCGTATATTATAATTTTTTACATACCAAAAAAAAATTAAATATTCAAAAAATGTTGTTAAATAATTTTTTTGACGAATTTTCAATTATTGCTGTTTTTACTTGTAACAAAAGCAGTAATCAATACTGGTTATAATTTTCATCATTTGTTTATAAATTGATTATAAACAAATAAACGAATATAATATCTAAGAAAATATTTTTTCCTCACATAATTTTTTTTATTATTCATAATCGTTTTTTTCTATATTTCTATTGTTTAAATAATTAGTTAGGAAATTATTTCCCTCCTAAAAATCATAGTTTATACTTCTCAATGAATGAACAAAAAAATTCTGTATAAATAATTTCATTGTTTATTAATTCAACAATTCATTTCAAACAAATTCTCACTGCGGTTTCTTACCTGGAACAAAAAAAAATTAAAAAACAGCCATATATAATAACGTATAATATTAAATAATTAATCAAAATTACTTAAATATAACTGGTTTTTGACTTATTAACAAAAATAAAAAAGTAAATACCTTTTTTCATCTTATTTTGACATGTTCTCGTGGGAGCCGAAGCCGAACACGGGAAGTCGTGCAAGCACGGAAAAAGCATTTATGGACGAGTAATAATAATAATAATAATAATAATAATAGTAATAATAATAATAGCTTTATTGTCCAACAGTTTAACCCATTTACAGGACAATATGAGTTGAAATTCATTATATCATTTACCTACATACATTTAACAATTTTACCAATACTGAACAGAAACCAAATCATTATTCTAAGTCTAAGAACACAATATTAATCTTATTCTATATGTACTCTAGCTAATTTTACTATTTTAGCAACAGAAGCAAAGTGAATATCGCAATAGTTCGATATTCTGTTGAAATTTTGGCACATGGCATAAATTGGTGCATTGAACAATATGTTCGTTCTGGCTATCGGAAGTCTAAAGGTATTGTGGCGAAGCTGTGGGCGATGCCGGGCCTGAACACTCTCGCAGGCTGCATATGACCTTCGATACGCTATGCACCGAGAAGAATCTGGATGATTCGATGGATCCGGACGATTCGATGGAAAATTCCAGAGCATTCGGAGAAGTCAACAATTAATATAAAAAGAACGACGCAGCAGACAGACGGGCAATCAGTGAAGTGAAAGTCGAATATAAATAGTAGAGTGATTGTTATGTAAATTAGAGTACTGTGAATTTCGTTAAATAAATTATTTTAGAGTGAATTGGACTATAAATATATTACAGTATCTATATGTCTTGCATGAAAAGTAGGTACATTGAAGTTGATTTGTTCAAGTATTTCAATACTATTGGTTTTGCTGTGTAATAGTTTATGCAAAAAAACAATGGATGCACATTTTCGTCGTAATTCAAGACTGGAAAATTGTAACCTGTCACATAAAATACTATATTCAATACCTCGATCTGGATAAACTCCATCAATTTTAAATGATAACCACTTTAAAAATTTTCGTTGCACCTTTTCAACAATCTTAATATGGTGTAGGGAAAGTCTTCAGGGGGTTACAAACAATCTGGTAATACGTATCTCTGCACACAAACTGTTATTCCAAATCCACTGGTTCGGTTTTGAAGATTTATTTTTAAACATCAACAATAATGAAGGACCGTTACAATTCTTCCTATAAGTATTGTTCCATATCATACAATCATACTGAGATCTGCGTTTTCGAGAGTTCTACTAAAGAGAGGCATTTACCGTGATTAATTTGTGTCTTTCAGAGAGATTTCAAACACATTTTTATTCCGCTGTCGCTGACGCTGTCAATAATCGTCGCTATGACAAATGAGAATCGAGCAAGGCGTTGAGATTTAAGATAATGTATTTGATTCACTAAACAGGGCGATTCAGTTAGCACGTTTCTACAACATATGGATACTGTAATACGGTGACCAAATTATAGATGCATAATCCCATTTAGAGCAAACAAATGAACAGTATAAAGTTTTCAGTGCATGAACATTTGTAAAATTTCTACAATTTCTTACGATAAAGCCATAGGTTTTCATTGCTTCAGATGCCTTAAGACATATGTGATTTTTGAAGGTTAACTTCGAGTCGAAGATTACCCCTAAATCTTTTACAGGTTCACATCTTATCAGGTCGAATTGCTCAATGTTGTGGAGAAATTAGATAGTAGACATTTTTCTAGTGTAGCTAACCTTACATTTGCCAGCATTCAACTGCAGTCGATTAACTACACACCAAGATTGAACTAGTTCAAGTTGTTCCTGCAACTTTATGCAATCATTCATATCACCAATTGTTGAAAATATTTTCAGATCATCAGCAAAGCAAAGTTTCCTATCTTGAATAGTCTCACACAAGTCATTTATAAATAATAAGAAGAGTAGTGGTCCTAGGTTTGAACCTTGGGGGACCCCGGATGTAGCATGATATGCATCAGATATGAATCCATTGAAGCTCACATATTGCTATGTCGGTTGTAGAGATAAGACTTTAGAAATAGTGTTGCGTCACTACTAAATTCAAAATAAACTAATTTATTCAGTAGATCTTCATGGTCAATGCGATCAAAGGCCTTTGAGAAGTCTGTATAAATTACATCTACTTGACTATTTGCATCAAAATTTTCAGTTAAAAACTGTGTTATAATAATAAGGTTTGTAACAGTTGAACTGTTAGTAATGAATGATATTTTTCATCATATCTTTTTATTTTATTTTTAATGATGAAAGAACAAAAACGTTTTTAATTGAAATATTTATGGTACAAAATTATCCAGAAATTGCCACAAAACAAGTGTTATTTACCCTGTTGGTAAGGAAATATTCAAACAATTTGCGATTTCTAGAGAACGAACTGTCAACAACGTATTATTTAATTTTGACATTTAAATAGGCAGCTATAATGTCACCAGCTCACCGTAAATTTTTCCGTGCGGACGCACGGAAAAATCCCATTTTTAGTATGCTAAATAAGCGGATAGGTATAATGAAAACCCTATTTCTAGTGGTCATTTCGAATCCAATGAGCTTCAGCTATCGCTCATACTTTTAAGAGCTTTATCTCTATTTTTTCATGATTTTCAACTTCTTGATCTACAACGCGGATTTTATTTGTGATCCTATACACAAACTGCGAATATATTCGCTTATAAGAGGGTTGGAGTCACAGTCGTCGTTGACATAGTTCAAAACTTCCACATAAATATGGGCACTTTCGAAAAGTCCATACGATTCCCAAATCACATTCCGTTGCGTAAGCAACCATTCAAACACCATCGAGTACGGATATTATGGGGAAATTATGTCATTATCTCGAATGTGGATGACCTCTACCTAAAAATTTCTCTTCTGTAGACAGCATGACGCTTTATGAGTGTTTGTGTAGTAATTTGTAGAAATAATGGTCGGACCGGAAGATGAGGATTATCGCGAATCAAGAAAGAGGAAATACCAGAGTGATTTGGATTGTTCGGGAAAGGGCCTTGTTTTACATCCACCTTTAGGATGTAAATCGTTAATCCCTTCGATGGGGAATTCCTACAGGTAAGCGAGTACCACTCAGCGGGGTCAGTGGCGGAACACAGGGGAACATCTTGAGGAAAATTATTTAAATCTAGTACTTAATAATAATATACAGTGCGCGTCAAATTTATGGAACATATTCGATATTTCGCAAGGCATGTACTTTTGACAAAAGTCATGGAAAAGGTCAATTTTTATTTTAAAATGCCGATTTTTTTATGTATATTCTAAAGATGTCACTGGTTTTGACGTGGTGACGTAATCGGTAATTTTTTTAAATTGAAACAGATGTCTTGTTATACCTATCTGAAAGGTCTTTCAATACTGCATTCAATGATAATAATTAATTAGATTTTTTTACAGGGTGAACAAAAATTAATATTTATGGTTATGCTGAATACCTAGTACAGGCAAGAAAAAGTTGTATGTTCCTATTTAAGTTATGGACCTACAGAGTATTAGAGTATTGTTTTTTTCCCAATTTTTCCAATATTTTTTTTGGCGGTTTTTTATAACGCCGACGAATGAAAATAAAATATCACAGTAGTAGCAACTGTTATCGAGTGACGTACGGTTTCCATAGCCAACTTTTCAATTTTTGGCTTTCATTTTGCTTCCACGGCCTACTCGGTGAATTTCAATAATAATTTTTTTCTGATCTAGTTTCTGGTTACATACCAACTTGTGATATGTCATTAGAAAGGGAATTGAATACTGAATAAAGCGAAAAGAAAAAAATAGGGTTTCCATTCAAAATAAGAAAGTTGATGTTACTTCCGGTCAGACCGGAAGTTAACTTCGACATGTCAATATGCTCAAATTCTAGCTCTTATGTCATTATATCGACGCTCCAAATTTCACAAACCTACTTCATACAATAACTGAGATATTCCGTAGGCAATACTTCCGTAGCCACCCGGTATGTGGGTAGAAACTGAAATTAGAAATTCTTGTATTGTCGTCGGTCGTTATACGTGTGCCAAATTTTTAATTATTCCGACGATATAAGTATATGGACACTTTTGATCAGTAGATCGAGTTCTACAATATCCCAAAAATTTGGAACATTTGACAGAACGCCAATTCCCATAAGATTTCGGAATTGGCAAATTCTGAGATGATCGTGGAGAAACATTATTTACCATGCACAGCTAGTTTATTACTGTTTATTTAATAATTACAATTAAAAGTTTTCCTCGATTTTTGTCCACTAAGTCACATTACTTACTGTATTAAAAAGAAGAGCCTAGCATTAAAATCCACTGGATACGCGACATTTTCAAATAGTTCTTGTTAGAAGTTTGTTGAAACTCGTCCGTCAATAAGAAAGTTATAGGAAAATGAAATTTAAAAAATATGCCGTTGAATCAACCCACCAATTCAATTTCAGAACTCTTATCAAAATTTGGTAGTCTTGAAATATCACTATACTCCATTCCAAATAAGAATACAGTAGGTGGCGCCGTAATCAGTGAGGAAAACTCACACAGCTAGATTTTTGCTGCGGCCAAGGAAAGCGCCAAAGTTGAAAAAGTCGCTATACTTTCAGACAGCAGCTTATATGGTATTGCTCTATGTGATACTGGCTTGTATTTCAACCAATTAGCGTGAAGCCCGAGCTTCCAGCACTGTATTCTTATTTGGAATCAAGTATAGTCAGAATTTAATCAATATCTATTTATAAGTAAGAAAATTACAGGATAACAAAATTTGAAAAATATGTTGATGGAATTTCATGAAAACATCATTTTATTTAATGATTTTTTTTATTATTATTTAATAATAGATTTGGATGGAATTCTGATCCGTGATATTTTGAGACTCCCTGAATCCAGTGGTGTATTCAGAATTTTGGATAAGAGTAGAAATTGAAATGGTGGGTTGATTAAACAGCATGTTTTTTAAATTTAATTTTCCAATAACTTTTTTATTGCTGGACGAATTTCAAGAAAATTTCAAAATGAACCATTTGAAAATGTCACGAATCCAGTGGTGTAGTCAGATTTTTTCTCAAAAAAGCGCTAATACATTTTTCAGTTTTTTACCTCAAAAAAAAGAAAATTAAGATTTATTCATGAAATTTGGTGCTGGACTTTTTGATTATCTACTTAATGAAAAAAAAGTATTCCAATCGGATGAAAAAAGTATTTTAAATGTATAAAACATCGATATCATGTTTCCGACTTATGGCTATTTTTTTCAGGTCTTGAAATACTATTTTCTTCTTACATGCCAATTCCCATCAACGAGAAAATGAAAAAAAATTCCAACTTTACAAATTATGGCTTTTCTTGAGGTACATGCTAATTTTCTTGAGGTACATGTAAAGCTTATGGGAATTTTATTATGATGTTTCTCCATCATCAAAATCATATGGTTCAAATGCAATAAACGAGAAAGTTTGCCGGAAAACGAAAAAAGTTTTCGGTAAAGGTAAGCTTATCGGGCTCATTCTCGAAACAAAAAGAAAAGTGGTGTTACTTAAGTAGTTTTATCTCCTGAACACGAATCCGAAAGAATTTCGTGGGGTTCTCTTATACTTTTCGAGTTATGACTTTTTGAATCTTGGAAATCGACCATTTTCAAACACTATTTTTTCGGTCAAAATGGCAGAAAATGCCTCCTTCTTTTTGTCGACACTTTTTTCATTCTCTAATCAACTCTTATATCACAATTACAAGCACCACAACCAAACGTTTTACGGAAAAAATTAACCTTCTTATATTACACTATTTTTAACCTCATTCTCCATTGGCGTTCGTTCTAGAGATGTGGGAAGGGTTGTGTGTACTTTATGAGAAGGCTGATTTTTTGTAGAAAACGTTTGGTTTTAGTGCTTGTAATTGTGAAATATGAGTTGATTAGAGTCTCAAAATAGTGTCAACAAAAAGAAGGAGGCATTTTCTTCGATTTTTTATACAAAAAATCGTGTTTGAAAATGGTCGATTTTCAAGATTCAAAAGGTCATAACTCGAAAAGTATAAGAGACCCCCACGAAATTCTTTAGGATTCGTGTTCAGGAGATATAACTACTTAAGTAACACCACATTTCTTTTTGTTTCGAGAATGAGCCCGATAAGCTTACCTTTACCAAATTTTCACAAAATTTTCCGTCCAGAACAGCTTATGGGAAATTTTTTTCGGGTTCCTTAACCAGGAATCACACTGATCGACCAGTACCGACAGTCCGCGACCGTCCAGCTACGACCAAAAATTGAAGTAGATCAATGAAAACATTAAAACTCACACTGATCGACCATCTACGACCGACCGCCAGAATAATTTTGTAAATCTGACATTCATCTGACATTCAAAAGGTTATGTCAATTTTCTATTTATTTAACGAAAAAAAGTTAAAATCATAATTTCAATGCTTTTGTTGTGAATAATGAGTAGGAGAAAGAATTATGACAGTGTATGATTTTTATAAACGATTAATAAAGTAAAGTAAAAAAGTGTGTAGAATAGAGAACTTTATTTATATCGGGAACAAGAGGGTGAATTTTGAACCCTTATCCCAAATTACTAAAAGGTCAATACAGTTCCAAAGTACCTACTATTGAATGTCCATAAATTACAACCAAAATCAATCAGTCAAAAGAAGGCCAATTTTTTATTAGCTGGGCATTACTTCCCGATGGAGCACCAAGGAACGTCACCTTTTTCTATATCCAGCACGTTAATTTTTTAACTATAAAAAATATGTAAGTTACTATTAGTTAAACATTACTGGTACTAAACATTTATTCTCTTGCGTTAATAAATTCCATCAATGACTTCTGTATTGCTGTAATTATGATTACTCTGATTCAACGTGGCTCCTCAATGCTGTTATTAAAATATTCATCTCTGCGGCGGTCCGCACGGTTCCTGTATTGTTCCGCTGCTTTAAAAACATTAAAAATTTGTATGAACTATAAATTATTGTAAATATCAACCTGTGGTAGAAGTCCATTATATCTGGAAGTGGAGTAGTATGGATATACATATCAGTAAAACGCAAAGTCGTCTCCACAATTTAATATCCCATCTAGTATGATAGAATGGTGAACGGTGACTGACCGCTATCAATCAGATAGCCATCAAACAGTAGTACATGTTTCGGTCCTATATAGGACCATCATCAGCTATTCAAGAAATTCTACAAAAAGGAGAAAACTATATGTAACTAAAGAACAAAAAGCCCAATAAGATTACTTACATGGAGAAGAAAATAAATGTTGTATAATATATAAAAATTTAACAATTAGTGTTAATTAAAGTTATAAAACCACATTTTGGAGCAGTTTTATTTTGGCTGTGTTTAAATTTAATTTTAGTTTTAAATCCCGGTAAAACTTCCGTTACATTGAGCATCTGATTTTCAAATTTTTTTTTTTTGGAACTTACGTATTTTGGGCTGTTTTACAAAAAATCCTAATGAAAATTTTGGCGGTCTCATCTATTTTCGAAGATATAAGGCAATTTTGTTGAGAAATTTCACCATTAGACAGATCGAATTTCTGTTATTGAAAACACATCAAATTTGCCCTTCTTCTGATAAAAACATTACACACACTCTTATTTATTGGTTTTATCACTTTTTAGTAGAAAAAACTATTATTTTTTCAAGAAATTCATTCTTCTTCGTATCGTAACAATTTCTAGCTATTTTTCATTGTTTACACTAAATATCCGGTATTTTTATTTTTATAATGGTGGTAACGTTATTGTCATTCTTCGTGTTTCGTCAGCTTTCGCCTATAATCGTTGGGCTTTCGAAGTATATATAATATATATATATGGGCTTTCGCTTTCTTTTCGAATTCAAATGTCAAATAACTCAAATTTAGCATTTGGTTTTCTGGAAAAAGTATGGAATATGGGTAAAATCCAGATTTTGACGAAATTTCCACAGATGCCTTAAACATGACCGAAATGCAATATTCAATAAAAAATTTCCGTGGAAGACATTTTTCTATCAAAATACACAAAACCAATCTGTTGGACGTAGTACTCGTTGTGAAACGCACTGTGTTGAGCTGAATATCCTTTTATGAATACAGCTTATATGAGTAAAGTAATACTAAAGATTTAAAAAAAGGAAAGAATTGGCATTATTCAATAGAATGAATTGAAAAGACAAGTTTATAAGATATTTCATTCTGTTTGTCAGAAATGTTTAATGAGAAAGCTGTCATAAATAGTAAATAATGGAATAAAGGCTCGTTCATACCCTTGCGAATTTTCGCATTTTTTGCGATTCGACTCAAACGGTAAAAAAATTGCGGTGAAGGATGTATCGTAACATATCATTTTCTAGTATTTGGGGTTAGATATTACTACATTACCGAAAAATGATTTATATGTGTTGAACAATTCAAGAAACAAGCGAGCGAAGCGAGCGCGCTTGCCCGACATTTCGCAAATCCGCGAGCGCGGATTTGCGAAATGTCGGGCAAGCGCGCGCATTCCTATTACCACTTTACTTCTTCATCGATTTCTCTCAACATTATCTAGACACGGTCATCCTACATTTATAGGTGTTGAACAATTCAAGAAATAAGCGAGCGAAGCGAGCGCGCTTGCCCGACATTTCGCAAATAAGCGCGCTCGCTTCGCTCGCTTATTTCTTGAATTGTTCAACACCAACAACAAATGAGGGATAAAAAAAATACGAGAGAGAAGCGAGCGCGCTCTCCCGAAATTTCGCAAATCCGCGCGCGCGGATTTGCGAAATTTCGGGAGAGCGCGATCGCTTCGCTCGCGAATTTCTTGTATTGTTCTTTACCATCAAATGAGGAATGAGCGTGTCTAGATAAAGTTAGGAGAAATCGATAAATTAGTGAAGTGATAATAAGAATGCGCGCGCTAATTTCTTGGATTGTTCAACACCAATAAATGGGGGATTTGCGTGTCTAGATAATGTTGAGAGAAATCGATAAAGAAGTAAAGTGGTGATAGGAATGCGCGCGCTTGCCCGACATTTCGTAAATCCGCGCGCGCGGATTTGCGAAATGTCGGGCAAGCGCGATCGCTTCGCTCGCGTATTTGTTGAATTGATCCTCCATCACCAACAAATGAGGGATGAGCGTGTCTTGATAAAGTTGAAAGAAATCGATAAAGTAGTAAAGTGATAACTGGAATGCGCGCTCGCTTCGCTAGCGTATTTCTTGTATTGTTCTTCACCAACAAATAAGGGATAAGCGTGTCTAGCTAAAGCTGAGAGAAATCGATAAAGTAGTAGAGTGGTAATAGGAATGCGCACGCTCGCGTAATTCTTATATTATTCTTCACCAACAAATAAGGAATGAGCGTTTCTACATGAATTTCAGAAAACTCTACAGAGTAGAAGCGGTAGAAACGCACGCACACTCGGTTAACAAGTCGCAAATTTACGAGTCTTAAGAGCGCCGATTTTTTTTTAAAGTATTCACTACGAACATTTCATATTTATCATAGTATGCAGGAGTTTCAGGAAAGCTGACAACGTCGCATTGTACTGTTTTTAATTTCTCATGCGAATATTCGCATGTTTTACGATTCAACTCGTACGGAGAAAAAATTGCGATTAATGATGATTCATCAAGTCATTTTTCGGTAATGTAGTAATATTTAACCCCAAATACTAGAAAAAAATATGTTACGATTCATCCTTTACCGCAATTTTTTTATCGTGTGAGTCGAATCGCAAAAAAATGCGAAATTTCGCAAGGGTATGAACGAGCCTTTATTCCATTATTTACTATTTATGTCAGCTTTCTCATTAAACATTTCTGACAAACAAAATGAAATATCTTATAAACTTGTCTTTTCAATTCATTCTATTGAATAATGACCAATTCTTTCCTTCTTTTAAATCTTTAGTATTACTTTACTCATGTAAGCTGTATTCATAAAAGGATTTACAGCTCAACACAGTGCGTTTCACAACGAGTACTACGTCCAACAGATTGGGTTTGTGTATTTTGATAGAAAAAGGTCTTCCACGGAAAATTTTTATTGAATATTGCATTTCGGTCATGTTTAAAGTATCTGTGAAAATTTCGTCAAAATCCGGATTTTACCCATATTCCATACTTTTTCCAGAAAACCAAATGCTAAATTTGAGTTATTTGACATTTTAATTCGAAAAGAAAGCGAAAGCCGACGAAACACGAAGAATGACAATCACGTTACCATCATTATAAAAATTAAAATACCGGATATTTAGTGTAAACAATGAAATATAGCTAGAAATTGTTACGATCCGAAGAAGAATGAATTTCTTGAAAAAATAATAGTTTTTTCCACTAAACAGTGATAAAAACCAATAAATAAAAGTGTGTGTAATGTTTTTATCAGAAGAAGGACAAATTTGATGTGTTTTCAATAACAGAAATTCGATCTGTCAAATGGTGAAATTTCTCAACAAAATTGCCCTATATCTTCGAAAATAGACGAGACCGCCAAAAAATTTCATTTGGATTTTTTGTAAAACAGTCCGAAATACGTAAGTTCCAAAACAAATTTTTTTTGAAAATCAGATGCTCAATGTAACGGAAGTTTTACCTAAATCCCAAACGTCAAAAAGACAACAGGTGCGAAATAGGAAAGGGAGGCCATTCTATCATACTAGATGGGATATTAAATTGTGGAAACGACTTTGCGTTTTACTGATTTGTATATTGTAAATATATTTCTCACGAATTTCTGACCCAATTGAAGATATAACATTTCACACGAATAATATTAAAATTTTCGTTTACGTTAAAAACTGTTGAAAGTTCATCACAAACATGTGTCAAAATGATAATTTAGCGTACAGGCATTGCATCACAGTAGTCTGAGGCCGACTAAAATTTCCAGCAGGATACAATTTCAAACATGGTCTTTGAAAACCGGTCGTGGACGGTCGAGAATGGTCGAAGTGTGGGAGTTGCGCGATAATAATATACGTGTTGGAAATTTTGGTCGTTGGTGGACGGTCGCGGACGGTCGGTCCTGGTCGATCAGTGTGATTCCTGGCTAACGATATTAAATTTCATTCTGTCGATTGCCATAGGCGAGAAAATTCATCAGCAACCAACTATTTTTTCACAAGATCGCGCCCTTATTGCAACCCTGTAAGTACGTGCAAACCTTATGGCTTTGGTTTTTCTCTATTAGATTGTTACACCTATTCATGTGTTAGAATGTCATAAACGAGAAAATAAAAAAAGCAATATTTTTCTGCAAAAGGAAAATGATTTTTCTATATGCCTAGCACACGTTCGATCGCTAAATTTTAATTTTTTGAGCTCAACACTGACACAATTTTCAGTGGTTGAAATCCCAGAAACGAGAAAATGAGTCAGCTAAATCTGTCGTTATCTGACGGTCTAATATGTTTTAACTTTTATAATGATTGTTCATTACTTTTCATACTTTTAAATTTTTATGACGTTACACAATTTATATCCATTTTGTCAATAAGGATTGTTACTTGGACAGTAAAGTAGATAATTGATTTGATTATCCGGACGTAGTCTGACGATATCGTTAATTAGTTCATCATGCTGTAGGTATAGATTATACACTGAAAAAAAATTTTGGTTAGGGTAACAAAAAGAAATGTTACGGTAACCATATACTTCTGTCAGTAGAGGCACAACCAGATATACATATAATTATCTCAATCTCAAAAAGTGGATATAGTTGACGATACGAAACAAAAGATTTGTGGGTTCGAACCGTCGATTTATTTAATTTATTGTAGCTTTATCAAGTGATTTTGGCTTCACAACTAAACTAGGACTGTCTTCTACTTTTTCAATTAATATTTCATTCTCGCTGACAGCAATAGGTATCGTATCTATAACTGAATTTCTCAGTTTTGGATAGTGATAATAAGACAATTATTGCTGAAATAAATTTCAGTATTCGGTTGGATTTTTGTTTTGTCGAAACTATTGAATAACATTGTTCAGTCAATTGAATTGTATTATCAAAATAACAATATTTCTATAACAATTTGCATATTGTTCTTGTAACAATGAAATTTTGTTCTTTCAACTGGAATGTATTGTCACACTAACAATCTTTCGATAACAATTTCCATATTGTTCCTGTAGCAATGCAACAATCAGTAGTTTGGTATATTTCATTGGAAATTTCACATCTCTACTTTTTAACCAATAAGATGCATTCATTTTGACTTGTTACCATGGCAACTAAAAAAATTTCCGGAAATTTTTTTGTGGCGCCAAGATATTTAAGTGGAAATTTTTTGACAGGTGAAAAGGTAAACATATGATCTACAACCATTAAATATTGTAGATATACCTGTGAATAATGCAACATTTCTATAAGAATTAACATAATTATTTATTATTCGCTATAAAGTTTCATTAAACAGAAAACACAAATTTGTTTAATTATTATGCATTAACAATTTATATTTCAAAAAACGTAGGATCTACAAACATAGTAAGATTTAAATGTTGCCTGTGTTTTAAGACATACAGAGTGTTTCATAAAAAATGCGCAGGACTTCAGGATGTGATAGCTCGTTCAAAAATATGAAAAAAAGTTTATATTAACTTACCCTCTAAAATTCAACATTTTCGAGATACAGGGTGTTGAAATTATAAAAAAATTATAGTTTTTTGCGAATATCTCTGGAACCGTTTATCGCACAAAAAACAGATTTTGAATTAATTTTTTACTCATAATAAGCTATGTTTTGTGCAGATTTTTAATTTTTTAAAATTCATAATTGGTGAAGATTTTGAAGGCGTAGTGGGTGTTTTTTTCTCCAACTTCTACGCCACTGAGAAAAGTATAATTTTGAGCAACCTACTTGAACCGCCAATGTTTTCTACACAAAAAAGGTATTCTGGGTCATATGCTCTAAAGTTGACCGTTTTCAAGAAAAATCAACTTTCATGTTGAAAAACATGGTAAATTTTTTTAAATAATGTTTTTCCTAATTATACAAAATTTATTTAAACGTTAGAACAAGTAACAAAACCAAACGTTGACTACTTAATTGCAAAATAAAAAAAAAACAATAACAATTATACTAAGTTGAATTGTTGGAAATGTCCGCCGTTAGCTTCAATGCACGCAGCAAATTTTCGAGGAAAAAACATTATTTAAACAATATGAAAGTTGATTTTTCTTGAAAACGGTCAACTTTAGAGCTTATGACCAAAATTACCTTTTTTGTGTAGAAAACATTGGCGGTTCATATAGGAGGCTCAAAACTGTACTTTTTCCAGTGGCGTAGAAGAGAAGAAAACACCCACTACCCCTTCAAATTTTTCACCAATTAGAAAAAATAAAAAATCTTCTCTAAACATAGCTTATTATGAATAGAAAATGCCTACGAAATCTGTTTTCTGTGCGATAAACTGTTCCAGAGATATTCGCAAAAAACGATTTTTTTTCAATTTCAACACCCTGTATATAGAAAATGGTGCATTTTAGAGTGTAAGTTAATAGAAACTTTTTTTCATATTTTTGGACGAGCTATCACATCCTGAAGTCCTGCGCATTTATTTTGAAACACCCTGTATATGTAATATTTTGAAACAATTTTGTTCAAATCTGTTTTACGCAAAAGGTCATATTTACTTGACATCTGCAGCAGACTTTCTTGGATTTTCGTAAACAAACCATTCTAACGCTTCCTGGTCGCAATCTTCCATTAAATTCGGTAAATATATTAATTTTGGATGACATATTTGCACTTGACTCAACTCTTTGCAGTATTTACATAAATTGTACTTTTCAAAGCATTTCATTTTTCTCAAATTGTTTAACGCAAATGCTTACAAAAAATGTTTTACATAAGAATATCTTTGTTTGCTGGTTTACTATTTGACCATTTGATAAATCTAGCAACATTTATATTCTCTGCATATATAGAACTCCAAATTCTAACATAAACATATTTTTTTATAACTTTGAAAATTTTTTGACTAAAGTATCTGTGAGTGTAAACTTAATAGTAGCTGGTGATCTCAATATTGATTTTATAGATAACGAATCACCCATTAACCAGAGGTTGTTTAATCTGCTCTCATGGTTCAATTTAAAAAAGGTGGTTGTGGGGCCT
This sequence comes from Chrysolina oricalcia, assembly GCA_944452925.2. Taxonomy (NCBI): domain Eukaryota; kingdom Metazoa; phylum Arthropoda; class Insecta; order Coleoptera; family Chrysomelidae; genus Chrysolina; species Chrysolina oricalcia. The sequence goes on from OX101825.2 coordinate 55,733,575, forward strand.
ACCAGAATAACCAAAACATCATCAACTACTTTGGACTATGTTTGTCAAAATTTTAATGATACTATGACATGCTCACTCGTGACTCCTGTAGGTTTCTTCGACCACGAGGCAATATTGACCTCTTTCCAAATAAATGTGCCTATACAAAAAAGGAAAGTAAAACTAGGTAGGATTTATAGCAGAAGTAACTTTGATAAATTTAAAGATTATTGTAATTCTATCAATTGGGGCGAGAAGATTTCTTCTCCTGAACCGTTAAATGTGTTTCATTCATTAATAGAAGGAGGACTCAATTGGTGTTTCCCCTTGCAAAAAATCACAGAAAAACGAAGCAAACCATGGATAACTCTCGGAATTAGAACCTCAGCTGCAAACTTGAGATCCCTTCATGTCATCAAGAAATTCACAGATTGCGATTTCTTCCTAAAATATTATAAAGATTATAAAAAGTTATACAAACTTACAGTTAAAACCGCCAAAGACAGGTATTACAAAAATAGGGTGGATAAATCTAAAAATAAAATGAAAGAGAGCTGGACAATAGTTAATGCATTCATTAAGAGGGAAAAGTGGATCTTTTCCTCAGCAACCCAACGTGGATCCCAATATGTTAAATAACTATTATTGCACGATCGCAGCCTCATTAACTTCAAATGCAACAGGGCTAGATCCAATGTATTATATACAAGACATACTTGTGACTAAAACTTTCTTCTTGCACCCCACTAGTGCCACCGAGGTACGAGGAATATTCCGTGAAATAAAAAATAAAAGATATACTGGTCTTGACGATATTCCCTTGAGTATATTGGAAAACCTCACTGAAGGACCCTTGATAACCCTAGCCGAAGCTATAAATATTTCATTTGACAGTGGTGTGTTTCCATCATGCCTAAAAACAGCGGTTATCATTCCGATCCACAAAGGTGGAAACAGTGAAGATCCGTCCAACTTCCGCCCAATTTCATTATTATCTGTACTTTCTAAGGTTATAGAAAGACTCGTCAAAAAAAGGATGCTGCAGTTTTTGCAAGACCAAAACATTTTGAATAATTTCCAATTTGGATTCCAGACTGGCAAAAACACAAATGACGCTATTTTCCATTTTTTGGAAAAGCTATATATAGGGATGAATGAGGGCGCAGCAGTTGGGGCAGTGTTCTGTGATTTGTCAAAAGCCTTTGACTGCGTCAATCACGGGGTACTGCTCCAAAAGCTACAATGTTATGGATTTAGAGGTGTAAGTTACAATTGGTTCGAGTCATACCTCTCTGACAGGAAGCAACTTGTGAAAATGAGAGACCAACTCCAAATTATGTAATGTCAGGAGTGGCGTCCCACAAGGTTCAGTCCTTTGGCCAGTATTATTTTTATTATATATAAATGACTTAGCTAGTATTAATATTCATGGACAATTCACGATGTTTGCTGATGACACGACACTGATGTGGAAGGATTCTAATTTTGAGATACTAAGATCAAAAATGGAAGATGATTTGACTCAAACCATCTCTGCTTCAATGCAAAGAAAACTAGCCTTCTAACCTTCAGATACATTCATGAACCCCTTATATTTGACTCTACAACCATTGAGAACAAACCTTGTACCAAGTTTCTTGGCATTGAAATTGATAACAACCTAAAATTCCATATCCACATCCAAAGTCTTAAAAGAAAACTGGCTTCGGGTTGCTTTGCAGTAAGAGTTGTGTCTCAGAAACTGGGTCTGCCAATGAGTAAGGTGACATATTTTTCTCTAATCGAATCACACCTGCGATATGGTATTGCATTTTGGGGTTATTGCAGCAAACAATTGTTCGATTCTGTTTTCGTCCTACAGAAAAGAGCAGTCAGATTCATGTCCAGAGCTAAATACACCGACCATTGTAAACCGTTATTTGTAAAACACAAAATCTTGACACTAACCTCCATTTTTATACTTGAAACCCAATGTTTGGAGCATAAGCACAAGTCTAAAGTCTCCGATACTGAGCGCACTCAAACAAACCATAATACTCGCCAAATAACGAGGAAAAACTTACCTCTCCCCATCCCCCATTTAGAACTAACGAAGAAATCAATAATGTATGAGAGTAAAAAAATATATAACACTTTGCCACTCTGTCTGAGAGGAATCTCCATACAACATATTTTTCGAAAAAGAGTCAAAGAAATACTCTTGCTCAAATCCTATTATACCCTACAGGAGTTTTACGATGATGTTCACTTACTTGTCTTGTAAAAATTTTCGTATTTGTCACCTTGTTTTATGTACTAGGATACTATTTGTCTTTATTTATACAATATACACGCACTTTAGATTATAGAAAGATTTGTAAATAGGAATATTTATACGATGATGCTCACTTTTATGTGTTGTGATAAATTTTTGTATTTGTCAACCGGTTTTATGTATAGAATACTATTTGTCAAAGTAATTATATACTCACTTTAGATTAGATTAGATTAAGAAAACTTTGTCAATAAGAATATTTTTTTCTTGGACAATAAAGTAAATTGATTGATTGATTGAAATACAGTAACTCAATGTAATTTACCAATACGAATCTCATCGGTCAAAAGCATGGCCGCCTATATCACGGCCACCTACTGCAACAAACCATGTTAATATTATATATTTTACATTAGAAGGATTACTTTAACAAAAAATACATTTCTACCACCTTTAGTAACCTAAAATTATGAAAGGGCGATAGACTGATCTAATACCCATCTGAGTTTTAGCATTTGGTGTAACTAAAGTTGGTAATATTTTTTATTTAACGAAACATGGTAGACTTGACAAGCAGTGAAATTAATTTAAAATGTCAGATTGGATTAATCATTCTTTTCCAAATTATGGTGTGAAATTTTCTTACCGAACAACACAAAAGCTTAAATTATTCCTGGAAGTTTTCTTTCGGGCACGAATATTTTAAGAAAATTATCCCTCGCCGCTTCGCAAAATATTCGTGCCCTCAAAAAAATTTCCGGAAATAATTTTCTTGTTATAATAACTGAAAATTATTGCTACTCTAACAAGAAAATTGTTAACCAAGTCGTTTTGTTATCACTTACAATATTATTTCTTTCAGTGTACTAGCAATGAGAGAACGTCATTTGTCAATTCAAACTGTTTGTACGTCATATGATTGGTTAACGAAGAAGCAGCCTCAAACAGTTCACTCCACATCACCGAGAATAGATTGAGCATTAAAAAAAAGAGAAAACATTTTAGGCTTGTTGATTTTCCTTTAATTTATGGCTTTAATTATATACACCTCAGGATAAGAGTATATAAAACAATAAATTTTAAATTGTGGCATGGAAAAATAAACAAAGTCTAACTCTTTGGCATTAAAAGCTCCGATATTTACTACCAGATCTCGACTAAAAAAGAAACAAGAACCTGTATGAGATTTCAAAACACACCTGTTGGAATAACAGACTCTTGGGCACCAGTGGCTCTCCGGAATAAAACACTAACGAAGGTAATTAACGGAATAAAATTCGATAACTTGTTTGTTTACTAGATAATTTTATACACTGCTGGTTCATAATTAACTTGTCAAACACAACTTTTTCGTTTATTCACAATTTCTGAAATACATTTTTATCTTTTTTAGAAACCTATAAATACACAATCATGACTTGGACAAAGAGAATAATATCAATTTTGGTTCATTTGGAATTCTTACTTAATTCAACAAAGGACCCCGCAAACACCTTATGGGATTTGGGTCCCGGTGGATTTTTTTGAATTTTTGTATGATGTAGTCCATGTTATTCTCAACGAATGTTACCATTGCGCCAACTCAAAAAAATGAACAGTTTTGCTGCTAGGGGGCGTTGAAATCACCCCTAGCGCAGATTAGACTATTTATTTTTGAATCCGGTAACAATATGTTCACTTGTTTCATTGTTGCTAACGTTGCACAATATTGTGCTGTTTTATAAAAAAACATGTTACCCCCCAACTCCTATTACGTAACGAAAAAGAAAATATTTCTCAGGTGCTTTTGAATGTATCGTCGAACGTTTAAATATGCCTTAATAAGGGAAATAGCAGTTTTGTATGATTATCCCCCCTTCCCCAGAAAGACACAAAATGAAAAAATTTCGGTGGATTTTTCTGAATTTTTAATATGATGTAGTTCAAGTTATTTTGAATCGAAAATTGTTCCCCTATTTTAAAACACGATATCTATTGTAAATGCTTTATCAAAATAAATGTTTAAATCAGCTAAAATTAGGGAAACTGTACAATGGTTCAATTTCACATTTTCCTCCATTCAAAAAAATATTGGTGGATTCAAAAGAAGAGGGGAGAGATTAAATTAAACAACTGTACGATTTCCTTCATTTGAACTGATTAAAACATTTATTTTGATAAAACATTTATTTTGATAAAGCATTTACAAGTAGTCGAGAATAATTTTTTTTTGTGTTTTAAAATAGGGGTTGGGGGTAAGGGGGAGGTTTCAGATTTTTTTTTATAAGAAATCACACAATTGTTCAGCATAATCTAAACTACAATACGTAGAGAAATTGTTTCAGCCTATATTAATAAATAGTCTATTCTGAGCAAAATGAGATTTCAACGCCCCCTAGTATCAAAACTATTCATTTTCGGGGTTTGTCACCCAATTATTTTCGATTCAAAATAACTTGAACTACATCATATTAAAAATTCAGAAAAATCTACCGAAATTTTTTCATTTTGTGTCTTTCGGGGGGAGGGGAGATAATCATACAAAACTGCTATTTCCCTTATTAAGGCATATTTAAACGTTCGACGATACTTTTAAAAGCACCCAAGAAATATTTTCTTTTTCGTTACGTAATAGGAGTTGGGGGGAAGAAGGAGGGGGGTAAGATTTTTTTTATAAAACAGCACAATATTGTGCAACGTTAGCAACAATGAAACAAGTGAACATATTGTTACCGGATTCAAAAATAAATAGTCTAATCTGCGCTAGGGGTGATTTCAACGCCCTCTAGCAGCAAAACTGTTCATTTTTTTGAGTTGGCGCAATGGTAACATTGGTTGAGAATAACATGGACTACATCATACCAAAGATTTAAAAAAATCCACCGGGACCCAAATCCCATAAAGTGTTTGCGGGGTCCTTTAGAACAAAATTCAAATAACAAAATTCTCTTCAAGAAGGTATCTTTTCGAGAATCTTACGATCACGTCTTGAAAAAACAGAAGGAACAGTTTCCATTACCACGTTGAAGGACTCTCCAAACTTATTGTGGTAAGAATGATTTGAACTCAGGAATTTTGAAGGATGTACTTAAATTCATAATACAAATATTTTGGAACGTTGCAAAAACAAATGATTTGTTCAACTTTATTGGAATGGAATGGAAGAGCAGTTTTCGATATCCCCGGATACTGGCGACTGAATTCCGCCCTATCATACTGTAGACATATATTGATTTATTTTCCCATTGTGAAAAATGCAGTATGAATAAAGACATATTATTATTATTATTATTATTTGAAATGTTAGATATGCACAATTTTACTACTCACCATTTAATTAGAATTTTAGGTAGATATATGAAAGAATAAAAAAAGATCTACATAAAAAAATTGTGAATTGCCATTTATGAAACAATATATAAATGATATTGAAATAAAATAAAATAGTGACTCATATCATTAATAACGATATTCAACTACTTCTGACAAAATACCGTTCATTCTATAGAAGATTATTCTACTGCTTGATGATTGATTATTTCTGTATCTATACAGGGTGTACCAAATTAATTCGGCACCATTCCTTCATTATTGATGATATGAATTCGGTTGAATAGGCAACCTAGTGACATTTTCAATGGCCTTCTCAATGCTGAGGACAAAAAAAATTGACAGTCGCGATTTCAAAATATTTCATAAAATGATTTTTTTATATGGAACACCCTATACTTTATCATGCATTTCGATTCGTAACTACATTCTCAACAATAGAGCTGATATGACTTATTTTCCTAAAGTTGAAAATAAAACAGTTTTATTAATGGAAACATTTATAACAATCGAAATTGACAAAGCCTATAAAATATGAAGTAAATGTTCAAAAACACCGCCATATTGTTGAACACATATCTGGGCCCTTTACTTGACACTACGTGTTGCATCCAACTATCAATTATCATTTCAAAATAATTTTTCAATTCATCTGCAATGTTATGTTTCATTTTGTACACCTCATTTTTCAGAAATCCCCAAAAATACCAATTTAGGGATGTCATGCCTGGTTAACAGGACCATTTGTTTTTTATCTGACGAGCCTCTAGATCAAGATCATCGCCTCTTAGCATCACCACGTTCTAGTGTTTGCACTGGTCGTGACTTTTAAGGAGAAATCTTATGTTTTTCAGAATTCGTTGTATAACAGACAGTGGAACAGCTATTTTTCTAGATAAGTCTTTGATGGAATGATGGTTTATTTTTTATTCATTCCAAAATTATTCACTTACTACTAACTAATTACCATTCACATTCAACCACACACAGGGATAATCCCTAAGTGGGTTTAACATTTATTAATTTTGCATGTATTCTATTTTTCTACTACCTCACTAGAAAACTTTATTTTCGACCACTAAAGAAGGGAGGAAAATGGTACTTTTCCTCCCGCCGGGAGGAAAATAGTACTTTTCCTCCCGCCGGGAGGAAAAAAGTACCTTTCCTCTCGATTTATCAGGAAGCAGATGCATTGAAATCAATTTTGCCTCTTCAGCAAGATCTTCGCTAAAACTCATTTTCAAAACTTAAAAGAGTAAACAACGTGACAGCTTATGACAACTGTTATGTTTGTATTACCAAACAACGCCATAGCAACAAATCGTTGTCAACACGATGACGACGACGCAACGCTTACTTAATATTTTGTCATATAGCCGCATTATATAGTTCCACAACTTTCTGCAGTTGTTCTTATAAGTATGCACGCATTATAATTTTTAGGACGTTATAAAAATGACGACCTTAAAGGTAGTAGAAAAAACTATATACATACCTCTGGAGGAAAATGCTTTTCCTCCCGCGGATATTAATGCCCTCCGCGGGAGGAAAAGCATGATTTTCCTCCCTTGGTATGTAAATAACTATTCCACGATATGTACCTACTATATTGATGATGAATAAATCTAATTATTATTATACGTTTTGTTCCTAAAAAAAATGTAAGATATAACAAATTTTTATATTTCTTGGTAGGTCATTGTTATTGGATATCTGAACGTGATGAAATTTCAAATATATTGTGCCCACAGTGGTAATTCTCGATAAATTTCAGAAGATGTCGGAAAAAATGTAAAGCATTACCTACTTACTAAAGATTAGCAACCCATAAAACTGTAGTACCGAAAAACATTTAAAATTTAACAAAAATCTCCTCATTTCTGAAAGGAATGTATAACTATTCATAACAATATAACCAACAAAGAGATTTCACACCATGCAATTCAAATATTTCGAAAATTGTTGGCATTTATGAGGGATCTTTTCACAAAAATTTCCCGATATTTGAAACAAATTACATAGCAACTTCTAACAAAACAATCAACATACGCACGCACTTATTCAACTTCGAAAATCTTGAAAACCGTTGACAAGTTTTAGAACGAAACCTAGAAAATATGGAGAGTTAAGAAAAAGAAGACGAAACAGATATTAATCCACTGGCGTGAAAGTTGGGGAGGGGCGATTAGGGGTACCCGTCTACCGTACGCCCCTGTTTGAAGTTACAAACATGTGATTTGCATTGAAATTTGGAACTGAATGCTGTTATGTGACACACCAAATTTCATTAGGAAAAGTTGAGGTATTATGGAGTTATTTTTGAAAACATCTTTTTTTTGTCACTTTCAACACCCTGTATCTCAGTTAATATTCACTTTAGAGTATATGTTTATTGGAACTTTTAGCCTTGAAATGGAGTGAGAATTTCACCGCCGGAGTTTGTCCCCTTCATTCTGGGACACCCTGTATAAAGGCATACTCTTGCATGGAATTCACATTCATATAAAGAAGTTTTCTGTATGCTGCGAAGTTAGTGGACACACTGTATATTGAGATTGGTTTTAAAATAAAACAATAATTTTTTTATTTTTTAATGTGTTTTTACGTATAAGTGTTTTTCATGTTTTTATGTTTTTCGTACATATAAGTACATGCAAAAGACTGATATGTTCTGTCAATAAGATTTTCTCTTTGGGCAATAAAGCATATTGTTATTGCGTATATACATGGTGGTTCCTAACGGCAGGGGATGATTTGTCTGGTAATTTCTGAGATACAGGGAAATTAAAAAAAGGTAATTATAAAATATCATGAATATTCTACAACTGATTTGGTTGAAATTTGGTACATTTATTTGGACTAATAAGGCGCTCATTTAGCCCCAACTAGATTATTAGGGCCAGTGGGGTCTCAGTGGGCACCACAGCCAACAATATTGTAAAGAAAAAGTAAACACCTGATATTTTTTTTCAGATTGAGCAACTGAAAATACTATTTTTTGCTCTCCTGTATTTTCTTCATATCTAGCTTCGTTTTCTAGAAAAAACAAAAAACATCAAATAAAAACCAAAAATAAAACTATTAACAATTGCGATATTACAGTAAATGAGCAAAACGTCCACCTTCTGATAAAATACATGACCCCATTCGATTTGTCATTGATTGTCTGACGCGTTCAAAAACTCCTGGAGTAGTCCTTATTACATTGCAATTGTCAATTATTGGATTCTTCAAGTCATTAACATCTAGAACAGAAGTTTTATAAACAAGTGCCTTCAGATGACCCCATGAATAGAAATCTAGAGGATTCATATCAGGACTGCGAGCTGGCCTATGTTGAGGTCCTGCACGTCCAATCCAGCGATTAGGGTGGAAGATGTTGAGGAGCAAGAACACTAAAATGATCGTAGCCCCGTACTTTTTGTAACAAAATGTAGAGCTTGGACCCGCTGTATGTCATATGGGTATATGAGATTTCTTCTTAGAACTTTCCAAACGGTTTTTGTGCTGACTTCAAGCTGCATTGCAATCTTCCTGGTACTATTTGAAGGATTTTATTTTATCGCATCAAGTATAGCTTCTTCTAGCTTAGGCGTTGTTACCGTTTATGGCCTTCCACCATCTGCATTTTTATTGAAACTCCCAGTTTCACATAGGCGTGCTGTAGCGTTCTAAATGTTTTAGCACAAGGAATTATTCTGATAGGATATCTATCCTGGTAAATTCTCCGTGCTTCTCCCTAATTTCCATTTGCTAATCCATTTCAGCCATTTCAGTGTTAGTAAAATTATTCATGATGGAACCGCTGCTAATTGACAACTCTGTTGTTGTCACGAAGAACTGGGGCGAAGCACTGAATCGTAGAACTGAATTGTAGGACTGGAGCTTAGAACTGTAGAAGCCGAGTTACTAACTGAATACTTGAATAGTAAGACTGAATGATAGATAGATAGATATCTGAATGATGTCTGAACTCATATGTTTTGCTAACTCTTATAGTAGCCTAATGCCGAAGCGACCCCACCTGCATTGAATGACCATCATTAATTATCTTATGCAGGTACGCCTATTATGGATTAGCCTATTAAATTATTACAAATGGTGAACAAATAACAACCAATAATAAAAAATTTCAATTTGAAATGAAACATGTGTTGGAAAAACCCTACTATCAATGTCAGCTGGTCTCCAATGCAGGTGTTCATGATATGCAGTAGAGTGGCTTAAATTTTTTTCCTCGAAAACGAAAGTAGATATGAAGAAAATACAAGAGACCAAAAAGTTGTATTTTCAGTTGTTCAATCTAAAATAATGAAAATCTACGAAAAAAAAGTCAGTGGCGTACTTGTTTACAATATTGTTGGCTGTGGTGCCCACTGATGAGGCGCTACTGGCCCTAATAATTTCAATCTAGTTAGGGCTTAAATTTCAACGTCCTGTATCTCAGAAACGAATCAACTCCGGACATATATTCGAAGGAACTTTTCTTCTTAAAATGACCTAACAAATCACCCCCTCCAGCTAGAAACCGTAGTAAGGAAACACCCTGTATATTATTCTATCAAGTTTTGAGATAATTTGAAAGGTAATAATCGACACCAAAGTGACAGGATGAACTTCCTCGTAGCAACACCTCGGCCGATCTCCATACATAATTATGCAGTCCGATAAACAATAATCGGTACTGAAAAAGTGCTGCGCTCGCAGTGACATTATTACGAAGAGGACAGATGTCCAGCACAATCCCACCAAACTGGTTACCGATGCGACTGCCCTAGGGCTCGAATACCTCGTTACTGGAGATTACTCCTCGCCCGTTGATCAACCGTATCCCAGAGCTCCGAACGAGAAACGAGAAATTTGGCTTGCAGTATCAAAACATTCGCTTTGATTCTAGAATTTAATTTAATAGTTATTTGTTTTACTAGGCATAAAAGCACAAGATTTAATGCCGCGGATGGTGTTTCATATGAAACCAGCCAAGGCATTAAATCTGCTTTTCTGCCGTGTGAAACATATAATTTTTTCTTCAAATTTGTTTCAATTCCACGCAAAATCGACTTTTTCATATTTAAATTGCGTTTCATTATCAATATCCAAATAACTAAATTATTTTATCAAAGGTAACTGGGCCCTGCGTTACTATGTTTACCGCTGATGACGTTTGTTGAATATGTTTGTTTACTGTTTACTTTGTCATTGTCAATTTTGAAAAGTTAGAAATGGATTTACTGCAAAGTGAGGATGAATTGATGCAATTAACACCACCTGAGATGAGAGATCAGGCGCGAGATGTGGAATTTAACCTTTTACCGGAAAAATCAAGAACTGTATATGAACTCACATACAGCAGATTCATGGAATATAGACAGAAGAAAAATATAGGATCTTTCTCTGAAAATGTGCTGATTGTCTATTTTTCCGATCTTTCAAAGAAATTGAACGAACTTTTTCTGCCTAGGCAGTAAAAGTGGACTTTTTCTGCCTAGGCATTAAAAGTACAACTTCTAAGCCTGCCAAGTGTCATTAAAAGGCCGCTTTTAATGTCATTTGGATAAAAAAGTATTTTGTTGAATCAAACGAAAGTACTTTCCTGTTAAAAAGTCGATTTACCTCCGCATTTTTTAAATGATAAGTCTATACAATCATCATTATTCCTGGAACCCATCACATCTTCGGAATTAATTTCTTTCATTTCAAAATTAAAAAATAAGTTCCCCGGGACCCGATGGGATTAATACAAAAGTTATAAAAGCTATCCACAAACACATTATAATTCCACTGCAACATATTATAAATCTCTGCTTTCTCAATGGGAAAATGCTTATACAATGGAAACAATCCACGGTTACCCCGGTTTTCAAATCTGGAAAACGCAATCTACTGACGAATTATCGGCCCATCTGAGTTATTACTAATTTTGCAAAAATATTCGAACATGCTCTTAAGATACGATTGATCAAGTTTCTAAACAACATCACATAATATCCAGCAGTCAATATTAGACTACAAGCCCAGGCCATTTTTGGAGGGGTCATTTGACCCAGCATGAAATATATTCAGAACTATAGTGCCATACGAAACAACTCCTTTCCGCACTGTGCCGTCAGTTGTGAGCGGTGCAGATGAGTACGCAGGTCAAAGAAACTTTCCACCGAGGGGTGAGATTTTTCGACAAAAGATTCTTGTACGGCATTTCTCAAGATGATAGATCACTGAAAAATAATCAAATAGGACCTAATGCCATACAAAAAGAACGGTACTGAAAGCCAGGAATTTTTTTTATTTTCCGCAAAGTTTTTTTATGAATTCAGATGATTTATTACTGTACGGCATTTGTATAATTGAATTTGTTTTATTTCATAGATTAATTTTTTAGCAACGCCGTACATATTTGCCGGTACAGGGGTGACAAACCCCGCAGATAACCCCCTACCCCTAACTAGTATAGTTTGGGTCATTTGATACAACATCAAACTCAATCATATGAATTTTGTAATGCCGTACATTTTTCATGGAACATATGACTCTCTCTGAAAAGGTTCATTTTACGGAAATTTGTTTTTTTACGGCATATATTTTGCTAGTAAGTATAGCAATAATTAAGAAAAACTCTATGCCGTACAAAAAAACTAGTTCTATAGGACTGGAAGTGGTATACAGTGAGTTTCAAATGTTTGCACCTTGTAGAAAACTTGTTTATTATCCATTTGTCAGAAAATTTAATTTTTCATAAAATTTGGTGCATTATAAAAAACTTTCATAACAGTTATCAGAATAAAAAAAATAGAAAATTTGATCTGGTATACACTACCCTTATTTTCAACATTATCAAAAAGAAAAGTTGTTTAAAATCAGAACTAACATTCAAATTGAGAATCATAACCACCTAAGCAGAAAAAATAAAAAAATCACATGTTTTATGATTAAAGTGATCGTAATGTTGAATATTTTCATTATTTAATCGTTTACCAATTATTATTTGATTAACTCCATAATTTCCTTCCATATCACACTGTTAGTTATTATGGACATACATACAGAGTGAAATAGGTATCAAATTGCACTAAAAAACTAGTAAAAATTCAACAAACATCGATATTCTAGTACAAATGATAAATAAGACCAACTTTTGCAATGAAATGTAAGTGGGGCGAGTGATAACTGGGTCTGATAATCATGTGCCCTGAGTATTATAATTACTATCGATCTTCCAGTCAGGCTCTGCCTCCGGAGCCCCGATACTTCCGGAGGGCGCGCTGGTTCATTAAGCTAGAAAACCACTTCCCACGTCCGTGGGGTGAGTGATTACTGGGTCCGAGAATCATGTGCTCTGAGCAGACGCAATGAACCAAGGATGACGGCCATGATCATTTTTTTATGAAGTTTTTGTAAAATTTGTTATTATGAATCTCCCAGGTTTTCAAAAACCATAATTATAATCAATAAAAAGTGAATTCCATTTGCAGTAGTAAATGTTTGTAGAAATTTACAAAAATTATGAAAAATTATTTGAAGTTATTTTGGGTAAACTCACAATATTCTCTCATACCTTAATATGTATCTTTTAATGCTAATTTATTAGGATTCAACTGCGAGAGAACTATAGATATCAGTTTCTGTAATTTCAGCTTGAAAACCATATTGAATAAATTATATCAATTAGACTCCAACAAAGGTCAAGGACCAGGACTGAATTGAGTACCCGTTAATAAATAAATATAATCTGTGAGGACATTCTTCTTATCCAGATTGAGAATAAAAAATTGTGTGTTTCAAAAAAGCGACAAAGTGAAATACTTAAGTATGAAGATTGTAAAGTACAGTAGAATAATGTACGTTGAAGTGAGAAAAAATGCTCGAATTTTCAAGTTATACGGTTTCAGAGTAGGTACTGTATGTTCCATCTGATATGAACGGTATTGTAATTCTCAATTATTATTTTATATTGCCATAAAATTTTCTGAATGCCGTACAATATTTAAAGTTGCTAAAATTTCGTAAAAACATAATGCAAAATCTTACCAGCTGTGAGAAATCCTTAAATTGAAAATGTACGGAATGAATTTCTTTTTGTTTAGGAATGGTTGAGAAATTAAAAAACAATGATATTCTAAAAATCACTTCTCTAATAAATCACAGTGCAATTTTTTAATTCATATTTCTATTTAGTTTCATCAATCCTGCTATTACGTAAAACAAAAATATGTAGTCTGAAAACCGGTTGCCGTACAGGCATTTATAATCTTTCTTTGAACAATATAAGATTCAACCCTCCTATAGAGGTAATTTTTTATTTTATTTTTTAATTAATTTTATGCACCAAAATTTTTAGACGGCATAATTTCTGAAAGTCATTTTATTTATTGAATAATAATGTGGAACCGATGCCGTACATTTTCCAATGATCTTGAAACATACAGGTCTAAGTATGAATTTGCGTGCGGGGCTCCCCACCCCTGCACCGGCAAATATGTACGGCGTTTCTGAAAAATGAATCTATATAGTTATTCAAATTGAATTATACAAATGCCATACAGTAATAAATCATCTGAATTCATAACAAAAATTTGCGAAAAATAAAAAAAAGTCCTGGCTTTCAGTACCGTTCATTTTGTACGGCATTAGGTCCTATTTTATTATTTTTTTTGAGAAATGCCGTACAAGAATCGTTTGTCGAAAAATCTCACCCCTCGGTGGAAAGTTTTTTTGACCCTCGTACTCATCCGCACCGCCCACAACTGACAGCACAGTGCGGAAAGGAGTTGTTTCGTATGGCACTATAATTCTGAATATATTTCATGCTGGGTCAAATGACCCCTCCAAAATCGGCCTGGGCTTGTAGTCTATATGGCTTTTTGCAAAATTACAATTGAAAAAATGAATAAAAATAATATCAATAAATTAATTTTGTAGTCTAATTATGTACCCAAAAATCCTTGGTTCTGCTAATCCAGTTAGACAATAATTTCGGGCTCTATTCAGGCTAATTTATCACCCAATCATATATTTTTTTGCTCTTCAGTTGGAGGAGAAATCAAAGGCTGTGTTAGCTCAACACTGAGCTGGCAATACCAAAAGGCTAACCGAATCGTTATGGAAAATCTGATCGCATCATAATTTTAGGCTCACGTTTGATCCCATCGCCGATTTTTTTGGAACGCGTTTAAAAAAGATACTGGGTTCTGCTAGCTTTACCGTTAAGCTCAGGACAAATCCATTTGAACAATAATTTTAGGCTCTATTCAAGCTAATCTATTACCCAATTACATATTTTTTTGCTCTTCAGTTAGAGGAGAAATCAAAGGCTGTGTTATCTCAACACTGAGCTGGCAATACCAAAAGGCTAACCGAATCGTTATGGAAAATCTGATCGCACCATAATTTTAGGCTCACGTTTGAACCCTTCGCCGTTTTTTTTGGAACGCATTTTAAAAAATACTGGATTCTGCTTGCTTTACCGTTAAGCTAGCAAAACCCAACCATAAAAAAGCAGCTCAGAACAAATCCAGTTGGACAATAATTTTAGGCTCTATTCAAGCTAATCTATTACCCAATTACATATTTTTTTTGCTCTCCAGTTGGAGGAGAAATCAAAGGCTGTGTTAGCTGAACACTGAGCTGAGAGTACCAAAATGCTAATCGAATCGTTATGAAAAATCTGATCGCACCATAATTTTAGGCTCACGTTTGAACACTTCGCCGTTTTTTTTGGAACGCGTTTAAAAAGAATACTGGGCTCTGCTAGCTTTACCGTTAAGCTAGCAAAACCCAACCATAAAAAAGCAGCTCAGAATAAATCCAGTTGGACAATAATTTTAGGCTCTATTCAAGCTAATCTATTAACCAATTACATATTTTTTTGCTCTTCAGTTGTAGGAGAAATCGAAGGTTGTGTTAGCTCAACACTGAGCTGGCAGTACCAAAAGGCTAACCGAATCGTCATGAAAAATCTGAAAGCACCATGATTTTAGGCTCATTTCATGCTCAGGCCCATCGTCGATTTGTTTGGAATGCATTTTTGCAAGAAAATCCTTGGGAAAAATGTCTTTGACGTTAAAGCTAAAAGAAACCAGGATTTAAAAAAACGCATTCCACAAAAATCAGCGATGGGTTCAAACGTGAGCCTAAAATGAGCCTAAAATTATGGTGCGATTAGATTTTCCATAACGATTCGGTTAGCATTTTGGTACTGTCAGCTCAGTGTTGAGCTAACACAGCCTTTGATTACTTCTCCAACTGAAAAGCAAAAAATATATCATTGGGTGATAAATTATCCTGAATAGAGCCTAAAATTATTGTCCAACTGAATTTGTACTGAGTTGCTTTTGTATGGTTGTAGGATTTTTTAAAAAAGACGCATTCTGAAAAAGTCGGCGATGGGTTTAAACGTGAGCCAAAAATGAGCCTAAAATTATGGTGTGCTTACACTTTTCATAATCATTCGTTTGGCGATTTGGTTCTGCCAGCTTAACGTTATGCTAGCAGAACCCGCGATATCTCTCAATTGAATAGCAAAAATTTGGGAATAGGGTAATAAATTAGCATAAAATTAGCCTAAAATTATGGTCTAAAAAAAGTTGAAGATTCCAAAGTAGTTCTGCTAGCTTTACGGTGGTACACAACCCTGTGAGTGGTCTTGCTTGTTACATTTTTTTTCACAAAAATTATAGGCACTAGTCTACTGAACAGTCGATACGAACTTCTATCTCACTTGAAAAAAGTCGTGAAGAAACCTCGGCAAGTGTAAACAACATCGAAGAATCTGACCCATAATTGATTATCGACAGCAGCGTCCGAATTACAGCACATTCGAAGTGCACGGCTCGGTCAAGTGCGCATTACCCATTCCGCCATTCCGCCATTCCAGTCTACTCCCATATGCAATCTACGCAAAAAGTAATTACCGATGGACTCTGAGACGAATGCAAATATTTTCATTAGCACTTGCGCTGAATAAATAAATATCAATGTTGTGCATATAACCTGAAAAATAACCAGGGACGGCGCTACCTAAATGTATTTCTAAGAGAGCGAGGAGATTGCCTACCCAACTCAAATGTGAATATATATCGTTTGAAAAACTAAAAAACACATTTTTATCTCGCACTAAAAGATGAGTAAGAGAATTAATATTACTCAGTTTACTTCTGGAAATGTTTGACACAGGGGAGAGGAATAAAATAAAACAAAGGAAAACTGAGCTATAATATAGGATATTGTGCAACAAGAGCAGAAAAGTGCTAATTTCTCACGAGATTGAAAAAGTTGCGGCACGAGCGCAAGCGAGTGCTGCAATTCAAACGAGTGAGAAATTGCATTTCTGCTCGTGTTACACACTATACTTTTTCTACAACACCCTTTTTGCTAAAAATAATACTATTCTATAAGACGGAATGAAATGTCAGTGACTCATTCTTAGCTTTATGATGCCCAAGAGAAGCAAGGGAAGAGGGAGAGGATTTTAAGCCGCTCTCATTCTTGTTTTTTCTGATTTTTCTAATATTAATAGTCAATTTTAGCATTGAATATATTGACCAGAGAGTAGAGGCTTTTCTTGATTTGGATAGTTCTTCAAAATATGCCAAAATTATATTTTCAGAAACACTTTTAGTTTTGTATTCTTCCTTCCAATCCATAAACTGTTTGTATGCATTTTCATATTTTCCTCTTGAAGTTGAAGGTAGTAAATTCAATGACAATGAATTAACTTGTTCTCTTAGTTCTGGCGGAGTATTTTCAATTTCAGAACTGTCGCTATCCATTTTAGTTCAATCTCATTAAAAGATGACGGGACAAGAATATTTTACGAATATTTTATGCTTGACGTTTGTTGACATTCAAATGATTCGATAGATGTTGCTCCGTTGCCTAGCAGTGGATAGTGTGTATGTGGGTATTTGAGACAGCAGTAGTGATGTCTATGATTTTTGTTCAGAATATTATAAATTTGTACGACAATTTCCCTCATATTATATAAACCAATAGACTGTCTATTCATTCTTGAAGTTGCCTGATCGAATATCCCTTCGAAATGCAGAATTTTCAAAATATACTTTCACCTTGCTGTCACGAAAACTGTATTGCTTAGAAATTAGGTACTGACAAATTTTGGCACAGAAATGTCACTTTGTGGCACAGAAATGTCACTTTGCGGCACACTAATGTCAAATTTCAATTATTGTGAGAAATAATCATGTTTGCGAACGTAAAACTATGCAGAAAAGCATGTTTTGGAGTGTGGTTGTAGAAAAAAGTATATTTGATTTGCTAACGATTTATTTTTTAATTTTTGACTCAAAACGGCCCTCAGACTGGCAAAAATTTTGAACAAAATTTTGAGCACAAACGTTGAGCTCATTTTCACATACTTCACAAAACTATTGCACAAAATGTCAGTGTCGTATAAACATTTCTTGATGCAGGGCGCATCGCGTTGTACTTTGCCATATCCGCATGCGTATCTTTGCCCACGGCAAACCCGGAGGTCGAAAGTAGCGTAGTTGTAGTGTGTAGTGTTGAAGGAGTCTTAAATAATAAGAGAAAAAGAGTGTAGGCCAGGAATCATTTGAAGAAGCGACCGAGCCATGGTCATTGTAACCTACTTCGCAAACTGAGTTTAGGACCTAGACTTTATCAAAATTTCCTGAAGTAGGTGGAGAGGTAAATAATTTTTTTTGAATCCCAACTATTTCCTCGTCATTGCTAAATAAAATCTACAACAAGGACAGTTGCAACATTATTTTTATTCTTCGAACTAGGTGCTACTTATAAACAATAACTAGTATGTATGATGCTTACTTCAATAGATTAGAGCAGAAA
This sequence comes from Chrysolina oricalcia, assembly GCA_944452925.2. NCBI lineage: Eukaryota > Metazoa > Arthropoda > Insecta > Coleoptera > Chrysomelidae > Chrysolina > Chrysolina oricalcia. The sequence goes on from OX101825.2 coordinate 55,751,939, forward strand.
TGATTTTTCCTCTTCCTTCTTCCCTGCTTTCACTTTCTTCGCAGCTGGTTCACTCATGTTCATGCGGCGACAGCTCCAATCAGACTAGTGAAATATTGCACAATATTTGTCAGCTCCCCCATACTGCGCTCTCATACTACAAAATATTGACAGGTCCGCAAACATTTTCTAAACTTTCAGAAAAGTTTTGAACGCCCCACAAAATATTGAATAACCCTGTATAAAAATTGGGATGGGAGAGATATTGTCAAACATGGGAGTTTTTCTATAAAAGAAAAGTTAAAATAAAAGTTGACCAAAAAGTATTTCCAGTTGATTATTAGTTTGCCCTTCAAGTAGAGGAGGTATATTTAACAATTCAAAAGTGAGAAACGAATCGAAGAAAAGTTCTTGAAGGTGTGAACTACATAGTTTTTTCCCATTAATATGTCTGGTAGCAGAGAACAGGAGTCATTGATATCCTTGGAAGGTGAGGACAATAATGCTCCTTGTTCATCTACAAGTAACAGATGTCAAGAGCAATTAATGGATAAATTCATGCAAATGATGATGACGATGGAACTAAATAGACAAGCTAGCGAAGAAAGATTCTTCCAACTCATGCAGCAGCAAGGGCAGAGTTCCAGACCAATATCTGGGAAAATAAACTTCCAAGTTATGCCAGATTTTAGTAAAACTATTGAAGATTTCAATGGGGAAGTTTTGTGAAAATCGACAATGGAATGGTTACAGAGGTTGGAAAGTACAGCTGTTCTGCATAATTGGCCAGACTCTTTCAAATTGGAAACGGCAAAGACACATTTAATTGGGACTGCAAAGGATTGATACATAAGAAATATAGAAGATATAAAGAACTTTTCGGATTTCTAATCAAAGTTCCAGAAAACATTCAATGTTCGAGGGAGTAAAACACAATTATGGAGAGAAATGGAAAAGAGTGTTCAAGGTAGAAAGTCACTATTTTCATATTTCCATCATAAAGTTAAATTATGCAAAGCATTGAACTTAGATTTCTAAGAAATTAAAGATCAACTTGTGATTGGTCTTTCCAATAAACAAATAATACCTGGCTCACTAGCAGCTAATCATTGTGATGAAGACGCTTCATTGCATAATATTTACGAGTTTGATAGAATTCATAATCAAGCTCAAGGCAGAAGTAGTTTTGGTGGTTACCGAGCAACATCAAGAGGTTTCTACAAGAAACAAGGCCAGGAGCAAACTAATCCCGTCAATTTCAACTCGGATATTGCGGAAAGGAATAAGTAAGGAAAATTATTTGTTTCAAATGCAGAAACGAAGGTCATATGGAAAAGGATTGTCCAACGATAAGAACTGTCAAAGACTTCAGAAAACAGAAAGGAAATGATACTCAAACTCTTGAAGATGTTGAGAAGGAAAGTATAAAAACATTGATAGATTTCGAAGCAGATCTCGTACAAACTCTAGTTGACATTGAGGATAACTCTATAAATACCATCAATACATTTTTTCGAAATATCACCCTAGATGATTTACATCAAGTAAATGCGCTTATTGATCCTGGTAGTGCTGTTTGCACCATCAAAGCCTGTCAAGCAAAAGAAAAAAAATTCAACGCAATAAATTTGGACCACAAATTATTCGGATTTGGGCAGAAAAATCCTGTCAAAAAAGTGTCAACAGAAACTGGTAGTGAAAATATCAATGGACGATATAATAGTTGATTCCGTAGATTTGTGGGTAGTACTTGATATTGCCCAAACAGATTGGGCAACAATTTGGTATTTAAATATGTCAATAAAAATCCGTTCTGCCAAATTGACCTTGTTTTGTTCATGATTGAACTTATAAAATGAACATTTTTCGAGATTGTCGTAAAAAAATAGGTTTTATAGAGTGCATTATCCTGTTGATAATTGGTGAAGAATTCAAAATCCAATCTGTGCAAGACAGCGACCCGACCTGTACATTTATAAAAAATTTACTGTAACATAAATTCTATCCAGACGATGCGTGGTGCGAATGTATCGTCCTAAATGTTACTAGTGAGAAATGGAAATTGTTTGACAAGTTCATGTTTATTCAAGCTACCGAAAACCGTATTTTTAGAAAGTAAAATAAACCTGGTTGAAGTTTATTCACGTATAACCTCGAAAAAATATTTATGTTCTTAGGAAAATTAATGAAGAAAATAAATACACATACAATAATTTTTCTTAGTATCTTCATGTTTCCAGTGGGCCGGTGATTTGCTGAGATAACAAATAGTGATTGAAACGCGTACTACTATAATTTAGTTTACACTACCCGAAGTGTTACGAGGATGTTGTCACGTACATCAAAATATTTTCACTATCATATGTTTTCCTTACGAAATTTTCAGTCAGGTCCCCTTCTCAGAGCTTCGATGTTTGCAGAGGGTACGTAGCAGAATTAAACTTACCACCACTCCCAAGCAGGGGCGTCGTCCTGAAAAAACAAAACACCTTTGGATAGCTTTCCGCGCCTTTTCTTTTTAATTTTTTCCCGTAGAGTGGTCAATAATGTCGAATAGTAATCTCCAGTTATTGTTCTACCCTTATCCAAAAAATCAATCATGATTACTCCATGGCAATCCCAAAAAACTGAAGCAAGAACTTTTCCAGCAGATTTTTTGACACGAAACTTCTTAGGTCTTGGACGACGATAGTGTCGCCATTCCATCGATTGTTGCTTTGTTTCTGGATCGTAGAAATGTACCCAAGTCTCATCCATAGTAACAATTCGGTTCAAGAAGTCTACATCGTTTTCGAATCGAGCACAGATCGAACGCGATGCTACTACCCTTGCACGCTTTTGGTCAACATTCAAATATTTAGGGGTCCATTTTGCAGCAATTTTTCTCATGTCCAAATTGACGTGAACTATATAATAAACGCGTTCGTATGAAATATTCAGTGCTTCGGATATCCGTTTTAGCCCAATTTGACGGTCTGTTGAAATCATGTCATGAACTGCATCGATATTTTCGGGGACCGACACAGAAACTGGCCTTCCCGATCGGTCATCATCTTCAATGGAAAATTTACCTCTTTTGAAGCTTACAGTCCAATTTTTCACGGTCGCATACGAAGGACATTGATCACCAAGGGTATTAAGCATATCTTCGTAAATCTGCTTACCTCTCAACCATTTTAAATACAGGTACTTGATGATGGCTCGATACTCCAATTTTTCGATTTTCACAATTTCGGTGGACATATTTTTTCTTTTAATTTATTGCGTAACTCTGGTTTACTTTTTTGACGTCAAACTTTACACTGACACTTCTAATAAGTTCGTTGCTATGGTAACGCAATATTTTGTTTATGCAGGGAACTGGTCTAGGCTAACTAGATATTAATACATCCTCGTATGCTAACGAACAGTCGTTACCGACCGATGATGAACCCTTTACTCCCATAAACACCTACTGCATAGGATTATTATGGCAAGTACCTGTCAGAAAACAACTACTCCCCTGGCCAAGAACACGACGGGTATTTTTTTATTTATGAAAAAAATACCGCATCAACCCTGTGGGTTATAAGCGAGTACAGTTACAATGTTACAGTTAATATATAATATTATAAGACCACGACGGGTATTAAATTAAATCTAACAGCTACTTAATAATACTCAATACCCGTCGTGGTCTTAGCCAGGGGAGTAGTTGTTTTTTGACAGGTACTTGCCATAATGAGCCTACGCAGTAGGTGTTTATGGGAGTAAAGGGTTCATCATCGGTCGGTAACGACTGTTCTGTTTTCTTCGACATCCTTGTATTTTTTAAAACACAGACATCTAATTAATTCGTCACCTTCCTATTCACCATTAAGAAGAGAGGATGGGTTAGCATTCAAGCAACATTTAAATCTTACTATGTTTGTAGATCCTACGTTTTATGAAATATAAATTGTTAATGCATAATAATTAAACAAATTTGTGTTTTCTGTTTAATGAAACTTTATAGCGAATAATAAAGTAAATAATAATGTTAATTCTTATAGAAATTTTGCATTATTCACAAGTATATCTACAATATTTAATGGTTGTAGATCAATATGTTTATCTTTTCAACTATCAAAACATTTCCACTTAAATATCGTGGCGCCGCGAAAAAAATTCCGGAAATTTTTCTAGTTGCCATGGTAACTAGTCAAAATTAAGGCACCTTATTGGTTAAAAAGTAGAGGTGTGAAATTTTCAATGAAATTCATCCAGAAAGAACCAGATCATGTCAGTACGTGCTTCAATTGATGAATAAGTTCATGGAGTCGGGTGCTGAATAAAAAACCCATGAGAAATGAAGGGGTCGCTGTTGCAGTTGTAGGACATGCAGTGATGGCAATATTCAATCTTTAAGACAACTTGAGACTATTTCTGGAGTTTCTAAAAACAGCGTAAATCGAATTCTGAAAGAAGCAAATTTCCATCCTTATAAAATGCAGAATGTACAAGAATGAAATGAAGATGATCCTGACAGGTTTTGTGAAATCATGAGTCAATTATTGATTGGTGACAATAATTACCTCTACAATGTGTGCCTTTCTGACGAATCTTCTTTTCATTTAAATGGACATGTGAACATGCACAACTGCAGATACTGGAGTGACGTAAATCCCCATTGATACAAGAAAGTCATTCACAAACTCCCCAGAAATTGAATGTTTGGCTGATATTCTGGGAGACCATATTGAAGGTCCATATTTTATTGATGATAACCACAACGTACAAACGTATCTTGAACTTCTTGATACAACTGTGAACCCCAGAATTATTAGTTACTTGAAGACGATGATAGGCTACTTGAAGGTCAGCTCACCTTTCAACAAGTTGGAGCTCCTCCACATTTTGTTGCAACTGTGCGTCAATTTTTAGATGACAATTTCACAGAGAGATGAATTGGAAGGCGGGGACCAATAAAATGGCCTGCTAGATCTCCTGATTTATCACCATAGGGTCATTTGAAATCCAATGTTTACACAGCCCACTTCGCTTGATGATCTACGCAGGAGAATTGTTGTGGAGTGTCGTGCAGTGACTCTAAAAATGTTGAGCAATGTGCGGATACATTTCGAAAATCGCTTATACTTCTTTATGGAACTGAATGGTTCACATTTTGAACTTTTCTTACGATGATAACATTTTAGGTGATGAAAAATAAAAATATCTTGATAAAACTTAGTTTTCACTAAAACTTCAACTTCGATCCTCAATTTCGGTACACCGATGTATTTGGGATTGAATTCCATTGAAAATGATGTATCACAAGTATAGTAGTCCCACGTTTGTTTGAAAGTGGTTGACAATGTTTCACTTTGAGTAAGGTTATTCTGGACTTTCATTGTCTAAAAAAGAACAAAGAAAAATTCAATTGTCTGCAATTTTTAATCACGACGTTTCAACTGTTAAAATCTACAGTCGTTATCAAGTGTATAATGCGACAATCTCAAGGATACTTCTTATATATGCTGTGGATAATTTTGTGTAATTAGCCTAGGGGTAATTTGGCGGTATTCAGGTAAGCTTGTTAATAACAGTGCCAGGCTCCTCCGGTACAGCATTGTTAATTCTTATCGCAATTTCAATTGATCCATGCCACTAATTAAGGGTTTCCACACGTTACGGATTTCTATGCTAGCTTGACTGAAGACTTTGTTGTTCATAATGTATGCACTCTCTTTAAACTTCCTTCTATACCAGCCCTCTTTTTTATGGATGACTTCGGCTTCAGTCCATTTTATGTTGTGTTGGGTCGTCCAGACATGATCCGCTATCCCTGACTTTGATGTTTCTCGTCGTTGAGTGTTTTTCTTGTGTTCAGCGAGTCTAACGCTAAGTGGTCTCTTAGTTTCTCCAAGATAAGCTGCGCCGCATTCACAAGGGATGCGGTAGATGCAGTTTTTGGAGTCAATGTCAGCGTTACGTGGTCTCGTCTTTGTGAGATGGCTGCGAATAGCGTTACCTGACTTGAAACATGTCCGTATTTTTGGGTTGAAATACAAAATACGGACATGTTTCAAGTCAGGTAACACTATTCGCAGCCATCTCACAAAGACGAGACCACGTAACGCTGACATTGACTCCAAAAACTGCATCTACCGCATCTCTTGTGAATGCGGCGAAGCTTATCTTGGAGAAACTAAGAGACCACTTAGCGTTAGACTCGCTGAATACAAGAGAAACACTCAACGTGTACATCAAAGTCAGGGATAGCGGATCATGTCTGGACGACCCAACACAACATAAAATGGACTGAAGCCGAAGTCATCCATAAAAAAGAGGGCTGGTATAGAAGGAAGTTTAAAGAGAGTGCTTTTCATGTGTTTATCTTATGTTTGTTATTTATTGTGTATGTATTATTTATTGACTGTTATATTTTACGGATGGGTCTACACTATGTAATTATGACTATGCTACCCATTGTAACCTAACCTAATTCTTTGTGTAATAAAGTATATTTTGATTGATTGATACATTATGAACAACAAAGTCTTCAGTCAAGCTAGCATAGAAATCCGTAATGTGTGGAAACCCTTAATTAGTGGCATGGATCAATTGAAATTGCGATAAGAATTAACAATGCTGTACCGGAGGGGCCTGGCACTGTAATTAACAAGCTCACCTGAATACCGCCAAATTAACCCTAGGCTAATGACACAAAATTATCCATAGCATATATATAAGTAGTATTCTTGAGATTGTCGCATTTTACACTTGATAACGACTGTAGATTTTAACAGTTGAAACGTCGTGATTAAAAATTGCAGAGAATTGAATTTTCCTTTGTTCTTTTTTAGACAATGAAAGTCCAGAATAACCTTACTCTATAGTAGTCCCATTGAAAATTCTGAAGTAGGGGTGCTGGGAATGAGAGGGTTGATAACACCATGATGATGTATTTGGTGAAAGTGTTCCCTCTTGAAATACAAATCGACGGGTCTGAGCGGGTCTGAGTGGGATGTTCAATTTTTTTCACGAGTTCGGAGATTTGGAGGGGTGACAAGATTTAGCTGGGAAACACTGTATTTATATGAAGGTAAGTGAAAGAAAAGCGTCAGCTTAACTTCTGTTTCTAAATAAACACAATTATAAATAGATATTGGTCTGATAAATATAATTGATAAATCGGTTTTTTTGGATCATATGTACACAAGATATGAAAATTAAACAGACTATCGCCATATTATCAACATTAACATTGATATTATAATTAATAGTAATATTGAAAAGGGAAACATTCTCAATTGAAAATTGAACCAAACATGACTCCTCTGGAAATGGAAAAAACCGACAATAAATTGAAGTTGCTTTTTTGTAATATCTAACAGAAAACAACTACTTCTCCGGCAAAAGCCACGCTGGGCATTGAACTACATCTGATAGATATTGGAAAAAGGCCCTATATAACTTGAGAGAAAAAATGTGACAGTGAATATTTTCATTTTCATTCAGATAGTTAAAATGAAAAGAAGCTATTTTTGTAATATCTAACAGAAAACAGCTACGCAAAAGCCACGCTGAACATTCTGCAATTTCACACTGTAATGATGGAATCGTTGGACTGTTTCTTGCGCGGTGAAAATATTTTTGACATAAAACCTTTCATGAATCCCTTCCAAGAGAGGTTATCTTGAACGATGGAAAATAGCGACCAAAGTTTGTCTTTCAGCCGCAGATGGTTCCACATCTGACTTTATGAATATCCTGTTCATATTTTCAATAAAATCAACATGCCATACTCATGACAGGTTTTATTTAAAAAATATTTTCAAAGTGTAATCGCACAAGAAATGGTCCAACAATTCCATCATTACGGTGTGAAATTGCTTCTGAAGAGTATGATTTCCAATTCTTCCGACCTCCCTGATGATGTTAGAAGAGTGAAATAGATTTTTGTCGACCAAAATGTATTGGAGGCCAAGCGAAGAGATGCAATTCACGCATCAATGGAATGAGCGATTTTCTGTGAGTGATACTTCTGAATAACATTCTCCCTTATCTCATTCATAGATAAGAATCTCCAATGGAAACTGGACATTTAATAAACAATCAACTATCTGAATGAAAATGCAAATTTTCACTTTCAGATTATTTCTCTCAAGTTATATAGGGTCTTTCTCAATATCTATCAGATGTAGTTCAATGTCCAGCGTGGCTTTAGCCGGGGAAGTAGTTGTTTTATATTGGATATTACAAAAAAGTTACTTCAATTTTATCGTAGGGTTTTTCCATTTCCAGAGGAGTCATGTATTGATTCAATTTTCAATTGAGAATATCCTGTTCACATTTTCAATAAAATGAATAGTAATATCTTACACAATTTACCTTATGATGATGTGGTATATAACCAAGTGAGAATCAATTTTTCGATACAGATGCCGTGTAACTGACTAAAACCGCGTTTGACGTACTGTCCTGCCACTACATCGCATCAGCACTGGGTAGGTATTCCACAGGTTAGACTTCCAGTCGGCATGTCAACGAAGCACACATAAAAACTGACACTTGCACTCATCAAGTGCATTGCTCACCAACTAAGTACGAAAAATGCTGGCCGACCAAACAAAATGAACTTAAATTAGGAAACAGCCACCTACGCTCAAGACGTTTTTATTAGTAATATTAGTAAAGTCACTATTTCACACATTTATCGTCGTGGCCGCGATCTGCTGGAGTCAATGCTGACTTGAGGACTGGACCAGACTTCTTGTCGACTTGATCGCAGCTTGCGTTTTTCTCCCCGGGCAGATTTATTTCACAATTTCAGGCTTTTCACCAACTACGACCGTTATGATATCATGTGAACCTGTTAAACACCATTTCTATTCGGTAACTGAAGATTTATGCGCTGGCCGATAAATATGGCGAGAAACTAGACTAGTCTACTTATTCATTAGGTACTGCTTTATATTACATGCATGTATAATTTATGAGTGGATGAAATTACTCCTTATTGGATCGTATTTGTCTTCAACAGGTAGGATTGGTTGCGTTCTCGTAGGAAATGGCGGGCGGCAAACGCCATTTTTATCTACTGGTATGCGAGGAATTCTTCTTAGCGCATTCAAAGAAGTAGGAAAATGAGAGGAGAAGCGAGTTGCGTTTATAGGACCACCCAAATCGACTATTCCGAATTATTATATACTGTGAATGAGACAGAAAAGGAAAATATATATTTTTTCTTAGCGAAGGAATATGCAATGTATTATTCAAATGAAAATGTAAGAGTGTCCTACTAAGCAAAGTAACATTCATTCAATATTTCAGTAACCTTTCGAGGTAATGTGTAATGTTACATCGGAGTTTTCTGCTACCTTACTGCAAAGGTTCAGCAACTACTGAAACGGACGTTCAGCAATATTACAAATGGTATATGCCATTATCAATTATTCCAGCAAGGTTTCTGCAACATTGCATATAATATACAGGAAAATTGCAAATGTGATATTGAAAATGACGTCTTATGACAATGTTGCAGCAACTACTGAAATGGATTAATGGATGTAATCTTTCATAATTAGTAATTGCAGCAAGGTTACCGCAACATAGAATATAAATTAGTGGAAAATAACATATTCAATATTTTTATATAGCAGCAACTTACCACCAAACTTGTCTATTCCTTTCCATAACATAACAGTAAGATTTCATAAATTACGTTCCAGTAGGTTCGTTCGCTACTGAAGAATTTTTGGATTTTCACTACTTGCTACTAATATTGATAGAAAATGAATACAATCTTCATGGGAGACAGATCATTCAGTATTGATGTGTCCTCTATGGAAATCAGATTAATAATTTTCTAATATTTAGAAATAAGCAGTGACAACCCAAAAAATCTTCTGAAATGATACCCATTAATTTGAATGTCCATTTAAATCTTGGAGATCAAAAAGACAAAATTTTGATATTGAAACATTTAATTAAAATATCACAAAAAAACAAATAAGTACTCATATACTTAAAATAAAAATTTGTTTGGCCTAATTAGGTACCTGAAACAAAATAATCATTGAATTGAATGTGTAGCTTAAATATCGACATCTCGATCTACTACCTAACCCTACAAGTAACGTGTTTTTGCGAATTGTAGCCAAGCCATCACATTTATTTGAAAGGCATCATCTCTGATGCATGGAGATGAATTTCTCACTGCATCTGGAACAAAAATATTATAAATAAATATGTAATTAGTCAACTCAACAATTATGGTCTTATTTCAATATAGAATGTACAATTGAACTTGTCCTTGATTATGACACTATTGTGCTTACATATTTGCTTTATATTCAAATTGAACTGACTCGAATTTTAAAATTTGTTTAGATTTCAATTCTTTGATTCTGAAATTGTATTTTTTGTTGATCCAATTGCAAAACATGGCACAATGATTTGTGAAACAACGTTTAAGACTTGTTCCAACACAAAACTTTTCATTCAAGCCACCAATATATTGAAAAACCTGCAACTAAAATCGAGATGTAAAAGTATTCCACATCATTTACAAATGTAAAAGTACCTTTCAAATTGACACTACTACCAGATTTATTCGCAATATAAGGAGAAAAAACATTCCCCTAATAAACGCAGAATGAGCATACCAGACCATCCTAACCTAAAATAATATTTGATGTATCGCCTTACCTTACATGAAGATGCCTTGAATTTATTAGCATTATCCATTATGCTGCTTCAACACTCAGTGAACTCTTAATCAAAATACAAAATTGCAGAAGAATAATATAAGTTAAGAACGAATGAAAGTATCCAAAACGAAACTAACGCAAAGGCACGACACACGACAACAATATAATTTACAATATCAAAATGGCGCGAGGCGCGTGCTTGTCTGGGATCTGGGTTGTCCCGTTAGGTGGCATCTCATAAGACCGGGAAATTCAAAACTGGTTGGATTCCTGATAAATGAAATATTATTTCAAGTTTCTTTATACTTACCATTTAAAATTGTCCTAGCGTATCATTTTGTATATTTCTGCGATGATGCAATCGAAAATTGAAAGTGTATTGTGTTTTCTAAATACTGTCAACATTGTTTGTAGTTAGCTTATGTATGGTTGTAAATATCATGGAATTTCAAACTCAGTGCAACATTGCGATTTGAACTTGTTCGATAGTTCCAAATGTAACTTGCACTCACATTGTTCGTAGATAGTTTCTGTATTGTTGCATTTACAATGAACTTTCATGGATCATGTAACATTGCACTTGAAACTCAATCAATAGCTTGCTTTATAACTCACAAACAACTTGTCTGTAGTTTATTCTGTTATGTTAAAAACTTAAATATAACATGCAATATTATATTTTCATTTTACGATGGCAAGCCATACATAATATTATGGCAATATTTTGTAACATTACATGTTTAGTGGGGTTATTTTTGTTTTGTGGGCCCTAAGCGCTGAATTTTTTCAGGCCCTCTGGATAAAAAAGTACATAAAAAATTTATTTCGACAAATAAAATAAAGTACATCGGAACATGGGTGCATATCAAGCGTTAAAAAAAAAAACAAAAAAAATATTGAAACGTAAAAAAAATGAAATAAAATAAGTCGTAAAATAATAGTATAGTACGAGTTCAGAAAATGGGCTTTTTCCTTGCATGCGCGACATTCATGTTCCCGTGGGAGACGAAGCGGAACACGGGAAGTCGAGTAATTAACGATATTTTTCATTATATGTACAGGGTGTCAATTTGAAAACTTCCCACCCTTAATATCTTCCTTCCAGTAAACAATATGAGTAATCGAAAAAACAGGTCAATTTTATTGTCAAGGGGGACACTTTCAAGGACTATTTGTAGCCCTCGTGGTTCAACCCCCTAGGAGGGGTAGATGTTACCCTTCGAATTTTAAATGGGAAGGGGGGTCAAGTGGCACATCATTTTGATGGGCGTTCAATTCTTGTTCCAATGGTACCCTGACTTATTATTTTTTGATGAGCATTTTCCGAAAAATTGCGTTCTAAACTAACAGAAGTAATTATTAGAACGCCTATACTGAGATGCATGGTTTGGCCAGAACTGGTTAGAATATTAGGTGGTACCATTCCAACCCTTTATTAGGGGTAACATTAGCCATTAGCTCCAAACACTTTACATAAAAAAGTAGTCTAATAGTAAAACATAGATGGTAGTAAAGTTGTGTTTATTAAATGCTGAATTTTTAAGTGTCATCGCAGAAATTGTACATATAGCCTTCCTTTTTTGCTAGTTCTGCTGTAATAAGTTTCTGTTTTCCGGCAAAAAATTGGTTAGCAAATTTGAACTATGTGGTAGTATTGTGAATACCGTTGTACCTGTTGGGCTGTTTAGGAATTACTTTAATAAGTGTATAAAAGTGTAAAAATGGTTTACATTCTTCAAGACAGAATTGAAATGATTGTAATTTAGGGCGAAGTTGGAAAGTGCGCACGAAGGGCGGCATGTCTTTTTAACGAAAGACATCCAAATTGTAATGTAAGTCACCGGTATGTGCTTGATTTGGTGAATAAGTTTTACGAAACTGGTTCAGTGACAAATAAAAAAAGAAATAACCCCAGAGTACCAAATGAAGCAGCTCAAAATGAAGTTTTGGGAACACATGCTGCAGAGCCCACGAGCTCCTTACGATCAGTATCAGAACAGACGGGAATGTCACGCGAGACTATAAGAAAAGCATTGAAAATGCATAAATTTCATCCATATAAAATGCAGATTCTTCAAGAGCTCCACGAGGATGATTATGATAGAAGAATAGAGTTTTGTGAAATCATGTCTCATCGAGTCAATACCATCCCTAATCTTCTGTTAAACATCTGTTTCAGCGATGAGTGTTCATTTTTTCTGAATGGCAATGTTAATAGACAAAATTGTCGCTATTGGAGTGACGAAAACCCACATATTTTTCGGGAAGGGCATACACAACACCCACAAAAAGTTAATGTTTGGGCTGGTATTCTTGGAAATGCCATTCTTGGTCCATTATTTCTGGAAGAAAACTTGACTGGCAATCTGTACCTTGATATGCTTGAAGAGACTATCGATCCTCTTATAACTCACGAGCTAGAAACTCAAATTGATGCAGAAGGTAATGAACTTTTGCAGGAGGATCTGTTACATTTCCAGCAGGACGGTGCTCCACCTCATTATTTTCTTCTCGTCCGACAGTGGTTAAACGAGAGATTTCCGGGTAGATGGATTGGCAGAAGGGGAGCAGTTGAATGGCCTCCGAGATCACCGGATTTAACACCCTTAGATTTCTTTCTTTGGGGGCATCTTAAATCCGTTGTTTATAAAACACAACCTTCTGATATTGACGAACTTAAAAGACGAATTACAGCAGCATGCCGGTCAATTCCTAGTGAAGTTTTCCGTAATGTTAGAGGGGAGTTCGAAAACAGACTGTATTACTGTTTAGAGCAAAATGGACAACATTTCGAACAGCTAATAAGATAAGCGTAACTAGATTTTATGTTGGAAATGTCTTTCTCGCAAATTAAATTTTATTGTGTAGAAGGAAAATAACCACCAAATAAAAAATCCCATGCGTAATAAATTTATTCCTGTCATTCAAGGGTTGGAGCGGTGCCACCTACTCTTCTAACCATTTTTATTAAAGGGAGTCAATACAATAATGCATCTCAGTATAGGCGTTCTAATAATTACTTCTGTTAGTTTAGAACGCAATTTTTCGGAAAATGCTCATCACAAAATAATAAGTCAGGGTACCATTGGAACAAGAATTGAACGCCCATCAAAATGATGTGCCACTTGACCCCCCTTCCCATTTAAAATTCTAAGGGTAACATCTACCCCTCCTAGGGGGTTGAACCACGAGGGCTACAAATAGTCCGTGAAAGTGTCCCCCTTGACAATAAAATTGACTTGTTTTTTCGATTACTCATATTGTTTACTGGAAGGAAGATATTAAGGGTGGGAAGTTTTCAAATTGACACCCTGTATCTACCTAAAAACCACATATTGTTGAGAAACATTTATTTTCAATGATGAAAGAACAAAAACATGTATTATTAATTGAAATATTTATGGTACAAAAATATCCAGAAATTGCCACAAAACAAGCGTTATTGACCCTGTTGGTGAGGAAATATCAAAACAATTTTCAAATTCTAGAGCTATACCTAAGCAAACCATGTCCCAGGGACGTCCTTATTTGGTACAAATCATGTCCGAATGTCCGGGACTTAAAATCATTGTCCTTGGGACGTCCTATTCAGTGCAGTTTCATGAATTTCCTCCAAAGGTATTCCTATGGATGTCCCAATGATGTCCAATGACGTCTCTGCGCGGACGTCTTTGGGATGTCCTGGGTCGGATATATTTTGTAATGTTTCCTAGGACATCCATCGGACGTCCTTGTTAGTCAGTATTCTGGCATGTCTTTGAAAGGACGTCCCAAGGATGTCCATGTACGGGACATTCAGGAACATTCCGCATGAATGAATATTGGACGTCCCAATTGGTTAATCTCAGAATATCTCCCTGCGAGGACTCACTGGGGATGTCCTGGTTCGGATATAGTTTGTAGAATTTTCTAGGATATCCATTGGTTGTCCTGGTTGGCATGTATTCGGCATGTCTTCGAAAGGACTTTCTATGGTTGTCCTGGTATGGGGACATTCTGGAACGTCCTTGATGGATGTACATCGGACGTCCCAATCAGTGAATTTTAGAAAATGTTCCTGTGAGTACTTCCTTGGGATGTCCTGGTTGGAATATTTTTCGGAATGTTTCCTAGGTGCATCTATCCAAAGATGAAGAATGGATGATCATAAAAAATAAAACAAATTTCGAAAATAGTTACAATAATCAGGCTTCCATGTGTACACAGTACCCGTGTATCCATCCCAGCTACCCACAACCCATCTGAAATAAAACCCTTTTCACTATCAATAAGGTCATCAGGTGCCATATTCTCGAGTTTGTACGTATGCCAACTCGGTCCATTGTTTCACAACAATGAAAATGAAAAATGTATGTTTGTCTCTCTTGTTTGTATACGACTTGAAACCGAACAATTCCTCTATATATGGTTTTCGTGCATAAAGTTGTTTTCTGTGTTTTGTGTTCCGTGTTCAGTATTCAAGTGAAGTGTTGACGAATTGACAGATTTAATATTTACCAGCTATGGCGGCTTTTCTATCATCTTTTGTGATTAGTTAGTTTAGTGACTGTTGTGGAAGTTATTTTGTGTTCATTCAGTATATAGTTATATCTCTAAATGAAAATAAAAGTTTTGTTCTACTATTCAATAGTTATTTCTAACCTATTCAACACTGTTTTGAAAAAGGTGTTTCCTCTACTTACGGAAACACCGGTGTGTATCTTTTAAACATGTACAAACGAAAACGGAATATATCAAAACGCCAGCGCAATAGAATCGCTAAACGATTGTCAGAAGCTTTCAAAGGAGAAGTCTCAACTGATTCAGATGTATCCTGATGTTTCCCAAACCGAAATGAATGACTCTGAGAGAGTGCTGAGCTTACAGTAAGTGCATCTGGTTCCATCCAAATTGGTATCTCAGTATCTCCAGGAATCCACAACAATATCATAATCTCAGCACTGAAAGAGATGTACAAACAAACACATCTGATAATTCTGCACATCCTAAGGACGTCCCTGATGTACTTTCGATTGATGTAATTCGGGGACGTCCAATGAACATCCCAGGTCGATGTCGATTGAATATCCTTATAGAACGTCAAATTTTGGTGAGAAGTTGAAACATTGGTACTTCCCACGGATGTCCAATGGACGTCCGCAGTATCAATACTGCTCGCCCTAAGGACGTCCCAAATGTACTTTTGATTGATGTAATTCGGGGACGTCCAATTAACATCCCAGGTGGATGTCCACTGGATATCCTTATAGAACGTCCAATTTTGGTGAGAAGCCGAGACATTGGTGCTTCCCACGGATGTCGAATGTACGTCCGCGGTACCAATTCTGCACGTCCTAAGGACGTCCCGAACATCCTGAGAGGATGTCCTATGGATACCATCGGACTTCATGGTGCTATTAGGGTAATGACAGCAGCGCACGGAAAAATTTTCTGTGCGGGAAAAGCCCTTTTTCAGTATGCTAAATAAGCATGTAAATATAATGTTTTCAGATAGGTGTAATGAAAAAAATATTCTATGAACTACTTGATATATAATAAAATAGAATCATATCCTGTTGAGTAAAATAAACGATTAACTGTTATGGGAACACTTTTGATTATACTAGACCAGTTGTAGATCTCAAATAGTTTTCAACTCCTTTCAGGGCCGAAAAAAATCTTTAACCAGATGCATTGAAATTGGAACTGTGGATATTTTTCCAAAATGGTCAAGATATTTCGAAACTTAGTTGGAAACAGCCTTGGATACTTTCAAATTCATCTGATATTTTCTTTGCTCATATTACCACATTAAATGGATTATTTCCTCATTTGAAATACTTATTAGCTTTGCGCATGTCACGATTTATAGAATTTATTTTTGTAAAATTTGTTTTTACGAATCTCCCAGGTTTTCCTAGAAAACCTCTCAAAAGCAGAGCTTGTGCGAGCAATGGAGGGTTGAAAAAGAAAATAAGTTGAAACTTTACAAGCTTTGACGAAGGCGTAGAAGGACCACGAGCATTTTTTTTGGAATCCCTACTTTAATCTCGGACCCCCGACTTTAGTCTCGGACCCCCAACTTCAATCTCGGGATTTCAGTAGAAAAGGGATTCAAAACATCTGTTCATGGTGGTAGTGACTGTCGAACTTTCGCCTGACAACCACGAGGGCATCACACGGTAAACCTAAGGACCTGGTCTCTCCTAGCTCACACAAGTTTCCCGGAGACTTATGGGAGTTGCTCGTAAGAGTGCCGCCGGTTGACGGAAAGAACAAATTTTGAACAAACAACAACAAATATCATGTTATGTTTATATAAAGAATCAGCACACGGAGTTTGTTGTTCTCATTCAAAATCACCCTGTATATATCTGGCTACGGATTTCAGTCTGGAAGATAATAGTTACATTGATGTGTTCAGATAATTTGTTGGGACTAATATTTTCTGACCAAGCAAAGTTTCAAATTTTAATTATTTCATCTTCAGGGCCCTTCGCAATAATGAGTTTACATGTGGTGAAATGGTTTAGAGATAGAGCAAAGTATGAATGTCCCATGTATTGAAACGCTATAGACGTAAACTTTTGAAATGTTGAAGCACCCCCCCCCCCCAAGTGTGATTTACAAACAGATATATTAATTATATACACCAAATTCAACATTATTTGTCCCATGCAATAATAGATACATTATCGAAAAGAAATATTTTGAACTGAAAATTGAAACAAAATTACTCCTCTGGAAATGTAAAAACCTACAATAAAAATTAAGCCTTTTTTATATCTAACAGAAAACAACTACTTCCCCTGCAAAAGCCACGCTGGACATTGAATTACATCTGATAGATATTGAGAAAGGCCCTAAATAACTTGAAAAAAAAATCTGAAAGTGAAAATTTGCGAGATAGGTTCTTTTCGCAATATCTATCAGATCCATCAGATCAGTGTCCAGCGTGGTCTTAGCTAGGAAAGTAGTTGTTTTTTGCTAGACAGTATACATAAAAATGAGTTAATTTTAATCCAAAGTTCTTTCCAGAGGAGTTATGTTTGTTTCAATTTTCAATTAAGAATGTTTTCCTTTTTAACCACTTTGAAGCGTTTTGATCAACTTTTAGTGACATTTTCAACACATTTCCCACCTCTCAGATGAAAATCCAAAATACACAAATTGTAGATATTGATCTTTACTTCCAGATGCCGTTTATAGTATTTGAAAACGACGATTTCCCTTGAATCAGCGCATAATGCAAGATGTGCCCTTGTCCTTGTCCCCTTGTTGTTACATAGTGCAAAAACCACACATCGGACAGAAAATATCTTGCGCACAGTTGAACTACATATTATTATCTATCAGTTTCCGCAATAATGTTTGTCCAGCTTCAGATTTATAAAAATTGTAAATTTTTTAAAAATGGTCTCTTTTTCGAGGTTTTCCCGGGTTTTCTCAGTGGAAAATGCACCGATCCAGTCGTATGAAAATCCATTTTGTAGGTTTTATAAATCTCTACAAAAGTTCCATCGACTGTAAAACGATTCCTTCAATCATCTTTGAGATATTTCCAAAAAACCAAAAAAGTTGTAATTTTTTTCACCATTGCTTGTTTAAAAAATTCCACGAAGCGATTTTGCTTGGGCGAAAACTGAAGTTCTCAATAAGAAACTATCTTATAAAAATTAGTATAGGCCATTTGCGTCTTTCATTTTGTGGGGGAGAAAACCTCTATATATATATGGTCTAATTTATTACTGGTGCAGAATGCGTTCAAACTTGGATTAGTTAGCATTTCCAACAATATGCAACTTTTTTTTTGTGTGTGAACCTGAAGATTAAAAACAGTTTTTCTAAGTATTAATTCTCGTGAGATATTATTTTCGGTTAGTCGCTCCGCAAAACCTCACTCTCGGATCTACAGGTACCTACCTGTGTCACTCGCTGCATTAAGATATATAATCCAAATTGTCCCAAAATAAAAGGCTATTTCTTTGGAACACTCCCGAAGAGTAATCAGAAAATAATGATTAATGACGGTGGTTAAGAGACATTTCTCAGGCATATAAAATATAATTTGGCCCTTTTTATGGTCAACTAAATAAGCACTTACCTGCGGGGCGTATAATTTTGTCGACCATTTTTTGTTGTGGAAGTGGAATGATATTAAAACGCTTTTGTAATGATTGCTTTTGAATGGAATTGCTATGAATTTTTGGTAGCTCTAGTTTGCGGTAGGACAAAATATAGGTTGTGATTTGAAGATTGCTGTTTTTCTTTGTGGGACGTCAGTGTTATTTCCCCGGTGTAATTATACTGTTCGCAGATGGTGAGTTAACTTTTGTCTTTATAATTGACACGAAACCAATACGAGATACCATTCCGCTGGATCAGATCCGGATTTAGACCAAGCTATAGAGGTTTTTTCCCCAACACTTTTTATAAGATAGTTCGCCCCAGCAAAATTGCTTTGTGTAATTTTTTAAACAAGCAATAGTGAAAAAAATTACAACTTTTTTGGGTTTTTGGAAATATTTATTTATTTATTTCTCAAACAAGTTACAAGAACTTTTTTGCATGAGAAAGCTAAGATTAACCTGAAACTAATAATTAGCAGAGATGTAATACATATTCACTAGCAACAAAAGATGTTTCAAAATACCTAGTTCAAAACGAGTAACAATGTAATTCGTTGAAAAACTTTCTGGGACAGAGGTCAAAACTAAGTTCAGATAACATTATTTGTAATTTTACCCATTGTGGTAACTGGAGAACTGAAATTACTGAGTAAGTAGAATTTCTAGAAATTGCTTGTATCTAGTGGCACGAGGGGGAACTCTTACCTTGAGAAGGGCTTTTAGTTTGGGGCAGTTGTAATAAGCTTTGATGAACAATTTATAAAACACGGTAACCAATGCTATTTGTCTTCTCGTTCTTGCCGATCTTTAGTCTGTAGTTCTGTAGTCTGGGTAAATGTGGTTTTTTTCATATATAGAAATCTCAATAAACTTGTTCTCAAGTTTGGGTCTAACCGTATAATTGTGGAGTGATTTAATTGTTTCCCAATTTCGGAAATACCTGGAGTTCCTTTGCACATATCCCAAACTTCTCAGTGCATGTGAACTAACTTGCTCAATGTGTGATCTGAATGAAAGTGCATGATCATACCCAACGCCTAAATCCCTAACTTGTTTTACTCTCAGTAGTTTGTCATTTTTAATAGTGTATTCATATTCTAGTGAATTCTTTTCATTTGTACAAGATAATACGACACATTTCAATTTGTTGAATGGCAAGTCGGTTTCAACAGACTACGAGAACGCTGAGTCTATATCGCTCTGGTGGTGATGGCAGTCATCATCATTTACAATTTTTATATAAAATTTAAGGTCATCAGCAAACATTAAACATTCAGAATAAGTGAATATCTTAGATTCTGCGGTAAGTCATTAATGAAAATTAAAAAAAAAAGTGGTCCTAAGTTGGACCCCTGTGGTACTCCCGAGTTTGCAAAATATTTTCCCGAACAGTGACCTTGATATCTGACCTTGTATGGTCTGTTTCCTAGGTACGAGATAAAAAAATGCAAGCTTGGTCTGCTCCATAACTTCCAATGTTCCATGTTGCCCAATTTTTGTACAACTGTGAATGTGAATTTACATCGTCTGAAATATATTAAAAATAAATACTTCCGATACAGTAAAATCGTATTCAAAAATTTTTCCTGTCTGAAAAAAATCAGTCCAAAATAACTAAATAGTACTACTCTTTTCCATACATGTTATCTTTAATGTTATCAGTACTTCCAATACAATTTTACAGCATCCATCAGTGGTCTATCTGTGTCGTTACTATAGAAATGGTTTGTTGACATGCCGCGTGTTTGACTGTGTTTGCTTGTAGTTGCTTCAATTTCAATTTATTTTCAAGAAGATGGATGTTGATTATGAAAGCGGTAGTGATACCCCATCAGATATATCTGAGAAAGCAAATGCAACAGTATCTAATTTGTTACCGGTCAAATCCAAGTTAATATATGAGAAAACATATGACCAATTTCGTGAATTAAGCGACAAGAAATACATAAAATAGGTTTCTGAAAATGTGCTTATATGCTATTATAAATAAAAATCAAAAATTATAAAACCTTCCAAGTGTGTAGAGCACTACGGCCGCCTCATACAAAAAGTAAAAGATTATTTTTGAAATATTCGAGAGGAAAATGTATTAACCAACATGTGGGGACAAATAAAATAGGAGAAAGTCCCAGCTTGATTGCAAAATGGTTTGGAAAAGGCATGTATAAGAGCTACTACACAGGTAACGAGGTAACTGTTTCAGGAGACGCTCTGTAACTTTTCTGGCCAATACAGGGGGCAACATTACATCCATAAAACGTCACGGTGGCTGGAAATTGCCTCCGTAGCAGAAGCATATATAGAAGATAGTTTGAATAACAAAATTGAGATTTCTAACAAATTATTGAATTGTCCATCTTCTTACAAAAAATTTAAAATATCTGATAAAATTGTGGAATCAACTCTTCAAGAAATATCTAACGTTTCTGATCAGCAGCAACATGGAACATCTTCGGGAATTTATGTTGGTTGCAATTATTCAAATGTTACCATTAATTATTATTCCAATAAATGAAATTGTTTTATGATGAATAATCAATTACTAATTGACTCTGTTAGAAATAAATCCTTCAAAAGGTAATATTTCATGTTTATTTTGTGAATTATTTTATATAAACATTTACGCATCAATAGAGATGCAGAAATGTCAAGTTTTTTTGACAGTTGTTCAAAATAGCTATTTATGATACAAGTTCGTAAAGTAGGACTTTTTTGTTCAACAAACACGCGAGTACAAAAAAGCCCTTTACGAAAGTGTTTCATACAAAGTTTTTTCTTCGACAGTTTTTATATTGCCAAATAGTAGCAATTAGATCATTGATTTTAACGTTTAATGATATGAATTGTCGGTGTATTATAAAATAAAGACTTCCGATATTTGACGCAAAATACTGCATTTTTCAAAAATACATAAATGTATGAACACCCAGACAGCACATAATATTCCATGAACATTAATAAATAAATAAATAAATAAATAGCACTTTATTCACCTATGAGGCATATACAGATACAAAACAAAAGACTGCACAGTATACCCTATCAGGCTAGTCATCAGATTTGACCATACAAGGTCCTAATGGAAGTGTATTTTTTTTAAGATATAAAATACTACATGTTACAATAGACACATTGAAACATTAAACATTAAGAGCTTAGAGAAGTATATACAGTAAAATCGAGTAGAAATTCTTCTGTAGAATAAAAGGCGTTTTTTACTAAATAATTCAATAATAGGTTATTTAGTGACTGGAGTCTGCCTGTAGTATTTTTTTGACTTAGTATATTATTGAATTTGTTATAAAATTTTATTCCTTGATAGATATGAGAGTTTTGACCAACTGTTAATCTTGAAAAAGGAGGGTATATATTTTCTGCATTTCTTGTGTTATAATCATGAATTGCATTATGACTTATTAGTTCGTTTTTGTGTTTGTGAACATACATTGTTACTTGCATAATATACAGACATGGTAGCGTTAATATCTTTAATTCTCACAACGTTCACAACATACCTCCTTTCGAATATTCTACAGAAGTTCCGCATAATGTGTGTACTGTATATTCTAAGAATGTTCTCCAGGAGTGATCATAGAATATATGGAATCTATGGATGTTCTCAAGGAATGGTCATAGAATATATTATTTGAATATTCTGGGAACTTTTTAGAATGTATACTAATGTTCTATGGGTTCTCAAGGAATGGTCATAGAATGTAACTGTTTGAATATTCTGAGACAGTTATAGTCGAATATTTCGTAATCTTCTATAAATATTCTTGAGGAATTATCATGGAACATATCATTCGAATATTTCAAGAACGTTCCGACACATTTAACGACATTCTACGAAAAATTCTCTGGTATAGAAAAGGGCACAGTGAAACCAGTGAAACGACAAGTTTTTCAGATATAATATAGTAACTGCTTTACTGACTTATTATGTTCATGAATATGATGACTGGCTAGCCCTGACTGATGGCTAGGTTCGCCTTATTCTTGATTTATTTTTCATTAACGTAATGTTATATTTTTACAATTTTTTATATTCATATAAGGAATGCGTCTATAATAAATATTGGGATTAAATAAATCGGACAATGTTCGAAATGTGTTTCATCAGAGTTATCATATATAAATGAAAACAAATGAATTCAACTAAAGTTGAAAATACCCTTCTCTACATACATTCCCACAAATTCTTTGTGGGAATGTTACCACAAAATGTGGAGAAAAGGTTATTTTCAACTTTAATTGAAATTATTTGTTTTCTTCGATTTAAGGAATGCATACATACTAAATATTGGGATTGTATATAAATCGAACATTTAAATGAAAACAAACAATTTCAATTAAGGTTGAAAATACCCTACTCTCACAAAATGTGGATAGAAGGGTATTTTCAACTTTAGTTGAAATTATTTGTTTTCATTAATATTGGTATTTATAAATCCCAATATTTATTATAGGCTCATTTTGAGAATATAATACCTGAAATGTTCTCAGAATATTCTTAGACCATCCGAGAGTATGTTCCACAGATGTTCTGAGGATATTCTAACCATTCTCAAAGGAGCCACAAAATCTGATAAAATACCGTTCTCTCCAGAACTACATTCTGAAATCAGACAGCTCAAAGATCTCAACTGGCTTAAAAAAAGGGTGAATGACCCGGTCCTAACAGAAAATTATAAAATAATGAAAAAATCTATCGAAGCAAAAATTACCGATGAGAAAAAACAACATCACTCTAACATAATTAAGAATTCAAACAATAAGGCCAAATCCCTCTGGCAATTAGTAAACACAAAAATTGACAGGAAAAACCATAGTAGGGAAATTACTCTTGCCAATAAAGGCGTAACCATCACCGATAAAATCGATATCTCAAATCACTTCGGGGACTTTTTCGCAAACTCTGTCACCGAAACAATACATAATCTCAATTTTCCAGTGTACCAAAAATGAGGTACGAGGCCCGAACTCAATGTTCTTCATTCCCGTTGATGAAAGTGACCTAAAAAACATAATTCTAACACTAAAAAAGAAATACTCAGCAGGAATTGATGAAATACCAGCCATTGTACTAAGAGAATGTGTTGATATAATTTCCACCCAATTATCTCAGATCATCAACCTCTCCGTCACACTAGGTATCTTCCCGAATGAACTAAAAATCGCTAAAACCATTGCAGTGTTCAAAAAAGGTGACCCACAGAACGTTGAAAACTACAGGATGATATGTATATTTAGCAGCTTCTCTAAAATAATTGAGATTGCCCTGTATAACCAATTAGTCAATTACCTAAACCAATATAATATAATAACACCGTCTCAACACGGATTTCGCCGTAAATACTCAATAGAAACTGCATCAATAGAGTTAACACAGTATATCCATGAAAATATTTACCAGAATAAATACTTAGTAGGAGTATTCTTTGATCTCACGCGAGCCTTTGACACGATCAATCCCAAACACCTAACAATAATACTAGAGGCGATGGGTATCAGGGAACCAATCCAGTCCTGGATTAAATCCTATATGTCCGGTAGAAAACTCAAGGTCCGAGTCGAGGATGAGCTTTCCAATGAATTTGACAGCCTCCGTGGAACTCTCCAAGGTGGGGTGCTAGGCCCACTATTGTTTCTACTCTATGTGAACGACTTACCATCATATATCAAACATGGACGCGTTTTCATCTACGCCGATGACACCACAATTATAGTCACAGCTGATAGCCTAACTGAGATAAACAATAAAACACAAGCAGTTATGAGCAACTTCGCACACTGGTGCCAAAGAAACCACCTTATTATTAATGAGAACAAAACCGTAATTATCGAATTCACTGCTCCGCTCAAGGTAGATAATAATATAACCTTAACAACAAGCAGTAACACACCATAATCCGAACATCCAAAAGCACCAAATTCCTTGGAATGGAACTAGACTCCAAGATGAACTTTAACAAACAAATAGACTGCTTGTGCAAGAAACTGAATAGATTGTATTATGCCTTTAACAGCTTACAATCTAACCTCTATGAATCTCACCTAATCCACTTAAGGTACGGTTCCTTCCATGCGGCCGTCGTACACGGCGGCCGCAGTTCGTCGACCGGATGCGTTAGCCGGTCGATCTCATGGTTTCTTCCATGCGGATGTCGTGTACGGCGGACGGAGCCGATTTTCCGCCGATGGTGCTAGTAATGCTAGTTTACAGTAGTTGAAGTGAAGATGGATGATCTTTTCGACCTTATTTGTTATTGGAAGTAAATGACGATGAGGAAATCCTGCAGTTAATCGACTTGGAAAAGAGCAATGTGGATATAAATCCAATATTCAAAAAAAGGCGTGAAGAGGGGTGTTCTGTTATATTAATTAATCGACATCTACTCGGGAATGAAGTAAAATTTAGGGAATATTTCAGATTGAACAAGGTGCAGTTTAAGTACATCTTCAACTTGATGAAAGATGATTTAAAATCAGAGCCATACAACCGAGTTTGGTACGTTATAACCCCAGAGGAATACGAAAACTCTCTTGCGGCTGCGACTACACTGCTTCTGGAGCAGTACCGTCGCAACGATCGCAGTCGTTCACGGCTGACGTGTCCGGCCGCCGCTTGGAAGGAAACATGTACATTCAAAAACACGTGTAGCAGTAGGTTACGGCCGCCGCACTGCGGCCGCCGTGCGCATGGAAGGAACCATACCTTAACGGCGGAAAACCGGCTCCGTCCGCCGTACGCGACAGCCGCATGGAAGAAACCATAAGATCGACCGGCTGACGCATCCGGCCGACGCACTGCGGCCGCCGTGCACGACGGCCGCATGGAAGGAACCGTACCTTTATACCATGCATTAGTCCACTTCACAATCAGCTGTAATATAATTGTGTGGGGCAGATCAACCGAAATCTCGCGTGTATTTATTTTGCAAAAGCGATTCATTCGCCTAATATTCAACTTAGACTACAGGGAGTCCTGTAGAGACACTTTCAGGAGGAATGGCTTACTGACCTGTACAGGTACTCACCTCCAAGCTACTCACAAGCTACTCACAAGAACAAGGATAAATTTCAAAAAAACAGTGACATCCATGTTTATAACACCCGAACCAAGAATGACGTCCACCTATGCAAATTCAACCGAATGCAACTAAAAAAATCTCCGCTATATGCAGGAGGATACTTCTATAACATGCTACCAGACAAACTAAAAGAACTTGGAAATATACATAAATTTAAATCCACCCTGAAAGCTTTCCTGATTGAAAATTGCTTCTATTCATTAGAGGAATTCACAAGCCAGTGCTCATTACATATCATATTGTATTTTCAATGACTGTTTTAACCTCTTAAGGTCCGAATTTACTTACAAGGTAAATAAAAAATGTTTACTGTGAATTTCAGTGATAAAATATGGTTATTGATGTAGTCGAGTGTATATGGAAACCAATTTTTTATTGAATAAAAAAAAAATCAAATGTACCAAAAATGGAACAATGGTCAATAATGAAACTCTGCAAAACAATTTCTTGTCTTGTTCAGACACAAGTAAACTTGACATTTAATGCAGTAAGTGGAAGTTTTTAGTCCACATCTTGTTTTTTTACACCTTTGTCGTTTTTCTTTTTCAATTGGAAAATGGCCCACTTTATCAGTGCGCACGTCGAACTGTGGAATCGGTTTTGTGGCATTCTTTTTCTTCATTTTATATTCTCTTTCTACTATATTTCCACTACTACTAGGCCTTCCTCTCTTCCTAATGTTTTCTGTATCCTTCCCCATCATGCAGAGCCCCTCAGCTACCTCTGCTCTGAAGCCAAGTGAATCAAGGATGTCCTTCTTATCGAGTCCTTGCTCGGTCAAGTCTTGTCTGTATCTCAACCATGCATTGACCATCACGAGATCTATAAAATGGAAAAATATCTTTAGGTACCATTTTTTACTTTTTAGACTTATTCTGTAGTAAGCTATCAACCCATCCAACAAATCCACTCCTCCCATGAAGCTGTTATATTGCTTTATCATAAATGGGCGGCAAATGTCTATTCTAGTCTTAGTTTTACGATCAAATCGCTGTACTCGATCAGTTGGTCGGGATCCACAAAATGTGCTGACTAAACACACACTTTTATTATCAAACCACTTCACTGCTCGGATTTCGGTATTATCTATAACAGTCTTGTATTCTTCATAGGTGCCTCTACCTTCCTTTTTCATTTCCTTGTCACTTTTGAACTGTAATCCGGGAAGCCGATCTTTTCTAATAGTTCCTAAGCTTGGTATTCCATCTTTATGAAGGCTTGTAATCAAATTCAGAGAAGTGAACCAATTATCGAAAAAGAGTAAGTGGTTTTGGTGTTTAGGTATTGAAGATGCTAGGCGCAGAACAATATTACCACTAGCTCCAATATCCTCTTTTCCAGGTACTGGAAGAATTTTCCCAGTATATATTTCAAAATCATGCGTAAGTCCATTGCTGTCACATAATATAAATATCTTGTATCCCCACTTGTTGGGTTTTTTCGGATTATATTGTTTCAATGCTGATTTTCCTTTATATGGTACTATTTGTTCGTCAACGCATAGCATTTGAGGTTTCATGTGGCCAATAAATTTTTGTTTCATGTGAGTAATGATGGGTCTGATTTTGAACAATTTATCGCGATCAGGATCGTTTCTATTATGGGGAAGAAGTGAATTATCATTGAAGTGTAAATTCTTCTTTATGTCTTCCCATCTATGTCTTGATAAAACATCGGCGACTTTGGATACTCTACATGATGACGTCCAGTATAATCTATGCCTCGGCAGTCCAAAAATTGACATGTACACCACAGTTCCAATAAATATTTCCAATTCTTCCCTTGTCAGTAAAAGAGGTTTGTTGGGGCCATTCTGCACTGAATACAGATTACTCTGATCTACCATATGATCCAATAAGTCATTTGAAAAATAAGTTTGGAAATAATGAATGGGTCTTCCTATTTCAGCTTCTTCATTTTTTTCAGGTGGGGCAAAAGTTGGCACATGTGAAGGGTTATCATTGTCTTTAGCATTGGTCCATTTAGGTTTTGCTTTGTCTAACCTGTTTCTTACTGTAGGTATAAGATCAGCCAGGGGGACTTCATCGTCACTCGCGTCTTCGAGATCACTTTCAGATGAAGTATCTACATGATTCGTAGCCCTTTCGTCACAGTCAGGGTCATAATCCGAATCACTCAAATTTTCGTCTTCACTTCCACTAGGAAAATCAGTCATAGTTGGTTTTTCTGCAATAAAGAAGTTATATTTGAATATTCAATTCATAATTGTATGACCAATGTTCCAGTCGTGGAACAAATGAAAAATTAACGGAAATGACCAAAGTTCCATCCATGGAACAAATGGAATATTGACAATATAAGACAGTGATTCCAGAAAAATTATGGTTTTACTACTTCATAGTCATCTAATAGTACCCACAATGAGCCCAATAATTTTATTTTGATATAATACTCACTCAAAGTATGCAGCAATCACCACCAAATGTAACAAAGTCAGGTTATGTGCTGTTTACTAGACTGGCGAATTTCAAACTTTCACAAAATGGCAATAGATGGCGTGATCAGTACATTTATGTATTATATCATTAGTTCCCACCTTGGAACAACGAGTTATCGTGGAATAATTACAAACTAGAGTGAATGACTGGTTTTATAGTTTGATATTTCGAATGTTCCAAATATGCATCGGTGGACCTTAAGAGGTTAATTATAAACTTCATACAATGATGATTAAGATTGTTTTAACTGTAAACTATACAATGTTATTCATCTACATATACTTTGTCTTAAATTTTAAATTGTAATAATGTACTGTGCTGCAAATTTTACTTATTTTAAACCTACCACTGTAAGACTCATCTCATGTCCTGTATGTGATTCGAAGAGATCAATAAATCTATCTATCTATCTATTCTTGAAGATATACTGATAATGTTCTGAAAATATTCTTGGGTATATTCTGAGGATGTTTCGATACAGTTCTCAGAACATTCCAGAACATACCCAGGAATATTCTGAGCATGATCTTGAAACTTGCGTTTCAGTCCTATTTTCATGTTCTCAGAATATTCTCAGAACATTTGGTACACTTTGTGAGAACATTCAAATGTTCTACGAAACTATTCTGAGAACATTTTCAGAATAATCTTGTGCTGTCTGGGCAGTGTGTAAAAAATTACTTCACGCACAGTTGATGATTTTACGCACAGGCGATTTTTTTACGCACTTGTGGGAAAAAGTATTACTTTACGCACTGTCGTAGATAAAAAACTTTTTATAGTATTTGTGTTAAAAGCAAGTTTTAGTTTGTTCGTAAAATTGATCCACTCGCGCTTTGCTTATTCCGCAATTTTTTTCACTCACAAAATAAAACATTACTTTCAACTCTTATATCATAAATATTTGTTAACCATTTTGCTTACCTTGCATACTCCAGTACACACTACTTCTGGGATTTTCTATTTACCATTTGCGACTATAAAGTTTTCGATAACTAATTATTCTGACATGAACTTATATTCAATCAATTTACCATTGTTTAAATATTTGAACAATGATTCTACCATTATTTAGTAACATACGCTGACATCTAGCGGCTAATAGATGAAATTTTGATGGTATTTTTGAAGAGTTACAGAAATCATGGGCGATTTCTGCATTGTGCTACCATTTTTTAAATAGATGTGCCTCAAGAAAATGTATATAAAGTTAGCAGAGCCACTTGCCAGAAAACCGATGATACCTATTTCAGTAATTGTCGAATAATTATCGAGAATTTGTCGTGAACGAAAAGAAATTGTCGCTCCCTTAGTTTTTTTCCATATTGTGGCTGTGCTAACTTTATATTAAGTCAGCACTGTCACCAATATAACTAGACAAATGAACATCAAATTTCATCATTGCGCTAACCGACAATTGTCGATAATTGTCGAAGTCTGTTTGAACAAAAATCCAGAAAAATTTTTTCTCTGTAGCATTTAATGTTATTTTTTTATTAGAATTGTTGGTAAACCAGGATATTTTGCGTTATTGGCAACACCGCATGCATATAAGACCATGCTTTTTTCATAAAATTACTGTGAAATATATATTGGTCATGCATTTTTCTTCTGAACAAATGAAAAACTTATTATGAAAAATAGAGAAATTCAGTTTTCTAAGCATACATTTGTGTAGTTGATTATTTATTTGGTTGGCTCCAAAATTTACTAAACAATTGGCAAATGACTGAAACGCATATTTCTCGAGGAAACTCCAAATTTCATGAAAGGGAAAACTACGTACATATATACTGAATAATGTAAAATTCCATTTCATAACTTTTGAGAGATTTAGCTAATTTTGAAAAATGAGTTTTTTCAAGAAATTGAAAAATCTATCAGAGTATCTGATGGGGCTAAGCCAGTTTCAAGACGAGCCTGGGATGATGACAATTTTTTTTTGATGAATCACAAATAAATTTTTTTTTCAATTTGTTGGGTACCTTTTGAATGTCACTGTATATCCAGACCACATTCTACATTGGTTTAGCAAAGGACTCCGCAAACTCCTTAAGGAGTTTGGGTCCCAGTGGATTGTTTTGAATTTTAGGTATGATGTAGTCCATGTAATTCTCAACCAATGTTACCATTGGGCCAACCCAATTTTTTTACAGTTTTGCTGCTAGGGGGCGTTGAAATCACCCCTTTTGCAGATGAGACAATTTATTTTTTAATCCTGTAACAATATTTTCACTTGTTTCATTGTTGCTAATGTTACAGTCGTTGCAGAATATTGTGTTGTTTTATAAAAAAAAAATTCTTACCCACCCTCTCCTATTACGACACGCAAATAAAAAATTTCTCGAGTGCTTTTAAATGTATCGTCGAAGGTTTAAATATGCCTGAATGAGGGAAATAGCAGTTTTTTATGATTATCCCCCCCTCCCCCCAAGAGGCACAAAACAAAAATAATCGGTGGATTTTTCTGAATATTTAATATTATGTAGCTCAAGTTATTTTAACCCATCTGACCCTGAAACTATTTTTTTCCGATTTTGTATATTTCTTTCTTAAAAACTGTTAATAGAAGGTCCCATAAGTCGAGAAAAAATCATAGAAAAAATTTTCGATTTGCAGTTTTGGAAAAAACAGCGGTCCTTTTAAAAGGACGGTAGGATAAAGGGCTACTATTAGAAAAATAAATAAAGATTCAAAAATATGTTTATATTATATCTCACAAAATGCTTAGCAAAATACAAAAACTTTTAAAAACTAATTAGTATGATAGGCCACAAAACAGTTTTTTGGGTGAAGACCAACGTCACATTTTTGGCACACAAAATTTGCTTTTTTGTGGCACACAGCACATTTTCGCTGACTCTCGTGATATGTAACTAAATGATCTAGTCTATCGTAACGTGAGAATTGGAGCGCGGTTTTTGGCAATTTCGAAGGTCCTTTCTTAGTTGTTTTCCTGTACGTTTCGAGCAGCTGTGTCCCTAGGTCCCTCCTAAACTGAAGTTGGTCAAGGGTACCACCATCATTCCTATGGAGGTGCCACGAGTTTTGTGAGGCCATGTCGACACAGTGGGAAAATAACGGAAAATACCACTTTTTACCTCGTATTGAAACTCTATATTGGCTTATGTTTTGGTCACTACGGTCTACACCTCCCATATTTTCGTTGTATTTCTTGATCAATTGAGGCTGATCTATATAAACATGCTTTTTTTCAGCCTGTGAAAATCGTTTGACCTTATTTACTGGCAAAACCGAAAACGCATTGGTGGCTGAAGTAACAACGCTGTTGTCATTCCATTTGCATAAAGCGATTTCATTATCGGCAACACACCATTCAAATGTACCTCGTGTCTTCTTCTTCAGAACTGCAGCATTGCTAAATGAAGATTGAGGGATCCGGTTTTCACGTATAGTACCAGTTGCCTTGATGTTCCTCAATTTTAGCTCCTTTAGAAGTGACAAAGATGTAAAAAAATTGTCAAAAAATAAGTGAAAGGGCTGGTAAGGCATTTTCTCTAAAACATCTGCATATTGGAGAACAAGTGACGCTCCCAAACCCATGTGTTTATATTTGTCCGGAATTGTTGTCGACGCACCTTGGTAGGGATCAAAATAAACAATGTATCCAAGGCGTAGGGTACCTACCCAAAATTTATACCCCCACCTTATAGGCTTGCCTATGTCTCCCAAAATACGGTATCATAGCCTCATCAAAGCTGTGATTCTCTTCAACTGGGGCATAATCAAAAAACTTTTCATTTAGGCTGTTGAAAAGAGGACGCAGTTTAGAGTACTTGACATTTTTAGTAAGAGAAGTATTATCATTGCAATGAAGATTACTCATTATGAATTGAAATCTATCTCTGGAAATAGCGGCTGATATAAGTTTATTCTGGGTATCGTTGCAATTTTGCCAATACATATGTCGCCTTGGAACAGTTGTATATCCACTGACAAGTAACACCCCTATGAAGCAGTACATTTCGTCTGCAGTAACGTTACCGGGGCGGTTTTTTTGCTGTGCATAAATATTGGTAAAATTGACAATTTCTCCTACCAAGTTTTCATCAAAAAACAGCTTGAAAATATTTCCAGGGGAACGATTGCTTTGTGCAGTTTGAACTGGTTGCCATTGCATAAACGTAGAATCTAAATCTTCATTGAGAGTATAGTCAAACGTCTTTTTGAGTTTAGGTCGCCTTTCAACAAAAGTGGACAGTGGTAGATCGTCATCACTGTCCCAGTCGTCATCACCTTCCACGTCAAATTCAATTTCCGCCGGGGCCCTTAGTTGCACTCCGGGTAAATTATTCGGAACTACATCGTCTTCGGCCCCAGAATCTTCATCGGTATCGCAGTTTTCGTTGGCACTTTCGGGTGGAAAAATTATAATGCTTGTAGGAATGTCCGGCGTAGAGTCATTCTCCAATTCCTCTAAGAGCTCTGCCATGGTTAGTGGCTTTTTCCAATACCTGCAAAAAAAACGCATAGTAGCATATAATCCTACCGTCCTTTTAAAAGGACTCGTTCAATAGAACGCCCCTGGATTGATCGAGAAGTGTGAAACATAATCACAAATATAAAAAAAAGTAATATATTATGTTATTTGTTAAAAATAATCAAAACAACATCGGAAAAATAAACGAGTTTCAACATGTCTTACCTTGAGTCACTCATTGCAAAATCACTAGAAACACAGCGTTTTTTAACCGTCACTATCGATCCAAAACTTAACAGAATCCTAACGATCGCGATTGACCTTGTTTAAGATGTCAACTAAATATAATGTGACACTGGCGACATCTTCAAACCGTCAGCTGAATCAGAAAAATACAGGTTTCGTTTTGAACTCCTTTTAAAAGGACGGTAGGCATTTTTTCTCTCGTCCCTTTCTATCCTAATTGAGAGTTGTGACTATAAGTAACTGAAAATTAGAAATATGTTTGGAAACCAAGATTTTAGGACATTCCAGGCTTCTCGAACCCACATGCTAGCCTATTGTGCCAAAACTCCTCTTTGCAGATAGATAAATATCCTCCATGAGTTCCTAGAAAAATAGCTTTTCACGTGTAGAACATATCAATATGGTGAATAATACAATAAGCAATAAAATGAAATCATGAATAAAACAGAAAATATTGCGTTTGCATCAAAGGTCACAAATAACATGGTTATCACATGAAATTAGGTGTAGGAGATAAAACGTGTCAATATAAAAAAAAATACAAAATATAATCACACGAAAAAAAAAATCTGTAATGTTCCCAAAGTTAGATCTGAAATAAATGATAAGAAAAAAAGTTGTTCACACACAATAAACAAATGATGGAGAAAGAAACCCATATTAGCTTCACTGTTCCTATACTTGATTGAATCCTTTGATCACGCCGAGAAAATACACAGCCCATTGTTAGAATTCAAATAGGGGTGTTATCGAGGTAGTTTAGTATGTTAGTTTGTTAGTGGGGCTATTTGAAATACGACAATGGGGTGATTCTTTTCAGTTATTCACGATAAGATTGAAAGTATAGGAATAGAGTAGGTCACAAGTATTGGGTTGTACATCGAAAAATGTCTTAATATACAATACATTGGTGCTCACTTGGCCGATAATAGTTCCTTCCTATCGTAATGAACCAATAAAACTTGTTTTTCTTAGGTTTGAACTGTTAACGCTCAACAGGGACCACGAGAAGGTGTGAGCGCCCCTGTCGGGAAGGTGGGACAAGGATGTTAGTGTAGAAGTGACATGTTATGTTCAGAAAATGTCATGAAATCGAATTCTACACATATCAAAGAATTCGAATTCAAGATAAAATAAAAATATTAATTTATTCACATACAATGCTGTAATTATAAAAAATTGTATACAAGTATATCAAGAACTCTATGGAAAATAAACTGAAGAACAAAAATAATGACATAATATACCATGATACTAATTCACGTCATATAATGAAACGTTCATCACCTGTTGTGGGTTTTCACCTTCTGTCCAGGAAGCTAGTGGCATAGTGGCTTGTGAGTGATAAGAAAATTATAGGCTTTTTGATCTCACCTGACCCGAAGCGGTGTCAATTCAGATTTCTAGGAACGAGAGCAAAAATTAGACTGGACCATACTGAATACGAAACGAAACAAGAATAGAATGGACATGCTGTTGGAAGTCGAAACCGGATTCCTGAATGAGTTTCTATTGGAGCAACTATTCCGTGTGATTAGTTCTGCTCCACGCGAAACCGTCATCGATGATCGGGCTCCCGTATATATAGGCCTCTACGGGTGAGCATGTCAGCCACTGTGCTCGAGGCAGGGTTCATCTTACCGTAGCTGAGCTACAGCCCTTATCACCGATGTAGACGGTATAACGAATGAAGCGGAGTTTGCCACACGGAGAATATGCCCCCGTCGATTCCCATTGAGGGATTTCGTTCCAAACAGTTTCCCCATTTCATTCTTCATCCGTTTGGTACCAGAATTCTCCAAACCAATTTTTTCTCTCGTCCCTTTCTATCCTAATTGAGAGTTGTGACTATAAGTAACTGAAATTTAGAAATATGTTTGGAAACCAAGATGTTAGGACATTCCAGGCTTCTCGAACCCACATGACTGTAAATACGTATTGTATATAATTGTTTCTTACTAGCCTATTGTGCCAAAACTCCTCTTTGCAGATAGATAAATATCCTCCATGAGTTCCTAGAAAAATAACTTTTCACGTGTAGAACATATCAATATGGTGAATAATACAATAAGTAATAAAATGAAATCATGAATAAAACAGAAAATATTGCGTTTGCATCAAAGGTCACAAATAACATGGTTATCACATGAAATTAGGTGTAGGAGATAAAACGTGTCAATATAAAAAAAAATACAAAATATAATCACACGAAAAAAAAAATCTGTAATGTTCCCAAAGTTAGATCTGAAATAAATGATAAGAAAAAAAGTTGTTCACACACAATAAACAAATTATGGAGAAAGAAACCCATATTAGCCTCACTGTTCCTATACTTGATTGAATCCTTTGATCACGCCGAGAAAATACACAACCCATTGTTAGCATTCAAATAGGGGTGTTATCGAGGTAGTTTAGTATGTTAGTTTGTTAGTGGGGCTATTTGAAATACGACAATGGGGTGATTCTTTTCAGTTATTCACGATAAGATTGAAAGTATAGGAATAGAGTAGGTCACAAGTATTGGGTTGTACATCGAAAAATGTCTTAATATACAATACATTGGTGCTCACTTGGCCGATAATAGTTCCTTCCTATCGTAATGAACCAATAAAACTTGTTTTTCTTAGGTTTGAACTGTTAACGCTCAACAGGGACCACGAGAAGGTGTGAGCGCCCCTGTCGGGAAGGTGGGACAAGGATGTTAGTGTAGAAGTGACATGTTATGTTCAGAAAATGTCATGAAATCGAATTCTACACATATCAAAGAATTCGAATTCAAGATAAAATAAAAATATTAATTTATTCACATACAATGCTGTAATTATAAAAAATTGTATACAAGTATATCAAGAACTCTATGGAAATTAAACTGAAGAACAAATATAAAATGACATAATATACCATGATACTAATTCACGTCATATAATGAAACGTTCATCACCTGTTGTGGGTTTTCACCTTCTGTCCAGGAAGCTAGTGGCATAGTGGCTTGTGAGTGATAAGAAAATTATAGGCTTTTTGATCTCACCTGACCCGAAGCGGTGTCAATTCAGATTTCTAGGAACGAGAGCAAAAATTGGACTGGATCATACTGAATACGAAACGAAACAAGAATAGAATGGACATGCTGTTGGAAGTCGAAACCGGATTCCTGAATGAGTTTCTATTGGAGCAACTATTCCGTGTGATTAGTTCTGCTCCACGCGAAACCGTCATCGATGATCGGGCTCCCGTATATATAGGCCTCTACGGGTGAGCATGTCAGCCACTGTGCTCGAGGCAGGGTTCATCTTACCGTAGCTGAGCTACAGCCCTTATCACCGATGTAGACGGTATAACGAATGAAGCGGAGTTTGCCACACGGAGAATATGCCCCCGTCGATTCCCATTGAGGGATTTCGTTCCAAACAGTTTCCCCATTTCATTCTTCATCCGTTTGGTACCAGATTTCTCCAAACCAATTTTTTCTCTCGTCCCTTTCTATCCTAATTGAGAGTTGTGACTATAAGTAACTGAAAATTAGAAATATGTTTGGAAACCAAGATGTTAGGACATTCCAGGCTTCTCGAACCCACATGA
Source organism: Chrysolina oricalcia (assembly GCA_944452925.2). Classification (NCBI taxonomy): domain Eukaryota; kingdom Metazoa; phylum Arthropoda; class Insecta; order Coleoptera; family Chrysomelidae; genus Chrysolina; species Chrysolina oricalcia. The sequence goes on from OX101825.2 coordinate 55,788,518, forward strand.
CTGTAAATACGTATTGTATATAATTGTTTCTTACTAGCCTATTGTGCCAAAACTCCTCTTTGCAGATAGATAAATATCCTCCATGAGTTCCTAGAAAAATAACTTTTCACGTGTAGAACATATCAATATGGTGAATAATACAATAAGCAATAAAATGAAATCATGAATAAAACAGAAAATATTGCGTTTGCATCAAAGGTCACAAATAACATGGTTATCACATGAAATTAGGTGTAGGAGATAAAACGTGTCAATATAAAAAAAAAATACAAAATATAATCACACGAAAAAAAAAATCTGTAATGTTCCCAAAGTTAGATCTGAAATAAATGATAAGAAAAAAAGTTGTTCACACACAATAAACAAATGATGGAGAAAGAAACCCATATTAGCCTCACTGTTCCTATACTTGATTGAATCCTTTGATCACGCCGAGAAAATACACAACCCATTGTTAGCATTCAAATAGGGGTGTTATCGAGGTAGTTTAGTATGTTAGTTTGTTAGTGGGGCTATTTGAAATACGACAATGGGGTGATTCTTTTCAGTTATTCACGATAAGATTGAAAGTATAGGAATAGAGTAGGTCACAAGCATTGGGTTGTACATCGAAAAATGTCTTAATATACAATACATTGGTGCTCACTTGGCCGATAATAGTTCCTTCCTATCGTAATGAACCAATAAAACTTGTTTTTCTTAGGTTTGAACTGTTAACGCTCAACAGGGACCACGAGAAGGTGTGAGCGCCCCTGTCGGGAAGGTGGGACAAGGATGTTAGTGTAGAAGTGACATGTTATGTTCAGAAAATGTCATGAAATCGAATTCTACACATATCAAAGAATTCGAATTCAAGATAAAATAAAAATATTAATTTATTCACATACAATGCTGTAATTATAAAAAATTGTATACAAGTATATCAAGAACTCTATGGAAATTAAACTGAAGAACAAATATAAAATGACATAATATACCATGATACTAATTCACGTCATATAATGAAACGTTCATCACCTGTTGTGGGTTTTCACCTTCTGTCCAGGAAGCTAGTGGCATAGTGGCTTGTGAGTGATAAGAAAATTATAGGCTTTTTGATCTCACCTGACCCGAAGCGGTGTCAATTCAGATTTCTAGGAACGAGAGCAAAAATTGGACTGGATCATACTGAATACGAAACGAAACAAGAATAGAATGGACATGCTGTTGGAAGTCGAAACCGGATTCCTGAATGAGTTTCTATTGGAGCAACTATTCCGTGTGATTAGTTCTGCTCCACGCGAAACCGTCATCGATGATCGGGCTCCCGTATATATAGGCCTCTACGGGTGAGCATGTCAGCCACTGTGCTCGAGGCAGGGTTCATCTTACCGTAGCTGAGCTACAGCCCTTATCACCGATGTAGACGGTATAACGAATGAAGCGGAGTTTGCCACACGGAGAATATGCCCCCGTCGATTCCCATTGAGGGATTTCGTTCCAAACAGTTTCCCCATTTCATTCTTCATCCGTTTGGTACCAGATTTCTCCAAACCAATTTTTTCTCTGGTCCCTTTCTATCCTAATTGAGAGTTGTGACTATAAGTAACTGAAAATTAGAAATATGTTTGGAAACCAAGATGTTAGGACATTCCAGGCTTCTCGAACCCACATGACTGTAAATACGTATTGTATATAATTGTTTCTTACTAGCCTATTGTGCCAAAACTCCTCTTTGCAGATAGATAAATATCCTCCATGAGTTCCTAGAAAAATAACTTTTCACGTGTAGAACATATCAATATGGTGAATAATACAATAAGCAATAAAATGAAATCATGAATAAAACAGAAAATATTGCGTTTGCATCAAAGGTCACAAATAACATGGTTATCACATGAAATTAGGTGTAGGAGATAAAACGTGTCAATATAAAAAAAAATACAAAATATAATCACACGAAAAAAAAAATCTGTAATGTTCCCAAAGTTAGATCTGAAATAAATGATAAGAAAAAAAGTTGTTCACACACAATAAACAAATGATGGAGAAAGAAACCCATATTAGCCTCACTGTTCCTATACTTGATTGAATCCTTTGATCACGCCGAGAAAATACACAACCCATTGTTAGCATTCAAATAGGGGTGTTATCGAGGTAGTTTAGTATGTTAGTTTGTTAGTGGGGCTATTTGAAATACGACAATGGGGTGATTCTTTTCAGTTATTCACGATAAGATTGAAAGTATAGGAATAGAGTAGGTCACAAGCATTGGGTTGTACATCGAAAAATGTCTTAATATACAATACATTGGTGCTCACTTGGCCGATAATAGTTCCTTCCTATCGTAATGAACCAATAAAACTTGTTTTTCTTAGGTTTGAACTGTTAACGCTCAACAGGGACCACGAGAAGGTGTGAGCGCCCCTGTCGGGAAGGTGGGACAAGGATGTTAGTGTAGAAGTGACATGTTATGTTCAGAAAATGTCATGAAATCGAATTCTACACATATCAAAGAATTCGAGTTCAAGATAAAATAAAAATATTAATTTATTCACATCGATGATCGGGCTCCCGTATATTAACTAATCAGCTGAAGACCGCCATGATGTGACGTCAGCCGAAGTAATTAGCAAAGTTATTCGATATCTCAAATGAAAATGGAGTATTAAAATATATAATCAAATGATGGAATCACCAGATGTCTGCAAAATTCATAGAAATCACAATTAACTAAAATCAATCAGCTGATGACCACCTTAGTATGACGTCAACTGAAGATATTACCAAAATTACCTGATATGTCAAATGAAATGAGAGTATTACAATATATCATCAAATAGTAGAATCAACAAATGTCTATCAAGTATATAAAAATCACAATTAACCAGTACAACCACGAAAAAAAACAATCAGCTGATGACCGCCATGTTGTGACGTCAGTGCAGTGAGTCATCCTGTACCGGAGTAAAACTTCACGTGCGCTCTCTCTGCCAGCCAGTTGAGAACTGAATCGGAGTGTTATCGGCAATATCGGCATGATTCAACTGCCCCCACTCGGTCGGCCCTGATCGGTAGTCTTCGAACCAGCGTTGCCACGTTTAGAATTTTTTTTATCTTTCTATCAGATTTTGGCTTTCTTGACAGTATTCACAATATATAATCAAATAATAGGCTCACTAAATGTCTGCAAAATTTATAAAAATCACAGTTAACCAGTAGAAACCACAAAAAACAATCATTTGTAACTTTCGCCTAAAAAAGATACTGTTTATCGAATCATGTCGCGTCAATCATCTGATGATCGTCATGTTCTGACGTCAATGGAAATTATTATGATTCGATTTCTCAAATGAAAAACGAATATTACAATAAATAATCAAATAATAGGATTACTTAATGCCTGTGAAGTCTATAAAAATCACAATTAACCAGTTACAAGCACAAAAAAAATACAATCAGCTGATGACCGCTATGTTGTGACGTCAATGCAGTGAGTTATCGAGTACCGGAATATAACTTCACCTCCGCTTTCTCTGCCAGCCAGCCTAGAACTGAATTGGAGTTATCAGCATGATTCAACTGCCCCCTTCTGTCGACCCTGATCGTTGCCATGTTTAGGAAAATTACCATCTTTCTATCAGATTTTGGCTGTCTCGACAGAAATTTTATATCATTAAATAATAGTATCACTGAATGACTACAAATTTTATAAAAATCACGAATAACCAGTCACAAATACAAAAAAACAATCAGCTGATGACCGCCATGTTGTGACGTAAGTGCAGTGAGTCATCAAGTACCGGAATAAAACTTCACGTCCGCTTTCTCTGCCAGCCAGCCTAGAACTGAATTGGAGTTATCAGCATGATTCGACTGCCCCCTTCTGTCGACCCTGATCGGTAGTGTTCGAGCCAGCGTTGCCATGTTTAGGAAAATTACAATCTTTCTATCAGATTTTGGCTGTCTCGAAAGAAATTTTATATCATTAAAAAATAGTATCACTGAATGACTACAAGTTTTATAAAAATCACGAATAACCAGTCACAAATACAAAAAAACAATCAGCTGATGACCGCCATGTTGTGACGTAAGTGCAGTGAGTCATCGAGTACCGGAATAAAACTTCACGTCCGCTTTCTCTGCCAGCCAGCCTAGAACTGAATTGGAGTTATCAGCATGATTCAACTGCCCCCTTCTGTCGACCCTGATCGTTGCCATGTTTAGGAAAATTACTATCTTTCTATCAGATTTTGGCTGTCTCGACAGAAATTTTATATCATTAAATAATATTATCACTGAATGACTACAAATTTTATAAAAATCACGAATAACCAGTCACAAATACAAAAAAAACAATCAGCTGATGACCGCCATGTTGTGACGTAAGTGCAGTGAGTCTTCGAGTACCGGAATAAAACTTCACGTCCGCTTTCTCTGCCAGCCAGCCTAGAACTGAATTGGAGTTATCAGCATGATTCGACTGCCCCCTTCTGTCGACCCTGATCGGTAGTGTTCGAGCCAGCGTTGCCATGTTTAGGAAAATTACTATCTTTCTATCAGATTTTGACTGTCTCGACAGAAATTTTATATCATTAAATAATAGTATCACTGAATGACTACAAATTTTATAAAATTCACGAATAACCAGTCACAAAAACAAAAAAACAATCAGCTGATGACCGCCATGTTGTGACGTAAGTGCAGTGAGTCATCGAGTACCGGAATAAAACTTCACGTCCGATTTCTCTGCCAGCCAGCCTAGAAGTCCTAGAACTGAATTGGAGTTATCAGCATGATTCAACTGCCCCCTTCTGTCGACCCTGATCGGTAGTGTTCGAGCCAGCGTTGCCATGTTTAGGAAAATTACTATCTTTCTATCAGATTTTGGCTGTCTCGACAGAAATTTTATATCATTAAATAATAGTATCACTGAATGACTACAAATTTTATAAAAATCACGAATAACCAGTCACAAATACAAAAAAACAATCAGCTGATGACCGCCATGTTGTGACGTAAGTGCAGTGAGTCATCAAGTACCGGAATAAAACTTCACGTCCGCTTTCTCTGCCAGTCAGCCTAGAACTGAATTGGAGTTATCAGCAAGATTCAACTGCCCCCTTCTGTCGACCCTGATCGGTAGTGTTCGAGCCAGCGTTGCCATGTTTAGGAAAATTACTATCTTTCTATCAGATTTTGGCTGTCACGACAGAAATTTTATATCATTAAATAATAGTATTACTGAATGACTACAAATTTTATAAAAATCACGAATAACCAGTCACAAATACAAAAAAAGAATCGGCTGATGACCGCCATGTTGTGACGTAAGTGCAGTGAGTCCGAGTACCGGAATAAAACTTCACGTCCGCTTTCTCTGCCAGCCAGCCTAGAACTAAATTGGAGTTATCAGCATGATTCAACTGCCCCCTTCTGTCGACCCTGATCGGTAGTGTTCGAGCCAGCGTTGCCATGTTTAGGAAAATTACAATCTTTCTATCAGATTTTGGCTGTCTCGAAAGAAATTTTATATCATTAAAAAATAGTATCACTGAATGACTACAAGTTTTATAAAAATCACGAATAACCAGTCACAAATACAAAAAAACAATCAGCTGATGACCGCCATGTTGTGACGTAAGTGCAGTGAGTCATCGAGTACCGGAATAAAACTTCACGTCCGCTTTCTCTGCCAGCCAGCCTAGAACTGAATTGGAGTTATCAGCATGATTCGACTGCCCCCTTCTGTCGACCCTGATCGGTAGTGTTCGAGCCAGCGTTGCCATGTTTAGGAAAATTACAATCTTTCTATCAGATTTTGGCTGTCTCGAAAGAAATTTTATATCATTAAAAAATAGTATCACTGAATGACTACAAGTTTTATAAAAATCACGAATAACCAGTCACAAATACAAAAAAACAATCAGCTGATGACCGCCATGTTGTGACGTAAGTGCAGTGAGTCATCGAGTACCGGAATAAAACTTCACGTCCGCTTTCTCTGCCAGCCAGCCTAGAACTGAATTGGAGTTATCAGCATGATTCAACTGCCCCCTTCTGTCGACCCTGATCGTTGCCATGTTTAGGAAAATTACTATCTTTCTATCAGATTTTGGCTGTCTCGACAGAAATTTTATATCATTAAATAATAGTATCACTGAATTACTACAAATTTTATAAAAATCACGAATAAGCAGTCACAAATACAAAAAAAAACAATCAGCTGATGACCGCCATGTTGTGACGTAAGTGCAGTGAGTCTTCGAGTACCGGAATAAAACTTCACGTCCGCTTTCTCTGCCAGCCAGCCTAGAACTGAATTGGAGTTATCAGCATGATTCGACTGCCCCCTTCTGTCGACCCTGATCGGTAGTGTTCGAGCCAGCGTTGCCATGTTTAGGAAAATTACTATCTTTCTATCAGATTTTGACTGTCTCGACAGAAATTTTATATCATTAAATAATAGTATCACTGAATGACTACAAATTTTATAAAATTCACGAATAACCAGTCACAAAAACAAAAAAACAATCAGCTGATGACCGCCATGTTGTGACGTAAGAGCAGTGAGTCATCGAGTACCGGAATAAAACTTCACGTCCGCTTTCTCTGCCAGTCAGCCTAGAACTAAATTGGAGTTATCAGCATGATTCAACTGCCCCCTTCTGTCGACCCTGATCGTTGCCATGTTTAGGAAAATTACTATCTTTCTATCAGATATTGGCTGTCTGGACAGAAATTTTATATCATTAAATAATAGTATCACTGAATGACTACAAATTTTATAAAAATCACGAATAACCAGTCACAAATGCAAAAAACAATCAGCTGATGACCGCCATGTTGTGACGTAAGTGCAGTGAGTCATCGAGTACCGGAATAAAACTTCACGTCCGCTTTCTCTGCCAGCCAGCCTAGAAGTCCTAGAACTGAATTGGAGTTATCAGCATGATTCAACTGCCCCCTTCTGTCGACCCTGATCGGTAGTGTTCGAGCCAGCGTTGCCATGTTTAGGAAAATTACTATCTATCTATCAGATTTTGGCTGTCTCGACAGAAATTTTATATCATTAAATAATAGTATCACTGAATGACTACAAATTTTATAAAAATCACGAATAACCAGTCACAAATACAAAAAAACAATCAGCTGATGACCGCCATGTTGTGACGTAAGTGCAGTGAGTCATCAAGTACCGGAATAAAACTTCACGTCCGCTTTCTCTGCCAGTCAGCCTAGAACTGAATTGGAGTTATCAGCAAGATTCAACTGCCCCCTTCTGTCGACCCTGATCGGTAGTTTTCGAGCCAGCGTTGCCATGTTTAGGAAAATTACTATCTTTCTATCAGATTTTGGCTGTCACGACAGAAATTTTATATCATTAAATAATAGTATTACTGAATGACTACAAATTTTATAAAAATCACGAATAACCAGTCACAAATACAAAAAAAGAATCGGCTGATGACCGCCATGTTGTGACGTAAGTGCAGTGAGTCATCGAGTACCGGAATAAAACTTCACGTCCGCTTTCTCTGCCAGCCAGCCTAGAACTGAATTGGAGTTATCAGCATGATTCAACTGCCCCCTTCTGTCGACCCTGATCGGTAGTGTTCGAGCCAGCGTTGCCATGTTTAGGAAAATTACTATCTTTCTATCAGATTTTGGCTGTCTCGACAGAAATTTTATATCATTAAATAATAGTATCACTGAATGACTACAAATTTTATAAAAATCACGAATAACCAGTCACAAATACAAAAAAACAATCAGCTGATGACCGCCATGTTGTGACGTAAGTGCAGTGAGTCATCGAGTACCGGAATAAAACTTCACGTCCGCATTCTCTGCCAGCCAGACTAGAACTGAATTGGAGTTATCAGCATGATTCGACTGCCCCCTTCTGTCGACCCTGATCGGTAGTGTTCGAGCCAGCGTTGCCATGTTTAGGAAAATTACAATCTTTCTATCAGATTTTGGCTGTCTCGACAGAAATTTTATATCATTAAATAATAGTATCACTGAATGACTACAAATTTTATAAAATTCACGAATAACCAGTCACAAATCCAGAAAAAACAATCAGCTGATGACCGCCATGTTGTGACGTAAGTGCAGTGAGTCATTGAGTACCGGAATAAAACTTCTCGTCCGCTTTCTCTGCCAGTCAGCCTAGAACTAAATTGGAGTTATCAGCATGATTCAACTGCCCCCTTCTGTCGACCCTGATCGTTGCCATGTTTAGGAAAATTACTATCTTTCTATCAGATATTGGCTGTCTCGACAGAAATTTTATATCATTAAATAATAGTATCACTGAATGACTACAAATTTTATAAAAATCACGAATAACCAGTCACAAATGCAAAAAACAATCAGCTGATGACCGCCATGTTGTGACGTAAGTGCAGTGAGTCATCGAGTACCGGAATAAAACTTCACGTCCGCTTTCTCTGCCAGCCAGCCTAGAAGTCCTAGAACTGAATTGGAGTTATCAGCATGATTCAACTGCCCCCTTCTGTCGACCCTGATCGGTAGTGTTCGAGCCAGCGTTGCCATGTTTAGGAAAATTACTATCTATCTATCAGATTTTGGCTGTCTCGACAGAAATTTTATATCATTAAATAATAGTATCACTGAATGACTACAAATTTTATAAAAATCACGAATAACCAGTCACAAATACAAAAAAACAATCAGCTGATGACCGCCATGTTGTGACGTAAGTGCAGTGAGTCATCAAGTACCGGAATAAAACTTCACGTCCGCTTTCTCTGTCAGTCAGCCTAGAACTGAATTGGAGTTATCAGCAAGATTCAACTGCCCCCTTCTGTCGACCCTGATCGGTAGTTTTCGAGCCAGCGTTGCCATGTTTAGAAAAATTACTATCTTTCTATCAGATTTTGGCTGTCACGACAGAAATTTTATATCATTAAATAATAGTATTACTGAATGACTACAAATTTTATAAAAATCACGAATAACCAGTCACAAATACAAAAAAAGAATCGGCTGATGACCGCCATGTTGTGACGTAAGTGCAGTGAGTCATCGAGTACCGGAATAAAACTTCACGTCCGCTTTCTCTGCCAGCCAGCCTAGAACTGAATTGGAGTTATCAGCATGATTCAACTGCCCCCTTCTGTCGACCCTGATCGGTAGTGTTCGAGCCAGCGTTGCCATGTTAAGGAAAATTACTATCTTTCTATCAGATTTTGGCTGTCTCGACAGAAATTTTATATCATTAAATAATAGTATCACTGAATGACTACAAATTTTATAAAAATCACGAATAACCAGTCACAAATACAAAAAAACAATCAGCTGATGACCGCCATGTTGTGACGTAAGTGCAGTGAGTCATCGAGTACCGGAATAAAACTTCACGTCCGCATTCTCTGCCAGCCAGCCTAGAACTGAATTGGAGTTATCAGCATGATTCGACTGCCCCCTTCTGTCGACCCTGATCGGTAGTGTTCGAGCCAGCGTTGCCATGTTTAGGAAAATTACAATCTTTCTATCAGATTTTGGCTGTCTCGACAGAAATTTTATATCATTAAATAATAGTATTACTGAATGACTACAAATTTTATAAAAATCACGAATAACCAGTCATAAATACAAAAAAACAATCAGCTGATGACCGCCATGTTGTGAAGTAAGTGCAGTGAGTCATCGAGTACCGGAATAAAACTTCACGTCCGCTTTCTCTGCCAGCCAGCCTAGAACTAAATTGGAGTTATCAGCATGATTCAACTGCCCCCTTCTGTCGACCCTGATCGGTAGTGTTCGAGCCAGCGTTGCAATGTTTAGGAAAATTACTATCTTTCTATCAGATTTTGGCTGTCTCGACAGAAATTTTATATCATTAAATAATAGTATCACTGAATGACTACAAATTTCATAAAATTCACGAATAACCAGTCACAAATCCAAAAAAACAATCAGCTGATGACCGCCATGTTGTGACGTAAGTGCAGTGAGTCATCGAGTACCGGAATAAAACTTCTCGTCCGCTTTCTCTGCCAGCCAGCCTAGAACTAAATTGGAGTTATCAGCATGATTCAACTGCCCCCTTCTGTCGACCCTGATCGTTGCCATGTTTAGGAAAATTACTATCTTTCTATCAGATTTTGGCTGTCTCGACAGAAATTTTATATCATTAAATAATAGTATTACTGAATGACTACAAATTTTATAAAAATCACGAATAACCAGTCATAAATACAAAAAAACAATCAGCTGATGACCGCCATGTTGTGACGTAAGTGCAGTGAGTCATCGAGTACCGGAATAAAACTTCACGTCCGCTTTCTCTGCCAGCCAGCCTAGAACTAAATTGGAGTTATCAGCATGATTCAACTGCCCCCTTCTGTCGACCCTGATCGTTGCCATGTTTAGGAAAATTACTATCTTTCTATCAGATTTTGGCTGTCTCGACAGAAATTTTGTATCATTAAATAATAGTATCACTGAATGACTACAAATTTTATAAAAATCACGAATAACCAGTCACATATACAAAAAACAATCAGCTGATGACCGCCATGTTGTGACGTAAGTGCAGTGAGTCATCGAGTACCGGAACAAAACTTCACGTCCGCTTTCTCTGCCAGCCAGCCTAGAACTGAATTGGAGTTATCAGCATGATTCAACTGCTCCCTTCTGTCGACCGTGATCGGCAGTGTTCGAGCCAGCGTTGCCATGTTTAGGAAAATTACTATCTTTCTATCAGATTTTGGCTGTCTCGACAGAAATTTTATATCATTAAATAATAGTATCACTGAATGACTACAAATTTTATAAAAATCACTAATAACCAGTCATAAATACAAAAAAACAATCAGCTGATGACCGCCATGTTGTGACGTAAGTGCAGTGAGTCATCGAGTACCGGAATAAAACTTCACGTCCGCTTTCTCTGCCAGCCAGCCTAGAACTAAATTGGAGTTATCAGCATGATTCAACTGCCCCCTTCTGTCGACCCTGATCGTTGCCATGTTTAGGAAAATAACTTTCTTTCTATAAGATTTTGGCTGTCTCGACAGAAATTTTATATCATTAAATAATAGTATCACTGAATGACTACAAATTTTATAAAAATCACGAATAACCAGTCACAAATACAAAAAAACAATCAGCTGATGACCGCCATGTTGTGACGTAAGTGCAGTGAGTCATCGAGTACCGGAATAAAATTTCACGTCCGCTTTCTCTGCCAGCCAGCCTAGAACTGAATTGGAGTTATCAGCATGATTCGACTGCCCCCTTCTGTCGACTCTGATCGGTAGTGTTCGAGCCAGCGTTGCCATGTTTAGGAAAATTACTAACTTTCTATCAGATTTTGGCTGCCTCGACAGAAATTTTATATCATTAAATAATAGTATCACTGAATGACTACAAATTTTATAAAATTCACGAATAACCAGTCACAAATACAAAAAAACAATCAGCTGATGACCGCCATGTTGTGACGTAAGTGCAGTGAGTCATCGAGTACCGGAATAAAACTTCACGTCCGCTTTCTCTGCCAGCCAGCCTAGAACTAAATTGGAGTTATCAGCATGATTCAACTGCCCCCTTCTGTCGACCCTGATCGTTGCCATGTTTAGGAAAATTACTAACTTTCTATCAGATTTTGGCTGTCTCGACAGAAATTTTATATCATTAAATAATAGTATCACTGAATGACTACAAATTTTATAAAAATCACGAATAACCAGTCTTAAATACAAAAAACAATCAGCTGATGACCGCCATGTTGTGACGTAAGTGCAGTGAGTCATTGAGTACCGGAATAAAACTTCACGTCCGCTTTCTCTGCCAGCCAGCCTAGAACTGAATTGGAGTTATCAGCATGATTCAACTGCCCCCTTCTGTCGACCCTGATCGGTAGTGTTCGAGCCAGCGTTGCCATGTTTAGGAAAATTACTATCTTTCTATCAGATTTTGGCTGTCTCGATAGAAATTTTATATCATTAAATAATAGTATCACTGAATGACTACAAATTTTTTAAAAATCACGAATAACCAGTCACAAATACAAAAAAACAATCAGCTGATGACCGCCATGTTGTGACGTAAGTGCAGTGAGTCATCGAGTACCGGAATAAAATTTCACGTCCGCTTTCTCTGCCAGCCAGCCTAGAACTGAATTGGAGTTATCAGCATGATTCGACTGCCCCCTTCTGTCGACTCTGATCGGTAGTGTTCGAGCCAGCGTTGCCATGTTTAGGAAAATTACTAACTTTCTATCAGATTTTGGCTGTCTCGACAGAAATTTTATATCATTAAATAATAGTATCACTGAATGACTACAAATTTTATAAAATTCACGAATAACCAGTCACAAATACAAAAAAACAATCAGCTGATGACCTGTTGTGACGTAACTGCAGTGAGTCATCGAGTACCGGAACGAAACTTCACGTCCGCTTTCTCTGCCAGCCAGCCTAGAACTGAATTGGAGTTATCAGCATGATTCAACTGCCCCCTTCTGTCGACCCTGATCGTTGCCATGTTTAGGAAAATTACTATCTTTCTATCAGATTTTGGCTGTCTCGACAGAAATTTTATATCATTAAATAATAGTATCACTGAATGACTACAAATTTTATAAAATTCACGAATAACCAGTCACAAATACAAAAAAACAATCAGCTGATGACCGCCATGTTGTGACGTAACTGCAGTGAGTCATCGAGTACCGGAACAAAACTTCACGTCCGCTTTCTCTGCCAGCCAGCCTAGAACTGAATTGGAGTTATCAGCATGATTCAACTGCCCCCTTCTGTCGACCCTGATCGGTAGTGTTCGAGCCAGCGTTGCCATGTTTAGGAAAATTACTATCTTTCTATCAGATTTTGGCTGTCTTGACAGAAATTTTATATCATTAAATAATAGTACCACTGAATGACTACAAATTTTATAAAATCACGAATAACCAGTCACAAATACAAAAAAACAATCAGCTGATGACCGCCATGTTGTGACGTAAGTGCAGTGAGTCATCGAGTACCGGAATAAAACTTTACGTCCGCTTTCTCTGCCAGCCAGCCTAGAACTGAATTGGAGTTATCAGCATGATTCAACTGCCCCCTTCTGTCGACCCTGATCGGTAGTGTTCGAGCCAGCGTTGCCACGTTTAGGAAAGTTACTATCTTTCTCGCAAAAACGATTTCTTCCTAATTTTGATTAGAATGTAAGATTCGATCATATTGTGTGATACATCATTGTAATCAGAAAAAAAAACTTTTATCAGATTTTGGCTGTCTCGACAGAAATTTTATATCATTAAATAATAGTATCACTGAATGACTACAAATTTTATAAAAATCACGAATAACCAGTCACAAATACAAAAAACAATCAGCTGATGACCGCCATGTTGTGACGTAAGTGCAGTGAGTCATCGAGTACCGGAATAAAACTTCACGTCCGCTTTCTCTGCCAGCCAGCCCAGAACTAAATTGGAGTTATCAGCATGATTCAACTGCCCCCTTCTGTCGACCCTGATCGGTAGTGTTCGAGCCAGCGTTGCCATGTTTAGGAAAATTACTATCTTTCTATCAGATTTTGGCTGTCTCGACAGAAATTTTATATCATTAAATAATAGTATCACTGAATGACTACAAATTTTATAAAAATCACGAATAACCAGTCACAAATACAAAAAAACAATCAGCTGATGACCGCCATGTTGTGACGTAAGTGCAGTGAGTCATCGAGTACCGGAATAAAACTTCACGTCCGCTTTCTCTGCCAGCCAGCCTAGAACTGAATTGGAGTTATCAGCATGATTCGACTGCCCCCTTCTGTCGACCCTGATCGGTAGTGTTCGAGCCAGCGTTGCCATGTTTAGGAAAATTACAATCTTTCTATCAGATTTTGGCTGTCTCGACAGAAATTTTATATCATTAAATAATAGTATCACTGAATGACTACAAATTTTATAAAATTCACGAATAACCAGTCACAAATCCAAAAAAACAATCAGCTGATGACCGCCATGTTGTGACGTAAGTGCAGTGAGTCATCGAGTACCGGAATAAAACTTCTCGTCCGCTTTCTCTGCCAGCCAGCCTAGAACTAAATTGGAGTTATCAGCATGATTCAACTGCCCCCTTCTGTCGACCCTGATCGTTGCCATGTTTAGGAAAATTACTATTTTTCTATCAGATTTTGGCTGTCTCTATAGAAATTTTATATCATTAAATAATAGTATTACTGAATGACTACAAATTTTATTAAAATCACGAATAACCAGTCATAAATACAAAAAAAACAATCAGCTGATGACCGCCATGTTGTGACGTAAGTGCAGTGAGTCATCGAGTACCGGAATAAAACTTCACGTCCGCTTTCTCTGCCAGCCAGCCTAGAACTAAATTGGAGTTATCAGCATGATTCAACTGCCCCCTTCTGTCGACCCTGATCGGTAGTGTTCGAGCCAGCGTTGCAATGTTTAGGAAAATTACTATCTTTCTATCAGATTTTGGCTGTCTCGACAGAAATTTTATATCATTAAATAATAGTATCACTGAATGACTACAAATTTTATAAAATTCACGAATAACCAGTCACAAATCCAAAAAAACAATCAGCTGATGACCGCCATGTTGTGACGTAAGTGCAGTGAGTCATCGAGTACCGGAATAAAACTTCTCGTCCGCTTTCTCTGCCAGCCAGCGTAGAACTAAATTGGAGTTATCAGCATGATTCAACTGCCCCCTTCTGTCGACCCTGATCGTTGCCATGTTTAGGAAAATTACTATCTTTCTATCAGATTTTGGCTGTCTCGACAGAAATTTTATATCATTAAATAATAGTATTACTGAATGACTACAAATTTTATAAAAATCACGAATAACCAGTCATAAATACAAAAAAACAATCAGCTGATGACCGCCATGTTGTGACGTAAGTGCAGTGAGTCATCGAGTACCGGAATAAAACTTCACGTCCGCTTTCTCTGCCAGCCAGCCTAGAACTAAATTGGAGTTATCAGCATGATTCAACTGCCCCCTTCTGTCGACCCTGATCGTTGCCATGTTTAGGAAAATTACTATCTTTCTATCAGATTTTGGCTGTCTCGACAGAAATTTTATATCATTAAATAATAGTATCACTGAATGACTACAAATTTTATAAAAATCACGAATAACCAGTCACAAATACAAAAAAACAATCAGCTGATGACCGCCATGTTGTGACGTAAGTGCAGTGAGTCATCGAGTACCGGAACAAAACTTCACGTCCGCTTTCTCTGCCAGCCAGCCTAGAACTGAATTGGAGTTATCAGCATGATTCAACTGCCCCCTTCTGTCGACCGTGATCGGCAGTGTTCGAGCCAGCGTTGCCATGTTTAGGAAAATTACTATCTTTCTATCAGATTTTGGCTGTCTCGACAGAAATTTTATATCATTAAATAATAGTATCACTGAATGACTACAAATTTTATAAAAATCACTAATAACCAGTCATAAATACAAAAAAACAATCAGCTGATGACCGCCATGTTGTGACGTAAGTGCAGTGAGTCATCGAGTACCGGAATAAAACTTCACGTCCGCTTTCTCTGCCAGCCAGCCTAGAACTAAATTGGAGTTATCAGCATGATTCAACTGCCCCCTTCTGTCGACCCTGATCGTTGCCATGTTTAGGAAAATAACTATCTTTCTATAAGATTTTGGCTGTCTCGACAGAAATTTTATATCATTAAATAATAGTATCACTGAATGACTAAAAATTTTATAAAAATCACGAATAACCAGTCACAAATACAAAAAAACAATCAGCTGATGACCGCCATGTTGTGACGTAAGTGCAGTGAGTCATCGAGTACCGGAATAAAACTTCACGTCCGCTTTCTCTGCCAGCCAGCCTAGAACTGAATTAGAGTTATCAGCATGATTCGACTGCCCCCTTCTGTCGACCCTGATCGGTAGTGTTCGAGCCAGCGTTGCCATGTTTAGGAAAATTATAATCTTTCTATCAGATTTTGGCTGTCTCGACAGAAATTTTATATCATTAAATAATAGTATCACTGAATGACTACAAATTTTATAAAAATCACGAATAACCAGTCACAAATACAAAAAAACAATCAGCTGATGACCGCCATGTTGTGACGTAAGTGCGGTGAGTCATCGAGTACCGGAATAAAACTTCAAGTCCGCTTTCTCTGCCAGCCAGCCTGGAACTAAATTGGAGTTATCAGCATGATTCAACTGCCCTCTTCTGTCGACCCTGATCGGTAGTGTTCGAGCCAGCGTTGCCATGTTTAGGAAAATTACTATCCTTCTATCAGATTTTGGCTGTCTTGACAGAAATTTTATATCATTAAATAATAGTATCACTGAATGACTACAAATTTTATAAAAATCACGAATAACCAGTCTTAAATACAAAAAACAATCAGCTGATGACCGCCATGTTGTGACGTAAGTGCAGTGAGTCATTGAGTACCGGAATAAAACTTCATGTCCGCTTTCTCTGCCAGCCAGCCTAGAACTGAATTGGAGTTATCAGCAAGATTGAACTGCCCCCTTCTGTCGACCCTGATCGGTAGTGTTCGAGCCAGCGTTGCCATGTTTAGGAAAATTACAATCTTTCTATCAGATTTTGGCTGTCTCGACAGAAATTTTATATCATTAAATAATAGTATCACTCAATGACTACAAATTTTATAAAAATCACGAATAACCAGTCACAAATACAAAAAAACAATCAGCTGATGACCGCCATGTTGTGAAGTAAGTGCAGTGAGTCATCAAGAACCGGAATAAAACTTCACGTCCGCTTTCTCTGCCAGCCAGCCTAGAACTGAATTGGAGTTATCAGCAAGATTGAACTGCCCCCTTCTGTCGACCCTGATCGGTAGTGTTCGAGCCAGCGTTGCCATGTTTAGGAAAATTACTATCTTTCTATCAGATTTTGGCTGTCACGACAGAAATTTTATATCATTAAATAATAGTATTACTGAATAACTACAAATTTTATAAAAATCACGAATAACCAGTCACAAATACAAAAAAAGAATCGGCTGATGACCGCCATGTTGTGACGTAAGTGCAGTGAGTCATCGAGTACCGGAATAAAACTTCACGTCCGCTTTCTCTGCCAGCCAGCCCAGAACTAAATTGGAGTTATCAGCATGATTCAACTGCCCCCTTCTGTCGACCGTGATCGGCAGTGTTCGAGCCAGGGTTGCCATGTTTAGGAAAATTACTATCTTTCTATCAGATTTTGGCTGTCTCGACAGAAATTTTATATCATCAAATAATACTATCACTGAATGACTACAAATTTTATGAAAATCACGAATAACCAGTCACAAATACAAAAAAACAATCAGCTGATGACCGCCATGTTGTGACGTAAGTGCGGTGAGTCATCGAGTACCGGAATAAAACTTCAAGTCCGCTTTCTCTGCCAGCCAGCCTAGAACTAAATTGGAGTTATCAGCATGATTCAACTGCCCCCTTCTGTCGACCCTGATCGGTAGTGTTCGAGCCAGCGTTGCCATGTTTAGGAAAATTACTATCTTTCTATCAGATTTTGGCTGTCTTGACAGAAATTTTATATCATTAAATAATAGTATCTCTGAATGACTACAAATTTTATAAATTTCACGAATAACCAGTCACAAATCCAAAAAAACAATCAGCTGATGACCGCCATGTTGTGACGTAAATGCAGTGAGTCATCGAGTACCGGAATAAAACTTCTCGTCCGCTTTCTCTGCCAGCCAGCCTAGAACTAAATTGGAGTTATCAGCATGATTCAACTGTCCCCTTCTGTCGACCCTGATCGTTGCCATGTTTAGGAAAATTACTATCTTTCTATCAGATTTTGGCTGTCTCGACAGAAATTTTATATCATTAAATAATAGTATTACTGAATGACTACAAATTTTATAAAAATCACGAATAACCAGTCATAAATACAAAAAAACAATCAGCTGATGACCGCCATGTTGTGAAGTAAGTGCAGTGAGTCATCAAGAATCGGAATAAAACTTCACGTCCGCTTTCTCTGCCAGCCAGCCTAGAACTGAATTGGAGTTATCAGCAAGATTCAACTGCCCCCTTCTGTCGACCCTGATCGGTAGTGTTCGAGCCAGCGTTGCCATGTTTAGGAAAATTACTATCTTTCTATCAGATTTTGGCTGTCACGACAGAAATTTTATATCATTAAATAATAGTATTACTGAATAACTACAAATTTTATAAAAATCACGAATAACCAGTCACAAATACAAAAAAAGAATCGGCTGATGACCGCCATGTTGTGACGTAAGTGCAGTGAGTCATCGAGTACCGGAATAAAACTTCACGTCCGCTTTCTCTGCCAGCCAGCCTAGAACTGAATTGGAGTTATCAGCATGATTCAACTGCCCCCTTCTGTCGACCCTGATCGGTAGTGTTCGAGCCAGCGTTGCCATGTTTAGGAAAATTACTATCTTTCTATCAGATTTTGGCTGTCTCGACAGAAATTTTATATCATTAAATAATAGTATCACTGAATGACTACAAATTTTATAAAAATCACGAATAACCAGTCACAAATACAAAAAAACAATCAGCTGATGACCGCCATGTTGTGACGTAAGTGCAGTGAGTCATCGAGTACCGGAATAAAACTTCACGTCCGCTTTCTCTGCCAGCCAGCCTAGAACTGAATTGGAGTTATCAGCATGATTCAACTGCCCCCTTCTGTCGACCCTGATCGGTAGTGTCCGAGCCAGCATTGCCATGTTTAGGAAAATTACAATCTTTCTATCAGATTTTGGCTGTCTCGACAGAAATTTTATATCATTAAATAATAGTATCACTGAATGACTACAAATTTTATAAAAATCACGAATAACCAGTCACAAATACAAAAAAACAATCAGCTGATGACCGCCATGTTGTGACGTAAGTGCGGTGAGTCATCGAGTACCGGAATAAAACTTCAAGTCCGCTTTCTCTGCCAGCCAGCCTAGAACTAAATTGGAGTTATCAGCATGATTCAACTGCCCCCTTCTGTCGACCCTGATCGGTAGTGTTCGAGCCAGCGTTGCCATGTTTAGGAAAATTACTATCTTTCTATCAGATTTTGGCTGTCTCGACAGAAATTTTATATCATTAAATAATAGTATCACTGAATGACTACAAATTTTATAAAAATCACGAATAACCAGTCACAAATACAAAAAACAATCAGCTGATGACCGCCATGTTGTGACGTAAGTGCAGTGAGTCATCGAGTACCGGAATAAAACTTCACGTCCGCTTTCTCTGCCAGCCAGCCCAGAACTAAATTGGAGTTATCAGCATGATTCAACTGCCCCCTTCTGTCGACCGTGATCGGCAGTGTTCGAGCCAGGGTTGCCATGTTTAGGAAAATTACTATCTTTCTATCAGATTTTGGCTGTCTCGACAGAAATTTTATATCATTAAATAATAGTATCACTGAATGACTACAAATTTTATAAAAATCACGAATAACCAGTCACAAATACAAAAAAACAATCAGCTGATGACCGCCATGTTGTGACGTAAGTGCGGTGAGTCATCGAGTACCGGAATAAAACTTCAAGTCCGCTTTCTCTGCCAGCCAGCCTAGAACTAAATTGGAGTTATCAGCATGATTCAACTGCCCCCTTCTGTCGACCCTGATCGGTAGTGTTCGAGCCAGCGTTGCCATGTTTAGGAAAATTACTATCTTTCTATCAGATTTTGGCTGTCTTGACAGAAATTTTATATCATTAAATAATAGTATCTCTGAATGACTACAAATTTTATAAATTTCACGAATAACCAGTCACAAATCCAAAAAAACAATCAGCTGATGACCGCCATGTTGTGACGTAAGTGCAGTGAGTCATCGAGTACCGGAATAAAACTTCTCGTCTGCTTTCTCTGCCAGCCAGCCTAGAACTAAATTGGAGTTATCAGCATGATTCAACTGTCCCCTTCTGTCGACCCTGATCGTTGCCATGTTTAGGAAAATTACTATCTTTCTATCAGATTTTGGCTGTCTCGACAGAAATTTTATATCATTAAATAATAGTATTACTGAATGACTACAAATTTTATAAAAATCACGAATAACCAGTCATAAATACAAAAAAACAATCAGCTGATGACCGCCATGTTGTGACGTAAGTGCAGTGAGTCATCGAGTACCGGAATAAAACTTCACGTCCGATTTCTCTGCCAGCCAGCCTAGAACTAAATTGGAGTTATCAGCATGATTCAACTGCCCCCTTCTGTCGACCCTGATCGTTGCCATGTTTAGGAAAATTACTATCTTTCTATCAGATTTTGGCTGTCTCGACAGAAATTTTATATCATTAAATAATAGTATCACTGAATGACTACAAATTTTATAAAAATCACGAATAACCAGTCTTAAATACAAAAAACAATCAGCTGATGACCGCCATGTTGTGACGTAAGTGCAGTGAGTCATTGAGTACCGGAATAAAACTTCACGTCCGCTTTCTCTGCCAGCCAGCCTAGAACTGAATTGGAGTTATCAGCATGATTCAACTGCCCCCTTCTGTCGACCCTGATCGGTAGTGTTCGAGCCAGCGTTGCCATGTTTAGGAAAATTACTATCTTTCTATCAGATTTTGGCTGTCTCGATTGAAATTTTATATCATTAAATAATAGTATCACTGAATGACTACAAATTTTATAAAAATCACAAATAACCAGTCACAAATACAAAAAAACAATCAGCTGATGACCGCCATGTTGTGACGTAAGTGCAGTGAGTCATCGAGTACCGGAATAAAACTTCACGTCCGCTTTCTCTGCCAGCCAGCCTAGAACTGAATTGGAGTTATCAGCATGATTCGACTGCCCCCTTCTGTCGACTCTGATCGGTAGTGTTCGAGCCAGCGTTGCCATGTTTAGGAAAATTACAATCTTTCTATCAGATTTTGGCTGTCTCGACAGAAATTTTATATCATTAAATAATAGTATCACTGAATGACTACAAATTTTATAAAAATCACGAATAACCAGTCACAAATACAAAAAAACAATCAGCTGATGACCGCCATGTTGTGACGTAAGTGCGGTAAGTCATCGAGTACCGGAATAAAACTTCAAGTCCGCTTTCTCTGCCAGCCAGACTAGAACTAAATTGGAGTTATCAGCAATATTCAACTGCCCCCTTCTGTCGACCCTGATCGGTAGTGTTCGAGCCAGCGTTGCCATGTTTAGGAAAATTACTATCTTTCTATCAGATTTTGGCTGTCTCGACAGAAATTTTATATCATTAAATAATAGTATCACTGAATGACTACAAATTTTATAAAATTCACGAATAACCAGTCACAAATCCAAAAAAACAATCAGCTGATGACCGCCATATTGTGACGTAAGTGCAGTGAGTCATCGAGTACCGGAATAAAACTTCTCGTCCGCTTTCTTTGCCAGCCGGCCTAGAACTAAATTGGAGTTACCAGCATGATTCAACTGCCCCCTTCTGTCGACCCTGATCGTTGCCATGTTTAGGAAAATTACTATCTTTCTATCAGATTTTGGCTGTCTCGACAGAAATTTTATATCATTGAATAATAGTATCACTGAATGACTACAAATTTTATAAAAATCACGAATAACCAGTCACAAATACAAAAAAACAATCAGCTGATGACCGCCATGTTGTGACGTAAGTGCAGTGAGTCATCAAGTACCGGAATAAAACTTCACGTCCGCTTTCTCTGCCAGCCAGCCTAGAACTGAATTGGAGTTATCAGCAAGATTCAACTGCCCCCTTCTGTCGACCCTGATCGGTAGTGTTCGAGCCAGCGTTGCCATGTTTAGGAAAATTACTATCTTTCTATCAGATTTTGGCTGTCACGACAGAAATTTTATATCATTAACTAATAGTATTACTGAATGACTACAAATTTTATAAAAATCACGAATAACCAGTCACAAATACAAAAAAAGAATCGGCTGATGACCGCCATGTTGTGACGTAAGTGCAGTGAGTCATCGAGTACCGGAATAAAACTTCACGTCCGCTTTCTCTGCCAGCCAGCCTAGAACTAAATTGGAGTTATCAGCATGATTCAACTGCCCCCTTCTGTCGACCCTGATCGGTAGTGTTCGAGCCAGCGTTGCCATGTTTAGGAAAATTACAATCTTTCTATCAGATTTTGGCTGTCTCGACAGAAATTTTATATCATTAAATAATAGTATCACTGAATGACTACAAATTTTATAAAAATCACGAATAACCAGTCACAAATACAAAAAAACAATCAGCTGATGACCGCCATGTTGTGACGTAAGTGCAGTGAGTCATCAAGTACCGGAATAAAACTTCACGTCCGCTTTCTCTGCCAGCCAGCCTAGAACTGAATTGGAGTTATCAGCAAGATTCAACTGCCCCCTTCTGTCGACCCTGATCGGTAGTGTTCGAACCAGCGTTGCCATGTTTAGGAAAATTACTATCTTTCTATCAGATTTTGGCTGTCACGACAGAAATTTTATATCATTAAATAATAGTATTACTGAATAACTACAAATTTTATAAAAATCACGAATAACCAGTCACAAATACAAAAAAAGAATCGGCTGATGACCGCCATGTTGTGACGTAAGTGCAGTGAGTCATCGAGTACCGGAATAAAACTTCACGTCCGCTTTCTCTGCCAGCCAGCCTAGAACTGAATTGGAGTTATCAGCATGATTCAACTGCTCCCTTCTGTCGACCCTGATCGATAGTGTTCGAGCCAGCGTTGCCATGTTTAGGAAAATTACTATCTTTCTATCAGATTTTGGCTGTCTCGACAGAAATTTTATATCATTAAATAATAGTATCACTGAATGACTACAAATTTTATAAAAATCACGAATAACCAGTCACAAATACAAAAAAACAATCAGCTGATGACCGCCATGTTGTGACGTAAGTGCAGTGAGTCATCGAGTACCGGAATAAAACTTCACGTCCGCTTTCTCTGCCAGCCAGCCTAGAACTGAATTGTAGTTATCAGTATGATTCGACTGCCCCCTTCTGTCGACCCTGATCGGTAGTGTTCGAGCCAGCGTTGCCATGTTTAGGAAAATTACAATCTTTCTATCAGATTTTGGCTGTCTCGACAGAAATTTTATATCATTAAATAATAGTATCACTGAATGGCTACAAATTTTATAAAAATCACGAATAACCAGTCACAAATACAAAAAACAATCAGCTGATGACCGCCATGTTGTGACGTAAGTGCAGTGAGTCATCGAGTACCGAAACAAAACTTCACGTCCGCTTTCTCTGCCAGCCAGCCTAGAACTGAATTGGAGTTATCGGCATGATTCAACTGCCCCCTTCTGTCGACCGTGATCGGCAGTGTTCGAGCCAGCGTTGCCATGTTTAGGAAAATTACTATCTTTCTATCAGATTTTGGCTGTCTCGACAGAAATTTTATATCATTAAATAATAGTATAACTGAATGACTACAAATTTTATAAAAATCACGAATAACCAGTCACAAATACAAAAAACGAATCGGCTGATGACCGCCATGTTGTGACGTAAGTGCAGTGAGTCATCGAGTACCGGAATAAAACTTCACGTCCGCTTTCTCTGCCAGCCAGCCTAGAACTAAATTGGAGTTATCAGCATGATTCAACTGCCCCCTTCTGTCGACCCTGATCGGTAGTGTTCGAGCCAGCGTTGCCATGTTTAGGAAAATTACAATCTTTCTATCAGATTTTGGCTGTCTCGACAGAAATTTTATACCATTAAATAATAGTATCACTGAATGACTACAAATTTTATAAAAATCACGAATAACCAGTCACAAATACAAAAAAACAATCAGCTGATGACCGCCATGTTGTGACGTAAGTGCAGTTAGTCATCAAGTACCGGAATAAAACTTCACGTCCGCTTTCTCTGTTAGCCAGCCTAGAACTGAATTGGAGTTATCAGCAAGATTCAACTGCCCCCTTCTGTCGACCCTGATCGGTAGTGTTCGAACCAGCGTTGCCATGTTTAGGAAAATTACTATCTCTCTATCAGATTTTGGCTGTCACGACAGAAATTTTATATCATTAAATAATAGTATTACTGAATAACTACAAATTTTATAAAAATCACGAATAACCAGTCACAAATACAAAAAAAGAATCGGCTGATGACCGGCATGTTGTGACGTAAGTGCAGTGAGTCATCGAGTACCGGAATAAAACTTCACGTCCGCTTTCTCTGCCAGCCAGCCTAGAACTGAATTGGAGTTATCAGCATGATTCAACTGCCCCCTTCTGTCGACCCTGATCGGTAGTGTTCGAGCCAGCGTTGCCATGTTTAGGAAAATTACTATCTTTCTATCAGATTTTGGCTGTCTCGACAGAAATTTTATATCATTAAATAATAGTATCACTGAATGACTACAAATTTTATAAAAATCACGAATAACCAGTCACAAATACAAAAAAACAATCAGCTGATGACCGCCATGTTGCCATGTTTAGGAAAATTACTATCTTTCTATCAGATTTTGGCTGTCTCGACAGAAATTTTATATCATTAAATAATAGTATTACTGAATGACTACAAATTTTATAAAAATCACGAATAACCAGTCATAAATACAAAAAACAATCAGCTGATGACCGCCATGTTGTGACGTAAGTGCAGTGAGTCATCGAGTACCGGAATAAAACTTCACGTCCGCTTTCTCTGCCAGCCAGCCTAGAACTGTCGACCCTGATCGGTAGTGTTCGAGCCAGCGTTGCCATGTTTAGGAAAATTACTATCTTTCTATCAGATTTTGGCTGTCACGACAGAAATTTTATATCATTGGCATGTATTCGGCATGTCTTCGAAAGGACTTTCTATGGTGGTCCTGGTACGGGGACATTCTGGAACGTCCTTGATGGATGTACAACGGACGTCCCAATCAGTGAACTTTAGAAAATGTTTCTGCGAGTACTTCTTTGGGATGTCCTGGTTGGAACATTTTTCGGAATGTTTCCTAAGTGCATCTATTCAAAGATGAAGAATGGATGATCATAAAAAATAAAACAAAATTCGAAAATTTACAATAATCAGGCCTCCATGTGTACACAGTACCCGTGTATCCATCCCAGCTACCCACAACCCATCTGAAAAAAAACCCTTTTCACTATCAATAAGGTCATCAGGGGCCATATTCTCGAGTTTGTACGTATGCCAATTCGGTTCACAACAATGAACATGAAAAATGTATGTTTGTCTCTCTTGTTTGTATACGACTTGAAACCGAACAATTCCTCTATGTATGGATTCCGTGCATAAAGTTGTTTTCTGTGTTTTGTGTTCTGTGTTCACAGTGCTGGATTAAGCCAGCGCGGGGCCTGTAGCAAATTCTGTCAAGGTGCCCTTGGTTTGCTTTAGGTTTTCAAGCTTATATAAATAAAACAAAATTAATACAAATAAACTTTTCTGGATTTAATATGGGCAAATTTAGAGATAACACTTTCAATATCGACTACTTCAAGTTTTCCCCAAACCAACGCGGGAACGGGAACGGGATGAATGCGAACCTAAATTCTATAGTAGGATTTGTAAACATACATTCTGTTGTGATGCCAAATATTACGAATTGTTCACAATTTTCTTCTCGTTAGTATCGCTTCGAGTTACAAAATGTGCAGAAAATTGCGAAGCACAATGACATGAATTTTGATTTCATTCCTGAAGCAGTGACCTAAATAACCGGTACTGAGCATTGCTTGTCGAGAGTTTCGAGAGTCGGGTGTAGAACTTGTACCCAGTCAACACAGAATGGTCTCAGAGATGGTAGTGGGATTCACATTCATGTTTCAGATCACAAAGTGACTTCCATTATTATCGCATAAACGTCTATTCGGTGCCCCGTTGGTCATGTCGAGACATCAAAATGTGATGCAAAATGTGACTCGAAATTAACCCAATGTGACATTCCATTTCTACTTCGGAATCGAATGCATATTGATATCCTTTCGATGTAACAATGTGAAATTGAATGGACTGGTACTTATTTAAAAATACGCTTCACTTTCTGATTCACCTGTATGTCAAGGATAAAACAAAGCACACCATGTTTCAACATGAGAAATTATACCTCAATATTATTATTCCTACTAATGAATTACGATTCATATGGAATAGAATGCTAGAAAACAAATGCGTGAGTTGATTCCGTAGTATATACTTTTCACAAACAAAAAAATATTAAAAAACTATGTCTAAATCATGAGAAAAAAAACAATATACAGAAATATAGCAAAATCTATAATTCAACTCCAATCCCCTGGACAGCATTTTCTTCGAGGCGAAATCAGTACCTATCCTGAAAATGCCAAATTCTGTAAATCACTGAATTTACCTTTCTAAGTTTCTACTCACAGTTTCGGTCCTAGAAGACTTACAGTTCTTGGTTGAAATAATAATTGGGCAATGTTAATAAACACATTTGATTCATCTATTGAAATAAAAAGAAGCAAACAGAACACTACACACTTTCAGAAGTTCCTATAGAATATTTAAAGAATGGCGTCGACCAAATACAAATTCTACTTGACTCTCGACTCGACAAACATCTCTGGCCATTTTGGGCCGTGATGGTGATGTCATGTCCAATTTTGTTACCAACCAAATTCCTTCTATACTGACAAAATCGCAATGAAACCAAAATTCATGTCAATGTGCTTTACATTTTTCTTCACATGTTGTGCCTCAAAACGACACTAATGAGAAGAAAATTGTGAACAATTCATAACATTTGGCATCATTGGGTGGTAACAGTGATGTCTAAATGCAACTCATTTTGTTACCATAATAATCAAGAAAGAAACATCTCCTAGATGTTTGTGTTAACTGGGTAGGTATTGGGTTGATGGCACGGCGTCATTTTATCAATATTCTATAGGCATTTGTGAGAAAGTGTTCTGTTTAATTCTTTCTCTTTCGATAGTTAATTCAAGTGTGTTTGTTAACATCACCCAAAAATTCTTAGTATCTCTTCAAGGATAAGAACGGTAAGTAAAACGGTAAATTCAGTGTTTTAAAAATTTGGCATTTCCAGGTTAGGTACTGATTTCGTCGGGAAGAAAATGCTGTCCAGAGACCTGGAATTGAATTTTAGTATTTTCTGTATTTCAATATTTTGTTTTTGTTATGATTTAGGTTTAACTAGTGTTTTTAATGCTTTTGAAAGTATATGTTATGGAATCAACTCACGTATTTGTTTTCTAGCATTTCATATGTTATTCATTACCTATTGCTTTGAATAATGAAATTGGGGTATTATTTCTATTCATGTCGAAACAGGGTGAAATTTGTTTCAACCTCGAATTTTCCATATTTTTTATTTATTCAGGTTGCTGATTGAAAATTGATGTGGCAGTGATTTGATTCAACAGAGAATTTAATACATAAGGAGGTGTTATATCTGCATATGATTTGCAAATTGAGTGCAGAACAATTGATTGGTATATAGTGATGAAGTTTTAAAAGAATCACAATTATTAGCAGATTGTTTTAAATTTTGACATGTCTAAACATTTCACTATCTTTTTCCTATTCATTTCATACCTTGATGTGTGAATGAATGTATACAAAATGTGGTCCATTACATCAAATTTAGCATGATTCAAATTATAGTTAACGAATTTGAAAATTGAAGATCTGAAATGAATCTGTTTCTCACAATAATTGCTGTTTCACATGTTTCTGTTCATTATGAATTTGAAATACTCAAAAAGTCCGTACGAGTAACAGGCGAGTTACACTGTTAGCCACAATTAAAACCTACAAAATCGTAACTATAAATTCATTATAGAATTCTAAATTTGAAGTGTTTGTGAAATAAATATAAGAGAGTCGAAAAGTGAAGCGAATTCTTAAATAAGTACCAGTTCATTCAATTTCACATTGTAACGTTAAATGATCTTGATGTGAATTTGATTTCGCAGTATAAATAGAATCTCACATTGGGCTAGTTTAGAGTCACATTTTTGGCATCACAATTTGATGTCTCGAAATGTCCAACGAGGAAATGGAAGTCACTTTTCGATTCACTAATATGATCTAAAACATGAAAGTGAAGCCCACTACCATCTCTGAGATCATTTTGTGTTAACTGGGTTATTACTGGTGCAGAATGCGTTCAAACTTGGATTAGTTAGCATTTCCAACAATACGCAACTTTTTTTTTGTGTGTGAACCTGAAGATTAAAAACCGTTTTCCGAAGTATTAATTCTCGTGAGATATTATTTTCGGTTAGTCGCTCCGCAAAACCTCACTCTCGGATCTACAGGTACCTACCTGTGTCACTCGCTGCATTAAGATATATAATCCAAATTGTCCCAAAATAAAAGGCTATTTCTTTGGAAAACTCCCGAAGAGTAATCAGAAAATAATGATTAATGACGGTGGTTAAGAGACATTTCTCAGGCATATAAAATATAATTTGGCCCTTTTTATGGTCAACTAAATAAGCACTTACCTGCGGGGCGTATAATTTTGTCGACCATTTTTTGTTGTGGAAGTGGAATGATATTAAAACGCTTTTGTAATGATTGCTTTTGAATGGAATTGCTATGAATTTTTGGTAGCTCTAGTTTGCGGTAGGACAAAATATAGGTTGTGATTTGAAGATTGCTGTTTTTCTTTGTGGTACGTCAGTGTTATTTCCCCGGTGAGTTAACTTTTGTCTTTATAATTGACACGAAACCAATACGAGATACCATTCCGCTGGATCAGATCCGGATTTAGACCAAGCTATTTTTTTTTTCCCCAACACTTTTTATAAGATAGTTCGCCCCAGCAAAATTGCTTAGTGGAATTTTTTAATCAAGCAATAGTGAAAAAAATTACAACTTTTTTGGTTTTTTGGAAATATTTATTTATTTATTTCTCAAACAAGTTACAGGAGCTTTTTTGCATAAGAAAGCTAAGATTAACCTGAAACTAATAATTAGCAGAGATGTAATATATATTCACTAGCAACAAAAGATGTTTCAAAATACCTAGTTCAAAACGAGTAACAATGTAATTCGTTGAAAAACTTTCTGGGACAGAGGTCAAAACTAAGTTCAGATAACTGCAGGACATTATTTGTAATTTTACCCATTGTGGTAACTGGAGAACTGAAATTACTGAGTAAGTAGAATTTCTAGAAATTGCTTGCATCTAGTCGCACGAGGGGGAACTCTTCCCTGCCAAAAATAACGCACAAGCTTGTCAACGTGTGAGAAATGTGTGGAAATTCACAATTACTAATCTAATTTGGTATCGTATGGAGAAAGTGGATACAGTATTCGATGATCTGTATCAGAAATTCCGTATCCAATTTTATTGGGAAACTTGTGGAAAAAGTGGAATCACGATGTGATGGTTTGGAGCAGGAATTCCTTATTTGAATTTATGCGACTCCTATAAGTTTTCATACAACTCAAAATCACTGAGAATTCACAAGTGTCGATAAGAAAACAAGGATACAGAGTGGAAGAGTTTGTTTTAGGCAATAGTGGTGCAAAGAGACTATATACACGAATCGATGAGGTATTCCAATTTCAAACAAAATAATGTTTTATCCTCATTCAAAATATAGAGAACCTATGTGTGGAAATACACATTTTATTATCTCATTCGGTCTCGTATAAAAAAAGTTTGTTCAGGACTTGATGGTCCAATCTGTATTTGGAATTCCATATCCAATTTTATGCGAATCCTACGAGATTTCATGTAATCCAACATTAGAAACATTACGAAACCAAATGGAATATCAAACAAAATATTCTTAAGAATATTCGAATAGATTATTATTATCATATCATGACAGAATATTTCAAAAATATTTCAGAAAGATCAACACAAGATCAACGAAATGCAACATTTCAGGAAAATCTTTCTAGAATATTGCTGAAATATTCGAATAGATTATTTTTATCATATTACATATCAGAAGAATCATAATGTACCCTAGGTTATTTTATCTACGCCTACAAATAATGATATATATTTCAAAATGACTGCAATTGCAAATAATAATTTTTTTTGTCATCATGGGATAATCGAGAATGAATTTATTTACTTATTATTTCCCTCGTATGTCAAATGTATTCGCTGATAAACAGTTTTCGTTTCTTTTCGAATGAACTGCATGGTTCTTTCACAAGTCGTGAGCTCTGAATGTCTGAATCGTTGTATGAGGGGTAATCCTCATACAATGTCTGAATGTATGAAATGAATGAATCTCTAATCGGCTACTTGGAAAGCATCTTTCTCTACTCGGAAGATGGTGCGGCCTATACCATGTTTCATAGAGCGGGATCAGAGTAAGTAAATATAACCACGTGTCATAATCTGCAAGAAATACTGCTATTTTTGAATTTTGGAAAAATACCCAGTGGGGTATATGTGGAGGCGAGAGTTCTAATAGGCTCCGCATACCAGCGATTTGTTATACCATTGGCCGATTCAAATGTTCGGCCAGTGTTTAAATTTAAAATTTAAGCTCTTTTGGCTGAAATCTGACAAGCGACAGCTCAACCACGTGTCTCGACGGTTGAGAGAAGAGCTGAAGCTACTCAGAGAGCGACAACGGTCTGAACGTTTGGACGAACTCGACGCCGAAGACAACTCCCTATGGAGGACGCAGAAAGTCCTCAAACACGGCCGTAGGAAACCGTCCCTCCCCCTTCATGGTGAAATATGCATCGTTTTCACGGAGACGGACAAGGCAGAAGCTTTAGCGGACTCCTTCGAACGTCAGTGCCGTGAGAACGAGGTCGATTACACCAATGAGGTCGAGGAAACGGAAACGCACGTAGACAAGACGATCCGACGGCTTAGAAGATCCGACGGCTTAGAAGATCTGACGACTCAGTCATTCTTCTAGAACCGACATCTCCAGAGGAAATCAAGGACATACTTAGACATGCCAAGACCAGGAAAGCACCGAGCCCAGACAACATTCCAGTAAGGGCACTAAAAGCCTTAAGGTTTCCTCAAACAAACGCGGGAACGCGGGAGCGGGAACGAGATGAATCCTAGACTAAAATCCATAGTAGGACATACCGGTGTGATTATTCGTATTCCGAAATGCATACAAGCAACGAAATATGTATAGTTTGCTACGTGTACTGTTTTTCTAGCAATTTGCATGGTTCCAAAGTTCCGTTCCCGCTCCCGCTCCCGCGTTCCCGCGTCGGTTTGACGGAACCTTTACCCAGGAAAGGACTAGCAGCCCTGACAAACATCATAAACGCTGTACTCAGACTTAGACACTTTCCATCCAGCTGGAAAGAAGCAACAGTCATCACGATTCCGAAGCCCAACAAGAACCACACGTTCCCGCAAAACCACCGCCCCATCAGCATAACACCTGCCATGAGTAAGGTCGCCGAAAGGGTGATCAGGACTATACTTGAGACAATGACTGAAGAATTGAACATCCTACCAGATGAGCAATTCGGCTTCAGACAGGAACATTCAACAGAACTCCAGGTCGCACGGATAGTGGACGCCACCATCCAGAGCTGTAACCGCACGAGAAGAGGACATCTTACAGGAACAGTCTTCCTTGACGTGTCCAAGGCCTTCGATAGAGTTTGGCACGATGGGCTGATCGCAAGATTGGTTGATGCCGGATACTCCATACCAATGGTCAAGCTGATAGACTCCTTCCTAAGGGATAGACATTACCGATGCAAAGTCGGAAATGCTCTCTCTTCACGAAGGAGGCTAGAAGCAGGAGTACCACAGGGAGCAGTACTGTCGCCACACCTGTTTTTGATCTACACTGCAGACATGCCTATGTCAGACAACCCCATTACCAAACTCGCTCTCTATGCAGATGACACGGCAATATTTGCTGAGTCATCCCATGAGAGAGGAGTAACATCGAAGCTGCAATCTCAGATAAACTAGCTGGAACCGTGGTTCAATCGTTGGAAGATCGAATCAATGCAGATAAAAGCAAGGCCATACTGTTCACGAGGCGACGTAGGACACCCGAGGGCCATGTTACTATGAACGACGAGAGAATTCCATGGGTAGACGAGGCCGTATACCTAGGAGTAACCTTGGACAAGAAACTCACGTTTCAGAGGCACGTCTCCCACAAATTAGCTATAGCGAAAGCCGCAAGGCATAATCTATATCCACTCATCGGACGTAGGAGCAACATGGCACTCGAGTTGAAACTACGCCTCATCAGGACAATTCTTCTGCCTATCATATTGTATGCATCCACTGCTTGGGGGCAGTGCGCGGACAGTTATAGGCAGAGGAAACAGGCCTGCTTCAATGTCTGCCTGAGGATGGCAACAGATGCACCACGATATATGCCCAACAGGTTCATATATCGAGACTTAGATATCCACCCGGACTATATCGACAGACTGATTAGACAACATGTGGGGTTTACTATAGACAGAGTAGAGACCCACACGAACCCGCTGCTCACGGAGCTCCACGAGAACAGACGTGAGCAAGACGACAGAGACAAATACAGACGTCCAGTAAACCAAGGAGACAACGACACCCCTGAAGAAGTACGGCGGAAGCGAGACCTTCGGCGACGCCAACGTCTACTTCAACAAGACCAAGAAGAAATTTTTTAATTTTCAATTTCACTAAATCAACACACAGCACTCGGCCTTCAGCCGAGAGCTTTTTCAGGCCTTCAGCCAGTTTCAGGGGGGCACCATGCACATAAAGTAAAGTCATTGTTTTCAAAAGTCAACTCATGTCAGATATAAGGGAGCTGCAAGCCGAGAATGGGCTGGGCACTCCATATCAAACGATCAGATTTTATTCTGCTGATCGCCAGTCATCAGGATGAGGAACCGCTTTAACGAGCGGGGGTGGTGGATAGGGGGGGGGTGAGCTTTCGAGTACGTACGAGTGCTGGGGCGTTCATCCTTCCGGGCCTCAACCTTAGGGGGTGCATGGTGGTGGGCTGAAATCTTCAGTCATCCAGGAGCCGCCCGAGGGCTCGGACAATTCTCAGGATAGAAGCCCTCACTTCTGGATGACTCAGTAGTGTAAAGTCTAGTGTACATAGTATTTCTGTTTTTTTTTAGGTATCTACGGCCTGGCATGCGAATTGATGGAACCTCGTTGGTTGGCAACACCAACAATATACCGAAAGAATTCGTATATCAGACACGTTCCTGCTGGTTATCCCAAATAAATGAAGAGCTCCGGAGTTGCTGAGTTTTTGCGACTATGCTGTACTGCGGATAGGTGGTCTGAGCTAGCCGGAAGAGGCGAAACATCCTACTTCCTACTATCCGAGTACACGCATTTTTTGACACACGGTAGGATGAGAGTTGTGATAAAATAGACGAGGAACAGATGGTGTTAAATCTGACTGCACAGATCTACCCGATCTACCTCTTTTTCGTTCATGTTAGAAAAGAATGTGTAATTTACATATTTTTTCCAATTTGAAAATGACTTTATTCTTTATGTGCATAAGTGCATATAAAATTATAAAATTCATTGGATTATTTATTCAATCTTCATATGGAACGTACCAGGAACAATCTGGCAGACCTCGCAGAATATCAATGACTTTTTTTTAAATAATCAAGTTACTGCGATGAAGTCTCATACGTTCTAATTCATTTTCAAACTGCAAGACCTCATATAAACATGTAGCATCCATCCCAGTAATCGCTGATAGAAACGGATAACAGTTATGTCTAAGAACACATTAGAAATTAAAGGAATATGTACCTGTAATGTCTTTTCAATACTGATAATATCGGATTTGCGGTTTCACTATCCAACTTGGATCTCATAAATTCTCTTAAATATTTTTTATCAGTTTCTATGAGACATTTTTGGCAGGGTTACCTTGAGAAGGGCTTTTAGTTTGGGGCAGTTGTAATAAGCTTTGATGAACAATTTATAAAACACGGTAACTAATGCTATTTGTCTTCTCGTTTCCAAGTTCATCATTTCGAATTCATTTCGATCTGTAGTCTGTAGTTCTGTAGTCTGGGTAAATGTGGTGTTTTTTTACATATATAGAAATCTCAATAAACGATTCTGTATTTTTTTCAATATGTGAGAATTTGGATAGGATGGGGAATATCTCAAAGATTATTCAAGGAATCGTTTTACAGTCAACGGAACTTTTGTAGAATTATAAAACCTACCAAATGGATTTCCATACGACCGGATCGATGCAATTTCCACTGAGAAAATTCCATTTTTCAAAAATTTATAATTTTTATAAATCTGAATTTGGACTAACATTATTGCGGAAACTGATAGATAATAATATGTTGTTCAACTATGCGCAATAAATTTTCTGTCCAATGTATAGTTTTTGAACAATCGCGTTATAAACAATTTAAGGGCGCATCTTGCAATATGCGCCGATTTAAGGCAAATCGTGAAAATCAAATTCTGTAAACGGCATCTGGAGGTAAAGATCAATATCAATGAATATGAATATCAATGAATCGATTACAAATAATATATCAGTAAATGTTTTTTAATCTGAATTCACTCAAAAAATATAAAATTCGTGAATTGTAGTATTTAATATATAATATGGACCCTTCCTTATTCCAAACACTCTGTGTTCATAGCTTCATTATATTTTGGTCGATCAACAAAGCATTCTGATTGATCCTAATGATAAACTCAATCAACTTATAACCTCGTAGGCGAATTCATTCACTGAAAAATTGAGTATATTGTTAACAACCCTGTAGAAAAACAGTAGCGTTTCTTTTATTTCGCATTATGGAAAAATATTTCTCGCGAATTTCAGGAATGCCAAGTCTTACAAAATATTGGGATAAATGAGATATGAATATTATTTTATCTAGCTGAATTTCTCCAAAAATCACAAATTCATGATTTGACTTCCTCTAGCGCCGAATCTAGTTGTTATATCAAGGTGACCCGATAAAGGGACTGCGTAGAGTAAGGCATAATTACAATATAACACACATAACATATACAACAAGTAATAAAATTAATTATAAAAAAAGTAAAAGTTGTTGGATTAGCAGACAAAAAAGACTCACAAATATTTGCTTAGTATTTTTTCAAATCACTTTTGAAGGATACAAGTGTAGAACATTGTTTTTTATGACTAGGATTATAGATTATCAATCATTCAACAAATACCGAATGTTTCTGTTTTTTTAATACCCTCTGAATTGAAAAATCATTTCTTGATCTTCTATCACAATAATGCACTTTGATGTTGCCTACTCTTAGCGGTCCCAGTCCAATGTAATCTACGAGGATGTATTGATATCTAGCTAGCCTAGACCAGTTCCCTGCATAAACAAAATATTGCGTTACCACAGCAACGAACAATAACTTATTAGAAGTGTCAGTGTAAAGTTTGACGTCAAAAAAGTAAACCCAGAGTTACGCAATAAATTAAAACAAAAAATATGTCCACCGAAATTGTGAAAATCGAAAAATTATCGAGTATCGAGCCATCATCAAGTATCTGTATTTAAAAGGGTTAATAGGTAAGCAGATTTACGAAGATATGCTTAATACCCTTGGTGATCAATGTCCTTCGTATGCGATCGTGAAAAATTGTACTGCAAGTTTCAAAAGAGGCAAATTTTCTATTGAAGATGATGACCGATCGGAAAGGCCATTTTCTGTGTCAGTCCCCGAAATTATCGATGCAGTTCATGACATGATTTTAACAGACCGTCGAATTGGGCTAAAACGGATATCTGAAGCACTGAATATTTCATACGGACGCGTTCATCATATAGTTCACGTCAATTTGGACATGAGAAAAATTGCTGCAAAATGGATCCCCAAATGTTTGAATGTTGACCAAAAGCGTGCAAGGGTAGTAGCATCGCGTCCGATCTGTGCTTGATTTGAAAACGATGTAGACTTCTAAACCGAATTGATACTATGAATGAGACCTAAGAAGTTTCGTGTCCAAAAATCTGCTGGAAAAGTTCTTGCTTCAGTTTTTTGGGATTGCCATGGAGTAATCATGATTGATTTTTTGGATAAGGGTAGAACAATAACTGGAGATTACTATTCGACATTACTGACCACTCGACGGGAAAAAATTAAAGAGAAAAGACGCGGAAAGCTATCCAAAGGTGTTTTGTTTTTGCAGGACAACGCCCCTGCACACAAATCTCATGTTGCCATGCAAAAAATTCGTGATGTAGGGTTTGAATTAATAGAACACCCCCCTTAGTCATCAGATTTGGCTCCGTCCGACTATCATCTCTTTCCTCAACTGAAAAAAAGTTTAAAAGGTCGTAAATTTTCTTCCAACGAGGAGGTAATAAAAGCTGTGGAGGTCTGGTTTGCTGAGCAAGAAGAAACATTTTATTTGAAAGGTCTAGAGACGTTGCAGGTCCGCTGTAATAAATGTATCCAATTAAGAGGAGAATATGTTGAGTAATAAAATATTTTGACATTGAAATTTTGTTTGGTTCTATAGTAGGCTAAGAAATTTTCAATAAATCCTCGTACATATTTTTTAGTGGAGTCTACTTGGGACATTTTAATATTATACATTTTGCACGATTTTGCAATTTTTCAAATCGGTAGATTCCATTCAGGTTCAATAATTTTAGTGAATGACTTTAGTCGCAAATAGTAAATAAAAAATCCCTATAGTGTTGTAAACTGGAGTAGGTACACAAGGTGAGCAAAGGATTTAATTGCTATTTATCATATAAGTGTCGAAAGAAGGTAGTGTTTTATTTTATTAGTGAAAAAGTTTGCCAGACAAGTGGGTCAATTTCTGGAACAAAATATAACCCACTTTCACAAAGATTTTGTATAACTGTCCTATCGTGAATTTTGTACATTTTTGTGCATAAATAAGTCGTAATTGATGCAAAATAACAGGTATACCAATTTTTTCTTAGTGGGTATAAGCCAAATTAATCTATTATTATCAAATTAGGACAGTGAAATCGTATTAAATTTTTTTCCAGTTTAAAAAAAATCAGTCCAAAATAACTAAATAATACTACTCTTTTCCGTACATGTTATCTTTAATGTTATCAGTACTTCCAATACAATTTTACAGCATCCCTCAATGGTCTATCTGTGTCGTTACTATAGAAATGGTTTGTTGACACGCCGCGTGTTTGACTGTGTTTGCTCGTAGTTGCTTCAGTTTCAAGTTATTTTCTTCTAGAAGATGGATGTTGACTATGAAAGTGGTAGTGATACCCCATCAGATATATCTAAGAAAGCAAATGCAATAGGTTACCAACCAAACCCAAGTTAAAATATGAGATAACATATGACTTATTTCGTAAATGGTGCGACAAGAAACATGTCAAAAAGGTTATTGAAAATGTGCTTATTTCAATCAATTTACCATCGATCGTTTAAATATTTGACCAATGATTTTACCATTGTCTAAAGAAGAATAGTCAGGATCCATCCATCAGAATATCAGATGATGATCAGTGGTAAAATTTTATATTGCTGCAATTAAGCCTAATATAATGAAACACGTAATGTAGCAATATTCTTACTGAACAATGATCCCTAAGTATAGGTACAAAAAAATGTTCTATTACGATATTATATCGCAGTTGATATGTTTTGAAAACACATAAAAGAATATTCATTAGTGCTTGAAGGCACCCAATAAGTAGGTAAATAATAATATATCAGTATTATTTGTACAAGCTTTTGTTTAGTTTCACTCACACGTAACAGGTATAGTATCTATACTGTCTAGGTATAACGGGGTCAAAACTTCAGTGGAAATTTTGAGCCAATTCCACTGATCCAATCATCTTTAAATTTGGCAGGTGTCCATTAAATTCATTCAGGTTCGTTACGACATTCACAAGAGAAAAAAACAAGATAGCGAACAGTTTTTGTGATTTATTGTCCAACTATTCATAATGCGAATCTCGAGTAGATTTTGTATTTTTTCAAAATTCGAAATGGCGAATACGATTTTTGATTAGATTCTTTCAAAATTGGTACCTATACAAGGGCTTGTTGTGTTGGAGACCAATACGAACATTCAAGATGGAGGACAAATTTTGTGATTCATGTCCGAATCCGTCCATGATAGATCTAGAATTATTTGGGTAGGACAGTTCAAGGACAATTCAAGGAAAATTCAAGTGTTGGTGGACAGGTGTTCTTTAATTGATGGTTCGATGTTATCAACAATGTATATGGACATATAAGGAGAGTTTCAAAGGAGGTTGTCACCAGAAATCATTCATCTCCTACACGGGCCTAAAATACATTTTTTGTTGTACAATATAGTTATTTGTGTATTTAGAGCGCGAGGAGCGCGGTAATCTTTGGAGAGCGGCAATGGCACTTTGTTCTCGGAATAAACAAATGTTTTTTTCTTCAAACGCAGCTTTTAAACATAGAAACGATTGACAATTCATTCAACATAGGCACCTAACATTACCCATGAGAAAATAAACACTCATCAATAGTAATACCAAATGAATAAGCTATCCAAATATGCAATAATTCACATCTCTAACAAAACAAGATAACTTGCTTGAAAAAAAAAGTATGTCGATATCGAATCACAGGCCTTCAGCTTGATAGCACCTACGCTCTCAACACCACCTAAGAGTGTTATGAATTTATTGTCTATACTAAACATCATGCAAGAATAGGTTCGTTTTCAACGAAAGAGATCGAGAGATCGACCGTTTCTTCAATATTTTCGCACTAGAGCGAAAAAGCTGTCACAAAACATTTCTGAAAAAACATCAGCTTTGCGTTGAGATCTAAAAGCGTCAAAGGCTACCTACTTTGGTAAGCGGTTGTAGAAAAAAATATAGTTTACTGACCATGCACGATCATCGGGGAGATGGAAATATTTATGGTTTTACTCAGTGTCCACGTACAGTGCCTAAAGTGATACTTTTCAGGACACGTAAGTGAAAAAATCAAATATGCGTAAAGTTATGTTTTACGCATCGTTCATATAATTCCAAAAGACAGGATTTTGCGTCAGATTTTACTCGAAACTCATCAAATGAAAACTTCATAGAATAAAATATACTCAACAATTGCTACAATTTGCCAATATAATAACAAAGTTATGTTTTACGCATCGTTCATATAATTCCAAAAGACAGTATTTTGCGTCAGATTTTACTCGAAAGTCATCAAATGAAAACTTCATAGAATAAAATATACTCAACAATTGCTACCATTTGCCAATATAATAACAGGCGTAGAAATAAAATTGTAGATACATTTTCATAAAGAGCTTTTTTGTACTCACGTGTTTCCACGATCATAAAAAAAGTCCTAATTTACGAATTTTTGTATCATATATAAATAACTATTTCATCTTCTTCATATGAGTTTTCTGTGCGTATTGGTCATGAAGTCATAAAGTTTCATTTTTGATAAGGATATCTACTTATAGAGGTACTATATTTCGAACGGACGACTGAAACTTCAAATTCAGTCGCAGATAATGCCATTATATCAGTACCTAATTTCGAAAAAAAAAACCCTTATTAGGTTTTACAACTTTGACTTCATGGTAAATAAATAAAATTGAAAAAAAAACATTTTAGAGAAAATTTTCTATTTAAATGTACTAAAAAGAAGAAAATAAATTATAAAGTGAATAAACTCATCATTTTGTTACATTATAAAATTTTAAATGATATAAAAGCTTGTCGCGAGAAGTATATATGTAATTCTTATAGTATATAAAATTCAAAATTCACCTCAAGATTTATTCACACGACAAGCTTTTATATCATTTAAAATTTTATAATGTAACAAAATTATGGGTTTTTCGCTTTAGTGCATTTAAATAAAAGCTTTTATCTGAAAAGGTTTTTTAAGTTTATTTATTTCTTATTTTAGTTTTCTGTGAATATGTTTCTTAGTCTGTTCATTTCAATCAATGCGCCATTGTTGCACGGTCGCTTGCCTGTTAATTTACCGTTGGAAATTTTTCCTAATTTCTACGTGTTCTCTAAATAGCTTTAGAGGGGGGCAGAGGGGTGCATTTTTTAAAAACCGTTTTGTTCAATGGCCAGATAATTTTCACTATTTTTACGGATTTTTTTGATTTCTAATCCGCGAGTTTTCCTATTTTTTTGTGACAGGAAAGGAGGGCGAACCCCCCGATCTATTTTTGTTTTCATCATTATTTTCCATGTCCGAAACTGTTGAAACATTTTCCGAATTCCTTTGCGTTCTCTACCTAGCTTTTGAGGGGGGTAAGGGGAGGCGAAATTATTTAAAACATAATTTCCGACGGTCAGATATTTTTCACTATTTTTACAGATTTTTTCGATTATAATTTCGCGTTTTTTCCATTTTTTTTTTCGAGAAAAGAGAGAGGCGAGTACCTCCTTAATTCATTTTTTCTTGCTGTAATTTTTGACGTCCAAATCCGTCAAAAGAACGTCCGAAAACCTTCGCGTTCTCTATCTAGCTTTCGGAGGACGGCGGGGGGGACAATTCCTTTTTATAAACCATAACATTCGACTGTCAGATATTTTTCACGATTTTTAGAGATTTTTCCGATTTTAATTTCACGAGTTAGTTTTCCAACTTTTCGAGAGAAGGGGGACATCCCCCTCCCTACTTATTTTTTTTCGTTGTTATTTCTGACGTCCAAATCCGTCAATAAAACTTCCGAAACCCTACGCGTTCTCTATCTAACTTTCGGGGGGCAGGGGGGACAATTTCTTCGACATTAATGTTTTGTCATCGGAACTGAACCAACACGAAAAATTTCAATTCCATAGCATAAGAGGAAGTGGTTCTAATTCAGCTTGCAAGATTTGTACCCATCTAACACACACAGAGCAAGTTAAATAAAAGCTCTCAATAAAAACAGAAAATAATATGGTAACTGTCGGAAATGGCATTATCACCTTCATAACTAACCAATCATCGGTTGTCATCAAGAACGTTGGACATCTTCCCCTAAACATTAGTCAAGAGAAATCACCCTGAAAATATCTACTTATGTGAATTCTAAAACTGACTGAGACCTAACAAGACAAAAACAATGAAATGCCAAACACCACGAAAGTTCGCTACTTTGCTCTCTCGCACAAAACAACAACACATGTTTTGTGCTCTCTCGTTTACATGCAAATTGCAAGTGGCAGGTGGAACGGACACTGAGCCAATCAAAAACACGAAATAATGTCCATTCATTATTCACTTTACGCGATTACTACTACACTTTCCATCTCATTCGTTTGTCTCCTTTTTGGGGGCAATCGTGCTGGCGCCATTTACTAATAAACCCCATCGTCATCCAATAATAATCCCATAAGGTTGACCGACTATACTTCCTTAGACAATGATTTTACCATCATTTAGTAACATACGCTGACATCTAGCGGCCAATAGCTGAAATTGGGATGGTATTTTAGAGTTACAGAAATCATGGGCGATTTCTGCATTGTGCTACAAAATGTTTGTGTGCATTCTCTAATTTTCATTTTCAAGAAAAGTACAGGCAGTGCCGAAAATGAGTTCACAATACCTCATAAAATCATTAGAAAAATGAAGACGAGCGACAAATGCAGGTGATGTAAACTATTGTCGAAGAACTTCTCTTTGGAGAAATCGGCCAACAGATCATCTCATACGCCAGAAGAATTCTGATAGCAAATAAGTTTCGGGCTTTCAAACCAACAGTAATTCAAAAGCTGCAAGAACGAGATTATGATAGGCTGTATTTTAGTTTTAGGTTGCAGGGGTGAATAGAAGATATTATGTCATTCATCCAGCAAGTATGTGCTTTTCACCGACGAAAGTATATTCACATCAAATGAAATTGTTGGTGGTGGGCGGACGAGAAAC
The DNA here is from genome assembly GCA_944452925.2 of Chrysolina oricalcia. Classification (NCBI taxonomy): domain Eukaryota; kingdom Metazoa; phylum Arthropoda; class Insecta; order Coleoptera; family Chrysomelidae; genus Chrysolina; species Chrysolina oricalcia. The sequence continues at coordinate 55,830,306 of OX101825.2, forward strand.
ATCATTTTGCCATAGAGGCACGTTACCGATACTCATTCAAAACTAATGTTTGGTGTGGTATATTCAACAAATAAATCATTGTATTTTTAAAACCTAAATTCTGAAAAGTACCTTCTTCACTTCAAACGCAACTGCTTGATTCATTAGACAATATGCCATTAAATCTGCGCAGAAGAATGTATTTTCAACAGGACGGTGCCCCACCACACTCTACAGTTGAAGTGTGTGATTTTCTTGATCATCTAGCTGTTTCCTCGTAGGTGGATCGGGCGATATTCAGTGAATTGTATCATGGCCTCCTGGATCTCCCTATCTAACTCTATGTGATTTCTTTCTATGGGGATATTTAAAATATGAGGTTTATAAACAAAGACCTCTCATAGAGATCAAGAACACCTTGAAAATGCATTAAGAGAATATGCTAAGCCTAAGTTCCTCTAAGTGAATTGAGGAATATTTCGAGGGGAAATTTATAGACGAACCATTCTGTCCAGTGAAAGAAACGGATGATATGTTGAGATTTGATTTTATTTATTACTGTTCATTTGATTCATTTAGTTGTTTGATTAATTTTTGTATTTCATATCAGGTGTTGTTTTGATAAATTTTTTGAAACATTTCATCCAAATGTTACATATTTTCCGAAAAATATGACTTTTGAGATTTTTCTAATTTTGAAAAATGAGATTTTTCAAGAAACTGAAAATCAATCAGTATATTAGACAGGTGCTAAGCCAGTTTCAAGACGAGCCTGAGATGATGACAATTTTTTTTTGATGAATCACAAATAAAGATTTTTTCCATTTGTTGCATAACTTTTGAATGTCACTGTATAACCAGACAACCTTATTGGAATACACTCTACATTGGTTTAGCAAAAGACCCTGCAAACTCCTTATGGAATTTGGATCCCAGTGGATTTTTTTGAATTTTTGGTATGATGTAGTCCATGTAATTCACAACCAATGTTACCATTGCACCAACTCAAAAAAATGAACAGATTTGATGCTAGGGGGCGTTGAAATCACTACTTGCGCAGATTAGACTATTCATTTTTGAATCTCTTAACAATATTTTCACTTGTTTCATTGTTGGTAATGTTCATAGAAATTATAGGGAATAAACACTAGAATGCCAAACCCGCTGTCCGCGATTCTGTTAAATGACCCCTCACAGGGAATGATGACAAACCCTTGCACTTGCGCATTATTGCTGTTTCTGGTCATGTCGTTGCCGTTTTTTTTTTTTCGTGTTCCAAATGAGGTTCAGAACATCATCTGTGGTTAGGGCAGGTAATTGTGGGAACTCCAGTAAACTTGGCAACACCGCCTTAAAATCCTATCGTGGCGTATCAAGCGACAGTGTCGGCTTCCTGAGTTTTGGCATTGTTAGGTTTTAGCAGTTGTTTAGGGAAACTGTGTGAATCTTGATAACACCAATATATTGGCAACGACACAGAGGCAAAAAAAAATTTATGCGGACTTGAATTTGGATGATATGTCCATTATAAAAAAATATGACATTGATGTCAACGACACGTTAATCGAAGATGGGGAATTTTATCATTTAATTTCATTGCTCCCTTTTCTTTGAGTACTCTGACTGAAAATGTGTGGTTACACATATACATCAGGATTTGTTGTTAAATCTAGAAAAAAAAAATCAAATTTAGAGTATATTTGTCTACTTTTGAAGATATTACAGAATCTTCTGAAGATGCGGAAAACTTTAAATTACTGAATAGAAAAAGAGGTGATCTCAACAAACTGTTATAGATATTTGTATTTTCCATGAGTGAAAAATCCGGCAGGTTCTTGGAATTACTGATAATTTTTTGGAAACTTTCATACACCAAACTTCATCAATATTATTTCAGGATAAAAAAATCATTCAGCTCCATAATAAACCACATTTTTGATATATCTCCCTATGAGGTGAGTCACAAATTGAAAATGATAAAAGCAATAACAAGAATTTACACCAGAATTAGATTTTTCAATATTGCAATGTCGCAAAACTGAGAAAATTAGAGGTGAATTGAAGTGAAGAACACTTACAAAATTTATGATATTTTCCCATCAATAGATTTTGAAACAAAATTATCGTTTGATAGAAATAAGTTTGTAACATTACAAAATAAAATGTGTTGGGAATTATTATAGTCCTTTTTCTCCAATCCTACCATTTCTCCTTATTTAAAACAAAATGAAACAAATATCCTGTAACAATTTGAAATTTTGGTTTTTTATATTTATTTCTCTCAACATTCGATAATCTACACTTCTTATTACAAAAGATGCCATTTGAATTTAATACGATTCAACAACATTTACAATGATAAATGAGAACCTCTGACCAAATGCAAAAATGTAGTTTCTTAGCCGAGAAACTGTATTTGACAGATTTTTTCCCAATTTTATATCTCCAATCAATGACATTTTTGTTTTTCTACAAGAATGATGGAAAAGTGACAACAACAAGAGTCAACAAGTAGTTTGAACTCCTGAAAAAAAAAATTGTAATGTCTTGTCATTGAAAGCCTTTGTTATTATTATTATTAATATTATTATTATTATTTTTCCCCTGTATGGAATGTACCAGTCAGGCCCTGTTTCCGGTGCTCCGATACATCCGGAGGGCGCGCTGGTGTCGTTAACCCCAACAACCACTCCCTACGTCCGTAGGGTGAGTGACTATTGGGTCCGAGAATCATGTGCCCTGAGTAGACGGAGCGAACCAAGAATTACGGCCTTCCGCATTCGTGCTGCCAAGATTTCTGCCATATTACGGCAAGCCGGTATTATCTTCAGTTGGAGAGCAGTGTGTCCATCATTCCACCAAGGACTCCTATAATCAGAACCACCATTTTGACAGAATGGTCCGGATATTATTATTATTACATATTGCATTAATAACTAATTAATTAATCAATCGATTTGTAGAAGTAGAAAACCAACTTCAATATCCAGAAATTCGAAAATCAAAAATACGGCTACATAAAGAAAGTGTTTCCTCACTCTGATATGGATTTCGAATATAATAGGCTCAACAGTTTTGGCGTGAGGCCGATGGACACACAAATTGAGTTTTTTTCTGATTCACAGACTGAGAGGAATCAATTCCCATCAAAATATCAAATTTGAATTTTTTGACGATTACAATAATTTATCCCGACTTGGTCGCGAGAAAGCACAAAATAGAAGACCTACACTCAATATTTCTATTTTCAAGAAGTCATATCATTAAAGGAATACTGTGTTATATTTCTAATGCTATTACCGACAACTTATACCAGATTCAGGAAGTCAAAAATCCTAAGACCGTCCCTGCGCATACTCATGGGTTGGTTTATCTGCCGTAGGGGGACCACGTTATTCCGAACTAATTGGCGTTCTATGTATATTTATTTCTATGGTAATGTTGCACAACATTGTGCTGTTTTATAAAAAAAATTGTTACATCCAACTTCATCCCCCCAACTCCTAACCCCTCCTTCCCCCCAACTCCTAAGGAAACGCAAATAAAAAATTTCTCGAGTGACTTTAATTGTATCGTCGAATATTTACATACACCTGAATAAGAAAAATAGCAATTTTTATGATTATCCCTCCTCCCCCCAAAAGTCACAAAACGAAAAAAATTTGGTGGATTCTTCTGAATTTTTAATATAATGCAGTTCAAGCTATTTTGAATAGAAATTAATTGAGTGACAAACCCCAGAAATGAATAGTTTTGATGCTAGGGGGCGTCGAAATCATACCTTTATTATAGGCTGAAACAGTATCTCTACGTATTTCAGTTTAGATTAAGCGGAACAATTGAGTAATCTTTTATAAAAAAATCTAAAACCTCCCCCTTTCCTCCAACCCCCATTTTAAAACACGAAAAAAATAATTCAGACACCAACTCAAATTGTTGGTGTCTAATTTTCATTTATTTTCAAGATTTTCGCCCAATTAATTTGATATTCAAATAACATGAACTACGCCCTACTAAGAAGTCAGCGAAATCCACCAATATTTTTTTGAAGGGAGGGAATGATGAAATTGAAAAACTGCGATTTCCTAAATTTGAGCTGAATAAAACATTTATTTTGATAAAGTATTCAAAAGTAGTCGAGAATTATTTTTTTTAGTGTTTTAAAATAGGGGTTGGGGGTAAGGAGAAGGTTTTATGTTTTTTTTATAAAAATTACACAATTGTTTAGCATAATCTAAACAAAAATACGTAGAGATATTGTTTCCGCCTATATAATATTGAAGTCTCGGAGCAAGGTATGATTTCAACGTCCTCTAGCAACAAAACTTAATTTTTGGGGTTTTTCACCCAATTAATTTCTATTCAAAATAACTCAAACTGCATTATACTAAAAATTCAGAAAAATCCACCGAAATATTTTCGTTTTGTGCCCTTTGGGGGGAGGGGGGATACTCATAAAAAGCTGCTATTTTCCTTTTTCAGGCATATTTAAACATCCGACGATACATTTGAAGACACTCAAGAAATATTTTTTCTTGCATTTCGTAATAGGAGTTGTGGGAAAAAGGGGATGAGGGGGGTAAGATTTTTTTTTATAAAACAGCACAATATTGTGCAACGTTAGCAACAATGAAACAAGTGAACATATTATTACCGGATTCAAAAATAAATAGTCTAATCTGCGCTAGGGATGATTTCAACGCCCTCTAGCAGCAAAACTGTTCATTTTTTTGAGTTGGCGCAATGGTAACATTGAGAATTACATCATATCAAACATTCAAAAAAATCAACCGGGACCCAAATTCAATAAGGAGTTAGCGGGGTCCTTTGACTTAATAAGTGGGTAGGTGAAATAACAAGCTAATGCTTGGAAGTTGAGGAGCTCTGAAGTTGAGAAGCTCTGAAGTTGAGGAGCTCTGAATTTGAGGAGCTCGGAAGTTGAGGAGCTCTGAATTTGAGGAGATCGGAAGTTGAGCATAAAATTGTTTCTATAAGATTTTCTCAAATCTCCTTTGATTTTCGAGTTTTTAGCGATTTGGAGAGTACAAATTTTTCATTTATTTTTTTAAATTTTTTTTTTGTCATTTTCCCACTTTATATTCAAGTTGGAGAAAAACCGTTTGGATGCATCAAGAGGGCTCGTTGGTACGGTCAATATTTCGATTTTCCGATTTTTTCAAATATCTTCCGGACTATTGATATAAGAGGCAAATAATTCAATTTTTTTTGTAGATTTCCTAAAGGCGGTCAGAAAAGATATCTTGAAAAGATATATGTTTTCCGGTCATTTTAGTGGAAATTCAGAAGAGATGTGATTTGTTGCTTAATTTGAGCTCTACCAACTGCATCATTTGAAATTCAGTTTCAATCAATAATTCGATTGTTTTTTTTATTTCAAAATATCGACATTTTTCGGAAAATTGCACGGAAAACCTGGTTATCATCTTCCGATCCTTCTCAAAAACTGCAATTTTCTGTGAGACATATTGAAGTATATCTTCAAGGAATATGAAATAAATCAAATCAATTCCTGAACCTGTGTATTGTAGAAACATGAAAAAAAGGCAAAAAAACCTGTAAAAATTTTCCGAGTTTTCCGATAGCCAACTTAAAACAACTGACAAATACCGTCTTTGAGTTATTGAAATGATTCAAATTTCAAAGTGATATCTCCTATGGTTCTGAAAATATAGCGTTTTGAAGTACCATGACAGCGGTCCGGACATTTTTTTTTCATTTTTTCATTATTATTATTTTGTTTCTTCTATTTTTATATGGAGATAATTTATCTTCAGAAACCATTTCTCTATCTCTTGAGATAAAAAAGTTAGGGCCCTCCAGTTGATGAAGATATTATTATTATCATTATTCTTTTGTTTTTTTCTAAATTTTCGATAAGGAACATTGTCCCGTTGGATTCATGACTCTATTTCTTCAAATAAAAAATTTAGGTCCGCTGTGTATTTCGAATCGTAGATAATACAACTTCCTAAGAGGTCGTTGTATAATTAGGGTAATAAAAACAATAGACATAACTTTTGATATAAAATTTATTTTTTATAACTTCTTAGCTCAAATCCTGTAATTCTCCTAAAGTTAATGAAAACATTGAATTACCAATCACTAATGATGATGATGGTGATGATGAGGTGGAGGTACCGGCATAACAGCCCTCATCATCGGCGGCGGAGGAGGAATCGGATTGAACATGGGAGGCCTAGGAGGAGGGGGCACGGGCAACATCGGAGGAGGAGGAACCCCGCCCATCATGGGATTATGTCTTTGTACGATGGTATTAGTGGTCCTCTTGTTCTCGCTCTTGAAAGCAAACTGTAAGAAAAACTGTTTGGTGTCTTTATTCCAATGAGTCCAAAATTTGGTGTCGGTTTTTTCAACTTCCCTACTTGGTACCTTGAATGCAATGGTCTCGTAGGGCTCTGCTGCGAACAATAAATATTGCCATTTACGATCTGGGGGTTCGATTTTTTGTTCGTAGGCAGACATGAAACGATGACGAGGCAAGACCATATCATTTATCTCTGAAAAAGAAAACAATTTCACAAAAAGATCAATATATTAGATTTGTTTTTTATTTTATTTTATATGAGTAGACAAGCCTAATACCGGGTGCTTCACAGTGGATGGAACATTAGAAGTATCTGGAGAACGAACAGAAAGACAGAACACTTCGAAAATTTGTGGGCGTGGACAATTAAACTTGCTCTATCCGTCTAAAATATTTTCATCAATACAGTGTTGCCGCTTGTATCGGAAAGTAGTAGCTACTTTGTTATTTCAAATGGAACACCTCGTATATTATATATCATTTTTGGAATCTTTATAAGATTCCTCACAACTTTCCCATATAATTCCCTATACCTATATATGACGATTTCCGAGATAAAAATTATTTTGTCCAATTTTTGTGCAAAACCTTACCATTGAAAAATATCAATTTTTTCCCAATGCAAATTTACAAAATATTGCAATTTGGGTTATAGCTGCATAAGACCATTAAGTATTCTGTCGATGAACTGGATCTCAGTTTCAGCATACAGGGAGGCTCAGAAGTGAGTTCCTTCCGGGGACTCATGAAAATGACTGAAACTCCGTTTTTTTAAATGAAACACCTTGTATATTATTACTTATTTGAAAAGCTGTAACATTTTTCAATTTAATTGATTATACTTTCCCTATACCTATCTCGTACAGTTTGTTAGTTATGATCACTTATGTTATGAATTCGTCTTAAATAAAATAAATATTGGATAGTGATTTAGCTAGTAGGCTATGAACTTGATTCTGACAGAGAACTAACATTCCATTCCATTCCTTCATTGTCATCCTCTATTCAAGTTGCATGGGTGTGAAAGTACTATGGCAGAAAATAATAACTCGAATGTGGTTTTGATGGATTTATTCATCATTTATGGTCAATGTAACAAGAATATCAGTAGAACATGCAGAGACTTTGGAGAGAATACGCGCGCTCGATTCGCTCGCGTATTTCTGGTCTTGTTCACTGACAAATAAGGGATGAAAATTTCTACTCAAAGTTGACAGAAATCGACAAAGTAGTGATGGGAATGCGCGCGCTCACGTTTTTCTGGTCTTGTTCACTAACGAATAAGGTATAAAAATTTCTACTCAAAGTTGTCAGAAATCGATAAAGTAGTGATGGAAATGCGCGCGCTCGCTTCGCTCTCGTCTTTCTCGCAGATATCTTCACTAAGAAGTAAAAGATAAGTTACATAACTTACAACAGTAGTAATAGAAATGCGCGTGCTCGCTTTGCTTGCGTATTTCTTGCTGAATATCTTCACTAAGAATGGTTCACTCTTCGAGTGTTTATTAGGAATTATTATTATTATTATTGATGAAAAAAGTGCCAGTCTCTAGGGCGCCAATACTTCCGAAAACTATTCACTACAAACATTTCATATTCATGATTATTCAGTATGCAGGAATTTTAGGGAATCTGACAACGTCGCATTGTACTCTTATAAAGTTATTAAGAGCCAGTTTCACAGGTTCCAGTTAGAGTTCAGATTAATTAACTAATGGTTAGAATGTGAACCTTTCAACGCCATTGAAAGAATGTCATTCACTGTCTAAACTTTCAGTTAGTTATTTGAAGGTTAACTGGGACCTGTGAAACTGGCCCTAAGACTCATTGTTATTTGTTGAGTCAGTAAAAGACATGGATACTGGCTACTTTGTTATGAAAGAAGCCATTTCGTTGTCAGATAACTGAATTGGAAAAAAAACTTGTTATTAATATTTTGAATGCACAAAAAATATTTTTAAATAGACAGAGCATGTAGCAGGCATTTTTTGCGAACAAATAATTACCTAAATAAACGTGTCGGATCACAAACATTCATTTTTGGTATATGCGCATGCGCAAAGAGATAGAAAAGACGCAACCTATCCGTATCGTATAGTCGGGTAAGCTCGGTTAGGTTTGCATAAGATCGGGTCTGCGCATGTATATTCATATTTGTTTGCGCACATTTCCGTGACCTGTCTCGTCCTTTGAATTTTGCTAGTCATTTAGAAACAGTATGAGTACCATTGTTTCAAATGTGCAGTCAGAGTGTTGATGGGAAAATGTTGTGGTTATATCAACTCGTTTTTCATATTCATTCACTAAAATATTCCATGTGATACGTGAATTGAATATTTCTGGAATCACATTGGCAATGTCGCAAAATTAGCTTCGCCCTTTCGTCAAATCCATTGTTACCAACCTGACATCTGAAATGACAGATATTCACTAAACAAAACTGCAAAATTGTTCTCAATAAAAAAAAGTTGAAAACTGGTGAATTAAGGTGTGTATATTGTGCTGGTTTTTCAAAGAAGAAACGTGTACCAGAAAATGCCGATTTTCATTCAAAAAAAGGCACGTATCTCCGAAATTACTTGAGACCACCAAAAATTTTATTTGGATTTTTTGTTCAGGAGGTCAAACTACGTAAGTCCCAAAAAAAATTTTTTTTGTACCTTGTAGCGCCCGGTTTTCGGAATTTTACCCTTTTTTTCTTATTTTAAGCATTTAAAATTCGTTTTGGCACCAGCGTAATTAAGATAATTTTATACTTTTTAACAAGCGAAATAAAAGGCTTGTTTATTGAAGACTGCTCTGGTTGATCGAGATCAATTTCATATATGTTCATCTCTCTCTAACACTTGTACTGCATTTGTCTTACTCTTTTGAAAATATCAACTTCAAGCAAGTAGAGCAATCAGAGTATGTCTCAACGAACGACACTGAATATTATTATTATTCCGTTATTCACCTGGATAATCAATTTGAAACAACAAACTCTGCTGTCCATTTTCTGGGTCCCTCTGTTTTGTAACACGATAACCAGGTCTACCGATCTTCACAAACTTCTTGGGTTCAACTCTCGGCTTTTCGGGTTGTAAAAGCGATGGGGAATCCTTGGCTTCTTTCGCTGCTCTTCGAGCTAGATTGGCTTGATGTTTTTTGCCCTGGGTGTGAGCCAAATAGCTTCCCTCGTTATTATGTAAAGTTAAACAAAGTTTACACTCGTAGGACCCCAAGTGGTTTTTCATAAAATAAGGATCTTTTTGCAGATCGATTGTCTCCAAAGCTAGCTGTCTTAACCTTTCTCTGCGGTCCCGGTTTGTTTCCGACCAGGAGGCCACGCCACCTCCTCCGGTTTTACCACCGGGTCTGTTTTGGAAATCCATTTTAGCTTCTCACAACTCCCTATTTTCTTTCAGATCTGTTGAAATTGTACTTCGGAAGAGACAATATTTACTTAAATATTTTCCGTATGAACAACATTCGACATTTCCCAGCACTTTCACTTTTATCAGTCACTGTCACTGAGTGTCACTTGTCATTCTATTAATGCCACAATCACAAAACACATAAATGTTCTGTGATCAATGAATAGGTTCCTTTCGTTCAAAGAGATTGAAGGCTTGTTTATACGCTCGCGAATTTCGCAATTTTTCTGCGAATAAAAATGGCTGCCGACATAGTTCTGCATCAACGATTAGTCCGGCATGACTAACAACCATTTTATTCGCAGAAATATTGTGAAATTCGCAAGGGATTGAACCAAACTTAAACGTCATGTGACTAGAGAGTCTAATCCCCACTAATAGAAATAGATGAAATAACGTTTGTGACGTAGATGGACATGTTATGTCCGCTATTCTCTATAGACAGTGACGGACTAGCGCAATCTTTGTAGGAGAGTTACAGGTGACTGTTTTGTGCTTTGGTTCGATTTCGACTCTGTACTACTCTGTATGTCCAAGTACGTCAGTATGACGAGTTGATACTACAAGATTCTGATTGGCTGACTGCTATAATTTTCAAAATAAGTCAATACACTCTATTAGTGTGACGTTAGGATGCTTGATTTGGTCGGTTCAGGTCAGGATTTATTATATAAACAATATGTTTACTTTAGGCGTTTCAAGTGTAATACTTGATTTGCAATGATTTGATACTGATTTTGATAGCTGTTTACCGTTAATAACACTATTATTGACACGTACACTAGTGAAATTGTAATCATACTTTTTGATATAGAATATGGATATTTGTAACTTCTACTCATAACTTCAGTAAACTTTTACAGTACCTACTCAAGATTTCGAGCTTCTCAGAAACACACACAAAATTGCTTATAAATTTTACACAGTTCTCAAAATCACCAGCAAAAAAGTACCACGTGTAAAACGCCATAAGCAAACATGTTGTTTGGATACTATAACCTGATTTACACCAACCACAATTGGAAGCGTGACGTCATGGCTAATAGAGCGTATTTAGAAATTAAACTTTTGCCATATACATATGATATCCTATATATTTCTCAGGAATTGAGATCTGGGTGTTTAAGAGTGTTCTGATCCAGCTGATGTTAGTTCAGTGATAAAAGAATCCATATATAATATGTTGTTTACAATTTTTCAATTTTCAGTTGGTCATAGTTAGCCATGAAAAAGTGATTCTTGGTTATTTTTTATAGGAATAATGGAATATATTTAGGCACTATGTGACAAAAAAGACATTTTAAAATCAACCAGACATTATGCACGAATAAGAGTTGGTGATATAGCCAGCTACATATGACACCCTGTATATTTCAATGATTCAGCATTGAGTTCTGGTGTTCTGGCCTCTGTTCTGGGACATTCCAAAACCAGGATTGGGGTTAATTATTTTTTGATAAAAGATCCTTAATATATTTTTTCCCAATTTTTCACTATTGAAGTTGTCACATTTTGCCAAAAAAGTAATAATTGGTTAATTTTCGCAATGTTAATTAAATATTTTTGTGAATTTTGCAAAAAGTGTAGAAATTTTATAAATTAAGCAAATATTACTGATGAAAAAGATTGCCAGCTACAAATGACACCCTGTATAATCAATTGATTCAAGCATTGGGATCTAGGGGTTTAAGAGTATTCTGTAACAGAATCTGATATTAATTTTGTGATAAAAAATCCCTAATATATGTTTTATCCTCGTTTTCACTTTTCAATTGATCATAGTTAGCCGTGGAAAATGGATATATAGGAGTCCAAGCAATAGGTAAAAGTGCGTGCAAAAATTAATATCCGAAAACAAAAAATATGAGCGTATAGGAAATTGAAATTCAGCATGAGTTTCTATTTCATGCGACTCGATCGTGATTGGCGAAAATAACCTAAAAAATTGGATATTACGGTTGAATACCTATATTTTCAATAAAAAAATACTAGGATATGTCTAGTTCATTCGCAGTATTATTAATTGATGAACAAAGTGAGGCGTGCAGGCGCGGATCGCGATAGCTGTAGCGGGTGGCGGTGTGGGGATAGCACTGAAAACTTATTTCGAGCGTTCAAGTGGCTTGTGCTTGAAAAATATTGAGTATCTCGGCTTGTTGTTCACGTACGTTTTCTTTTGCAATGTGCACTAGTAGTTGAAATTGAACCAATAACATTTCTTTTCTTTTTTAATAACATTGTCAGGACGAAAGTGTCTTTAATGTCAACAGTATTTGTATCCCCACTGCGCCACCCGCTAAAATTGCATCGCTCCGCGCCTGCACGCCTCACTTTGTTCATCAATTAATAATACTGCAAATGAACTAGACATATCCTAGTATTTTTTAATCGAAAATATAGGTATACAACCTCAATATCCATGAAGGGGACTGCTGTACGATGATTTTTGCGCCAGATTTTTTTGAAATAAAAAATTTATCTCGGCTCCTAGTGATCGTAGGAATTCTATTTTTTTTAGGCGTGAAGTCATGCTAGAAATCTATTTTCATAAAAGTCATTTCTATAAAAACAAAGTTAGGAAATTTATTTAGAAAAAACATGTACAAAAATTGTCCAATTATTTAAAGTTATTTTTGACATTTAAAATAAATAAAATCAATATACTTATTCGATAATATACAACTCTTACAGAAAAAAATAAGCCCTGAATCGTTACTGTAGCATCATTCCCCGAGCAAGAGTAGCCATATTGAGAGAGCATCTTTTTTGAGAAAACTTCATATATTTTAAAAAATAATCAATATACATCAATTTTTTTTGAAAAAAGACTTTTTTTTGGCTTGCCATAGGCTACACAAAACTGTAAGTAACAATTTTCAATACCTTACAATAAACGAGTTATAGAAATCCCGATTTTTTACACTTTTTTTTAAAGGTCATTCAATTGATAGACTTTTCTAATACCTACAATTTCCTAATTTACCTTTTTCGGATCGGAGCTGTAGTTTTTTAATTATCAAAAAACCGCTTTTCGCAACTTTGCCAATTTTTTAGGTTATGTTCGGTAATCAAGATCGAGTCGCATGAAATAGAAACTCATCCTGAATTTTAATTTCCTATACGCTCATATTTTTATTTTTAAGATATTAAATACTACTATAATATGGGAAAAAAATTAAAATTATTTTATTTCAATATTTTCAATGAGATATGAGGGTGTGGCTGCTCAAAGTGGGACACACTGTATATTTATATATACTTTGGAATGAAAAAACGTATAGTCCTAATAAAATTTATTAATTTCAATAAATTATTAAAATATAAAAAAATATTAACGTTAGTTCATGTTTAAAAATCTTTCGTAACAAAAAATGGAAAAGTGATTGATTTCTAATACCCTGATTTATATACAATTTATTATATCCTATAAATATTATTATATTGACAAATATAAATATTTGTTAATATTTTCCTATTAAAAAATACCTTCAAACAATATTTCGGAACATTACTCTTGCTACTGCTCTCAGGCATCTCCATCACATAATCACAAAACTATTCAATAAACGATCAAAATGCATTATAGTATGCCAATATGTATTTCCTGGCTTAACATTTTTAATTTGTGAACAAGTGATAAAAGTTGACAAAATGATTAAAAAACTGGTTTCGTGTAAAATTTCAACTATGAAGCATTCCATTTCATCTTACCTTCAAATTTTTTTTCTTGAAGAAAAGCTCTAAAGTGGGTGTCACTCACAAAAAAATTGCTATAAAGTGAATCAATTACTTAAAAAAAAAAATCACAAAAGAGAAAATTTTAAATATTTCACTATGCAATTTTTTAAAATGATTATTCTATTGATTATTAGGTACCTTTTCAACCTTTTCACAGGATTTATGAAAATTCTCAGGTATTATTTTACAGCTGAAAAAAACCCACAAATTTGAATGCATTGAGATAAAAGCGTAATCTAAGAAACTCAGTATTGCAAAATATTATATCTACCGTTGCTATAAAAACATTCTATTCTTGACGCCTTACGTAAACTTTTAATTGAGACCAAATATAAAAAGCAAAAAAGCGTATATGGATTTTTCAGCTGTGAAATGGAATGGCTGATATATTCTGCCTATAAAGAGAAACATTTAAAAATGACCAAGATACCAAATCTGTAACACCAGAAATCTTTAAAAAATTATCTAATTTAGATTTTAAAATTAATAATTGAAAAAGTTGATTTTATCCGTAACAACTTAGTATGGAATTTTGAAATAAAAAATGATAGTAACAACAACTCACTGTGATTTTATTGTCATTTGTCAATATCCACCACTGAAATGAAATTATAATATGATGACTGGAATGCTCGGCAGGCTGCGCGACTTGATTTCTCATGGAGGCCGCCATGTTTGTTTTGTGGTTCCTGACAGTGGCGGAGGAATCAAGATTGAGTTGATTGTAACATACAAAACTGATACAAAGACGCGCTGCACTGCACTGGCGTGTTTACAAACCATAAATTGGGAAACTAATAACACGTGTACGTGCAGATGAATGTCTCTCTCGCACCCATACAAGTAAGCAATAAAGTATTTCTCTGCTAGATTGCATGTGCCTCCTTTCTTCATCTCCTAGAGTTATCACTTTATACCGGTGCGCAGTGGAACTAAGAGCATTCCAGTCATCATATTATAATTTCATTTCAGTGATATCCACCTACAATACATTATTCAAAGGTCATATTCTCTACTGAGTTTTTTATATGCTTCTTGTTTGTGACTGACACTCCATTTGACAAGGAGTCGGGTTTAGAAACTATCAAGGGTTTCTGAATTCTGCAAAATTTTATATTTCTGAAAGCTTCTTCAATCACTGACCTTTTCTAAACATGTCATTCAAGTTTGTAAATCCTGTCTATCTACCTAATCTTGATATAGTAATGAACAAATAGTGAACAAAAATTAAATCCACTAATACCTGTCTCTGTGGTGATTCATTTATACAGTATTCAGAGCTTTCTAATGACCAAACCCATAGCCTCATCAAAATGTACCAGCCAAGACTCTTGATTCTAGTGAACTGATCAACAAACCGAATATATTTGAAAATCTTTCACTCTCTTGATTACTTATATTTCGGACGTCCATCATCTTAATGGTTGAAAGATTTCTATCTCTTTCAAATTTTTCACAACGTTTCAATTGCTTGAATCCGCAATCGTCTTCTGGTGAATAGTGACAAAATCAGATGCTATGCGACCTTTTATAGGTCTATAATTAAAGTGTAATTACGCGCTGTCTTGTGGCGCGCGTGGTTTCGCGCTTTTTCTCCCTCCAAAACGGTCCATGAGCGGTTTCCATACGTTTTTAATTTCCACGCTTGGTTGACTGAAGGCACCATTGGCTTCTATATAGGTGGTTTCCATAAATTTCCGTTTGAACCAATGTTCCTCTCAAACGGAAATTTATAGAAACCACCTATATAGAAGCCAATAGTGCCTTCAGTCAACCAAGCGTGGAAATTAAAAACGTATGAAAACCGCTCATGGACCGTTTTGGAGGGAGAAAAAGCGCGAAACCAAGCGCGCCACAAGACCGCGCGTAATTACACCGTAATTACACTTTAATTATAGACTTATAAAAGGTCGCGTAGCATCTGATTTTGTCATTATTCACCAGAAGACGATTGCGGATTCAAGCAATTGAAACGTTGTGAAAAATTTGAAAGAGATAGAAATCTTTCAACCATTAAGATGATGGACGTCCGAAATATAAGTAATCAAGTTACTACATCGTCTAAAACATTCAAACAAACCTTTCACTCTCTATTATTTCATAAAAACCTTGAGATGTTCACTAAGGGAGCATGTCGCTGTGCCCACATTTCATTGCGCCCAAAATGCGTTCTGTCCAAATTTCGTGACGCCCAATGTCCGGACAAAAAAAGCGCTGTTGCCAAATGCTTACCTACTTTCCCTAATTCTCTGAAACAGTAATTGTGGACCTATTGACACATTACTTGACACAAGGTTGATTTATACCCTTGGGAACCGGGTGGTCAGTAAAAATTTAGGAGACAGAACTTATGTAGTGAAAAATAAAGAAACGAATCTAATTTCCAAATCAAGGTTGTAATGTAACACTTCGCTATGAAATAAAGCAGCTGCGGAACAGCTTGATAAAGATCAAAAATTCACCATTTTGTCTTTGGATTTGTGCAAGGCATTAGACACAGTTGATCACGATAAACTACTTAAAAAAGTATATAGTATTGGTGTTAGAGGGAGTCTACATGAATGGTTTCAAAACTATTTATTTGATAGACAACAATATGTTTACTAAGGCAACAATCGAAGTTCTTTGAAAGATATAAATTGTGGTGTACCACAAGGTTCAATTCTTGGCCCGGTTTTATTTTTAATATATATTAACTCATTATCAGAATTTACTCTAAATGGAATACTTTCGTTGTTTGTAGATGACACGATTATTTATTTTTCCAATAATCATAATCAAATAACAAATAAAATTAAAAATGATATTGGTAATATTTTAATTTGGCTACAAAAACATAAATTGACACTAAATTTTAACACATCTTTCATTAATATCTCAAAAAAGGTGGTGAATATTCCAACTCTTCCAGTTAATTTAAAACTATAATTATCACCAAATAATTAAATTTTTGGGCTTGTGTATAGATGAAAGACTATCATGGACTAAGCCTATTGATAAAATCAGAAATAAAATAGCACCACTGATCGGAATTCTTTTTAAAATAAGAAACTACATCCCGTTGAAATTTCTTAAAAATATCTATTTCGCTTTGATTTATTCACATTTTCAATACTTGGTTTCTATATGTGGTACTGCAAGTAATTGCTTTTTAAATTGTTTGAAAAAAATTCAAAATAAAACAATCACATGTATCATTAAATTGAATTATATGGAACCAACAATTAATTTATACAAACCAAATGGTATGCTAGATCTGAACTCCCTTTACAAGCTGAAAATTTGTTCCTCCACTCAGAAAAAAAGTGAAAACCTCAAATTGAGTTTTTACTGAAGTGAATACTATTCACATTCATAATACCAGACAAACAAAATTGTTAGCTGCTAGTAATTTTAGGACAAATTTTGGATAAAAATCTGTTTTTCATAATGGAATAGTCAATTACAATTCGATACCTGATGAAATAAAATCTTATAATTCGTTAAAGAAATTCAAAATCAAATTGAAAAAAGAAATTTTGAGGTGATTTATTCAATAAATTTGACCATTAGAACTTTGAAATAGTTTCGATATAAGTTGAAAACTGATAAAATTATGTATATTTCAATGTTTATTATTGTGTTTAAATTCACATTGTATTTTGTATTTTAAGCAAATGTAATGTCAGATTATTATTATTATTTTTTATATTTATTGATCACATCTTTGTATGCTTGTTTACTCATGTTATTTTAAAGATTTTTTTATCCCTTCCATAAACATGTAATGTTTCTTCTTGGGGAACTAAAGTTGATTGATATCACGACGAGTGCGCAATGCCCCACTTGTCGACTTGTCCAGAAATTTCGTAAAAGTTCAAGGAGGTTTTCGTTGAAATTGGAAATAACTAAAATATGGATTACCATTTTCTAACACTTATCTATAATCCCTGCCAAACGCGTCAAAATAGTCAGCCATCTCGGTTAAAAAAAAAAGTTGTCGGAGACGAGATTTGAACTCGGAGCTCCGGGGTGGTTGCCTGTGACCCTGTCCACGAACCCATCAAGCGTTATGAATATACAGGGTGATTCAAAATTCGATGTAAATATTTCAAGAGCGTATTATTGGAATCAAAATAAGACTTTTTCTTCAAATCAACATGTGTCCTAAAATGCACCCCCTCCGAGCTACAGCCCCTGTAAGTTAGGAAAAAAACAAGATTATCAAAAACTGTGACTGTAATAACGAATCGAATCTTCTGAAAATTGGCATACCCCTATTTTTTTAGACACTCTATTCTTTTTTTGCTTCAAAAATTATTTAAACCCAGTTTTGGAGGAGTTGGAGGGGGGGTCCACACTTTTATTGGCCCAATTTTTATGTTCATAAAGAGAAACTCCGAATTCGAATAGTATAATCTTATTGGCCATAAAAAAACTAAGAATTCGGTCTCTTGCATTTTTGACGTACAACCAACCGTTTGCCGGAAAATCGTAATCAACGAAAGGGGGGTATTTTCACAATATCAAACTAACAAAACATGTATTAGCTAATTTATTCAAAATTCGATGTGAATATTTCAAAAACGTATTGTTGGGATCAAAATAAGACTTTTTTTTCAAATCAACATGTGCCCTAAAATGCACCCCCTGTAATTTAGGAAAAAAAACGAGATTATCAAAAACTGTGACTATAATAACGAATCAAATCTTCTGAAAATTGGCATACCCCTGTTTTTTTAGGCACTCTATTCTTTTTTCGCTTCAAAAATTATGTAAACCCAGTTTTGGGGGAGTTCGAGGGGGGTCCACACCTTTATTGGCCCAATTTTTATTTTCAAAAAGAGAAACTCTTAATTCGAATAGCATAATCTTATGGGCAACAAAAAAATCTAAGAATTCGGTCTCATGCATTTTTGTCATACAACTAACCGTTTGCCAGAAAATCGTAATCAACGAAAGGGGGGTACTTTCACAATATCAAACTAACAAAACATTTATTGGGTAATTAAATAATTAATAATCTCATAACAAATGTTGAAAATGTCCTCCCCTTGCTGCGATACAACTTTCCATTCTTCTTTGCATAGAACGTCGAAAACGTTCTAAAATCCCAGGAGTGGTTCTTATGTTTTGGAAAGCATCAATGATGCGTTGACGGAGGACCTCAACCGAATGCACGGGCCCAGCATCATAAACAGCACTTTTCACATATCCCCATAAAAAAAGTCTAATGGGGTGCAATCCGGGGAACGTGGCGGCCAAGCTATTGGACCAGCTCCACCAATCCAACGATTTGGAAAAATAAGATTCAAATGATGGCGTACTGTTAAACGGAAATGAGGGGAAGCACCATCATGCATGAACCACATGCGTAGAACGAATGTTAAAAGGCACATTTTCCAATAAACCGTGCAAATCGTTTTGCAAAAAATCTAGGTAAGTGTCCCCATTTAAAACTCTTGGAAAAAAGAAAGGACCAATAAGCTCATTTCCAACAATTCCTGCCCATACATTTAAACTGAACTGTTCCTGATGGCGGGATTGCCTTATTTCGTGCGGATTTTCCAGTGCCCAAACATGTACATTGTGATAATTCACCACACCATCTCGCGTAAACCGAGATTCGTCGGTGAAAAGGATCCGAGATAAAAAGTTACGATCCATCGTGCACTTCCTGGATATTCACCTAGCGAACTGCAAACGCCGCGGAAAATCCCGTGGCAGCAAACCTTTAACACTTTGGACGTGATATGGATAAGCTGAATTCGTGCAATACGCGCCACACAGTTGATTGGGAAATACCCAAATTTAAAGATATTTGTCTAGTACTTAACTGGGGATTTTTTTATTTAAAATTTGTTCCTGTTACTGGGTGGCGAATTTCTCGTGGCCTGCCTGCATCATTTCTTCCAGTTTGGAATTTGCCGTATTCACTGAGATGACGATGACAATTTGTAAATGTACGATGATCGGGGAGTCGGCGGTGAGGAAACCTAATTCCGTATAATCTTTGGGCTTCCAATGCGTTACCATCAGCCAGACCATAAACAAAATGAATGTCAGCAAGATGAGCGAAAGAGAATGGCACATTTTCCATTTTTAACTTAAACAAATTTCTTGATCGCAATAACAAGTGGACTCAACCAGCTCTCTCTCTCTCTCTCTGTATTTGGTTGGTCGTTGCTTCCTTCAAACAGGCGCATTTGACCAAGCCCTGCTGCGGAAAATCCGTTCCCATCCGGCCTTTAACCGGCGCGGCGTAGACAGCAAGGTTTCATCAGGGGAATGCAGTTGTCTTGCTCTAGGCAATACTGCATCCCATATTTTACACTTTTTAAATTTTATTTAACAAAACACTTCTATATAATCTGTCAAATGCACGTCTTTAAGACTGCGGACATCACACACATTAACATGACTTCCCACACAAGACCGCCGTCTGATCTCAACCACTGCCGGAAGTCGAATCTCCTCAACCAGCTAAAATCTGACAACTAACAATAATTAGTGTTTAATGACATTACCGAGGTGATGAGAGGGATTTATAAACAGTTGCCTGTTACCTACCTAATTTTGAATAGGGGGTGGCCGACAATTCCTGGGAGTAAAGTAGGTATAGTAGAACCAACAATCTAGTAAGGTCGTAAATCAATATTAGCCGACGACCCTCATTATTACCCATTGTTGGGAATAATGATACTGGGTTTACATAATTTTTGAATCGAAAAAAGAATAGAGTGCATAAAAAAACAGGGGTATGCCAATTTTCAGAAGAGTCGATTCGTTATTAAAGTCACAGTTTTAGATAATCTTGTTTTTTTCCTAACTTACAGGGGCTGTAGCTCGGAGGGGGTGCATTTTAGGACACATGTTGATTTGAAGAAAAAGTCTTATTTTGATCCCAAGAAGAGTGAAATAGATTTTTGTCGACCAAAATGTATTAGAAGCCTAGCGAAAGAGATGCAATTAATCACGCATCAATGGAATGAGCGATTTTCTGTGAGTGATACTTCTGAATAACATTCTCCCTTATCTCATTCATAGATAAGAATCTCCAATGGAAACTGGACATTTAATAAATAAACAACTATCTGAATGAAAATGCAAATTTTCACTTTCAGATTTTTTCGCTCAAGTTATATAGGGTCTTTCTCAATATCTATCAGATGTAGTTCAATGTCCAGCGTGGCTTTAGCCGGGGTAGTAGTTGTTTTTTGTTAGATGTTACAAAAAAGTAACTTCAATTTTATCGTAGGGTTTTTCCATTTCCAGAGGAGTCATGTATTGATTCAATTTTCAATTGAGAATGTTTCTCTTTAAAATAGGTATACTATATTGTTCAAATTATTTGCAAACGTTTTATTAAGATTTTTCTGTCATCAGTGTGTGTACTTGTGCCAATGTGAGTGATTTTCGTTTGTGTTGGCCCGTAATTTTCAGTATTTTTTTACGTTGTTATTATGAAAACCAACTGCCAAACGCCTCAGATTCCCAAAATCGGATGAGAATCTTTTTAAAATTTGGATCCATAAAACCTTTGTTGTGTGTGATACTCACTTTGCGATCAAAGTGGTTCAAACTGTGCAACAGTTAATGGTCTCATCAATGACACTGAAGAGTATGAGACAGGGAATTATAGATTAAGACATATGTAAAAGATCCAAATTAAAATTTATTTATTTCCTCTGACAGTATATTTGTTTCTATTTCACATTGCAGATTTATAAAATGTGTTATAACAACGGACAAGCACTTGTCAACTTTAATTTCTCTCATGTATTCCTGGGGCTCGTCAAATTTTTCGGATTTTTGGATTTAGCAATTTAGAGTTCAAAAAAATCAAATTTCTTCGCAATCCTTTTTTTTTCTAATTTTCTGACCTACAAAAATGGGTTGAATTTCTAACGCTAATTATGGAAAATACTGTAAGTGAGTGGATTTTTCTTGATATAATCAATGGTTGTAATATGCTTTGAAAAATATCAATTGACTTTGTATATATCAATAATTATGGTGAACATACTAGATATAGAATATTATAGTAGACAGTTTTTTCCATCATTGACGTTATACAGTCAACCTGTTTTTGTAGCCTGTAGGGCCAGAAAAAAAATGTAATGAAGAAATTTGCTCTTTAGACACGTAGAATGATATATCCAAAAATCAGAAAAATGTGACGAGTCTAAGGAATACATGTATCCAGTGCCATGTCCTTTCAAATGCTTCAAATTATCACCGCAAGATGTCGCCTTGGAAGCATATCCAAAAAGGACTATAGCGACATCTGTTGACTAATAGATAAACTATCAAAACTTACAGAATGCTTGTACGTCAAGCCTGCTTACGCCATCTACCCGGTGAGCACAGCATCTAGAATTTATGTTGGGGCCAGTTTCATAGAGACTCCGTTCTATGTGTGTGTTTTCTGTGCATTCGACTATGTTTGGAGGCTGTGGGCGCAGCGCAATGTGGGCAAAACGAAATATGGGCGTACCGAAATGTGGGCGTGACGAAATTTGGGCACAACAGATTTTAGGCGTAATTAAATGTGGTCACAACACAACGCACTTTTCACTAACTGCTATAGTAGCCGACCTACTATACCTTGGGACGGAGTTCCTTGAACAACCACTGCTGATACGCATTGTTTATGTCGCAAGGCATCAGCGACAGATGCGACGTTTGCGGGTGCACGGCCATGCACTTTTTGTGCACCCTGTGCAACAACGTGTGGGTGTTTTCGTCGTAGATCCAAGGGCCGTCGACGGTTCCCAACCGGCAGATGGCGAGCTTGATGCCCTGCGCGTCGGCTTCGATGCAACGTTCGCCCACGCCCAATTGCCCTTTGGCGTTCAGTCTGATGAGCTGGTTGTTTCCGAAACCGTGGCAGTACTGGATGGCCATCAGAGATGGCGGTGCGTGGCCTAGCGTGTCCAGGCATTTGATTGCTGCTACAGATCTGCAACATTAAGGTTCATATAAAGTCAAATATTTCGCGTTTCTGAACTGTGAGATGGCACTGACAAGATATGTTTTTCATACCATAGTTACAGTGATCTTTTATATTTCCATATGAATTACAGTTTTCTGCAACGGTCAACCCTACTGCTAATGCATTGTTGCCAAATCTCAACATTATTCGGAGTACTGCGAAATAGCTTACGATTAATAATTATCTGGTATCAATTGTGGTAATGTGGTTCAATGCATTATGTAGCTATATTACGGATAGCCGGGTTACTAGTAATAATAATTATTATTACAATTCTTATTCGTTGTGGAGATGATTTTGTATGATTTCTTTCTCTTCAATAATGAATTATTTATTTACTGTATTATCTACATTAGATATATAGAATATAAATAATATGTATAAGGCGAAGGGTAGTCTTGACTGACTAGTTGAGAAAAATGCGGATGACTGCATCCTCAATGCAGTCAAAATACTGGGCTGTTCAAAATAACACTCTTTGTTATTTGGTCGAGCTTTAAGAAATGTTTACTTTCTTTTTCTAGACAATAAACATGAGGTTTCATTGATGAGACACTTACAAAGTCATGATTCATCATAGTGGAAAACTTCCAATTTCTTTTTTAATCATTATTATAATTATTTCGGTTCAAACTTTCCTATTATATTTTTAGACCGGGGGATAGTGACAGATTTTGGGACACGATTTTAATCAGTATGCCTTTTGGAGGACAGTTTTGTCCGTATATCCTCATGATAATGATGCATGAATCAGAGTCGTCGTAGGTTCTTCACAATAAAAAATAATAATATTTTCGAAAAATTATGTGTTTCGGTACGATTCCAATCAGGCTGCCATGTGTTTTGTAATAAAATAATAGAAGTAAAATACTCGAAAAACCATTGGCATACCATTAGGATAGGCGGAGAATTCATTTTTTCAAATACAATTTCACGTGACCATATCAGCCATTCGGACCCACCCTAACGACCTGCCAATGGTTTTTCGAGTATTTTAGTTTTATTATATCATCATGAAACATATGGCAGCCTGATTAAAATCGTACCCGAATAATAATAATAATTACAATTATTATTATTATTTTTTAATATGAAGAACCTACGACGACCCTTTGATTCATGCATTATTATCATGGGGATATACGGACAATACTGTCCTCCAAAAGGCATACTGACTAAAATCGTGTCTCAAAATCTGTCACTATCCCCCGGTCTATCTTTCAAACTTGCACACATAACTCAGTATGGGGTGTTGGGTTTGAACAATGAGGTCTCTATCCAAGACAAATCTAAGGGCGCGCGTAACAAATTTTCCGAATTTGTTGTCATAACACAGCAAGGGACATTGAAACCGAATAATGAGGCCCTTTAGGTCTGCATCCAACCAAAACCGGAAGCACTACACCTTTCACCAAATTCAAGGGCAATACTCCTTTTTCTTTTCTTTTCCAGCTATTCGTATAGGCTTATTGTTCAGTGGTTTACAAAATATTTCAGTTTTACAGTATATCCGTCTTTTTTTATGAATGTAGACTTCGCGGGCCTCATTACTGTTAACTAGCGACCTCTGTTTTGCGTCCTGTTTTATTTCCAAAACTTATTACTTACATACTTCTTCAATTGTGTCTAAGGACTCCAAGGATTTAGGCGGACCAATCCAACATCCAACTGATGAACTGACAAACCCCTATCGAAGTAACTTTCATTTTCCATAAATTAAATAAATTACATCGGTTACCGCTGTCTAGAACCATTGTTAAAAGAGAAAGAAGATAGTTAGTCAACCTTACGGGTACAATGGTTTGATCTAAATGGGCACCACCCCTAGATGTCACTAGTCCGATTGTGCCCAAATCAAGGCGTGGCGATATTAGTACTAACAAAATTGTCTAGATGGCATTTTTGAGAGTTTTGAGTTCGGAGGAATCTGCAAATGCGTCGTTTGCTTTGTTCATTAATAAGTTCAGTACCGTATTGACTTTTTTAGGTTTTAGCTTGATATGTATGTAACGAAATCTTTGAAATTAATTTTCACCCACTTCCAGACTTCCGAATGACTTGAAATTTGGCAAGTGCGTACATAATTCCGGTGACAATGCATTATGAAATGGTTGAGGAAAAAACAGTATGGCGGACGAGTTTTGTGGTTTGACTACTTTTTCCGATAATATAATAAACAAAAATTATTATCAGTCATTATCAGATCATCTCACAGCACGAACATACGAGAGGATATGACTAATTAACTATAGTCCAACACCTTCAGTTTTCGCCGTTTTCGGTTTCGCTGTTCACGATGACAATAAGTGTCATCGTGACATCCTAATAATTATCTAGCAAAGACACTTATAGGTAGTTCATTTAAAGACGTGATAACATTTGGTATATTCAAGGATTAAGGATGTACATTGCGTCAGATTAAAGTATTATTTGTTGAAAAGTTTGCAAATAGGCCAGACAATTATCAATTGCTCTAACTCTACTATATTGATTGCCCTGGGAGACGTACTGTATAGTCATCAATAAATCTACGAAGTATTCTGCATCGAGTTTTGTTCCGCCGCAAGGACAAAGCTACAAAGAATTCTTCCGAGGCCACGCCTACTACACATGGATGGGACGTCTGATGAAAATTGGCATAGGTATCTTGTTCAGTGTGTGAAGTTGGAAGTGCAGTTATTTGTATTTGTGTAAGTAGGGGAGGGTGGGCCACATGAAGACAATTTTTAATTTTTTGGGGATAGAATTGGCAACTTGAATTTTTTGCTGCAGTTACGTAAGCTTTATAATCTTTCATCTGATTACACACATTTTTTGAGTAAATTATTAGCACAATATTATAATTGTTTTTCTGATAAGGGAATTTAAAAATTTGGATTTGGTCTCAAGGTAGCCCACTAAGTGGGCCACTTTGAGACAAGACAAAAACAAAACAAAAAAGCAAGTAAAATAAACGTTTTTCTGAAAATATTACACAATTATGTGGAATAGACAATCTAATAAAAATATATCTGAGGTTCTAACATCAAAAGGTACTAACGGATATCGATGCCATCAAAATTTACACCGAAGTTTATAAAAGACTGCTGCCGTTTTGTGCTACCCACTCTACTATTTGCTGAAAGCAAACATTTCATGTCAGTTTTGTTCACATACGCAACATCCCAACGGCGGGAAAATAAAGTTTTTTTGTTTGATACTTTGCCTGAGACACGTCTCAAGGTGGCCCAAAATTCGTGTCTCATTTATTTACCACATAGTATTTTTACTCAATCCAACCTCATTGTCTTACTGAAATATGAAAATAGCACGGTCTATAATAAGAAAGTTGGGACATATTGCCGGAGTGAAAGCGGCCCTGGACGCCCGTAAAAAAAATATTTTGACCATGATACTTCATTCTTCAAGCCAGTGCTATTGTCCTACTGAAATATGAAAATGGCACGGTACATATTGAGAAAGTTGGGATATATTGCCGGGGTGAAACCGGCCCTGGACGCCCGAAAAAATGTTTTGACCATGTGGTTTATTTCCTCAATCCATTCTCATTGACTTACTGATATATGAAAATAGCACAGTCTGTAATAAGAAAGTTGGGACATATTGCCTGAGTGAAACCGGCCCTGGATGCCCGGAAAAAATATTTTGACCATGGTGCTTTATTCTCAACCCAGTGCTATAGTCCTACTGAAATATGAAAATAAAAAATTTGGGATATATTGCCGGGGTGAAATCGGCCCTGGGCGCCCGGAAAAAATATTTTGACCATGGTGGTTTATTCTTCAACCCATTGCCCATTGCCCATGCCTGTCCGATCATAAGGGACAATTTCTAACCATTTCTACCAATAAACCTGTAGATCAGGAAATTGATGATATGCCTAGAATTTGCTACACAAAAAAAGGATTTGAGAAATTTAAAACATCTCTCTCTCATGTAGATTGGGGTATCCTTGATTCACCTGACCAGAATATTAATAATACATGTAATTATTTCATCAGTACTCTTCAAGAGACCCTGAGCCAATCATTTCCTGTAAAGAAAAAAATGAAAATCGACCATAAAACAAAAATACAATGGTACAATGATGAACTCAAAAAAATGAGAAACAACCTGGAAGCTGTCAAAATTATATCTGAGGTGTCTGGATGCAATAAAGATATTGAAATTTATAAACATTTGAAGAAAACTTATCATTTTGAACTATTAAACCAAAAAAAACGAGCATATGATGAATATATAATAAACTCCGCCAATAAGTCGAAAGCTTGCTGGAATATAATCAACTCGGAGAGAAATTCAATAAATAAAAGAAAGATTTTCCATGAATTCTCAGAAAACAAATTTAACGAATTTTTTTGTACCATAGCTGAAAAAACAATTAAATCTCTTCCACAACTAGATGCTGATGGAGAAAACAATTTCAAAAAATTCCCTTCTCCTGTTGAGACCTTCTTTCTAGAACCTGTCTGTCAATATGAAGTTCATAGTGCCATAAATAAATTGAAAAACTCTAGTTCTCGAGATATCCATGACATGAACAGCCACTTAATAAAAGAAATAGTCGAACAAATTGTCATGCCCTTAACTAACCTAATAAATCAGATTTTCAGCAAAGGAATCTTCCCAAATATTCTCAAGATTTCCAGAGTTATACCCATCTTTAAAAAGGGTGACAAATCATCCTTAGACAATTATCGTCCAATTAGTATAATATCCATAATTGGAAAAATTGTGGAAATGATCCTAAAGGATCGTCTTTATTCTTATTTTGAAAATAGGTTCTTCTTCAGCGAATCACAATTCGGTTTTCGCAAGAAAAAATCTACCACTCAGGCAGCTTTCCATATAGTGACTGACATAGTCGAGGGCCTTGATCAGGACAGACACACGTCACTAACACTATGTGACCTGACCAAGGCTTTTGACTGTGTATCACATGCATTACTTATAGACAAATTGAGTCACTACGGACTGAGAGGTACCATTTTGGACCTTATTAGCTCTTACCTCAACGATAGATATCAGTGTGTGGATTTGAATAACAGGAAATCAGATCTCAAACAAATTGAACATGGTGTACCTCAAGGCTCCATACTTGGACCATTCTTGTTCCTAGTATACATAAACGACTTATGTCAGTCTATTGCACCGATAAAATGTGTCCTATTCGCTGATGACACCACCCTCATATACTCGGGTAAGTCATATGATGCTCTACCTAAAGCTGCCGAACACGATAAGAACGTGGCAAAAAGCTGGTTTACGAGAAATAAATTAAAATTAAATGAAAACAAAACTCAGAATTTGATCGTCTCCTCAAATCCTCTTTATCAAAAAGGACTAAATATTTCACTACTGGGTATTAAAATCGATGATCGATTAAATTGGTCCAGCCATGTGGACTATATGCTTAGCAAGTTATCAAGTGTCTTATTCATATTGAGGCAACTCAAACCTGTCACTAACACGAATGTACTCAAAATCACATATTTTTCTCTATTTCACTCTGTCATATCCTATGGCATTCTTCTTTGGGGTAACTCTAATAATGCAATAAGGGTTTTCAGATCACAGAAAAGGGCAATAAGAATTTTGGCAAATCTTGGCTATAGAGATCATTGTCAACACTATTTCATCAAACTAAGTATAATGCCACTCCCTACCCTTTATATATTTACAGTTCTGCTGGAAATACATAAAAACAGGAGCAATTTTTCTAAGCACTCCGATATACACAATTACAATACCAGATCTGCGGACTTGTTAAATCCTCAAAGACACAGATTAGCTATAAGCTACCAAAACTCTTTAAATCTCACTTTATACAATACTCTCGATAGATCAGTAAAATTACTAGAATTCAAAAAATTTAAAATAACAATCAAAAGATTTCTTCTCGAAAGTTGTTTCTACAGTGTATCGGAATACCTCCAAAAAGCCAACTCTCTTAGAGTCTAGACTTACAAATACTGCAAAGATCCTGCGTTTCGTGTTCTTTCTTTGTTCGTCATATTATAGATACGATGCAAATACTGCAAAGATCCTGCGTTTCGTGTTCTTTCTTTGTTCTTCATATTATAGATACGATTATATATATATATATCCTGTATTATTTTAATGAGTTTTAGTGAATTAACAGCAATGTATCTCACGTTACAATTTTATTACCTATTGATATTTGATATATTTTTTTAATCTTTATATTTTTTAATCTTTTTACCACTACCATTAATATTTTAACATGTAATTGTTTTGTATTGATATTTTAACATGAAATTGTTTTTGTACTGATTCTGACCTGCCGCAAACATACTGTATGTAACGTGGTTAAATAAACTCTATCTATCTATCTATGAAAATAGCACGGTACATAATAAGAAAGTTGGGATATATTGCCGAGGTAAAACCGGCCCTTAGAAAATGGCACGATCCATAATGAGAAAGTTGAGAAATATTACCAGATTGAAATCGGGTGTCCAGCCCAGAAAAATTATTTTGACCATGTGGTTTTGTGGTTTTTTCCTCAGTTCATTCCTATTGACATACTGAGATATGAATGTGACACCGTATATAATAAGAAAGTTGTGAAATATTGCTCGAGCTATAATACCGGTCCTGAAAACCGTAGGAAATTATTAACAATACTATGTCTTGTTCTATTTACCATTCTTTTTGGTAAAGTAACTAGACCAAAACCCTCACATACCAATTTTTAATAAAATCGTTCCATCCTCCATTTTATCTTGATGTAAAAGGGCTCGTACATTTCAGCCTTTTATTGCTAGCAATTCCATTGCCAGCCTTTTTCTCGTGAGCACTGCGCATGCTCTTCAGACTTTTGATTGCAACAAAAAGGCTGACAAAATTATAGGAACAATTCTATATTTCAAATTGGTTATATATTCAGATTTTTTTAGTCAAAACTGTCAAATTAATGTCGGTAAACACAATATTTATCATTTACATTCACGAGTTCATGTCCGTATCTCTCAATATACCTACGTCAAAATGTCGAAAATTTCCAAAAATACGTCCAACAAGCCTGAAATTAGTTGCGACAATGTACGAAGTACGATGTAGACTTTTGCTGGCAACTCATATTGCTAACAATACACTTGCAGTGAAACGGCTGAAATGTACGAGTCCTTTAACGAATCTTTACCAAAAAAAAATCATAATATCCTACCCCGAAACCCCATATAGGTACCAATTATGAATAGAATCTGACCATAATCACAAAACTCGTCCGCCATGTTGCAATATTGATTTTATGATTTTGATAAACAAAATCATAATCTCCAACCCTGAAAACCTCCACACACCAATGTTGAGTCGAATCAGACCATGATCACAAAACCGCCAAATTGGAGACTCAATTTTTTTCTCTAACATGAATTTCATAATGCGTTGGCATTGGAATTATAAACACCTGATAAAATTTCAAGTAAATCGGACGTGGTAAATCGGAAGTGGCTCAAAATTCAGTTGCAATATTTGACCTAACCTAATCAAACATTACATGCAAACAAACATGCAAGTTGAATACAATCTTGTAAAAATGGTATGCATCTTTTTTATAAACTCTTCTAGGTACCTAATCACTAAAATAAAGTTCGTAAAACTTGTTACATAATATTTCAAACATATAAGTCCGACCCTGTCCAAGCAAATCATTGATGTTTCAGAAATTATTAAAATTATGAGATTGCTAAGGAAATGTGCAAGAAATTCCAGAAATTCCTTATAAGTTGTACCATTGTTTATATAGAAGATAGTCAACCTTATGGGATTACAATTGGATCAAAATGGATGCGACATGTAGATGGCGATAGTGAGCTCGCATCCAAGTCATGTCGTAACTTCAGTGATCTGGCCTCCAAGTCATGTCGTAACTTGATTGAAACAATGGAAAAGCATTAAAATCAGGGTTTTTTGAAGAAACCTGCATTAAAATGATGTCAAATATTCATGTTTGTAACTAATCACGCTAGATGACACTCGCGTTTGCATCCATCACCAATTACACAGGCATTGACTAACTATCTTACTTCTATATAAACAATGGTTTTGGCGTTCATACAACGGTTTTGGCATTGTTTATAGAAGATAGTTAGTCAACCTTATGGGATTATAATTGGATCAAAATGGATGCGACATGTAGATGGCGATAGTGAGCTCGCATCCAAGTCATGTCGTAACTTCAGTGATCTGGCCTCCAAGTCATGTCGTAACTTGATTGAAACAATGGAAAAGCATTAAAATCAGGGTTTTTTGAAGGAACCTGCATTAAAATGATGTCAAATATTCATGTTTGTAACTAATCACGCTAGATGACACTCGCGTTTGCATCCATCACCAATTACACAGGCATTGACTAACTATCTTACTTCTATATAAACAATGGTTTTGGCGTTCATACAACGGTTTTGGCATTGTTTATAGAAGATAGTTAGTCAACCTTATGGGATTATAATTGGATCAAAATGGATGCGACATGTAGATGGCGATAGTGAGCTCGCATCCAAGTCATGTGGTAACTTCAGTGATCTGGCCTCCAAGTCATGTCGTAACTTGATTGAAACAATGGAAAAGCATTAAAATCAGGGTTTTTTGAAGAAACCTGCATTAAAATGATGTCAAATATTCATGTTTGTAACTAATATATATAGGGGAAACTCGTGGCAACAATTACAGGATGACTCAGAAAAAGACCTTAAAAATCTTAAAATTTGGCTTAACCACAATCTTTTAAGTTTAAATGTAAAAAAAACTAAATTCATTTCATTTTCACTTTACAAAACCGAACAGCCTCATTACAACTCACTCATGATACATGGTTGTAATAACGTAAACATATGCAACTGTCCTAATATAGAAAAAACATCAAATATCAAATATCTCGGTATCATACTCGATCAGCATCTAAGGTGGGATGAACATAGTGCACATGTTACAAAAAGGTTAAGACAACTAATCCATAAATTCTATAGCATAAGAGATATCCTGGATAAAAAAAATCTACTGATATTATACAACTCACTGGCGGAGTCTGTTATTAGATATTGCATTACAGCTTGGGGGGGCTTATTCAATAACACAATCTCGAAACCTCAGTCAACACAAAACACATTATTGAAAATAATATATAAAAAAAACAAGCTTTTTTCTACCAATCAGCTATATAGGGAAATATTGGATATAAGAGGTCTTTATATCTACCAGTGCTTGGTTTGGATGTTCCATAATAAAGATAGATATGTCACCCTTAATACAAAACACACTAGATCCGTCGAAAATAAGTCGATTGCCTTACCAATTTATAGAAAAACTCACACACAAAGATTTATCTTCTTTTTTGGACCAAAACTTTATAACTACTTGCCTTATGACGTAAAAAATCTATGTCGTCTATCTAATTACACAACTTCAATCAAAAAGTTTATACTTCAAAATGAATATATAAGACTTTGTTTTTAGAAAACAGGAGAATAATAAAATCTGTCTCTCCACTTCTCCAAATCCATACACAAAATAACATCAAACCGTAACGTCCATCTCTCTCGTTCTCGTTCATACTTTCTCTTTCTCTCTCCTTCTATATCCTTCTATATCTTTCTCTTTTTCTCTCTCTCTCACTCCCTCTCTCTCTCTTTCTCTCCCTCTCTCTCTCTCTCTCTCGTTCACTCTCGTTTCTCTCTCTTTCTCGTTCCCTCTCTTTCTCCCTCTTTATTTTTTCTTCCCTTCCTTTCTCTCTCTTTCAATCGCTTCCAATCTACTTCTGCATCCTTATACTGTAGTTTTGAATTATCTGTACTGCCAATTAATTATTTAGGTATTTAGTTAATCTAGTCCACGCCGGGATCCAGTAACGCCACAACACAAGCATATTAATTGCTTAGGTGGGTCTCCTGTTTCCTGGGGTGAATCACAAAAATGTTGTAACAATTGATGTAAATTTTCTGAATGTCAATAAACTGAAACTGAAAAAATCACGCTAGATGACACTCGCGTTTGCGTCCAACACCAATTACACAGGCATTATGACTAACTATGTTCTATTTAAACAATGGTTGTACATTCCATCTAGGTGGCGTACTAGTACAGTGCCTTATTCTTACATGCAATTGCCCTCTGTAACCAACCAGCAGAGTTACTTGCAATTGCGTCCTCTGATGCTTTGAGGAACGTTGCACACGTATCTGTTAGATTTAATTCAATACCCGTCGTGGTCTTAGCCAGGGGAGTACTTGTTTTTTGACAGGTACTTGCCTTAATAAGCCTACTTAGTAGGTGTATATGGGAGTAAAGGGTTCATCATCGGTCGGCAACGGCTGATCGTTATTAATGTTATTATTTAAGAGGCCATGAGCCTGAGTGAACCGTTCTTTCAATTTTCTCTAGTCGTTATATCAACTCTGTGACACTAGAATCGCCAGTAAATGCGTCAACAAAGGTGCAAAATCGTGTCAGTTGAGCTTTATAAGTTCCACGTTTAGCTATCAAAGTCGCTCTTTGCTCAGTCATTTTGAATATAAATATATCTAATACAAATAGAATATTGAAATGGGATAAGGAAGCTTGTAAAATAGATTGAGCTCACGGGTTTCTTTGGCCTTTTCTGCTCTCCACTCTGCTCTTCTCTTTGCCTGCTCCCACTCGAATGCAATTCGGATTGGGTTGGGCCCGTTGACACTTTTGGTTACTGAGTCGGGTACAACAACATACCAACATACCAAGAAAATTGCGGGGTCATTCCAATTCACAAAAAAAGTATCCAGAAAATTTATCTAATTATCGACCGGTATCAGTGCTGAGTGTAATTTCTAAAATCTTTGAAAAAATTGTTTGCAGCAGAATTATAGTTTTTCTGAATATCAACAAGCTTATAGCAACACACCAACATGGATTCCGAGCCGACAGATCAACACAAACTGCTGCATGCAATCTTTTGAATATGTTTATAAGGAACTGGATAGGGGAAGGCACGTGGCAGGGCTATTTTTTGACCTATCACGAGCTCTCTATAGTTTGGACATAAATTTTATTGAGAATAAATTGTTTAATGTTGGATTCCGAGGAATATTCTTGGATTGGGTTATAGATTTTTTCAGCAATAGAAAGATATTAGTCAAAGTAAAGGAGTGGAGTTCCACAGGGATCTGTGCTGGGGCCACTAATATTTTTACTTTTTATAAATGACTTACCAGTTCACCTTAAATCGCAAATGCTAACTATAAATGCGGACGATACCTCATTGGCGGTCTCCGCACAGACTTCAGAGGAACTCATATCACCCATTGCAGATACTGTGAATTCTTTTGTGAACTGGTGTCTAACGGTTTAATGGTTAATGTCGATAAGACAGAATGTTTATATTTTCATTCCAACAATACTTTCTCCAACTCATCTTCTCTAACATGTCGAGTCAAAGGTGATAAAATTGAATCAACAACAACAACAAATTTCTTGGGCTTACATATCGATTCCAGTCTTAGATGGACAGAACATGTTAACGCAGTAAACATAAAATTGAATAAGGCCTTTTATGCAATTTCAAGAATAAAAGACTGCATGCCCACCAGTGCAGTAATTAACGTCTACTGCAGCTTAGTGTACTCTCGCTTATGTTATACGAGGGCTGACAATAAAGTAAGGTCTCCAACGCTGCAACTTCGCCGGATCACGCGCTAGGCGAAATCTGGCAACACCGCCGTGTTCCTTGGTTCCCCCACTACCACTTTGCTGCTGGGTGAGGCTTCCCCGACAGCTCAGTCTTGGCTGAGCAGCCGTCAACGATGGAGGTACCACTCGCGTCAGCGTCCAAGTGCGAATTGCGTTCTGTAATACGTTTTTTGAGTGCGAAAAAGGTGACACCTATTGAAATCCATCGTCAACTAGTTGAAGTTTACGGGGAAAAGTGTATGGACATAAAAAACGTGCGTAAGTGGAGCCGCGAGTTCAATTCCGGGCGCACTAATGTTCACGACGAGGAGAGAAGTGGCCGACCGTCGGTCTCGGATGCGATTGTTCAAGCAGTGGAGGCAGAAATGCTCAAAAACCGCCGTGCGACAATTAGGGACTTGGAAGAGAAGCTTGGAGGAGTGTGTAGCAGCGAAACAATCCGTCATATCCTTGTGAACAAGTTGCAGTACCACAAAGTTTCTGCCCGATGGGTGCCGAAACAGCTGACCGAAGACCACATGAAGCGGCGCGTGGAATGTGCGACCAAAGTTGTGGCCCGTTTTGAAGAGGAAGGCGATGATTTTTTGGAAGGGTTTGTTACGGGGGATGAAACGTGGGCTCATCACTACACACCCGAAACAAAGGAGTCGTCCAAACAATGGCGCCATAGCGATTCTCCGAAACCCAAAAAGTTTAAGGCGACACTGTCAGCCGGCAAGGTGATGGCTACGGTGTTTTGGGATCGCCACGGGGTATTGTTGGTGGATTTCATGCCAAGGGGAACCACTATCAATGCAGCAAGGTACTGTGAGACCCTGGAAAAGCTTCGTCGTGCCATAAAAAACAAACGCCCGGGATTGCTGAGCAAAGCAGTGAAATTTCACCACGACAACGCGCGCCCGCACACAGCCAACGTTACCCTTGACCTGCTCAAGACATTTGGCTGGGAAATCATCGATCACCCTCCCTATAGTCCCGACGTGGCCCCCAGTGACTACCACATGTTCCCCGCCCTGAAAAAACATCTCGGAGGGAAGAAGTTTGATAGTGACGCGGAGGTTCAGAAAGAGGTCAACACCTGGCTGCGCGAGGCGGACGGAGAGTGGTATTCTGCCGGCATAGACAAGTTCATTGTGCGGATGCGCAAGGTGTTGGAAAAAAATGGCGATTATGTAGAAAAGTAGCCAAGACCTTGGCCTTTCCAACGGTGTATCGCTTTTTGTAAATAAATGTCATTTTCTATGAAAAAAAAAATTGGAGACCTTACTTTATTGTCAGCCCTCGTAATTTAATCTTATGGGGAAACTCTATAGGTGCCGGTAAAATATTTGTAACACAGAAAAAAATCACACATAAAATGGTCAGCTTAAACTTCAAACAAACTTGTAAGCCCACTTTTATTAAATATAAAATTATGCCTTTCTACAGCATATACATCTACCAAAGTATTCTATATGTGAGAAAAAACATTGATAAATTTCAGCTTAATTCTTCAAATCATCATTATGATACCAGGAATTCTGATCATCAATGTGGTCCCAGATACAAAACTACGAAACTAGAAAATAGTTTCTGATATATGGGAATAAAAGTTTACAATAAACTTCCAGTTGCCGTTAGGAGTATAGATTCCTTCAGTAATTTCAAGAACACAATAAAACTTCTGATGACGAGTAAATGCTACTATAGTATAAAAGAAGACATCTGTGATAGCGTGTAGAAGCCCTACTATTCTTATTGTGAGAATCCCTACTAATTTTATTGTGCCGTCTGTATTTTTTATACTAATAATAAAATGGATTGAGCAATCCAGACTTCTGCATTTAACCTATACAATAGGTATAATCGTCGGCAAGTCTCCAACAGAAAACAACTACTGCCCCCTACGACCATTGAATTATATCTGGTAGATTCTTGGCAAAGTATTCTACAAGAACTACTTTGCAATGTTCTCCCAATCTCAACGCCAAAACATGTCTCAACCCACACGAGGGAACACCATAGTCGGAGTGCTCTTCGAATCTTGGGGTCAAGATATTTTTCGATTGCGTTGGGTGAGCTACCCTGCGCTGATGATTGGCAAGGAACCATGAAACCGGTCCGTAGGTGTTCCCTCGTGTGGGTTGAGACATGTTTTGGCGTTGAGATTGGGAGAACATTGCAAAGCAGTTCTTGTAGAATACTTTGCCAAGAATCTAACAGATATAATTCAATGGTCGCAGGGGGCAGTAGTTGTTTTCTGTTGGAGACTTGCCGACGATTATACCTATTGTATAGGTTAAATGCAGAAGTCTGGATTGCTTAATCCATTTTATTATTAGTTTAATGGGCTTCTGCCAAGTAGTGTCATCAAATATTTTCTTCTGAATGTACGAGGGCTGTTTGGTAACTCTGTGACTATTTGAATAAAGAAAAAAAAAATTGGCAAATAAGCGTTTTATTTTTCAACATAATCTCCTTTTAGATCAATACATTTAGTCCAGCGTTTTTCCAGTTTTTTTATTCCTTCCAAATAATAGGTTTTCTCAAGGCCCTCAAAATAGGCGTTTGTTTCGGTTATAACCTCTTCATTCGACCCAAATCTCTTACCACCCAGCCATTTCTTCAGGTTTGGGAAAAGAAAATAGTCGCAAGGGGCTAAATCTGGAGAATATGCTGGATGGGGTAGTAGTTCGTAGCCCAATTTATGAATTTTTGCCATAGTGACTACACACGTGTGCGCTCGTGCATTGTCTTGATGAAGCAGCACTTTTTTTTTCGCTAAATGTGGTCGTTTTTGCCTCAAATCAATATCGAATCTGTCTAAAAGCTCTGAATAATATTCGCCGTTGATCGTTCTACCCTTCTCTAAGTAATCTATATGAATGACACCGCGTGCATCCCAAAAAACTGTGGCCATAACCTTGTTGGCTGACAGACGCACCTTAGCCTTCTTTGGTGCACGTTCACCAGTTGACACCCACTGTTTTGATTGTTCCTTGGTCTCTGGGGTATTGTGATGGATCCATGTTTCGTCTACGGTTATATAACGGCGTAAAAACTCGCCCGGATTGCGATTGAACTTTGCCAAACACTCCTTTGAAGTGGTCACACGGTTGCGCTTGTGGTCGAGTGTGAGCAATCGCGGCACCCATCTCGCGGATAGCTTCTTCATGTCCAAATATTCATGTAAAATGTGATGTACTCGCTCAGTTGAGATGCCTACAGCCTCAGCTACCTCACGTACTTTTATTCTCCGATCGTCCAATATCATTCCATGGATTTTATCGACGATTTCTGGCGTGATGACCTCTTTTGGGCGACCTGAACGTACGGCGTCACTTGTGCTGGTACGACCACAACGGAACTCAGTAAACCACTTCTTAACCATTGAAATTGATGGTGCAGAGTTCCCATAGTATTTATCAAGTCTTTCCTTGGTTTCAGTTATGGTTTTTTTACGCAAAAAATAATGCTTAATCAACACACGAAATTCACTTTTTTCCATTTTTGTTAAAATTCACGAGGTTGTCTGCTTCTAATTGCTGTCAAACACAAACCAAATGTCGCAGCTTGCTCAAAATTTGACAGTAGTCTATTGAAAGATGGTGGTTGACAGCAGCAGTGTTGCATTTAAAGTTACTGCGCGGGAAATTTAAAAAGTCACGGACTTACCAAACAAGCCTCGTATTTTTTATGTATTTTTATGTACTTTCATGTCATAATTTTAAGATAATCTGTAACACACTTCTCAGTGAGTGATTGACTTGTCCAAAACATGTTGTAATGTCCCAAAGGATAAATAAATATTTGTATTTCTTCCAGTAGGTCTCATGCTGTTAATAATTTTTCCGCTTTCACAGTTTTTGTCGTCCATTAGCTCTGGTCCAATGGGTGTAGAAATAAATTTGATTTTAAAGAGAAACATTCTCAATTAAATTTGATTTTGTTATTCAAACCATCGGGAAACACCCTATGTTGACACTTAACTGTTTTTTCACTTACCTCATTTCTCCAAAATGTAAATTCGGCGGCAGCTCAGGATAC
Source organism: Chrysolina oricalcia (assembly GCA_944452925.2). Taxonomy (NCBI): domain Eukaryota; kingdom Metazoa; phylum Arthropoda; class Insecta; order Coleoptera; family Chrysomelidae; genus Chrysolina; species Chrysolina oricalcia. The sequence goes on from OX101825.2 coordinate 55,868,470, forward strand.
TTATCGAGCACATCGTACGCAACATTATCCATGAACCACTGAAAGCTCTTACAATTCAGCCGATCTTTAAGAACAAGTTGCTCGCTTATATCCCCCATATCCAAATACCTAGCCATGGGTTCCCTGGTGTAGAAGAACTCCTTGTACTTGTGGTCGAACCACGTCTCGATCACTCGTTTGTAGTTGATGGTGATGAGGGGGCCCTTCTTTTTCTGGGCGAGTTTCCCGAAATTGTAAGGCATGAAGCTGCGGTAGACGTGCCCGACTCGGGAACAGGGCACCCACTCGATGCTGCCGCCGCACTGCCAGATTTTGAAACTCAGTTCGAAGTTTTCGCCGCCCCACACAAGCAAACCTGAAAAAAATTATATATACATATACAACAAATGAAGTTATCTCGACTGGACTAATTGTAATAATTGAATATTCTATTGGGGATGCAGTCAGAAGATGGCCACTAATAAATTATACTCTTTGGTATTGCCTGAGCTTTCGAAATTCTTTATTTCATCTTCAAAAGCATCTAAAAAGATTTTATGTAAAAAATTGGAAATACTTAAATATTTCAATATTTTACTCACATCATGAGGTTTAATTTTGAAGCAACTCAAGTAAAAACATCGAAAATGTTCCTAATAAAAAGATAAACACTTGCTTCAAAATCAAACCTCATGATAAACTTCATGAGAAAAATTGTCTGATCGGGCTTACAAGGTATTTAAAAAAAAATATAAAAATTAAAAAAAAAACAAGCCCGGTCCTGAAATTCAATTTGTTTAAAAATCTATTCAATTGAGCTCGAGAAAAATTCTCAGTGAGCCAAATTTCATTTGTCTGGGATTTTGACTTTCGGAGATATTTAACGTAGAATAGTTCACATATTTTCGAATATTGCCCTGTACAGGGTGTTATTTAAGTACGTGGCCAAACTTAAAGGGGTGATTCTTTGAGTGATTCTAAGACGAAAAGTTCATACAAACATAGGACCGGTAATGCTTCGTTTTCAAGATACAGGGTGTCAAAGTTTTTAAAAGAAATCATTTTTGTCGTAAATATCTTAATAACCCTTCAACCGATTTTATTGAAATTTGGCAGTGTTATTGAAAGTCGTAAAGGGCGAATTTAACCCTAACTATATCAAAATTATCATGTCCAGTGGCGTCCCGGAAGGCACTGTAACCAATATTTTTGACAGAAAACATGTGCGCCACTGATTTTTTTGCAATTTTTGTATTTGTTTCACATTGAACAACTGAAATTACAACTTTTTTATATCTGGAATTTTTTTCGTATCTTGCTTTGTTTTTGAGAAAAAAACATAAAAATCACTTCATTGCACATCCCTGGCACAACACAATAAAACATTTCAACTAATAAACCATCAAAAACTGGGGTCTTACTAATATTTTTTCATATCAATACTCTATTCTAGTCTTAGAATTTTCTATCAAAATTAATGCAATGAAAAAAAAAAAATATATGTATGTATGAATTGCAGCACTTGCCTTCGGCTCTTGGCTTCGGCTCGTGCTGCAAAATGGGCTCATTGTTGTCCATGAACATGCAATAAAGACATTTTTATTTATGATTAAACAATTAATATTACATGGAAGTCATCTTTTATTTTTTTTTCGCTCATATTACCTGTTTTCGATGAAACAAATAATGTTGTTATGTATTACTGCAGTGTTTTGAAACTAAAGTAAGAGGGCCATGGAAGGAACAACAAATGTTCAAACAAATTTAACTTCATAACTGTCACAAATTGAAACGGTACATACGTAATTATTTGATAGTAATTATTTGAAGTGTTTTCAAGAGTTTTGAGATATAACATTTGTTACTGATATCTGAAAATGGTTCGGTTTACAAACTCGGAAATGGCCGATATGCATTTTGTCTATGGAATGGCCCAAGGCAATTCCAGAGCGGCTAGACGCATTCATCAAGAAAGATATCCTCATCGAAATGTTCCAAATAGGCAAACATTTGTGAGAATACATGAAAGGCTGTGCGAATCAGGCACCTTTCAAAGGTCGGCTGCTCTTATTGGGAGACCTGCAACGGTAAGAACAGTGGCGCTGGAGGAAGAAGTTTTACATGAAGTTGAGCGTTGCCCCGATACAAGCACACGCAAAATTGCACAACAATTAAACATTTCTCACTTTACTGTATGGAAGATTTTGAAAGAGTACCAACTAACTGTATCCTTACCACATACGGCGTGTTCATGCGTTATTTCCTGCGGATTTTCCCAAGCGAGTTGTTTATACTACGTGGCTTTTGCAACAACAGGTTGCATCTCCGACATTTTTATTCAGTATATTATTTACCGATGAAGCGTGTTTTTCCCACAATTCAATTATGAACTTTCATAACAACCATATCCGAGCAGAAGAAAATCCCCGTGCGGTTATAGAAAATAATTATCAACAACAGTTTTCCGTGAATGTATGGGTTGGTATTGTTGGCGATTATCTCATTGGACCTCATTTTTTACCCCCGAGATTAAATGGTCAAGAGTATCGTCATTTTTTGGAATTTGTATTACCTGTACTAATAGAAAATGTCCCACTGGCAGTAAGAGGAGCAATGTGGTTCATGCACGATGGGGCTCCACCTCACTTCAGCATAGTAGCACGTCAATTTCTGGATGAAACTTATGGAGAAAACTGGATCGGTCGCGCAGGTCCACAGTCATGGCCGCCCAGGTCACCGGATTTAAATCCCTTGGATTTTTTCCTATGGGGACATTTAAAGTCCCTCGTTTATAAAACTCCAGTCAACACTGAAGAAGAATTAATCCAACGAATACGGGATTCATGTGATCAGATAAGACATACGCCGGAAATATTTCAACGTGTTCGGGAATCGATGTTAAGACGACTTAATGCTTGCATTGAAGTTGAAGGAGGACATTTTGAGCAACTATTGTAAGTTTTGTGTTAGTTATTATTGAATGTATTCCTACAGAAACAAATTGCCTAGGTACCATTTTTGTTTCAGTGTGGTTTTAATAAAGGGTGTTTCTTGTTTGATGTTGCTTTGGCATTTCCGGCGTTACCACTATGCACGCACTGGCCAAATGAAATAAACAATTTTTTAGCATAACAGATTCACTTGTAATCATTAAAAACCCTATAACAACAATTTTTTATTGTGTTGTGCCAGGGACGTGCAATGAAGTGAATTTTATGTTTTTTCTCAAAAACAAAGCAAGATACGAAAAAAATTCTAGATATAAAAAAGTTGTAATTTCAGTTGCTCAATGTGAAACAAATACAAAAATTGCAAAAAAATCAGTGGCGCACATGTTTTCTGTCAAAAATATTGGTTACAGTGCCTTCCGGGACATGATAATTTTGATATAAACTACTCAACACTAATTTCGTCGCACCCCAAAATTTTGACCATATTAAAATCTGAATAACTTTTTTCTGCATAGGACAATTTGAATGCTGTAAACACTGTTCGCTAGCCCAGTCTTCTAGCTATAATCTCGTACTTCTTCAAAACATAAGGTTTTCCGTATAGAATCACTACAGGGTATTATCTGAAACTGTGCAAAATTTCTGAATTTTCAAAAGGATCCCAAATGAAGAAAAAAATTTTTTTTTCAAATTTGACAGCAGTGGCATCAAGATATTTTTCGAATTGTCTTATTATCTCTTTTGTTTACAGGGTGATCTCAAAAATTTAACTTTTTGGTTTTGCAGTCATAACTTTTTTCCTCTTCAACCGATTTTCAAAATCTCCGGCTCATTTTGAAGCTGAAACTTTAGATGAAGAGATATGAAGATCAGAATAGACTCAAGATGAAGATTGAAGATCAAGGGTTTCCTCAAAGGTGACCTAAATCTGAAACACCCTCAAAATCCGGTTGGTAGGAGAATTAAATGAAAATCAACTTGATTTCGGAATGATCATCCATTCTGAATACGTCCAGATCTTCCTTGCTGTCAGTAGTCAAGAATTGGGCATGAAAAAACCCAATTGTAACGGCAAGATTTTGAAAAAAATAAAATCAACCCATTGTTCGCCTGAAATGAATGGCCCGTAACCAAGGTAACAAGAATCACAATCAATGACTGACAAGCTAGGTTAGACGTCAATTTTGATTCGTTTGCAAAAAAAATTATCATATCGATGCCGCATCTAACGCCCGACCAGCTGGAATTGATTCCACGAATGACGGAACAAGGATTATCTACCCTCCAAATTGCCAATCTGCTTGGAACAACAGTTAGATCCGTCCAAAGGGCCCACGTCCGAGCTAACGCTGGGGATATTCAGTATCGACCTAGGGGGCCAAGAAGGGGTACAAGAAGAAGAACAACTCCCGCTCAAGACCGCCTTATTGGAAGATTGGTACGGCGGACTCGGACTTCAACCGCCCCCAAAATTCGTCGTGAATTGATCGATGCTACGGCAATTCAGGTTTCAAGTCAGACAATCCGACGCCGGATCCACGATCTTGGATTACACGCAAGGAGACGAGCTGCCTGCCCCTTACTGAAACCTGTACATCGAGCAGCAAGACGATTATGGGGGGAAGAACATCAAAACTGGGGAATAGCAGAGTGGAGTAGGTGTATGTTTACGGATGAGAGTAGGTTCAACTTGTTTCGAAAGGATGGTCGTGTGTTGGTTTGGAGAGGGAGGAATGAAAGGTTTTTGGAAGGAAATATGGAGGCGAGGGTGGCTTTTGGAGGTGGAGGAGTGACTGTGTGGGGTGGAATATCGATGAATGGGAGGAGTGAATTGGTGATTCTGAGAGGAGATAGTATGAACGGTGAGAGGTATAGAGATTTATGTATTAGAGAAATCGTGGTCCCTTACGCCGCAAATATCGGCAACAACTTTCTTCTCGTTGATGACAATGCGAGACCGCATAGGGCTCACATTGTCAACGAGTTTTTGAGGAATCACGGTATTGAGCGAATGAACTGGCCGCCTTTCTCTCCGGATGGAACATGTCTGGAGTCGTATGAAATTGAAATTGAAAGAAAGGGAAGGGCGAATGGAAAATTTGGATGACTTGGTGAATGCGGTACAGCAAGAATGGACAGCTGTACCACAGGAGTTCATTGATAGTCTGATAGACAGCATGCCGGAAAGGGTCAATGAAGTAATTGCCAAAAGGGGAGGCCCCACTAAATACTGAATATCAAAAAGATTTTTTAGTTCTAAAGTTATTCAAGTTATTTTCTCTTTGTTGTTGTTCAATAAAAACTCAATAAAACTTGTTTTCTTGTTCTTGCTTACTAACACGATTAATGCTCCACGATTGAGAAAAAAACCGCTATTGTGAAATGAGCCTCAGTTGGTCAGGCTTGTCAGTCACTGTATGTGATTCTTGTTACCTTGGTTACGGACCATGCCTTTCAGGCGAACAATGGGTTAATTTTTTTTTTTTTTCAAAATCCTGCCGTTACAATTGGGTTGTTTCATGCACAATTCTTGACTACTGACAGCAAGAAAGATCAGGACGTATTCAGAATGGATGATCATTCCGAAAACAAGTTGAATTTCATTTAATTCTCCTCCCAACCGGATTTTGAGGGTGTTTCAGCTTTAGGCCACCTTTGAGGAAACCCTTGATCTTCAATCTTCATCTTAAGTCTATTCTGATCTTCATATCTCTTCATCTAAAGTTTCAGCTTCAAAATGAGCCGGAGATTTTGAAAATCGGTTGACGAGGAAAAAAGTTATGACTGCAAAACCAAAAAGTAAATTTTTTGAGATCACCCTGTAAACAAAAGATATAATAAGACAATTCGAAAAATATCTTGAGGTAATGAGTTCATCTTCATGCCACTGCTGTCAAATTTGAAAAAAAATTTTTTTCTTCATTTGGGATCCTTTTGAAAATTCAGAAATTTTGCACAGTTTCAGATAATGCCCTGTAGTGATTCTATACGGAAAACCTTATGTTTTGAAGAAGTACGAGATTATAGCTGGAGGACTGGGCTAGCGAACAGTGTTTACAGGATTCAAATTGTCCAATGCAGAAAAAAGTTATTCAGATTTTAATATGGTCAAAATTTTGGGGTGCGACGAAATTAGTGTTGAGTAGTTTAGTTAGGGTTAAATTCGCCCTTTACGACCTTCAATAACTCTGCCGAATTTCAATAAAATCGGTTGAAGGGTTATTAAGATATTTACGACAAAAACGATTTCTTTTAAAAAATGTGACACCCTGTATCTTGAAAACGAAGCATTACCGGACCTATGTTTGTATGAACTTTTCGTCTTAGAATCACTCAAAGAATCACACCTTTAAGTTTGGCCACGTACTTAAATAACACCCTGTATATCGGTCAAAAACGCAAAAAAGGATTTTTCAATATCAGATATGAAATGACCTTGGCCCATAGTACTTATGGTACTGCAGTTGGAATAGCAAATGCGCCACCTTTTTTGTTAAGTCGACCCGGAGTGCATATAGTGGTGGTACTCTCTTTCGTCTGCACTTATGTTCAGATCAGGGAGATTATCACCACTACAGTATATACAGGGTGTTCCAAATTAAGTCGGTACCATTGCCAACTCCGTTATCATTGATGCTACGAATTCGGTTAAATGGGCAAACTAGTAGCATTTTTAATGGCCTTCTCGATGCCGAAAACAAATTTTCTATAAGTAATTTCTTTGTTTATTAGCTTGACAATTTGTTAGAAATAAATTTTCTTTTTTGTAGGAATTAAAAAAATTCAAAAACATTTTTTGTAAAGGATTAATTTATCTTGAAAACGAATGAAAGACCAAGTTTGTAATTTTTTTTTTATTTAGAAAATAAACGCATCAACCGTGAAGATTATTAGCGCCACGTTACTTTTCGTTACATTATCAATTTCAAAGCGTTACATTACCATGTTAGATTCTAGTATACAAATCAATTTTTATGAGAAACAACATGAGATTTTTCACATTGCAGTGTCTGCCTAGGACGTCTCGTAACTCGGTCGGAATTTGAAATAAGTCTCTTGCTTCTTGGAATTTTGGGCATACTTCTAACACGTGCTTCACTGATAAATTGGTATCACAGACATCGCAGCTTGTTGGATCGGAACGCGACAGCAAGTACTCGTGGGAAAATCTTGTAGGTCCTATTTGTAACTTTTGTTTATCAGCTATTATGTGCATTTGTTTGTGAAAATTCTGTATTTTTTTGAGATTTTCATGTCTATTATGACTTATAACTTGTTAAATAATGCATACCATAATGAATCTCAAGACAATTTTGTTCAGCAATAGATTATCTAACAAATTATCAATTAATCGCAGCCATATCTCTAATTGTTTAAATGATATACTTGTTTTCTTTAATATTTATTTAACTCGTGTTTAGTTTAAGATGGAATTTTCAACAGATTCTCCCTATTCATCAGGGTATTCAAACTTTCGGTAGCTACATTTTTGTCCTACATTTTATATTCGTTTCGAGTGTTATAGGTTATAGTGAGCAGCTGCTTCTTTTGAAGTTCGATTCTTGTTAGATCCCTTTTACCGAATTCTTTATACTCTTTAACGATATCAATTAAGGAAATAATAGTACATTAGATACCGCGGGACTGAAGTAGTACATTTAATCCTGAAGGTAAAGTTTATGGCCCGACCGCAGGGAGGGCCATAATTTACCTGAAGGATTAAATGTACTTCAGTCGCAAGGTATATACGATACTTTTCGTACTTCCGGTATGATTTTATTAATTATTTCAATAATTTCAATCAGTTTTTTCTCTCTTCAACTCATTTAACTGTCTTTAAAATAAGTTACCATAGTAACATTGCGTTGTGACAGTTATAATTTAGAAACATTGTCATTACTAGTGTCATTGTAAAGAAACATTGTTATTGATAATTATTGGTATCATGAGTGAAGAAGGTGTATCTGATATTGATAAAAGAGCAGCCGAAGTAGGTGAAGAATTGTTACCACCGAAATCTAGAAAACTATACGAGCAGCAGTACGATGCTTTTAAAAAGTGGTGCCGCTTAAAAAATGTGAGACAACCTACTGAAAATGCGCTGTTAGTCTACTTCGATGATAAATCAAAAGCGGTTTGTGCCTCAACTCTCTGGGCACATTACTCAATGCTGAAATCGGTTATTAACATTAGAGAAGATATTGATATAAGTAAATTTCCAAAATTATTAGCTTTTTTGAAGAGAAGAAATATCCCTTAAATTCGTTTGTTTGTGATTTAATCGTTCCGGGAGTTTCGTCAATATTTAATCCCGGAGGGATTAAATGTGACACTTTAGTACCTGTCACAAGGGAGTGAAGTTGTCACTTTAGGCCCGGAAGTACGAAAAATATTAAAAAATCTTTTGTAATTATTGTTATAGTTCGTTTTATATGAAATTTAGAAGTATTCAGTACTGAGCTAATTGCTGAACCACCTGAGAAACTTACCCGGATCGTACGCTCCTAGTTCCAAAAAGTACTTTCTATTGATCGCAAAAAGTCCACCGGCGTGAGTTGGACTTTTGTAAGGTTCGCTATTGTGTTTTCTTTTGTTCAGTTCTCTTTGTGGCACCTCGTTCTCCTTGTACAGCATACCCCATTCGAAAATACCCCTGAAGTGTCGGTCGTCCCCATATACCGGGCGATACTCGAATGTCTTGTGGTCAATGCCGTCTATTACGGGTACAGTCATGGTAGTTCTGTCATAATAAATGGGCGCTAGCAACGGAACGAGCCAGTTCGTATTTACCTCGCAATGAGCATCTGAAAAAAATTGTTAGGTAAACTGTGAATTTAGTGAAATTTATTGCGGATATGGTCACAAAAAATTGATAGGGGAATCACAGGAGTTAATGTTCTTGATTACATATGCACGAACCTGGATGAGGAAGAGTTGGCAAGCGAAATTATCCCAGCAGGTATATCTGACCATGAAGCAATCATATTAAACTTCCCTTTGAAAAGTAACGCAGTTAATAAAAATCATAAAATTGGCAGATTATATAGCAACAAAAATTTCAATAAATTCAAACAAAAGTTTATGAAGCCCCTTGGGAAAATGTACTACACATGACTGACTCTGTAAGTGAATTTCAAAAACTTCTAGTTGAAATCTTTGATGAATCTTTTCCCAACCAGAGAATCAAAATTTAAAAAAATAAAACCCTGGATAACGCAAGGCATAAGATTATCTGCAAAAAAACTGAGATCTTTACATACACTAAGAAAAAAATACACAGATCTCTTTTTTACGAAATATTTCAGCAACTATCGCAGAATCTATAAAGTTATAAGAAATGACAAGGAAATATATTACAAAGAAAAAATTAAAAATGCTGACAACAAAACCAAAGAAAATTGGGTTATAATAAGCAGAAGAGGTTAATCAAATTCAATATCAAAAGACATTGAAACAGATTCTAACACTCTCAATGACCACTACACCACTATAGCTCAGAAACTAACAGCTAATATTGTTCCCCAGACAGAACCCTTGGAATATCTGCGGACGTTCAACATCGCTAATAATTTTTACATAGAGGACACCAATTTACTCGAATTGAAAGAAACTTTACATGACATCAAAAACAAAAATTCATCGGGAATTGACGAAATCTCTGCAAAAATGTATCAACCTTTCTTTTAAACTTGGCGAATTCCCATCATGCTTCAAGATAGCAATAATAATCCCAATATATAAAGGAGGCGCATCTGAAGACCCTAACAATTTTAGACCGATCTCCCTACTTTCAACGATATCTAAAATCATGGAAAAGCTTGTAAAAAAACGGATTGTAACATTTCTGAACCTCAATAATATATTGTCAGATTCTCAGTTTGGATTTCAGAGCAATAAAGGCACGAATGATGCCATATTCTCATTCTTGGAACACATTTACACCAATCTGAAAAGTAGTGAGGCGGTTGCGGCAGTGTTCTGCGACTTGACTAAAGACTTTGATTACGTTAATCATAGAATACTTCTGGATATGCTGCATCACTACGGTTTTAGAGGGGTAGGTCTTGACTCGATCAAATCATATCTAGGCGAGAGGAAACAGATTGTAAAATCAAATGGGAATCGGTCAGACATCAGGGACACGTCTTGGGGAGTCCCACAAGGATCTGTCCTTGGTCCAATTCCATTCCTCCTGTACCTCAATGACCTGGCTGATATTCCCATTCAAGGAAAGTTCACCATTTTTGCTAATGACACTACCATACTCTGGCACGGAAAAAACTCCAACACAATATTATTATTAGAGACTTGGAAATGATTCGACAATGGTGCGATGCAAATTATTTATGCTTAAATCACAAGAAAACAAATATAATGGGCTTTAACTTTGATTGCCAGAATCTCAACTTGAACAGACAAATTTTAGAATACAAAGAAACTACTAAATTACTAGGAATAGATGAAAAACTGAAGTTTGAACAACATGTTCCAACTTTAACAAAAAAATTAGCATCGGGATGCTTCGCCCTTAGAGTGGTCACTAACGAGTTAAGCACATCAACAGCTAAAATGGTTTATCACTGACTGATAGAATCCCATATGAGATATGGTATAGCCAACAACATTCATTGTTTGTTCTACAAAAAAGAGCAGCAGTAAGGTATCTAGGCAAAGTGGGTCCGCGAGAATCATGCAAACCATTATTTTTGAGTAAGGCAATTCTCACAATAACCTGCTTGTTCACATTGGAAACGGCATGCACAAAAAATATAATATGACAGACACTACAATGCAACCTTACCATGCGACCCGACAAATAACAGGAAAATAGCTCTACCCATTCCAAAGTACACTCTAACTAAATACTCTCTGAAGAAAACAGAATTCTTTGGGAGATCGTTTAATAACGAACAGTCGTTGCCGACCGATGATGAACCCTTTATTCCCATATACACATACTAAGTAGGCTTATTAAGGCAAGTATCTGTTAGATTTAATTCAATACCCGTCGTGGTCTTAGCCAGGGGAGTAGTTGTTTTCTGTCAGGTACTTGCCTTAATAAGACTACTTAGTAGGTGTATATGAAGCAGAAACTTGGTTTTCTGCAAATAATCTTCACATTAAGGGGAAAATCCCAAAACCTAGTTATTTCTAGTAATAACCAAATTACGAGAGGTAACCACTGTAAATTGCTTGGGGTTGTAGTAGATGATTGTCTGAATTGGTCGCACCACATAGACATACTTAGTACTAGGCTGTACAGTATTTTGTTTTTACTCAGGCAACTCAGTCGAAGTTTGAACCCGAATATGTTGAAAAACATATACTTCGGTATTCTTCACTCTTTGATCAGCTATGGTACGGTTTTATGGGGTAACTCAGTTAACTCTTTAAAAATATTTAAACAACAGAAACGAGCAATGAGAATATTAACCGGAGTTAGATATAATGAACATTGTCGACCACTCTTTAAGAGGTTACGGATTTTACCACTTCCTTGTATCTACATTCTACAAAATTTGACAGAAATTCATTCCAAGAGACTGAGCATCCCTCAAATGTTTAGCCTTCATCATCATAACACACGTTCCGTTACTTCTGATGATTTACTAGTGCCACGCTATAGATTAGTAAAATCGGAAAGAAACTCTTTAAATTTCAAACTTTATAACAAATTACCCTGCCAAGTTAAATCCATGAATGATAAATGTTTCGAAATTAATGTGAAAAAAGTGCTTCTAGATCATTGCTTCTTTTCTGTCGATGATTATATTCAAACATCCCTTTTGTGACCTCACTTTCATAATTTTCTTTTGTTTTAAATTTAACTAATATACATATATTGTGTTTACATGTATGTTTGTATGTATGTTATACAAATTTTATTTTATTTATGTAAATGTATGTGTATATATATTCTGTTCCACTAACTTACTTAACTATAAACCATATTCTGTATGTGTCACATAGTCAATAAAAATATCTATCTATCTATCTATGGGAGTAAAGGGTTCATCGGAAAAATAAAAACGACAAGAATATAGAATATGATATATCAGAAACTGAGAATGATCACATTAACATTTGTGAGTAAACTGTTGACGTCTACGAATATTCAACTGACCAACCAACCACCCATATTCATATCCACAAAAAATACAGTTTTCTGACTCAACAAACTTCAGAGAAAGTTTTCTTCTACCATCTATTTCTAAGTCTATTTGACTAATTATTTGATTATCTGAAAAACCTTAATAATAGCAATTGTTATTTATTCCAACATTTCATTTGAAAATGTACCTAATTAATGTAACTATGCAAATGATGTTATCAACAGTTCATGTGGGCTGAAAGTCAATAATGATAGAAATTAATTAAAAGATATAAATGTATGATGGCTGATTTCATTTAATAAAATCGGACAAATAATATTTAAATCAATCCCTACTGATTACTCACAGTTGCCGGTCTATATATATATGAGATGTGCATATACGTTCATAAAAATAAACAAAAATTTATGGCAAATCAACAAGACCATCCATATCCAACTAGAGCTAGAGATTTACTAATACCGAATCCCCACTGAACCTCTCTTTATCAAAAGAGTCATCTCTACCTCGGACCGAAACTATATAACAAGTTAGATACGTGTATTAAGGATTTAGTGAATATTTCCATATTCAAGAGGAAACTAAAAGCATATCTTATAGAAAAAAATTGCTACACCATTTAATACAATTTTTATAAAATGTAACTTATCTTCATATGTTTTAGTCAATTTTTTCATGTCAATTTATTGTTTTTATCTATATATTATTTGTTTTTACACTGACGTCTTCCTTGTTATTGTACAGAAATATTAATTGTGATAATTTTATACTTTTTAACAAGCGAAATAAATATTATTATTATTATTAAGATAACTTTGTTATCGAAATACGCATCTAGGAATTAAATTACTTGTGTGGTGAAGGAGTAAAATACTTTTTGTTCACAATGAAACGTTTGAAAACACTAATAGTGGAATACTTGCATAAAATTGAAATTATCAGTTTCAAATTTCAAAATCTCAAAAAAAAAATTAAACGAATATTGAATATAATCACGTGAAATAGGTACCTACACTGGAATGAAAAGGTAGTAAGTCTATAAATTTCAGCTTGAAAACAACACACACTTTTTCTTTTAAAATTACCTTTTGAAGAATATTCAAAGTTCCCTCTTACCTGAATCTATGAAGTCAATCTTTGCAAGTGGTCTGAATCAAAGGTTATTAACAATTATCAATCCATAAAAAGGACGGTTGAAAAACTCAAGTTTTTATACAGGCACAATGGTAAAGACTCTTTTTTCCAAGTTGATCATATACAGATCAATAATAACACCTCATTTTGATTACTGCAAAACCATTTTATTTTTTCCCAAGAATGACCAGTTGAGTACCATTAAAAAAAAATACAAAATTGAGCCATGAGAGCAATACTTATGTGTAAAAAACGTACTTCAGTACAGAACATGCTAGAGATATTGCCATTAATGTCAGTAAAACAAAGAATAACTACAATATGTTGGTTTTTGTGTTAAAGCTAAAAAATTAACTTCCTCATGCTACTTTATAATTATTAGTTTTTCCTTCAATTAAATATTTGCATGTGCAACACAACGAATATCACAAAGTTCACTGCAGAATTTTCTACAATTAAACTTACATACCTACTTACCCAGGAACACTATAACTTCCCCGGTAGCCTCTTGAGCCCCTCTAGACCTTGTTCGTATCAGTCCTTCTCTCTGAGCATTCCTTATCAGTCTCACTTTTCCATGAAATTGTTCAATATAATTTTCCAATTTCAATTTCAAGTTTTCCTTATCACTGAAATCATCCACTAGTAAAATCTCTTTCAGCAGATTTTTCGGAGACCTATTCAGTACTGAATGGACAGTTCTCAGCAAAACAGACCAGCCTTCGTTGTGGAAAACAATGATCACACTGGTGGTAGGCAGGTTTTCTGGGTAATCCCACCGTTTACACTCTTCTAGTCGAGTATCCAAGATTGTTCGATCAAGAGAAATTTCATCTGAACATGCCACATTCATACCGTATTCAGATTCTGACTGATCAGCATCGTTTTGCTGGTCTTGTCTCAGGTGATGTGGTTGACCCTTCTCGCCAGGCCCTTCTTGGTCCAGAATCTCGCGAGGTTCAAAATTTCCCAGACCACTGACTAGTTTCGGTTTTGCTCTACTTATTAATTCCCCAGCTAAAATCTGACCATCATATTTGGGCACTTTTTCGTAAGTCATTAGTAAGTATATCATAACTAACAAAATAAACGAAAATATGGCTAGTCTCAAAATTCTAGATTTTCGACCTAGGTGGATACTTGGTGCCATCTTTATCCTATATGTATTTTCTCTTCACTTGCATTCGAAAACCTACAAAAACACAAATGTCAAGATTGAAACTATTAAATTGTATTTCCCTGGTAAACTCGTACCTTCTAAAATAAATTTTTTACAAAAATGAAGATCTAGAACTTCCAGATTTTCTGCAATATGTTAATTTTTCATTCAGAATAATTATTAGGAATGCATTGAATTGTGTGACATTCTAAATACATAAATCAAACCTGTAAAATCAAACACGTAAACAGTTGCCGGCTGGTTTTTGACAGTTACTTTACTATTTTCATTTTCTTCTTCTTTGTTACGACATCTGTAACGACCGTCATTCAGACTTCAGCGTTGACATCACAGACCTCATCTTTTATGAGGTCTGTGGTTGACATTTGTAGTACAGTACTTTTCTAGTACAATTTACTCACATTTGTACGTCTAGTACAAAAAAGAAATAACTTCCGCTCAGGGTTATTCTATGGCCAGGTTCCGATATTACTGAACAGTACTGCCCAGTAAATGTGGTCTCTCTCTCCCCATAGACACTATAGGGGAAGAGAGAGTCAACAATTTATTGGGCAGTACTGTTCAGCAATATCGGAACCTGAAGTATATATACTGAAAAACAGCTTTCTGAGAGTTCGGGTGACCAGATGTAAGGTGCGGAAAGAGTGCCACTGCTGCCAACATAACTGAATTATTTAGATGTTTCGTATTTAGCTATCCTTGTTCTTCTTGGGTGTCCTTGTTCTTCTTGTTTATAAATTAGTTATCTGGCACTCTTCCGACGTCATCAAAATGGAGGTTTCGCGGTAACCCTGTCAGTGTATATAGAATAACCCTGCTTCCGCTTTCTAATTGTCCCTGGCAGTAGCACCAAGTAACTCTGAGTAGATCCTTAACTGATCTTAAATTTCACAAAAAATCATTTTCGAGCAATTTGCTCCGATTAGCTCCTCAAGTGATATCACAGACCACGAAACACCTAGACGGGCGACAGCATGAAACATGTATGTGTTTGAGTCAGACTCTTTGATTGCACATGTATTAATTCATTAGTGTTCCTCTTTTGCTCTGCATGGGATTCCGTGTGAGCCATATAATTCTACTTTTCATCTAATAAGTGAGGTGCATTATGGTTGAATTCACGGGAGAGACAGAGACATAACTGTCAACTATAGAATTCTATGGCTCAACTCGTTATCTTGTCTAACGTTGATCCAATATGGAATATGCTATCCTAACAAGAGAGATTCCGAAGTATGAATGGAATGTCACATTGGGCTAATTTCGTGTCACATTTTGCATCATATTTTGATGTCTCGACATGACCAACGGGGCACCGAATAGACGTTTATGCGATAATAAAGGAAGTCACTTTGTGATTCACTGGTGTGATCTGAAACATGAATGTGAATCCCATCCACTACCATCTCTGAGACCATTTTGTGTTGACTGGGTTTATGAGGAAGTATTATCATTATTTACTATTATTATCAGTCTCTAGGGCGTCAATACTTCTGAAAACTACTACAATAATTTCATATTTATCATTATTCAGTATGCAGGAATTTTAGGGAATCTGACAACGTTGCATTGTACTCTTATACAGGTATTAAGACTCGTTGGTGCAATGGAAGACATTGATACTGGCTACTCTTTGTTATGAAAAAAGCCATTTAGTTGTGGGATAACTGGATTGAAAAAAAAATTCTAGAGACCTATCAATATTTTGAATGCACAAAAGATATTTTTTAAACAGACAGAGCATGTACGAGGCATTTTTTGCGAAAAAATAATTACTTAAAAAACTTGTCGGATCACAAACATTCATTTTTGGTAGGTATGTGTGCAAATAGATAGAGAAAGCCGCAACCTAACCGTATTGTAGGTAGGTATGTCGGGTAAGCTCGGTTAGGTTTGCATAAGGTCGGGCCGTTCGGGTTAAGTTATAGTCACTAAAGTAGGTTATTTTATGAAAAAAGTGCTCTTTATTTTTTGAGCGCATGTGTATTCATATTAGGAGTATTTGCGCACATGTTCGTGCTCTGTCTCGTCCTTTGAATTTTGCTAGTCAATTAGAAACATTATAATTAACATTGTTTCAAATGTGCAGTTGAAGAGTTGATGGGAAAATGTAGTGGTTATATCAACTCATTTTTCATACTCATTCATTAAAATATTCCATGTGATACGTGAATTAAATATTTCTGGAATCACATTGGCAATGTCGCAAAATTAGCTTCGCCTTTACGTTATTCCATTGTTTTGAAAAGTTGGCGGCTGGTGATTTTCATGATTTACATGATTGATGACAATCCTGATATGACAGATATTCACTAAACAAAGCAGCATAAATTTGTTGATTTTGTCATTCTTAAAAAATGGCAGAATTTCTTGATTAAAAACGGTTTTCAATGAAAAAAAAAAGTGTAAAACTGGTGATTTAGGGTGTGTATAATGTGCTAGTGAAAATATGAGGAATTTGAGTGTGTGCTAGAAAATGCCAGTTATCATTCAAAGAAAGGCCCGTATCTCCGAAATTACTTGAGACCGCCAAAAATTTAATTTGGATTTTTTGTTCAGGAGCTCAAAATACGTAAGTTCCAAAAATTATTTATTGAAATTCAGATGCTCAATGTAACGGAAGTTTTACCATTTTCACCATATTACATATTGTCGCAACTCGGAACTCGCTTGGCCTTTCGAGAGGATTTTTAAGCTGTTTTCACCCAACCCACATTCATCCAAATAATGAAAGAACTCATTTTAAACAAATTAATATTTATTATAACACAAAATGAAAAGAAAAATAGCAAAACTGCTACAAAAGCAGGTAGGCTTCATCCATAAATGTATTATTTCAAGATGACATGTGAAGGAAATCATGTTAGTTTCCTTTATGTTAAAGGACAGTAAATTTGAATCGCACCAATCTTTTACCTACTGTTTTCAGAGTAATTCGTATAATTACATCAAGATCTTTTTTGTCCTTGTGGTGCCAAAATATAGTGCTGTCATCAGCAAAAACAGTAAATGAGAACCTTAAATTTGGGTATCCAATAGGTCATTAATATATTATTATAGAAATAAATTTGGTCCAAATAACGAACATTGAGGAACTCCACAATTAATACTCTTCAATTCCGAATATGATAATTTTCTTACTATCTGATTTAGTTCAGTTAAATAAGAATTGAACCAATAGCTATAATCTCGCACTTGTAACCAAACGGATTTTATGACCGGAAATAATAATTTAAATCAGACCCAAACCCGAATTAAAATATCTGAAATGTTTTCTCAAACCCTCGAAAACTCATGTTATTCTAGTAAATATTCTCAGAAATACATGGTTACCAAGGGTCCTCTTAAAATAGACGATGTTATTGATTATTTTTAAGTGTTTCCGTGTGTGTATTTATCTCAAAATGGGGCATTTCAGACTAATAGAGAAACAAACAGTCAAATAGTTCGCATATGGTTATGTTCTTGTGAGAGGCCAGTTGTTATATTTTCAGGGACCACCCAAGGTTCTCAAGGAGGGCGGACCAGGACAACTTTGAAATTAGGGTCGAAAAATAGAGTAGTCTTTCGTTTCATTCGTTCAGGTCAACATGTGGTTGCGCATTTTTATTAGTTTACTCAAGTTATTGTAATTGTCATATTTCAACTCTGTTCAACACAATATTCAATCTGGGTACTATCGTTAATTTTTATTCTTTGAATATATATAAAGTCGATCTTTTCCACTTGTCTCAAAAAAGTTGATTCTTCTAATCAACTCTTAGTATTTGTTGTATTTGAATTATTTCGAGTCTTTTGCATTTTATCTTGTTAAATTATTAGTAAATTGTCTGGCATCATTCACGTTAGATTATTAGTTAAAATCAGAAGTTGCCTAATCAAATAATTTGAGAAATGTCCCTAACACCTTTGTATGTTATTCTTTATTGTTTTGTTAATAGATATAAGTGTTATGCATTCTGGCTTCTTATTCTCAAAAGTTCACATTCCAGTTTACGAAAATCCTTTTGATTTGAGAGAAAAATATTTTAATTAGTAGAGTTGAACAGAGTAAGTAAATTTGAGTGCTAAAGTGAGTTCCGCAACGAGTTCTCAATCCAGCATCTAGTATAGAAAATCGGGATCATCTGATGAAAAAGTAAGGTGAGTTAGAAATTTTAAATGCTGTGAGGTATGATTCCTAGTTGCTAGAAAAATTAGAGCCCAACGTTCCAAATTATTATTATTATGTTTTTAACGACTCCGCTCGTTCGAATCAGTTGTGATAATGCTCTATTTAATTATAAAGACAGTATATGTTACACACTTCTTCAAAACATACGGTTCTTTACATAATTTCGGATTTTTCAAAAGGATCCCAAATGAAGAAAAACCTTTATTTTTCAAATTTGACGGCAGAGGTATGAAGATGATCTCATTACCTTGAGACATGTTCCGAATTGTCTTCTTATCTCTTTTATTTACAGGGTGATCTCAAAAAATTTACTTTTTGTTTTATTTACAGTCATAACTGTTTTCCTTGTCAACCAATTTTCAAAATCTCATGGTCATTTTGAAGCTGAAACTTTAGATGAAGAGAAATGAAGATCAGAATTGAGTCAAGATGCAGATTGAAGATCAAGCGTGTGTTGGTATGGAGAGGGAGGAATGAAAGGCTTTTGGAAGGAAATATGGAGGCAAGGGTGGCTTTTGGAGGTGGAGGAGGTGACTGTGTGGGGTGGAATATCGATGAATGGGAGGAGTGAATTGATCATTCGCAGAGGAGAGAGTATGATCGGTGAGAGGTATAAAGATTTGTGTGTGAGAGATATCGTAGTCCCTTACGCCGCAAATATCGTCGAAAACTTTTTTCTTGTTGATGACAATGTGAGACCGCATAGGGCTCACACTTTCAACGAGTTTTTGAGGGATCACGGTATTAGCGAATGGACTGGTCGCGTTTCTCTCCGGATATGAATCCGATGGAAAATGTCCGGAGTCGTATACAATTGAAAGAAAGGGAAGAGCGAATGGAAAATTTGAACAGCATGCCGAAAAGTGCCAATTAAGTGATTGCCAAAAGAGGACCCTCTACATACTGAATTTTATAAATATTTTTTAATTCTAATGATATCCAAGTTATCCTTTCTATTTGTTGCTGTTGACTGAAAATTCAATGAAACTTGTTTTCTTGTTTTTGTTTACTTACGATTGAGAAAAAACCGCTATTGTGGAATGAGCCTTAGGGTGAGCTAAAAAAT
The DNA here is from genome assembly GCA_944452925.2 of Chrysolina oricalcia. Lineage (NCBI taxonomy): Eukaryota > Metazoa > Arthropoda > Insecta > Coleoptera > Chrysomelidae > Chrysolina > Chrysolina oricalcia. The sequence goes on from OX101825.2 coordinate 55,888,067, forward strand.
TGGGTTGAATGCCTAATGTCCATTGTGGAAAATACTGTTTATAAGTTGATTTTTCTTGATTTTTGGGTAAAATAAGCTGTGAAAATATTGATTGACTTTGAATGATTAGCATACTTACAGGATAAGTTAGAATACGTGATTTTTCTAAAAACTTGTTTATTAACTTCTCGCTCAAGTGTTGACTTTTCATTGAACTTCTCGAAGCAAAAAATTCTGCCGAGGTTGCTCGTGTTAGCATTTTTGTTTTTCACGTGCTTGCGTCCATATACAGTGTGCTTCACTTCTCGTGGAAACACCCTCGTATCTGTATCTGAGCTCTTCACATTTTCGAATAAAATAGCGGCCTTACTCTGTATACTTCAACGTCCCGGCTGTCACTGCCTTCTGAGCCGGCATCAGATTTATGTTATATCGGCTATCAGGTTGTCATAAAAATGAAAGAATTTCATAATACTGCGGTGACAAATGGGCACTGCTGGGGACTAAGACATCCTAGAGAAACCTTCACCGGGAGCCAATATGAAACATCATTTATTACGCCAACGCAGACATGTGAGAACCTAAATTTACAAAGGGAGCGTTTCGCTGAGAATAAAGTGAATTTTATTAGTTTTTTTTTCATTTCGACGTCGAAAGAGGAATCAGAAATGAAAATCCACCACACACGTGTATGTAACAAGTACGCTAGGCGGCGAACACGTCAATAACAATTTTTCGAGAACAAACTTGGTGGAAAAATGAGGTGTTTTCAATATGGATCCAGAAGAAATGAATATTATGCAAATCTAGTTTTCTGTAATATCATATAAAATAGAGAGTTTATCTGCAGTTATCTATCAGAAAACATTAGGGAACACGCATGATTTTCTTTTTTGTGTTTTCTGCATAGATTCGGATCTCAAAAATTACATTGAGTGCAGAGCTGTCTCAAAGCACTGTGCTTAGTGCTCGTGAAATTGCTTTAAGCATTTTAGTGCTTGTAAGCACTGTGCTCCCGAGCACTTTTTGGATTCAGTGCTTAGAGCATTTTACGAGCACTACGGTGCTCGGGGGCACTTTTTGAGATTACTAAGCACTAAGCCCTTTCTCAACTATGGATCTATGAATGTTGGTGAAAATATAAAACGCGGTCAAAGGCACCCCCAAGAACTACTGATTGCGTCCTTATATTATACACATTCTAGGTTCGAGGGCTCAGTCTTGACTTGAAATTGTGAAAAAATATTGCCATTTGAGACTACGAGACATCCTTTCTGATATTTTTTTTGTCAATTTCCAAAGAGGAAAGTGCACGAAACAGGTAATTGGTATCAATGAAATTGGTAACAGTCCCAAACAAATTTCCACTTTTTATACACTGGTCATTGTTATCGGAGGACGTCGGCTACTGTGTTAGTGGACGCAGGAGCAGATCTGGAAACACTAAAAAGGCATGGGGGGTGGAAGTATTCTCGAGTGGCAGAAGGATACATAGAAAATTCGTTGCAAAATCGAATAAATGTAGCTAATCATGCCTTCCACTTCAAATTATGTGACTGTTAGTTCATCTTCTATAAACCAGGCAATTGTTGAAAATTCCTCCAATAATGCACCAGTTTTTCATTTCGAGAACTGTACAAATATAACAATCAATACAAAGTAGAATGTTTCTTGAATTATTGAGTGTTTACCTAATATAATGTATTGTGATTGAGTTCTGTAATATAAGTTATTTGTATGCCAAGGCCGCGAATTACCTTTTTAACGTACCGAAAGAACAGTTATCGCCGAGGCCGCTTGCGGCCGAGGCAAGATAATCTTGAGGTCGTTAAAAAGTTTCGCGGCCATGGCATACACACTATTTTTCGTGCAATCGTTAAAATTATTAAAATAGATAGTTGTAAATAAATATATTATTGCTCTAAAATCAACAGCAGTTCAATATATTTAACAATATCACCGTGTGCTATGGAAATGATATGTTTCAATATATACAAAATATTTTGACAGTTCTTGTCAAAACGCAAAATGTCTGATACTGATAGCGATATTTCAGTACCTTCCACTCCTCCTGAACTCAAAAGCGTTGTAAATTCGGCGATTTCGGTTTTAATACCCGAAAAATCTAAACGGCAGTACGAAAAATGTTACGGCGAGTTTAAAGATTGGTGTGACAAACAGAATGTTAAGACGATGTCTGAAAACATTTTTGAAAGTGACGTTTGGTTTCGCGGCCGTTGCTATGGGTAACGGCCGCGAAATTAAATTTCGCGGACTGTGCTGAGAACGCGAAATACTGACTTCGCGTGCGATTGCACGAAAATTATCTTTTGTTCGTTTCCATTCAAAAATATATATTTAATATCTTTGATCGTGGAGAAAGTATAGTCTGCTACTCGGTTAGAATGAAAATTCGTGATGCTCGTGGTTCCTCACGCTCGCCTTCGGCTCGCGCTCGGAACTTTCCACTCGCATCGAATTTTCATTCTAACCTTGTTACAGAATATACTATACCATATGACAGAGAAAAAAACGCAACTGTTTTTTTGCAGGGTATAGTCAATAACAATCTCCTCCTTTGTTTCTGTAGCTATATTTATAATATAAATTGAATATGCTCACTATAGGAAATGACATTAACTTTCGTTTTTCAAATAGGACACCCTGTATATTTTTGAAATCTGCATAATTTTCTGAATCCAATGGTACCTCATAGTTGATATTTCAGAACACCCATTTTATTTTTCGATCTAGAGAGCCGTGAAGTCCCTAAATTATTCCATATAATCAAAATAATTCTGCACCATCGTAATTTCGATTTGAAAATTATCGTGGTTCGAAATACGTGCCAAAAAAGTGAACCAAAACCTTTTTTTACTCGAAACTCCGTCATTCGAAAGTACCATCATTCAATTTCAATAAGTAATTATTTTTCTCGAGGATTGAATCGTGACTTCGTCCTCAACAGAGAGCTGGAGTCATCTTCTATTAACATAACTATGTCGTAGTACCAAAGGGTTCGCCGATAGAGGATGCCAAATAATTAATTTTGTGTTTTTGTAGAATTTAGCAAGCTATAGAATATGGATATATTTTGTGAGTCACTCAAAGAAATATATTCGATGATCTGATGATATTGAGTATATTTCCGTCGACTATAGGTATATTTGAACGAATGAATTGAGTTTGCCTATCTGAATTTAAGAATTATTACTAGCCCACGTATATTGTTCATAAGTTGTGCATGACACAAATAGTCTTGCTTGAATTCTATTATAGCAGAAATTGGTTTTATCCGCAATCCAATTTATCCAATTAACATAATTCAGGAGAAAATACTCAATTCTTGCTTATTATCATGGTCAGCCGAGCGAAACTGAATAAACTTCACAGCTTCGGATCGGTCGGAAATGGCACTTGATTTAAAATATTGATTTCTTCAAACCAATAATCGCGTCACGAGCGTGTCTCTAAGATTTTTCTACAGCAGTTAAGAATTTACTAGTTCACTTGTTCAACTTATTACTTGAAGTTTGAATAACTGACAACTCTGATTTTTGACCAAATAAACATTTTCAATATGGTTTTTAATGTGGAAGGGCATTCAAAGTAAACATAGTAAACGGATTCAACTAATTTAATTTAATGATGAAATTCTTTCCTTGATTATGTTGATAAATAGCAATAACTTGGGGACTAATTCAAGGATAACGATCCCTACGAAATTGATGAATGAATGAACAATGATTACAAAATAACAATTGAGGAGTAGATCAGCAAGAATCCAGAAAAAATGCAACGTATTTACCCAACAAAAAAAAATTAACCAAGCTCGAATTTCCCAGTTGATTTCCAGATTTTTATATAAATGAATAGGCTTTCTGATAATTGACTGATTTCAAAAGACTTGAACTTCAAATTCTAATTGGAAAAATTATCAAGAAAGAAATATGAAACATTTAAATTGATAACAAAAGTTGAACTTGTTAGAATAAAAAGAAAATAAACTTTACCAAGACTACACTTACACTCGCGATTCAAAAATATTCAATTAATCGAAACGAAACAAACTGACTTTATTTTGGATTTTTCTTAATTTAAAACCTCGGTTCCCCTACTGTTCTTAAACCCCGATATCCTCAGCCAATAGGAATAAGTTGACCTCCCTGAAGCTGGATATAAGTACTCCTCTTACAACTTTGCATATTTCAGGAAATATAAACTACTCTCAAGGCAAAAGGCTATCGAAGGTATTATGTAATAGGCGAGTAAAATTTTATAATTTTTATACCTAATTATTTTTATTTTAATATTTTTCGTTATCCCTTATAACCTGTCGTATTCAATATACTACACGAGACGTGTGATTGAGGTTTCGTCCCCTGGAAATTCTTTGGTGAGAAAACCACACTGAAAAACTCACCTTTCCTACTTAAAAAAACCTTAACTAGCTAACAATTGACTTTGTATATTTCATTATTATCTATGATCCTTTGTAACAATATTTTGGGATAGCCACACTCAAATTAATGCTGGAAAACTCAGTCGATTTCTTCTAATATTTTTCTTGAATCTGTTCAAAATTTATTCTTTATTTTTTCCCCCGACTAATGAAACCATCCCCTGAGTTCGTAAGGGCAATACCGCCCACGTTTAATCTTTACAGTTTGTGACCACATGTTGAATTCTGCAAATGCTCATAAAATTTGGGTTGTGATGTTTCTACTGTTTTACTATCGGAAACCAATACTCAGATGAAATATTTATTTATCCGAAAGTTTTTGGAGACCACCCGAGTTGAATACAATTTGGTGTGAATTTTAAATAATATTTCGCTATAAATTTGCCTTACTTGTTTTATTACACTATTCATAAAGTATACAGTGTGTCTCACTCATGGAAACACCCCCGTATCTTCCGTAACAATAGAGGTAAAATGATGACTGATGGAAATGCTGAAAATGCACATACCACCTGAATGGGGTTTGCCTAAGTGATATACACTGCCCTCCACTCGCGATGGAACAACCCATTATCCCTGAAAGTTATATTAGGGGGCAAAATTGTCCCAAAATTCAGGATTCCCAAATTACTAATAATACGCCTGTTTCCTGAACAATTTTCAGTCTTGAAAAAATCGAATTTGTTTCGCTTCTCACGGAAACACCCCCGTATCTTCCATAATTTTGAACGTAGAACCATGAAATTTATAGGATCAATAGAAACACTATAAATGAACTCACTGCATAAAATCCTACATGATATGCACTGCATGCCAGCAGCGATGAAAAAATGGGTGGTTCCTTCGCTGCTGGCGTGCAGTGTACTGGGTCCTGCAACTGCGCTCCGGTGGTCCATAGCTTCTAAACGGCGCAACTTAATAATTTCTTTCGAATGCAAGTATGTTTCCTTCTTGAGAGGGTATCTTTGGAAAATATTCCGAAGTATACAAGGTGACCCAGAAACGTTCACCAAATCAAACTTATGTTTTTTGATTACTCTGACCATTAAAAAAAAGAGAGGGTCATGTATGTTCATCAACGTTATTTCCGGAGATATATCGATATTACTTCAAAAAACATAAGGTATTCAACACTCTGTAACTCCTCGTGGTAAAATAATTCTAAAAACTTTTGGGAGGCGAAATAACTCCAGTATGATTTAGTTTCTGTAACACGACACAGTTGAAATTTCATTACTTTTTGTGTACCGGATAGATCGAAACGCAAATTGAAAGATATCTTGTTTTTTTCAATTGAAAATTTACGTTATTTTCAAGGTGAGGTAAATACCAAGTGTGATATATCATTCGAAAGGAAAATTTATGGCCTTTCCAATACTGAAATTGAATATATGGGTGTGTCATGTTACAGAAACAAGAGCATATTGGAGTCATTTTGCCATACATAAGTATTTGGAATTATTTTTACACGAGGAGTTACAGAGTGTTGCATATCTTATGTTTTTTGAAGTAAAATCGATATATCTCCGGAAATCAATCAATCAATCAAGTATACTTTATTGTCAAAACAGAAGATATAAAATCTTATAGACAAAGCATCGTAAAATATTAAATAAATAAAATTATAAATAAAAATCGCACTAATAAGTAAAGTCATATACAATTAAATCACAGCCACCATCTGATAAATATCAAAAGGAGATAAAAATGCCTCAGTTAAAGTAAGGAAATCATAAACAAATGCATGCTGCACAACCAATACTACATCTGCTCACAATAATTGATCATCGTAATATTCCTGAATGTTATAGTAGGCCTTGTCAAGTAGCATGATTTTTACTTCCTTCCGAAAGGAGAATAGGGATTTAATCGCTTTAGCTTGAGAAGGCAGATGATTGTATATTTTTTTGCTCTCGTAAATAACTGAATATTTTGTCAAGGATGATTTGGGGATCGGAAGTGGTATATTCCCATCATGCCTTGTGCTATAACCAGGTTGTAGATTAAAAGCACTTAAATTGACTTTATGGATAATAAATGGAAAATAAATGTACTAACCAATGTGAGTATTTTGTGCTGAATAAAGAGGGGTTTGCAATGTTCCCTCTACTCAGTATTACACATATACCTTATTGCTCTTTGATGAACATAAATGACCCTATCTTTTTTGAATGGTCAGAGTATTCTCTATTCAACCATGTGATGAAATATAGGGTGTTCCATTACTAAAAACATAAGTTTGATTTGGTGCACTTTTCTGGGCCACCTTGTATACTTCGGAATATTTTCCAAAGATTCTTTCTCAAGAAGGGAAGATGCTTGCATTCGAAAGAAATTTTCAAGTAGCGCCGTTTAGAAGCTATGGACCATCGGAGAACAGTTGCAGGACCCTGTATATTACGTAGAATGACCATTTCCGTGCAGTGACTTCATAGTGTATCTATCGATACTGGAAATTTCATGGTTCTAAGTAAAACATTACGGAAGATACGGGGTGTTTCCATGAGAAGTCAAACAAAGTCAATTTGTTCAGTTCGAGTTGTTCAGGAAACGGATGTATTATTAGTAACTTGGGGATCCTGAACACGAATCCGAAGGAATTTTGGGCCAATATTTCCTCCTAATATAACTTTCCAAGATAATGAGTTGATCCATCGCCAGTGACGGGCAGTGTATATCACTTAGGCCAACCATATTCAGGTGGTAGGTGCATTTAAAGGATTTCCATCGGTCAACAGTTGCATCGTTCTACCTCAATTATTACGGAAGATACGGAGGTGTTTCCATGAGAAGTGAGAGAAATTTGGATTTTTCAGGACTCAAATTTTTTCAAAGAAATAGTGTATCTCTAGTAGGTTGTTAGTCCTGATTACGAATCTGGAGGAATTTTTAGCATATTTTGCCTCGCAGTATGTTTTACCGTAGAAATGGGTTGTTCCATCGCGAGTGGCGGGCAGTGTATATCACTTAGGCCAACCATATTCAGGTGGTAGGTGCATTTAAAGGATTTCCATCGGTCAACAGTTGCATCGTTCTACCTCAATTATTACGGAAGATACGGAGGTGTTTCCATGAGAAGTGAGAGAAATTTGGATTTTTCAGGACTCAAATTTTTTCAAAGAAATAGTGTATCTCTAGTAGGTTGTTAGTCCTGATTACGAATCTGGAGGAATTTTTAGCATATTTTGCCTCGCAGTATGTTTTACCGTAGAAATGGGTTGTTCCATCGCGAGTGGCGGGCAGTGTAATCTCTTAAGTCAACCTCATTCAGACGGTAGGTGCATTTTGAGCATTTTCATCAGTCCTGAGAGTTTCATCAATCTATCTCAATGATTACGGAAGATATGGGACTGTATATGATGGTATTTGATTTTCTATCTTTCGCCAACAATTTGACAACGCCGCAAAATATTCGAAAGAAAGAGATAGTTCCGTATATAAAATATTTTTCTCAGTTTAATGGCGAGGTAAATATAGAGGAGATCCATTTAAAAAAATTGATGCTTTGTGTTGTTCCGCTTTAAAAAAAGCACTCTGTATATTTCTAAATATTTTTTTAACAAGTAACGTTCTTGGGTTTGCCGTCGAGAGCCTCAGCGATCGGGCTGTCTAAGGTTTGGCGAAGGCGTCCTTGTAAAAGATTTGGTGAAGGCAACTTATATTGGTGGAATTTGGTGAATGCATTAAGAACATTTGGTGAAGGCAAACTTGCAGAAGATTTGGTGGAACCGCATAAAAAGACCCGAAGGGGGCAGCCTTTCATCGTTTCCATATAATGGGCACTAGAGTAGCGTATGACGAGGATATATTGAAAAATGATTAGCCTACTATAGAACCAAACAAAATTTCAATGTCAAAATATTTTATTACCCAACATATTCTCCTATTAATTGGATACATTCATTACATCGAACCTGCAGCGTCTCTAGACCTTTCAAAAAAAATGTTTCTTCTTGCTCTGGAAACCAGACCTCCACAGCTTTTAATACATACCTCCTAGTTGGAAGAAAATTTACGACCTTTTAAACTTTTTTCAGTTGAGGAAAAAGGTGATAGTCGGATGGAGCCAAATCTGGTGAATAAGGGGGGTGTTCTAGTAATTCAAACCCTAAATCACGAATTTTTTGCATGGCAACATGAGATTTGTGTGCAGGGGTGTTGTCCTGCAAAAACAAAACACCTTTGGATAGCTTTCCGCGTCTTTTCTCTCTAATTTTTTCCCGTAGAGTGGTCAGTAATGTCGAATAGTAATCTCCAGTTATTGTTCTACCCTTATCCAAAAAATCAATCATGATTACTCCATGGCAATCCCAAAAAACTGAAGCAAGAACTTTTCCAGCAGATTTTTGGACACGAAACTTCTTAGGTCTTGGAGAACCGGAAAGTCGCCATTCCATCGATTGTTGCTTTGTTTCTGGATCGTAGAAATGTACCCAAGTCTCACCCATAGTAACAATCCGGTTTGAGAAGTCTACATCGTTTTCAAATCGAGCATAGATCGAACGCGATGCTACTACCCTTGCACGCTTTTGTTCAACATTCAAACATTTGGGGATCCATTTTGCAGCAATTTTTCTCATGTCCAAATTGACGTGAACTATATGATGAACGCGTTCGTATGAAATATTCAGTGCTTCAGATATTCGTTTTAGCCCAATTCGACGGTCTGTTAAAATCATGTCATGAACTGCATCGATATTTTCGGGGACTGGCACAGAAACTGGCCTTTCCGATCGGTCATCATCTTCAATAGAAAATTTACCTCTTTTGAAGCTTGCAGTCCAATTTTTCACGGTCGCATACGTAGGACATTGATCACCAAGGGTATTGAGCATAACTTCGTGAATCTGCTCACCTCTTAACCCTTTTAAATACAGGTACTTGATGATGGCCCAATACTCCAATTTTTCGATTTTCACAATTTCGGTGGACATGGTTTTTCTTTTAATTTATTGTGTAACTCTGGTTTACTTTTTTGACGTCAAACTTTACACTGACACTTCTGATAAGTCATTGTTCGTTGCTATGGTAACGCAATATTTTGTTAATGCAGGGAACTGGTCTAGGCTAACTTGATGTCAATACATCCTCGTACATCTAGGCTGACGTTACAATAATGGTCACTGTATTAAGAACAATTAATAGCGGCTGGTCTCAGGATTAGTCTCTATATAAATTGAACTTCGCCTTTTATTTTCATTTCGTTCCATTGTTATTATGTATATAATTTTTTCATTTTGTATTATTTGAGCGAAAGAAAATAATAAAGACGGTTATTATTATTATTATTTTTATTATTATTATTATTAAATGGAAATATCGAAAACAACACATTTATCAGAGCGATGTTATTATCAAAATAAGACGAAAAAAAGGTGTTTGGTTTTTTGTCAACTCCAATACTATTATTATTTAAGAAATAAAGTTCCGTAAACAGAAGGAAATTTTCAATAAAAACGTCTAGCCTCTCGGAACTCCATTATTTATGAAGAAAATAGAATTCTTTGGAGATTGTTTAATATCGAACAGTCGTTGCCGACCGATGATGAACCCTTACTCCCATATACACCTACTACGTAGGCTTATTATGGCAAGTACCTGTCAGGAAACAACTACTCCCCTGGCTAAGACCACGACGGGTATCGAATCAAATCCAACAGCTACTTGTGCAACGTTCCTCAAAGCATCAGAGGACGCAATTGCAAGTGCCCTCTGTGACCATCTATGTTTTCATTTGGACAGGGTGACCACCTGCAGACTAGTTTCGAGGTTGTTGCCTCTCGTCAGTGCAAGGGCAGGTCAACACAGACAGCACTGAAGCCATCTGTTCCCCGTCCAAACCATTACAAACTTCGCTGCTTGGTCAACTCTGGTTCACGCGATAAAGCGGTTTCTAGGCCGTTCCACCTAGCGAGCAGAGGAAGAACACTCCGAATCTTCGGGTTGAGAGATTTATATGAAGAAAACAGAATTCTTTGGGAGATCGTTTAATATCGAACAGTCGTTGCCGACTGATGATGAACCCTTTACTCCCATATACACTTACTAAGTAGGCTTATTAAGGCAAGTACCTGATAGAAAACAACTACTCCCCTGGCTGAGACCACGACGGGCATTGAATTAAATCTAACAGATACTTGTGCAACATTTCTCAAAATATCAGAGGACGCAATTGCAAGTGCCCTCTGTGACCAAACAGCAGAATTATGTTTTGATTTGGACAGGGTGACCACCTGCTGACTAGTTTCGAGGTTGTTGCCTCTCATCAGTGCGAAGGGTAATTCAACACAGACAGCACTGAAGCCATCTGTTCCCCGTCCAAACCATTACACATTACGTTGCTTGGTCAACTCTGGTTCACGCGATAAAGCGGTTTCTAGGCCGCTCCACCTAGCGAGCAGAAGAAGAACACTCCGAACCTTCGGGTTGACAGATTTATGTGAAGAAAACAGAATTCTTTGGGAGATCGTTTAATAACGAACAGTCGTTGCCGACCGATGAAGAACCCTTTACTGCCATATACACCTACTAAGTAGGCTTATAAAGGCAAGTACCTGAAAGAAAAAAAATTACTCCCCTGGCTAAGACCACGACGGGTATTGAATTAAATGTAACAGATACTTGTGCAACGTTCCTCAAAATATCAGAGGACGCAATTGCACTATAACCAAACAGCAGAATTATGCTTTGATTTGGACGGGGTGACCACCTGCAGACTAGTTTCGAGGTTATTGCCTCTCATCAGTGCAAGGACAGGTCAACACAGACAGCACTGAAGCTATCTGTTCCCCGTCCAAACCATTACACACTTCGTTGCTTATTTAGAATTTTAATTTAACGCTGGAAATAGTGCTCCGCGAGGCTGTTACAGCACGGACGCACTGCTGCAAAAGACAACATATCACAGAAAATTATTTTTCTATAGCATTAAATGTTATTTTAAAATTTTAAATACATTATGGTTTCATGTGAACACTTGTAAGAATAAATCTCCATTAGAAAAAAATGTGTAAGTCTATTATTCAAAAAGTTATGATATTAATTAACAATTTTTTTTCAATCTCGGCGTAAAAGTTTAAATAATTGACCAATAAATTGTTGGCTCCTTGGAGCCCTTCTAAATATACGTACTTAACAAGTTCACATGATGAAAGTTTATAATTTTTTTTTCACTTTGTTACTAAAGAAAAATAAAAAACCCAAAAAACGTTGTTGAATAATTTTTTCTACTACAGTGCGTAAACTAAGCTTTTACGCACTGCTGACAGTGCGTAAAGTAATACTTTTTCCCACAAGTGCGTAAAAAATCACCTGTGCGTAGAATCATCAACTGTGCGTATAAAGTAATTTTTTACACACTGTTCATACATACAGGGTGTTAATTAAGTACGTTGACAAACTTCGGGAGGTGATTCTTTGAAGGTTTTCAGGACGAAATGTTCATATTAACATATGTCCCAAACGGCTTGGTTTTCGAGATACAGGGTGATAAAAATACATTTTTTTCAAGATTTTTTAGAGTTAACTTCGACATTTTCTACAATAATCAGTTCAAATTAGGCAAGTACAATCCATTCAATAGTACGCACGATACAAAATAATGCATTTCTCAAATAATTCACAGGGTCCTCCTTTTTTCAGAGTCAAGCTATGTTCAACCCTTCAGAATTTTTTTTCCGCCGCCACTGACATATTATGAGAAAGGAATAATGAATGTTGTTTCATTGAACATCTTTTTGCTCTCTTGATGTTTTTCATTTACTTGTACGGTTCAGGAGTTACAATGAAAATATTAACGCAAACATTTTCCAGTAACGCATAACATAAAGAAATTTGAGAAGCAAATAGTCTAACAAACTTGAAGGGTGATTCTTTGAAAGGTTTCAAGATGAAAAGTTCATATAAACATGTCCCAAGCGGCTTGGTTTTCGAAGTACAGGGTGATCAAAATACATTTTTTAGGAGTTTTTGGAGTTTACTTCGAAATTTTCGACAATAATCGATCCAAATTAGTTCAAATTGGACAAGTACAATCCATTCAATAGTGCGCATGATATAAAATAATTCATTTCTCGAAGTGTCATTGCCACTCTCCAAAGATTAGCGCGTGACGCAATACGTCATTTTGTTCTCATTACACAAATAGCTATTTTCTGCTCGTGTAGAGAAAATGTAATGTTATGGAGCTCCCATACATTTTTTACCATAACTCAGGTTGAATATGTATTGCACAAAGTTAATTATGGCAAAATAATTTTGGACATTTTCAATAGTGAATAACTTTATTATCAAATACTAGAGCAAAGTAACATAAATTCCCTAGGATTAAAATTAAGTTCAGAAAAGGACCATTATTGAAATTGAAATGTCAGAGCAGCTGCTGGAAATGGCCACCGCCAACTTCAATGCATGCGTTTATGCGCCTAACCTTAGACTGGCGGACACGCTCAAAAATACCAGGAGTGTTCCTTATAATTCCGCATGACTCCTGTATGCGATTCCTCAGGTCTTCTTCACTTTGAACTGGAGTTCGGTACACTAATGATTTAAGGTGCTCCCAGAGGAAAAAATCAAGTGGATTCATATCGGGTGACCTTGGTGGCCAAAGTTGTGGCCCACCACGCCCAATCCAGCGATCAGAATAATTCTTTTCTAAATATTGGCGTGCAACCAATCTGAAGTGTACTGGAGCACCATCATGCATAAACCAAATTCCAATTCTTTCCCTCAGTGGGATCTCTTCTAAGAGTCCAGGTAAGATGAATTCAAGAAAATGTCGATAATGGTCACCATTGAGTCTATGAGGCAGAAAATGTGGCCCGATAAGGAAATTCCCTACAATTCCAACCCAAACATTCACAGAAAACGTCTCTTGAAAATGGTTTTCAATCACGGCGTGTGGGTTTTCATCAGCCCTCATATGATTGTTGTGAAAATTAATAATGGCTTTACGGGAAAAGCATGCCTCTTCGGTGAATAACACTTGAGATAAAAACCATGGATTTTCCAACAATTTATTTCGAATCCAAGTGCAAAAAGTTAATCTCTTTGGAAAATCCCTTGGCAGAAGAGCTTGAACACGCTGTATGTGATAGGGATAAAAATGTTGCTCTTTTAAAATTTGCCATACCAATACCTGGGTTACGTTAAACTGTGCCGCAATTTGTCTTGTACTGGTGTCTGGATGCTGCTCAATTTCGTTAAGCACAGCTTCTTCTATCTGAACTGTTCTAACTCTCCTGGGTCTTCCTATGAGAACAGCAGACCTCTTGAAAGTACCCGTTTCACGAAGACGGGAGTGAATATTGATGAACATTTGTGTGCTCGGAATATGACGTGGAAATCTTTCTAGATACATTCGTCTGGCGGCACGAGCGTTACCATCAGCCATTCCATACATTAAGTGCATGTCTGCCATTTCTGAATTTGTATATTCAACCATTTTATTCAAAGGAATATTGAATGAATCTGCTTTATAGCTTGCACTAATGAAGAATTAACAATGAGACAGTTTCTCAACTTTCGATAACTGTCAAGTTGTTGATATTTAAATAAATGAATTAATATCAAAGCCCACTTTGCTATTTTTATGAATTCAAATTGATTACAAAATTTCTGCGTTACTGCAGAAGAAAAAACAAACCGAAATTTCTGATTAAATAATGTACTCCGCACGGAAACAAAAATTTGTTTGATTTAGTTTTTCGGAGTTATGACCAGATATTCATAAATGAAAATCAAATGTGTAATGATCTGCGACTATTAGATAAACCCTATTGACTATCTTTCATTACAGGATTACCTTTCGGAAGTTTTTTATGTTGAAAAGGAAACGTTCAATTGAAAACAAAAAAATATCTTTTTTTAAAATAACAAAAAATTTGTATGAGTTCTCTATCAAGACTGATGGGTAAAAACATTTTTAATCAAATATCTCAATGAAAATGCACATTTTTACCATCAGAATCTTCAGGTTGAAAGTTAAGGTTTTCCCAATATCTGTCAGATCTAGTTTAATATCCAGCGTACCGCAGTGACGGGGAGATAGTAGTTTTCTGTTAGATATCACAAAAAGAAATCACATCTTTACAATAACAAGCTTTTATTTAGCTTCACTTGTAACTAACTAACAAACAATTTAATAAAAGTTGAGTTTTACCCACTTCTAATACTCCGATTAATTTGAAATTTGGCAGGTTTCCGTAATTCCGGTGACAATGCATTAAAAAAATGTTTGTTAAAAAACAAAATGGCGGCTCCAATATGGCGGACGAGTTTTGTGATTATGATCCGATTCTGTTCAAAATTGGTATGTGATGGTTTTTGGGTTGGAGATTTTCAGTTTCACATAAAAAATAAACTAAAATGTTAAAAATGAAAATTATAAAAAGAAAACATTTTAAAGTTTTTATACAATACACTGAAAAGGAAAAAATAATTCATTTCATTGTTTGATCTAGGTAATCTTGTACAGAAAGATTTTGATACTCACAGAATAACCTACAAAAAATTAAACAAATTATTTTTTCATTTTCAGTGCATTTGTATAAAAGCTTGTCTTTATATTTTTTATTGTATAATTTTTATTTATCGTAGATTTTTCTAATTCTGAAAAAATATTTCCATCAATTTACAATAATTGAAAATGTTTAATTTTCAAATTTTCTAATGTTATGCCACACTGGAAAATGTTTAAATTAATATTTTCATTATAGCCCCTGAACCGTACAAGTAAATGAAAAAATGCAAGATATCAAAAAGATGTTAAATGAAACAACATTGATTATTCCTTTCTCATAATATGTCAGTGGCGGCGGAAAAAAATATTCTGAAGGGTTGAACAAAGCTTGACTCTGAAAAAAGGAGGACCCTGTGAATTATTTAAGAAATGCATTATTTTGTATCGTGCGCCCTATTGAATGGATTGTACTTGCCTAATTTGAACTGATTATTGTCGAAAATGTCGAAGTTAACTCTAAAAAATCTTGAAAAAAATGTATTTTTATCGCCCTGTATCTCGAAAACCAAGCCGTTTGGGACATATGTTTATATGAACTTTTCGTCCTGAAAACCTTCAAAGAATCACTTCCCGAAGTTTGTCAACGTACTTAATTAACACCCTGTATATGCATTTTCTAAAAATACAGGATTTTGCGTCAAATATAACTCAGAGGTCTTTATTTTTTTACTTTTTTTTATTTATTTATTTGAAATAGGAACATCATAATTTACATACATTTTAATACTCGTAATTGAAATAAAAATACTTAATGCTAAATAAAACAAAAAAAAAAAATGCTAAAAACATAAAAAATACACCTACTTATAGTTTCAAACATTAAAATATACACATATCATACTCATGTACACTCAGTATACATGAGCAACACAACACACTCACGCACCCCACACACATTCATGCCTTCCATCATTCATTCTCTTACAAGTACAGTGGTGAAATAAATTCATTTAAACGAATTTTGAATGTGTTTAAAGAATGTGAATTTTTCACTTCATTTGAGAGGTTATTGAAATCATTTAAGCCCTTGAAGAATAATGTTTTCATTGAGCTTACATTTCGAGTTCGAGCTATATGGAAATTGTTCACGTTTCTTGTAGGATAACTGTGGATCTCATTGTTATACGTAATTAATGAACTGAGATAACTTTGGAATAAATTTTTTGTTATTTTATAAATGAGCACCATTGTCATGAAAAACAGGCGTTTGTTTACATTGTGCCAGTTCAAAGTTCTTAACAGCAGATCAATTGGAACATATTTATTGCGTTGCAGAATGATTCTCATACCCCTATTTTGAAGTTTTTGTAAAGTCATTAAACAGTTTTTGTCCAACAGGTACAGTAAGCTAGCACAATAGTCAAAGTGGGATTGTATTATCGTCCTATAAATGGTAATTCTGGAAAAGAGAGACATGTTATGGGATACTCTAGAGAGAAAGAATATGTATTCGCTGTGACTTTTGAAACTTAGTGTGTCATCTATCATGAAACCTAGATATTTGAATTCCTTAACCCATTCGAGATTTTCACCTTCTATTTTTATGTTTCAACGTTGATAGTTTACGCTTTTTAATTTGTATTTTGTACTCAGAACCATTGCTTTCGTTTTCTTTGAATTTAATTTCATTTTATTAGTTTTCAAAAATGATTGGAATGAGTTTAAAACATGATTTAGTCTCGTTGCCGTTTCACCTATTTGATAATATGACGACAATTCATAACATTGAACATTCAAATTTACAAATTTCATCCGCCATCTTGTAACCACCATCTTATTAGCTTGCATTGTTTTTTATTCAGATTATAATGATGTTAACATTGTTTTGGATGACTTGATGCATCTATTATGAAATGTGAGCTCTATAATTAATTACCAACGGTTTTTTGCTAAGTGTTTTCTTCAATTTCTACTTTAAATATGATTCTTTTCATGAACTATAATAGCAGAGGCTATCATCATGGTTTTTTTATTTGACTTTTTGAGTCTGTCTCAACATCGTTGCGAAGTTTGCTAATTCATCCAAACAACGCATTTTTCTCCTGAAAATAAACAATACTCGCACCTCACTGAACCTGAAAGTAGATGAGCAAAATTCAAGGTTGAGCAGCATTCCGTGACTATTTCCCAGGTCTCCTCCGACCTATTTCATTTGAAAAGAAAACGGGATATGGAACCGTTCCGAACGAATCCCCTTAATAATAACGCCGTTGTCCTGGCTTATTCCGACAAATCCTGTGAAGTTTCCCTCGCGACGGGCAACCCGCAACGTTCCGGAGAAAGAACAGACAAGAAAATGACTCTTGGAGACTAACCGGAAATAGTGGGAACTGACGTCAACCGCACAGATGAACGAATGATTTAAAAAGGATGGAATTAGTCGGGGCAAACTAACATAATTTTAATCAGAATACGGAAAAATTGAAACCAGAACTAGCCCAACGGGAAATGGTTGGGGGGTTACTAACATGAAAAAAAAAATAAATGCAGTTACTGACCTTGGGGACTAACTTAAGGGGGGGGGTAAAGTGAAAAAAATTCAAAGTCAATAGTTTGGATGCGTATTACGAGAAAATTTGACGTCGGAGATAAAAATGTTCAACAGCAAAGTTGTAGGTAATAAAAAGATCTTTCATTTCTGTTAAGGGTACTTTTCATCATAACCTCAAAATTATCGAGAAATTTAAAAATTTTCCAAAAAATAATAAAATTTTCGTTTTTATATTATAACTTTCATAAAAATTAATGAATTGTTATGAAACTTGGTGAAAAGTTACCTTTATATATCATAAATAACCAAAAAAAATTTCAAAAGAAAATATTGGAAAATTTTTGATTTTGAATTTTTTCAAAAAAAAAGTCCTTTTTTCTGACGAAAATTGTATGGTGGAAAATCATCGTAATTAGATTTTTCAAAGCTTATTTTGTTTGTTTTTTCGTCTACTTTTTGATGAATCAGAGACACAATATAGCTTCTATTTAAGAATATGCTAAAAAATGCAAAAAACCAAAAAAGTCAATTTTGAAAAAAAAAATTTCAGTAATTGTTGATAATTTTGTTTAAATTTCAAAAAAATGTTAAAATTAATTTCACCAATCGATTCTACGTGAAAAAATATTTAAGAAACTGTATTTTGTTGTTAAAAATTACTCCAATATTCAGGGGTGGTAAAGGGTTGCTTCTGGAGGGTGAATAAAGTAATGATCGTTCTCATGCAATTTTCGGCTAAAATTGACTTTGAACAAAAAATTAGTAATCAATAAAAGTTGTAGATTTTGAAAAATTCTTCAAGTTTTGTAGAGGTCATTTTTACCATAACCTCAAAATTAAAAAAAAAATGCAACAAATGTATTTTTTTACATTTTTTACTTTTTTAAACTTTCTTATTATTTCTTTTCTTCTTATTTTTGTGTACTTAGTAGACAAAATGTGTGGTTGAATAAAAGTATTATAGTTGTAACTTTAATTTGGAAAAAATGTTCAAGATTTTGAGGAAACTCATAGGATAATTCTTTGGACTACCTCTGCCAGCCAGTGAATATGATGAACTACCAATTAACCTGATTTTGGACAGCACTAAATTGAAAAGCTGACATCGATGATGAAGCAATCATTGAAATTGACATAAGGAATTCCAGAGGGTTTGACACATCCTACGTGTCAACGGAGAAGAGCTGGTGCTTCATGGACGAAGTGCAGAAATTGTCCTATTGGCTGAAGTGGCTCGGCAGGACGGGAATGAGAGCAGTGGAAACGTGATGGTGGAACCACAGCTTAATGATGGAAATTGAACGAGGAATTGCGATAGGGAAGACCTTGTTGCGTGTTAAACGATTCGTGCCAGTAAGGGTTATGATGAATACCGATTATTACCCAGTGATCTTGAAGAGAGGGACTATTTTGGGGTCCTGTTCGTCGATTTCCTCGGTAATACGGAGTGTATACCATACAATTAGCAGAAATGAAAAAGTTGGTCGCCAAGAACATAGAACCAGCTCAACAGTCCGAATTGAGGGATTTAGTTAAAAAGTACTAAGACATCCTCGATAACCGTCAAGGAAGAGGAAGTAGAACGGAAATCTTTCCGTATATTTTTTCTAATTTTTAAGTTTTCTAATATCATTACTATAATACTTTTATTCAACCACACATTTTGTCTACTAAGTACACAAAAATAAGAAGAAAAGAAATATTAAGAAAGTTTAAAAAAGTAAAAAATGTAAAAAAATACATTTGTTGCATTTTTTT
This sequence comes from Chrysolina oricalcia, assembly GCA_944452925.2. Classification (NCBI taxonomy): domain Eukaryota; kingdom Metazoa; phylum Arthropoda; class Insecta; order Coleoptera; family Chrysomelidae; genus Chrysolina; species Chrysolina oricalcia. The sequence continues at coordinate 55,907,276 of OX101825.2, forward strand.
TAAATTTTGAGGTTATGCTAAAAATGACCTCTGCAAAACTTGAAGAATTTTTCAAAATCTACAACTTTTATTGATAACTAATTTTTTGTTTAAAGTCAATTTTAGCCGAAAATTGCATGAGAACGATCATTACTTTATTCACCCTCCAGAAGCAACCCTTTACCACCCCTGAATATTGGAGTAATTTTTAACAACAAAATACAGTTTCTTAAATATTTTTTCACGTAGAATCGATTGGTGAAATTAATTTTAACATTTTTTTGAAATTTAAACAAAATTATCAACAATTACTGAAATTTTTTTTTTCAAAATTGACTTTTTTGGTTTTTTGCATTTTTTAGCATATTCTTAACTAGAAGCTATATTGTGTCTCTGATTTATCAAAAAGTAGACGAAAAAACAAACAAAATGAGCTTTGAAAAATCTATTTACGATGATTTTCCACCATACAATTTTCGTATGAAAAAAAGGACTTTTTTTTTTTGAAAAAATTCAAAATCAAAAATTTTCCATTATTTTCTTTTGAAATTTTTTTTGGTTATTTATGATATATAAAGGTAACTTTTCACCAAGTTTCATAACAATTCATTAATTTTTATAAAAGTTATAATATAAAAACGAAAATTTTATTATTTTTTGGAAATTTTTTAAATTTCTCGATAATTTTGAGGTTATGATGAAAAGTACTCTTAACAGAAATGAAAGATCTTTTTATTACCTACAACTTTGCTGTTGAACATTTTTATCTCCGACGTAAAATTTTCTCGTAATACGCACTTTGAATTTTTTTCACTTTACCCCCCCCCCTTAAGTTAGTCCCCAAGGTCAGTAACTGCATTTTTTTTTTTTTTATGTTAGTAACCCCCCCACCCATTTCCCGTTGGGCTAGTTCTGGTTTCTATTTTTCCGTTCTCAAATTTAGTTTGCCCCGACTAGATGGTTCGCTATAGAAATGTTCTCTTCTGCATAGACCAAGCTGAAGAAGTTTTTTCCCCACAAAATAAAAGACGCCGTTTGCGCCTATACTAATTTTTATAAAATAAACACTAATTTCGTCGCACCCTAAAATTTTGCCCCTGTTAAAATCTGAATAACATTTTTCTGATTTGAACAATTCGAATTATGTCCACACTGATCGCTAGCTAGCCCAGTCCTTCAGCTATAATCTCGTACATTTTCAAATTATGAGGTTCTTCACTCAATATCGCTACAGGGTGTTACCTGAAACTGTAGTAAAAGTAGCAGTAGTTTATTTGAAATAGATAAAATCCAATTTACAAACATTGAAATAATCATTAAAGATCCATAATTTTATAAAGATAACAACGATCAATAACTTATTACAAGTGTCAGTGTAAAGTTTGACGTCAACAAAAGTAAACCAGAGTTACGCAATAAATTTAAAAAAAAAATATGTCCACCGAAATTGTGAAAATCGAAAAATTGGAATATCGAGCCATCATCAAGTACCTGGATTTAAAAGGGTTAAGAGGTAAGCAGATTTACGGAGATATGCTTAATGCCCTTGGTGATCAATGTCCTTCATATGCGACTGTGAAAAATTGGACTGCAAGCTTCAAAAGAGGTAAATTTTCCATTGAAGATGATGACCGATCGGGAAGGCCAGTTTCTGTGTCACTCCCCGAAAATATCGATGCAGTTCAACATGATTTTAACAAACCGTCGAATTGGGCTAAAACGGACATCTGAAGCACTGAATATTTCATACGGACCAGTGGCGGCGCCACGGGGGGGTAAGGGGGGCAATATGCCCCCCCGCCCTTTGCAAAATGTTGTTCTTAGCGCCCTTTCGATTTAGATATTTTACAAATATATTGTTAGGTACTTAACAAATTTGTTCACCAAAAGCACGGAAAACCAATAAACGTGGCAACATTCGCTTTCAATACCTCGACCTCGATCAGTTGTGAATCCCATATCGCTCGCTGTCTCTCTCTTGATTGATTCTATACCGGCGTGGCACTTGTGGCAGTAGTAGCAGTCTGGTTTCAAATTCAGAAGGTAACTTACGCTGTTTACGAGAGCTCAGCGTATTCTATAAATCTGATACTACAAACACGATTGATGTAATTGCTGAATACCAATCTTTTTGTTTATCATTCAGAGACCTTGAGGATAATCAAATTAATGTAAAAACCGAAGAAATATTACCATATCTCATTTCAAATGATCTGGGAAATGCATATCCGAATGTAGCCTAACTCTACCGAATTTTTATCACCATAGGCACAAATAGTGCCACTGCTGAACGCACTTTCAGTAGATTGAAAAATATTAAAACTTATGTTAGATCCACAATAGGTGAACAAATGTTGAACGATTTGGCATTATTGAGCATTGAATCGGATTATTCAAAAAACATAGATTTTTCTGTCGTACTGGACGAATTTAAAAACATAAAAACAAGGCGTTTACTACTGTAAATTGTAAATAATAATTATTTTGAAGTATGGGTTGATGGTTTATTATTAATAAAAATAGTATCATGTTGTTGTTTTGTTTTGTTTTGTATATGTATTCTATTGTATTATTGTAATATTTCTTTTATTATAGTTTTGTGATATTACTTCGTTTTCTAATGAGAAATACAGTATTACTTCAAATAATACCTATGCCTTTTTACTGAATCTTGGCGCCTAGTGATGGTATGCCTCCCCCCCCCCCCGCCCTTAATTTCTAGAATCGCCACTGATACGACGCGTTCATCATATAGTTCACGTCAATTTGGACATGAGAAAAATTGCTGCAAAATGGATCCCTAAATGTTTGAATGTTGACCAAAAGCGTGCAAGGGAAGTAGCATTGCGTTCGATCTGTGCTCGATTTGAAAACGATGTAGACTTCTTAAACCGAATTGTTACTATGGATGAGACTTGGGTACATTTCCACGCTCCAGAAACAAAGCAACAATCGATGGAATGGCGACACTCAGGTTCTCCAAGACATAAGAAGTTTCGTGTCCAAAAATCTGCTGGAAAAGTTCTTGCTTCAGTTTTTTGGGATTGCCATGAAGTAATCATGATTGATTTTTTGGATAAGGGTAGAATAATAACTGGAGATTTCTATTCGACATTACTGACCACTCTACGGGAAAAAATTAAAGAGAAACGACGCGGAAAGCTATCCAAAGGTGTTTTGATTTTGCAGGACAACGCCCCTGCACACAAATCTCATGTTGCCATGAAAAATATTCGTGATTTATGGTTTGAATTACTAGAACAACCCCCTTATTCACCAGATTTGGCTCCGTCCGACTATCATCTGTTTCCTCAATGAAAAAAAGTTTAAAAGGTCGTGAATTTTCTTCCAACGAGGAAGTAATAAAATCTGTGGAGGTCTGGTTTGTAGAGCAAGAAGAAACATTTATTTTGAAAGGTCTAGAGACGTTGCAGGTTCGCTGTAATAAATGTATTTAATTAAGAGGAGAATATGTTGAGTATTAAAATATTTTAACATTGAAATTTTGTTTGGTTCTATGAATTTTTCAATACATCCTCGTGAATAACATTAGAAAATATTACATTACAAATCACTTGAAAGTGCCACTAGACTCTTCTTAAAATTAACAATATTATTGGAATTTTTCAGATATATCGGGAGTTTGTTGAATTCATTCAAACCTTTGAAAAATAGGTTATTCATGCATCTTCTCGAATTTGTTCCACTAATATGGAAGTTGTTAAATTACCCATTTTGGTTTTGCAGTCATAACTTTTTTTCTCGTCAACCGATTTTCAAAATTTCAGGCTCATTTTGAAGCTGAAACTTTAGAAGAATAAAATTTACTCAAGGTGAAGCTTGAAGATCAAGGGTTTCCTCAAAGTTGACCCAAATCTTAAACACCCTCAAAATCCCGGTTGAGAGGAGAATTAAATGAAAATCAAATTGTTCTGGATACGTCCAGATCTTTTTTGCTCTCAGTAGTCAAGAATTGTGCATGTTTTTGAAGAAAACTAAATAAATCAGCCCATTTTCGCCTGAAATGCATATCCCGTAACCAAGGTAACAAGAAGATAAGAACACAATATGCTGATTGAAATTCCAGAAACAAAAATCCAAATATCTTATGAACAATGAATTTGTTTATAAAAATTATTTAAACAATCAGAGTAAGACATTTAAAAAAATTGTTTTGATGTTACTTTAAATAATTAAATTATGAACAAATTGGAATATTATAAAAAAATTCCGTAGCTTTATCTGCATTTTTATTTTTTAGTCTGTAGATTGTTAATAACAAAGTGGAAAATCAACATTTTTTTATTTTTCCAATAGGAATCTTTGTAAAGGACCCCGCACTTTCCTTGTGGAAAATGGATTTCAGTTAAATTCTCTGAATTTTTGGTATGTTGTAGATTTCGACTTCCTCGGCAAAAGTGTCCACAGGCAAAAAAAAATCGGCATACTAGTTTTCGAGATACAGGGTGTCAAAATGAAAAGTGAAGCTTTCTGCTCAGAATTTTTAACAACTCCGAGAATTGACAAAACGCCCATTTATTCATGGAATAACATGCCTGAACGATCGTACAATATCATCGGGATCTCGTATTCATTATATTTCTACGTTTCGTGCTCTACAACAGGCTAAACAAAGAAAAATCCAATTCGATTAATTTTAAACCAACCAGTGTAAGTTCGTTCATAAGAATTAAAGATCCAATTGAGCCTGGATGAACTTCCTCAATCTCGATCGAAGTTTACTGACATTTTTTTTAATATACTGGGTGATTCGAAAATAGTTTTTCTAATCGAATAGGGTAGAGCATGTCAAACATTCTTCAATGTTGAGAACGTCGCATAGTCAAATATTTTATGATTTCTGTGAAATGTGCGGTTTCTACAAAATTGGGATAATTGGTAGGTACACAATGAACAAATGAATGGTGAAAGTATTATACCTTAGTATTAATTTCTGTTGCCTTAGTTCCAACCACCCTCTTATGTCGCGATTTTCAAGTCTTTGAATCTGTTATAGAATAAGTTGACACCCCTAAAGAAATTAGTTTTTACTTTTCAGTACAATTCAATAAAAGCTTATATTTAAAAAGTTTCTTCATTTATATTTATTCATCTTTTTTTGTGTAAAAAATTATAATACATTTCAAGAAATGACCACAAAAAGTACATATTTCTTTTCGCGGACTTGTAGAATTTTGGGAGGTATGATACTTTCACCATTCATTTGTTCATTGTGTACCAAATATCCCAATTTTGTAGAAACCGCACATTTTACAGAAATCATAAAATATTTCTCCATCTGAATTGAAATAGCTTTCAAATTCTGTAGAATTAGTCCCAATCTTGAGAGGGTTATTGCTTCTGGTACACTTCAATTTTCTCTAGTTTATTCGGAAACACGGCTTTCAAATGAAAAACATTTCATTCACCATCTTTATAAGGTATTGCATTTTTGAAATAGGTACCTGAATATATTTCAACAAGAATTGTTGGAAAGTAGCCCATTTCAGTCTCCAATGGGGTTTCAAACGGATATCAATAAAATCCGTACATTCAAAAGTATATAGCCGACAAACGAGTCCGGAGACCTATGCTGAGATTGATGACAATATCTCAGACTCCTCAAATCAAACATAATATCAAAAATTCAAGAAAATTAACAGATTCTTTTTCAAAATACAGGGTATTCATTGAAAAAAACCGCATTTTTGCAAGAAACTTGGACTGTATCTTTTTACTCACCCTATATATATGAAATGACTATGCGATGTTCTTAACATTAAAGAATGTTTGATATGTATATGAAATGCTCTCCCCTATCCAATTAAAAAAACTAGGGGTTGACGCACCCCTAATTTTGAACCACCCTGTATTTAAAAAAAAATGTAAGGAAACTTCGATCGAGATTGAGGAAGTTCATCCAGGCTCAATTGGATCTTTAATTCTCATGAACGAACTTACACTGGTTGGTATAAAATCAATAGAATTGGATTTTTCTTTGTTGTAGAGCACGAAACGAAAAAATATAGGATACGAGATCTAGATGATATTGTACGATCGTTCAGGCATGTTATTCCTTGAATAAATGGGCGTTTTGTAAATTTTCGGAGTTGTTAAAAATGCTGAGCAGAAAGCTTTACTTTTCATTTTTTACACCCTGTATCTCAAAAACTAGTCTGCCAATTTTTTTGAGCCTGTGGACACTTTTGCCGAGGAGGTCGAAATCTACAACATACCAAAAATTCAGGGAATTCAACCGAAAGCCATTTTCCATAAGGAAAGTCGGGGTCCTTTGAAACTTGGAAAAACTAGTTAATTAACAAACGCATATGTAATAAAATAATTACGGGAAAAACATTTTTTTCTTGGATTTTCATTCATTCAAGTGTTTAAAAGGTAAGCAGATTTTTTTATTTCCTAATATTGATATTTGATGGGTTAAAATTATTTTTATTGTTCAAGGGTTCGTATCAGTCAGCGCACGCGGGACTTTCATCGCCCGCTTTTAGCGCTATTTTTGCCTCTAAATTAAAATTCTAAATATTGGTGGTAGAGTACCAGGAGGTATTTTTTTCTCAGTAAATTTCTTCCTCACTCAGGATATTTTTTCCACCTTTCGATATCTTTGATAGTTTCCGAGATATTTGCAAAAAACCAAACCTTCCCCCTTTTTTTAAATAAATTGTGTATAACTTTTGCAATTTTTGCCAGCGCACCTTCAGATTTTTCAGAAAGTTTCTAAAGGTCATTTCGAATCGAATAAGCCCTGGATCATAGTTTTCGGTGCCTTGAAGAGAAATTCGCTAAAATAGTTCTTGTAGACTAGACTATACAGGGTGTTATGTAATAAGTGTCCGATATTTAACAGGGCGATTCCTCAGTTATTTATAAGGTAAAAATTTCATATAAACATGGGTCCGCAAGGCCTTCAGTTTTGAGATAGAGGGTGTTGAAAATTTATTTTTATTTTGGTTTTTCGTGAATAAAATTTGAAAAAATTTCTATATTTGAACAAAAATTGGTATTTGGGGACTTTTCAATATGAGAAATTCAAATTTGATCTCTGTTTGGCACTTTATTGTAGGTGGCGCCACCTACAGGTCTTTGTCTCTTTTGGGGAGTCACAACTTTTTCGTGCATGTATATATCACATTTTCTAGAAGAAAAACATATTTCAGTAACATTTTTACGTGAAAAAGGAATACTTGTCAAAAGTCGCTACAAGCAGCCGTTTTCGAGATATTTTAATTTAAATTAATCGATGTATGCGTTTGTCCAAAATAGAAAAAAAAGTTTTGTTTTTTTATTTAACCTAGAAACATTTCAAAAGCTAATTCCTACTAAACCATAAATAACGGAACACTAAATATTAATCTAATTCAAAATTACAATAAATGTTCGAAATGTCCATCTCCTGCCTGTATGCACGCATCCAATCTTCTTCTTGTTGATTCTCGCACTCTTTGGAAAATTCCTGGAGTATCTTGAATCGATCTGCATGCGTTAATTATTCGATTTCTTAATTCTTCTCTATTTTGGATAGGTGTCTGGTACATTAAGGATTTTAGATGTCCCCACAGGAAAAAATCTAAACTATTAAGGTCTAGTTACTAAGGTCTAGGCCCTCCCCGACCTATCCAACGGTTGCCGGAAGTTTGGTCTAAGAATTCTCGCGTTTGTATGCTAAAATGTGCCGGGGCACCGTCATGCATAAACCACATTACATGTCGTAGTCTAAGCGGCACATATTCCAGTAAAATAGGCAAATCTGCTTCAAGAAAATGACGATATCTCTCTCCGTTTAATCTCCCCGGAATAAAGAATGGGCCTATCAGATAATCTCCAAGGATTCCTGCCCACACGTTGAGAGATAACTGTTCTTGAAAATGTGATTCCTGTATCGCATGGGGGTTTTCCTCTGACCACAAATGATTGTTGTGAAAATTGCGTATAGCGTTGCGTGAGAAATTTGCTTCGTCGGTAAACAGGATTTGATTTTCAAATAAAGGATTTTGAATAAGGCGTTGGAGAAACCAACGACAGAAGTTGATACGTAACGAAAAGTCACGAGGGAGGAGTGCCTGAACTCTCTGAATATGGTAGGGATATAACAAATTATCAATTAAAATTTTCCATACCAGAACATGAGAAATGTTCAACGTCAGCGCTATTTTCCTGGAGCTTGTTTCCGGGTATTCTCCTACCAGATTAAGAACTGCTTCCTCGGTTGCTGGGGTTCTTACCGTCCGATGTGCTTTCTCAAAACTTCCTGTTTCCCTTAACCGAGTGTGAATTCTTGAAAAGGTTTTTGAAGTAGGAGTTGTGCGGTTCGGATAACGCTCCTGATATAAACGTTAGCGAGTCCGTATGTAAAATGTATGTCAGCATACTCTGCATTGGTGAAGTTTACCATTTTCAATAAAACAATCACACTGGTAACAAATAAAACTATTTAACTATGCGTCAAGATATAATTTTTGAAATGACAGCACAAAAAAAAACATTGGAATAAACTTACTAGCCTACTTGATTATTTAATTTTCAAAGAGTTCGCGAATCAATGAGAAGGCGATTGGATGCATCGGTTAATTTAAATTAAAATATCTCGAAAACGGCTGCTTGTAGCGACTTTTGACAACTATTCCGTTTTCACGTAAAAATGATAGTGGAAAATGTTTTTTTTTCTAAAAAATGTGATACACGAAAAAGTTGTGACTCCCCAAAAGAGACAAAGACCTGTAGGTGGCGCCCCCTACAATAAAGTGCCAAACAGAGATCAAATTTGAATTTCTCATATTGAAAAGTCCCCAAATACCAATTTTTGTTCAAATATAGACATTATTTCAAAATTTATTCACGAAAAACCAAAATAAAAATAAATTTTCAACACCCTCTATCTCAAAACTGAAGGCCTTGCGGACCCATGTTTACGTGAACTTTTTACATTATAAATAACTGAGAAATCGTCCTGTTAAATATCGGATACTTATTACATAACACCCTGTATAGCAATTATTTCTTCGCCAAAAAACCTTTCCGCTCGGCTAACACAACGAAACTGGCCGGCGGTCGCCATTATCCTCGTTTAATTCGGAAAACCCATCGGAAAAAGTTATATTTCACGGTTTTATCAGCATCATCGGGTAGTAGGACTTTTCTTCGTGAGCGTGCGATATTTGCACGGTTTAAGCTTTGACCGCAGAAAAAGGAAGTGAATTGATGGCGACCGGAATTACTTTTGAAGCATGGCGACTCTTAGCACTTTGCCCAATATCAAATTGCTGCTATTAAGTTTTTAGGCGGGACAAACGGGCTATTAGATACTTTTTGTAAGGATCAATGAGAACAAGGAAGCGAGACATTGAAAAAGGTTTTGTTTGGCATTGGCGTCACCAAGAAATTCACTGCGTGGCTCAGTTTCAGTTTGTTTCCAATCTTTCATTTAACAGCTTTATTTACCATGTAACATTAATGTTTATACCGTCATAATGTTTGCAGTATATAAGAAAAATTTTCACTATAATAATTCCAAATTATTCTTCATAGGGGATCGTATCTGCATCCCAGGTAGCACATCATATCGGATGAATCTAGGTTCCATATTGGGCCAATATAGATATATTGTAAAGGAAAAATCAATATTGGTCCAATATGGGTGAATATTCAAAAAACAATATTATATTAATAATATTGGTGGAATATTGGTTGAACTAGTTTTGAATGTAGATTATCACATGAAATATTGGGTCAATATTGGTTGAATAATTTCTACCAATATCGATAGTACAATATTGGTTATATATTGTTTTCCACATCTAGAATAAATATTGCAATCCCATGATTCCAGTCAGATTCGAAGGATAAAAATAATAAAATATTCCAGTCATATCGATTATAGGGAAAAAAACTATATTGTATTTCCAAGTTTGATAGCATATTGGTTGAATACCATTTCCACTTTATTTGACAAATTGTAATAACTCATATTGAGTCAATATTGGTTAAATGATATTTACCAATATCGATATAACAATATTGTCTTCACATCGTTTTCAACATCTAGAATAAATATTGCAATCCCAATATTCCCGTCATATCGATTCTAGGAATAAAAACTATATTGTATCTCCAACACATTGGTTGAATATCATTTCGCCAATATTCAACAAATCTTATCAATTAATATTGGGTCAATATTGGTTCAATAATATTTATGGATATCGTTAAAACAATACCGTCTTCATATTGTTTCCTTCATCTAGATTGAGATGAAATTTGAATATTGGCCGAATATCCAATGAAATATATTAAAATTATTTCATGATCAAAAAATAAAAATCCGCTAGGTGGCTCTACATATAGAACGCCTTCTAAAACCTACGAAAGTATATTAAATACTTCCCATAACTTGTTTTCAAGGCAGCTCACTCAGTGGTTATGGCGATCAAAAGGAAGACTTTGGTGTCACCAGCATCAACTAAAAGACATTTAATAATTCACCAAGGTATATTGACATCCTCCAATATATCCAAATGATATTGTACCAATATCGATAAATATTTTGAGGTCATTATTGCTTCAAGAATATTTCACCAAAACTATTTCTAAAATATTCAAACAATATTCGACCAATATCGCAAAATGTTCACATTTTACTTCTCGGCAATATAACTTTTGAATATTTTGCCAATATTGTCAGAATATTGTATCACCGATATTGTACCAATATCGCCGAATATTTTGAGGCCCATATTAGTTCGAGAATATTTCGCCAATATTATTCAAGTAATATTGTACCAATATCGCCGAATGTTCTCATTTTTTTTCTCGCCAATATTGCATTTCGAATATTTCGCCAATATGTTCACAATATTGTACCAATATTTTACCAATATAGGTGTGCTACTTGAGATATGGAGAAACCTCATAATCACGTGACCACCAATGTGGCGGCAGTTTAGAAAAATTCATTACGAGTGGGCAAAAGTGGGGTCATTTGTGAAGATAGTCAAAAAAGTTGTTTTCATTTAATTTTAGATCCAAAATTGAAATATCTATCTGAAAAAATTGAAAAATATTTCTAAATATTCTTTTATTGATTAAAAAACGCTGTTTTTTTTTGCTCTTGGATAACTTTAAGGGATCACTATAGAATTATGTTATCGTAGGTAATACCACAAGTGTATCGGTGATTATCGAAATAGCAATTCCTTTGAATTTGAGAATCAAATTATGTTGCTTGGCAACCACACTTCGTGAGTCTAATAAAAAAATACTCGTGATAGAAGCTCATAGCGAAGATTTGAACATTCATCTCCACCTAATATTAATGAAAAATTGTGGAATGTTTCCTCATTCCATAATCATCCAGCGTTTGATTCCTTTGATGCTAACATATAATTCAATATTCCATTTAATTTTTATTCCAAAGCGCCGGGGCTACATTGGCCCCTTTGTTCAAAAGGACTTCTATTATCTCTAATCAGAGGCGGCGTCTAATAATATGATACTGCTTCAAAGAATTCAACCGGAGCGAAGAGATACGCGAGAACAAACTCTTTCAGTGCTCGGCGAAAACATGGTTACTGCTAATTTCTCTGTAATCTGATTCGGAAGCAGCTGGATACCTCCCATTCAGCATTCCGCTCGTTTACAAGATTCAATGAAAATTCCGACCGGGTTTCGGGTTTTCTTTCGACGGAGTCTCACAAAGACTTCAATTAAACTCGGGTTTTGTCTACACATTGGAAATTATACAGGGTGTCCATATATTGGTACGATTAGAGGGTAGCACGTAAAAGGTAGTTATTCAGGATACTGGTAGTCAATCATCAACTATTGAGCAAGGCGTACCTCAAGGTTCAATACTTGGTCCCTTACTTTTGATCATATATGCCAATGACCTGATGCATTACTTTAATAGTCTCACAGAAATTCATGTAGTTACCTAAGCAGATGACACCAATTTCCTCAATAGGGATCGTAATATGTTAGATCTCACAGAAAAAACACAGTGTTTATGAGCGGGTGGTAACTTGGGATGATAAAAATCACTTGGCATTGAACATTACCAAAACCAAATTATTGAAATTTTCGTTGAACAATATCCCTGAAGACTTCAGTATTTTTGAGAATGAGGAGCTACGTGTTGAAAGTTGCTCAACAACAATGATGATAGGTCTCACGTTGGACTATAAACTCACATGGACCCCTCTTATTGAAACTCTCTGCAATAAATTAAGGAAGAATTGTTACGCATTGAGGTTTATGTCTAGACATTGTAGTAAAGAGGTTTTGCTGAATCTGTATTACGGAGTAATCCACTGTCATCTTCGGTGTGGAATACTGAACTGGGGTAGAGGGTCAACTGCAGAGAGGGTTTTCTTTCTACAAAAGCAGGCTATCAGAATCATTGCTGAAATCGGGTGGAGGCAATCAGGAATTCATTCAAAGAACTCCGAATACTTACGGTTGCGAGTATTTATATTTATGAGAACAGGCCGAACTTCACATCTAATCAGCATCAATACTCGACTCGCTCAAAAAACTTGTTAGTACCCAACATGCACAGAACCACCCTTTACCAAAAAAGTTTTCTCTTCCTTGGAACAAAGTTTTTCAATAAGCTAGATGAATCGGTTAAGAACTGACCTAATTTAACAATTTTCAAATCGAGATTGAAAACTGCTCTTATCCAGATAAATTACCACGACCTTGACGAATTCTAGGTTTATATTGTCCCATTTTATTAGTAATTTTATTTGTGATATAAGAAACTGGAATCGTTTTAGTTATTCTTGCCTCTGCATACATCTTTTTGATTTCTACCATATTTTCGTTTCAAATGTATGTATGTGGTCTGGTGTGTGTATGTATACATTTATATTTAGATTTATCATTATGTGACGTTTTCCTTGTTATTGTACCATTGAAGTCATCTTCTATTTTGTACTTTTCAACAAGAGAAATAAACCTATTATTATATTATTATTATTAGTCCGTGGTATCCCTTACATGACAAGAGTCAACAATACCATACTAGGCTAGGCATACTAGGATTCTCAGAGGAAACGCATTGAGCACGGCGTTCCTCAAGGGTAATTTTAGGACCGTTGTTGTTGATAATATACACCAATGATACCAGCAACCATTATGGTTTCTGTAAAAACTGTTTCTTCTGCAGATGATACAACCTTCACTTATTCTGATAGACATAGATCATAGTTTTACAGATAGTAGGTACTCGTGAAATGTTGTAAAATGTTGTTAAAAATCACGAAAAATACAAAATAGTCAGATGCACTTGAAATTCGAACTATATACGTACAATTTTATGCTGATTTCAAAAATATATGTTTTGTTTATGCTTAGATTCAAGATATAGCCGAAAAAGGAAATAAAATGTCAAAAAATTTGAAATTGCAGGGTTTCAGTTAGAGAACGGTTAGAGATAGACCAATTCTGTGTTGGCAAATCGATTCAAAATGGTCAAATTAGTATATGCTGCGAATTTCTCCAAATCGAAAAAATGAAAATTACTATTCAAGTGTTGTAAGAGGGCACCCTTAGAAATCACGAAAAATACAAAATAGTCACATCCATTTGAAATTCGTGCTATATAAGTGAAATTTCATGCTGTTCCAAAAACGCATGATTTGTACATGCTCAGATTCAAGATATAGCCGAAAAGGGGAATAAAATGTCTGAAATTTTGAAATTGCTAGGGTTCAAGTCGAGAACGGTTAGAGATAGACCAATTCTACGATGGCTAATCGATTCAAAATGGTCGAATTAGTATATGTTGCGAATTTGAGCAAATCGAAAACTTGAAAATTACTCGTAAAATGTTGTGAGGGGGTACCCTTAAAAATCACGAAAAATTCAAAATAATCAGATTTACTTGAAATTCGCGCTATATCCGTAAAATTTCATGCTGATTCCAAAAATATATGATTTGTATAACTATGTTCAGATTCAAGATATAGACGAAAAGGGGAATAAAATTTCGAAAATTTTTGAAATTGCAGGGGTTCAATTCGAGAACGGCCAAATAGACCAATTCTACGATGGCTAATCGATTCAAAATGGTCGAATTAGTATATGTTGCGAATTTGAGCAAATCGAAAACTTGAAAATTACTCGTAAAATGTTGTGAGGGGGTACCCTTAAAAATCACGAAAAATTCAAAATAATCAGATTCACTTGAAATTCGCGCTATATACGTAAAATTTCATGCTGATTCCAAAAATATATGTTTTGTATACCTATGTTCAAATTCAAGATATAGCCGAAAAGGGGAAAAAATGTCGAAAATTTTGAAATTGCAGCGGTTCAATTCGAGAACCATCAAAGATAGACCAATTCTGCGATGGCTAATTGATTCAAAATGGTCGAATTAGTATATGCTGCGAATTTCAGTAAATCGAAAAACTCAAAATTACTCGTGAAATCACGATAAATACAAAATAATCAGATTCACTTAAAATTCGCGCTATATACGTAAAATTTCGTAATACGTAATACGTAAAATTTCCTGCTGATTCCAAAAATATATGTTTTGTTCATGCCGACTCAAAATATAGCCAAAAAGGGGAATAAAATGTCGAAAATTTTGAAATTTCAAGGGTTCAATTCGAGAACGAAACGAAAAAACCTGATTTGTCGATCGGTGCAATTGGTTATGATAGTAATAATGATAATATAAATTAACAAGGACCACAACGAGCTTTCTCAAACATTCGGAATTCGTCGAAAAAAAAAAGGAAAAATCTGTATTTCACCACAAAAAAACTATAGCCCACTTGAAAGTTATATTTCCACTGAATTACGTGAAAAAAAAAAAATTGTGAGAGAAAAAAATTAAAAACCGGAAAAGGACCCCGCAAACTCCTTATGAAATTTGAGTCCCGGTTGATTTTTTTGAATTTTTGCTATGATGTTGACCATGTAATTCTCAACCAATGTTACCATAACGCCAATCCAAAAAAATTAACAGTTTTGCTGGTAGAGGGCGTTGAAATCACCCCTTGCGCAGATTAGACAATTTTTTTTTGAATCCGGTAACAATATTTTCCCTTGTAAATATCACTTTCAATCCCTAAAAGTTCACCCCGTCCCACCCTTCTCAATTTTTTCGACTCCCTTTCATTTTTCCCGTCATCCGAACAATATTTTGTTCCTCTTCCAGTCGGTCTCATGTTGTTAATTTTTTGCCGTCCATCAGCACTGGTCTATACATACAGATTCTACAATCAATAATAATAATAATAAATAATCTTTATTTCATGGAATATTTCATATGTATAACATGGATAAATACAAAACAAAAAATGAAAATAAGCGTCAGAAACAAAATCACAGTAGATCATGTGAGCGGGATATATGTAGATTAGTCACCAAGGGAGTAAGGCTCAAGATCAATTTTTGCCTTCTTAACTTTTTTTTTGAACTTATTGATGCCCTTCAAAATTTTTATACTGGTTGGTAATTTATTGAAAAATTTTATCGATGCATATGACAGATGCTTTTCTGAAATTACTAATCTGTGTAGCGGTAAATTTAAATTGGTATTACGTGCTAGATATCTTTCACTGGGTCTATGTTCAGAGAAGCTAGTATTTTGAAACAAATACAGAACACATATATATATATATATATATATATATATATATATATATATATATATATATATATATATATATAAGAGTAAAACTGATTGTAGAGCCTGCAGCGATGTAAAAGGAAACTCTTTTGAGTTTTTCCAAGCTTTCGGAATCTTTGATTCCATCATCAGGGAGACTATAATTGGAAATGTCATATAAGATTGTAAATTCAAAATTATAAGTACTCACATCTTATTTGAGGATGCTTACATATATGTTCATAACAGTTATTTATAAGAAACATTTTTTTAAAAAGATTAAGTTTCTGCTAATTATACATATCAGAAATGCAGTATTTTCAGTTCTTTTTTTAAAAAATACAGAACTGGACGAAATGACAAATTAAATGTACATAGAGACATACTTCATTTTTTATTTTCAAATGTGACAGTTATTAATTTGACAAGTGACATTATTTTGTTCCGAGACAAATAAACTTCAGTGTAGGTTAGAATTTCTGCGTTCGGTTACTCTGATTTCATGGTGTTTAATGTCAAGAGAAAGTAAAAAAGAATAAATTTCACTCAAATGGCTTATATCTGTTCGTTTATTGATGGAGTTATTCTCTTGAGAGATAAAGGCCATTTCTAAGAAAGATCTTTTTGAAAGATGTGATTCTCTTGCAAGAACTGTTGTTGAAGAAAAGTTCATTCGGTGGTCAAGGTCATTGACATGTTTTGCTAAAGCACATTTTTCAGGATGTAGTCTACTATACTTTTATGAGAAGTGATTCTGTAATTTAGTAAGCTTTTTGTTTGGCCAATGTAATTTTTTTCATCAAGACAAGGGATACTATAAACAACATTTGAAAGTGAGAAAATATCATTTTTGTCCTTTACTTTTGAATATATTTGTCTTATTGAAGTAACTGTTCTATTTGCAATTTCGATATTATCAAATGGTTGTAAAATTCTGGTTAGTTTGGGTGTTATTTCCTTTATGTAAGGTAATGAAGCATAAAAAATTGAATTTTGATTCAAATCTGCAGCAGTTTGTACATTATGAGAATTCATATTTTGTCTTACACTATAATCAACTTCTGTTAGAAATAGAAATGAGCTAAACAAGATGTTATTAACTAAAGATGGTGGATAAGAATTTTGTATGAAAAGTACTTGAAGTATTTTCAAATTTTTATTATGAAAAGATATATCAGAAATTTTGATCTTTCATTTGTTTCAATAAATTCACTTTCATCGAAAATTTATGATAAGAAAAGAAATTCAAATACCTTCCTGAACTGCATGGTTTTCTATACCAATCAATTAATATTGTGTTATCAATCGATCGTAAGTTTTGTATCCAGGAAAGGTACTGAGAGATCTGAATCTTCTGTTTCGATTGTGAATTGTATGTATGGGACATAACTATTGAAAGTATCCAAAATTTCAGTTATACCATTTTTAAGTAATGCTAAAATTATATCATCCACATATTTTTTGATGAAAAATGAGTTAAAAGAGAGGACTGGTAACACTATGTCTAGCAATTCATCCATAACATAAGCTGCAAGAATTGGTGAGATTGAAGATCCCATTGGTGTTCCAAAAGTTTGTCTGTAATATTTTCCATTAAATGAAAACTAGTTATTTTCGAAAAGAAATGTTATTAAGTTGGAAAAACAATCTTTTTCAATAGTGCAATGACAGCTGATACGATCCCAATTTTTATCTATCGCTATAAGGCAAGTATCAAGATGAACATTACTGAA
The DNA here is from genome assembly GCA_944452925.2 of Chrysolina oricalcia. Lineage (NCBI taxonomy): Eukaryota > Metazoa > Arthropoda > Insecta > Coleoptera > Chrysomelidae > Chrysolina > Chrysolina oricalcia. The sequence goes on from OX101825.2 coordinate 55,924,628, forward strand.
AAGAGAGACAACATCCAAACTGGCCAGAACATAGTTATCAGGTAATTTGATTTTATTGAATTTTTCTGAGAATTCAAAGGAATCTTTAATTGAGTAAATGTTATCTGAATCATAAGCATTAGTCAAAATATTAGTTAAAAAAGAAGCAATTTGTTCTGTTGGAGAACCTATACAAGCTATTATCGGTCTCACTGATAAATTTGGTTTATGAATTTTTGGTAAAGAGTAAAATTTTGGAGAAATGCCATCATAACTAGTAAGCTTTTTTTAACATTGTCATCTACTTGGTTTTCTTCTTTAAGACATTTTCTCAAATTATTATATTTTCTCTGTATTTTTGATGTTGGATCATTATTCAGCCCTACATAGGATGTACTATTATTAATGATATCATTAGATAAATCTAGATATTGTTGTTTTTCCTTAACAACAGTAACATTACCTTTATCTGACTGAATAAGAATCAAATCTGGATTATCTTTCAAAAACTTTTTTGATTTGTTGTAAAGTTTTCGAAAAATATCATTTTTTTTGGGATCATCATTAAGTACACAATTACATTAATAGCTCTAGCTATAGTGGTATTTCTTTCACTGGTATCACTAATAGAGGAAGTGATATGATCTAAATCTGCTAAAATGTTTTTTATAGGAATGTCTTTTTTTATTACTGGTTCAATACTAAATTTTGGTCCCAATGATAAAAATTGTGAAATTTCTTCAGGAATTACTGTATTTGATAAGTTTTTTATCCAATTTTGATTTGTTTTCAATTTTATTCTTTTTTCATTTACTCTTAAATCATTAAATTTATTGATGTTTTTTGTTTTTACTTCATGAAATAATCTATTATAGATTTGTTTACTATAAAAATTTTCAAAAATCAATTCATTTGTAGAAAAAATAATGTCTCTTTACAAAATTATTAATGAATTTTCTAATTTTTTGATCAAAATTTGGTTTGTTGCAATTTCTATACAAATGAGTTGTACTCCTAACCTGTGATTTCGTTCAGGAATATCTGTATGCGCATTCTGCCGAAGTAGCAACTGCTGGACTGATCTTGTTGTCGAAGTGATATGTTTAGGCCCTACAATCAGTTTTACTCTTAACTAGTCAGCGACTATCCTTTTTATCAATTCTATGTATATATATATATATATATATATATATATATATATATATATATATATATATATATATATATACCACATTGTAGGTTTATATATATACACCATTGTAGGTTTCACGGAATTTCATTTTAAACATAGCTCTAATCACTCTCTTTTGAATGCAAAATAAGTCATTAATATTACTTTGGGATCCCCAGAATATTATTCCAAATTTAGCACAGGATTCAAAATTTGCAAAGTATATAATTTTTAAGGATTTTCCGTTAAGGTATTTGCTTATGACTCTAATGCTATAACATATCTGGTTCAGTTTTGCTCCTAAGCTTATGATACGGACGTTCCATTGTAAATGTTCCTCTATAAAGACTCCCAGAAATTTGGTATTATTCTGAATTTAGATTTCATTGCTGAGTATGTATATATTTTCAGGTGTTTCAATTCTTTGTTGTTTGGTCCTGAAAAATATAGCGTTGGTTTTCTCAACATTTAGTATTAACTTATTTTTTGTAAACCAATCATAAATGTTCCTCGTTACGTTCTGCGTTTTTCGTATTAGGTCTGGATAATCGGAACTTGAAACCAACAAATTAGTGTCATCTACATAGTTAGTTAGATGTGCAGAAGCATTAAAGTCATTTAAGATTTCTAAAATATCATTCATGAAAATTTATGAAAAGTGCTGGTCTTATTATGCTACCTTCTCTGTTGACGATGTGTTCGATAGGATTGAAACCAATCTAAAGCATTTCCTCTTATGCCATATTTTACAAGTTTTATCAATGAGTAGTCATGATTCAAGCAGTCATATGCTTTGGAGAGGTCTAGAAAAATACCCAGCACAATTTCATTATTTTCGAATTAATCAAGAATTTTTCCGGTAAACTGTGTTTCCACGGATCTGCCTTTTATGTATCCATGCTGACCGGCATTGAAAAACTTATGCTGTTTCATGTGATCCATAAGACGATCACACATCGCCAGTTCGAACAGCTTTGAGAAGGATCAATCCAAGTCGTCGTAGGCCAATAGACAGAGCAATTTTTCTCATAAAAGTTCAACTTAAATTGCCGATATCTTTTTTGTAATTCGGTTGTCACAGAGGGTTGAATAATTAGCAATAAAGTTATCACCCCGTGGGGGGTGCAACCCCCCAAAATCGTGAAAACTTTTTTCTGGAAGGTATTTACTTGACATTTCAGCTCTGGGCAATAAATATGAGTGAAAATCGGTATTAATAATGGGGGCGAATTATTTTCAACAATTAAACCCCCTCCCGGGGCATCAACTCCTTCCCGAAATCGTGTTTTTTGGGGTATTTTCTATGAATATGTAAAATTGTCAGTCCTGAGTAATGAAACTGAGCCAAAATTTGTAAAAATAATAGGTATAAATTATTAGAAACGATTTTCCCGCCCCCGCATTCGGGGCATATCCCCCTCATCGCGGAAACATTGGAGTGAGAGGAAAGGCGGAGTATATTTGAAAAAACTCTCAAACTACTACTCTTAGATATAAATGTGGGTAAATAATCATTGAGAACTGTCGTTAATGAGATTTAGAAGTATTGTTATGAAAATTATTCGTAAATTCGAGAGAAGATCAACTTATTGTATAAATCAAACGCGGACCGGAGGTAACGAAATATGAGAGTGTTTTTCAATTATATCGAGAAAGGGTATGGAGAAATGAATCCACAAGTAATCACCATCAAGAAATGTATAGGAAAACATTTATTCACTCATACACTTCATCATCTACTTCATCTTAAGTCTCCTCGTCTTCATCTTCACAATCCGGAACAATCACTGTCAAGTTTCTACAGATATCTGTGGTACATTTATTACAAACATTGGTATATTTCAGACCACTCTTTTTGCACGTGCACGATGCAGCCGGTAGTGTAGTTACAAAAAAAACATTTTTAAAATTGAATCTGGTGCGGCTTTTCTTGTCATTTCGATTGGTTTCAAAGTGGTACTCTTTTCCCAGCCCCAATTTTCAGGATGTATCTCAAATGACAACCAGGTCTGGACTTGCAAGTACACTCTATAAAAATGTTGCCTCTCTGCATCAACTGTAGGTGGCAAACTTTCAAGTTTCAGTGGCTTCAAACTGTTTGTGTTTCTGGCAACGACTTTTGCAAATGCAAAATATCTGTCAACTAGGCAAACATTTATATTCCTAAGCATTTATGCATTTTAAGCAAGTTCCATTCAATAAAATGTTAATAACAAACTGGTATTTTCTACTGAATTCCTTTGGTCTCGAATCCCCATATTCCATCAAGGACTGATTTTATTTCTCTTTCCATAGAACAATAATGCGATCAAATGCCGAGTAACCTCTATTTTAAGTACTTTAAAGATTGACTGGATTGCATTTAAAATGTGTACAAGTAACCAAATTTGTATGAATATTTCCAATAAGAGCAGGGTTTTTTCTGCAAACTGGCTTTTCATTCATGTTGATACGTGCTTTTATATCTGAGTTATTAGCATTTGAATTTATAAACTCCCTCAAGATTTTGTAACCTAAAATATGCGAAGAATTGAAAACACTCGTATTTAAAATCAACATTATTTGGACCGGTTAAACGTTATGCAATTTGACAATGAAGTATTTCTCAACTACCCATTTTACTTGCTACAAGTGATAAGACATTATTTCAGTAATCACAAGCATTATTTCACGAAGTCAGGATTAATATTATGAGATTTTCAATTGCAATTTTGCAGCTGGCAACTGCGCGTATAAATATAAATAATATCAGAATACAAAGCTGCGATCTATATCTTCAAAATTTAACATTTATGTGAGGAGTTATAGAACTTTACTTCACGCGCTGGTTGAAAAAATACACGTTGGCGGGAGACGGCGCAACACCTGTCCCATTGCGAAAGCATATAACTTCAACAATTTTTTTCAAGGATACCGTGCGAATTTTCAAAATTTTGGTTTGGACAGTTTTTTTTGTAAAAATTTGTGCTCTTTCTGAATATTAAGTTATTTATTTGATTTAAAGTTTTTTGAGATATTTCGAAATTACCTCAAAAATTAACTTCAACGCGTTTTTTGGTGGGGTTCCACCCCCCTGGAGGTGATAATTTTTCTCAGAAGTGATGTGCACACTGTGTTCTACAATTTAAAAAAAAATAATCGACGGAACAATTTAAGTTGAGGTTGATAGCCCTGTTGATTGGCCTGGGTGGAGATGAGTATATCCATTGTTAATATTATTATTTCCGTCAACCGATTGTATCAATTCATGGTTTGTTCCATTAATACCGAGGCAAAGTTGAAAATATCCATTGAAGGATAACTTTACTTTTCTCAGAAGAATGCTGCGCGTCATCAATAACTCGCCACATGTTTCGACGGCTAGAAATGAGCGCTGCAGTCAGAGCCATAACTCGGATATTAATCTCGAAAGCAATAAATTTAATAATACGGACATATCGGAAATGATCGAGTTCACACAACTAACCAATTCTCAATAATAGCCAGCGGCACATTTGAATTCTGCTAACATATTGATTTATAATCCAATATCCCCCAGAGACCTGGTCAAGCGGCCAGTATTGGTAATAACGGGTCGACAGAGGCGCCAACTGCTAAGGGGCCAAAACCTTTGCTATTTCCATTCTTTATCTTGTATGTTCTTTGGAAGACGAAATAGCTATTTATGTACCGAGTGCGTTATAGCGGGCAACATTCATCCCTCGGGCCAAAGGCCCTCGGGTGAATGTTACCCTTCGGGCGTTAGGATCTAGTAACGCTCGTGGTGCATACAAGATTTTATTTTTCACGAAAAAATTATCTTAAACGACGTTGTTTACTTCATATATTTCTTCTCATGGTATTTTCTGCGTTCTGGTCAGCAACTGAGCACAAGTGAGCTTCTATGCAATGGCAGGCAATCTGGAAAGCTTGAAGTAGGTGGCGCTAGTTAGGCTGGAGTCTTTTAATTGTCATTTGTCAATGTGAGCTTGTTTAAATATACAAATATTGATGTTTTTCATTGTCTCAATGTCACACACATGTGCACAATATCTATTGAAGGCACAGTCCATGGTCCATGTCATCTGAATACTAAAACTGCATGAATCATTAGGTGGCCATAGTATCTTGCGAGACAGCAGTCTCATCACATTTTCCTACTATTAAGCTGGTTTCAAAATAATCAGTTCTGTCATACACATAAGATGCCAATCTTCAATCAAACAAGATAAATTTATTCATTATTCCAATCTGAAAATGACAATTTGTCATTGCTTGACTGGAAACTGTTAAAGGCTCGTTCACACCCTAGCAAGTATTCGCAAATTTTTGCGATTCGAAACATACGGCGAAAAAATTGCGGTGAATGATGAATCAGTATAGCAGTACCTAATAACTAACCCCAAATACTGAAGAATTACATGTTTAATTCATCATTCACCGCAATTTTTTCGCCATATGAGTCAAATCACAAAAAAATGTGAAGGTCCGCAAGGGTATGAACGAGCCTTGAGTCCTGTTTTTTTCCCAAAATTTTCGCATTCCTATTTCTCAACTCATTTTTCAACTGCTTTACAGCCCAACCACCATATTTATCACTCATTTTACTAAAAAAAGCTCTCAAAAACAACGAAAATGAATCAAAATAATAGTAAACACAATAATTGTCATATGAATAACACAGGCTGTCAAAAACGAAAGGACTCCATCTACTTCAGCGCCGCCGTGCGGGAGCAATTTTGTACATCCATGCCATTGCCATGGAAACATTAAAGAGGTTGCCAAGGGTTGTCTATTTAGTAAAATGACTCTGCATTTTTGTAAGAATTGACAAGCTTGTTAGTGGAGGAAACTAAAAACGGTTGTGTTCATAATATTTATGGAGATCCCACAGAATGTGACGCTCAAAGCTGAAAAAGCGTTAGGAAATTTACTGCCTGTGAAATCCAAATATTTATACGAGAAGGAATATGACAAGTTTGATATGTTTATTATTAGATTAAACATTTGAAAATACAACTCTCATATAATGCCGTGAATTTGAAATAGCAACACTTTATCAATCCATAGATTTCCTCAATTAATTAATGTATACCTGAACTTCTTTATTGGTTTCGTCGTTGATGTACAAGTTGTTCTGTTCCTGGGCCTACTATTGTCAACTGTTTCTATCAAAACTTCACAACACATTTGTTCATAAAATCAAATAGAAGAAAATATGGAGTATCTGAAAAAAGATCATTCACATAACTTTTTGATGGTGTGTAACCACCATTCCTACGCCACTGACTTTCATTTGACAAAGTTCAACTATTTGAAATTCATGGCATTATAAGAAAGTTATATTTTTAATTATTCATTCTGGACAAATATGACTCAAATTCGTCAAAAATATGGCGAAGAATCACGACCTAAAATTAATGACATCATTAAGTATGCACCCTGTATATTTTTGTTGTTTTCTATTATTTCTTACCCAATTATAAAATATTCTTCGCAATATTATGCTTCTGAAACCTTGAAAACAACTTTATAACAATACAAACTAGAAATATTGAGCACTGGTTAGTGATTAGGCTGTCATTAAAACTAGAGGGATTTTTTTGTTCCAGGATGGAACTGTCTCAGACCCAATATGGTGCCACAGCTGTCGGCATGTTCATTGCTTATTTTTGTCACCCATACTAAATACGGCCCTGAGAGCTAAATCATTGGTCTTAGAAGATGGGGAACATTTGATGAGAACGTTTGATCAGAAACTCAATACCCATAACATATGTAAATTTCGGGAAAATCCCACTATAGGTCAATTTTTTTATTCCTTCTTGAAAAGTCGTGAACAATGCGTTCGTATTGGTGAGATTGAAAGTTGAAAATGTCTCGTAGCAAGGGACCCATTCTGGGCCCTGCATTCTTCATAATCTATATCAACGACCTTCTTACTCATCTCATCAATACCTCTTCCTGTGTAAAAATAATTTCATATGCTGACGATACCAATGTTCTAGTTAGAGGCAATGACAATGACTCATTAGTGAGCCTGACTCAAAATTTATACTCTTTTGTTGTGAAGTGGTCAGAGAAGAATCAACTGAGCCTAAATATTGATAAGACTGTATTGATGAAATTTAGTACTAAATCGAGCAATGAAGACTTCACTGGTCTCAGTGATAATGATCAGATAATTTCCTCCATTGACTGTATGAAGATGTTAGGCATTATGATTAATCACAGGCTAATTTGGGAAGCCCATATAAATGAACTCTGTAATAAGCTTTCTAAGAATTGTTATGCCCTGAATTTTAGCGAAGTTTTGTATAGAAGTGTATAAATTCTCTTCATTGCAAAGCGCCTTCGACTTTCGTCATCTTCAGTGCTTCCTGAAAGTAAATACTCAGTTGAGAGTACCGAAATTGAATTTTTAAATTCAGCACTGAAGATGACGAAAGTCGAAAGCGCTTTGCAGTAAAGAGAATTTATACACTTCTACACAAAACTTCGCTTCATTTATTCAAACAAGTGTATTCAGCTTCACGCAATTATACTGAATTTTATTTCTAGCCATTGCAGTAAAAATATACTTCTAACCTTGTATTATGCATCTTTCAACTGTCATATTCGATATGGTATAAATACTATGCTGGGGAACAAGTCCTCATGCAAAACGAATTTTCACTCTCTAGAAATATGCGATCAGAATTATAAAAAATATGAAATGGTCTGATTCCTGTAGACTAGCGTTCAAAGACTTGAAAATATTAACATTAGTAAGCCTATATATTTATAAAATTTCTGTATACGTCTACAAAAACAAGCAATATTTCTTAAAGAATAAAACAGCTAATATCTATTTGACTCGATCTGAATACTTACTAATTCCAGCCCAACATCGAACTTCTTTTTATCAAAAAAATCTTGATTATAAGGGTTGCAAGGTCTTTAATAAATTAAGCTTCGAATTGCAATATGCTCCTAATGTTGGGATTTTCAAAGCCAAACTGAAACAGTATTTGCTTGAAAAAACATATTATACTCTCGAGGAGTTTAACAGTTGAAATTTTTAGCCTTTTGACTTTTTCTATGTTAATGTATTTCATGACTTTTTCTATCTTAATGCATTTATTGTGTGACTTTTTCTATGTTAATGTATTGTATGCATTTTGATTGTGGAAATAAATTTATTATTATCATTACTATTTAATTTCCTATGCTATTGTGCGGGGTCCTTCGGTATCAATGGCACATACAGCCAATATTATTAAGAATAATCCTGTTAACGATTTTGTATACATAATTATAACCAAATAAATGAATATTTTGGAACCTTTGGTGTGAATACAAGGAGAAACTACCCAAACTCCAAAACTACGTCACAATCACACTCTACGCTCGTTTCGCCAACAAAGTTAGCATCTTCAGGAGCTAAAAGCTTACTAAATCTCTTATCCTACCTTACTTCTATTTATACCACTATTTCTTAATGGACGTCAAATTATCTAACATTTCGAATCTACCTACTATACCTACTACGTATCTGAGGGCCAACCCACTCATTATCAAATTTTCCCACTTTTGTTGTTTACTAATTCTAGTTATTTACCGGCACTAAATTAATTTTTATGTTATCCTACTTGTTTTGGATTTGATGACACAAATTTCTTGGAAAAAACAATATCATATGAATATATTGTGAAAACGTTTTTCAATGTACCACGAACTTGAATAATGGGCGGGAAGGAATAGGATCCAAAACAATTAGAATAACATTAAAATCAATTTAGTGCAGGTAAATTACTAGGATTAGTAAACAACAAAAGTAGGAAAATTTGATAATGTGTGCGGTTGGCCCTCAGATAAGTAGTAGGTAGAGTAGGTAGATTCGAAATGTTAGATAATTTGACGTCCATTAAGAAATAGTGGTATAAATAGAAGTAAGGTAGGATAAGTAGTTTAGTAAGCTTTTAGCACCTAAAGATACTAACTTTGTTGGCGAAACGCGTGTCGACTGTGATTGTGACTAGTTTTGGTGTTTGGGTAGTTTCTTTTTTCTCGAACAAAATTATAAGTAATCCCTCACTGAATTTTGGAAGTTGGCGCCCCTGAGTCTCGTTCATTTGGTAACAGTGTTGCGTTCTCCGTTCCAGCGAAATGTAAACTAAACAATTTCGAATGGACTCCACCAAAATGCATTATTTCCAAAGTTCAACTCCACACCAATTAATTGAGTTATTATAAAAAGGAAAATCAATTTAGCGAATACCGCGGATGCCGCAGAAGCCGTATATGTTGAACACGTAGTATTGTGAATCAATTCGGAATTGTTGTCTATGTTTGGTTCAGATTTCGTTAGTCATTTTGGATGGCACGGAATATATTGGCAGATGAATCGGGACCTGAATTGATGATCCGGGAGCTAGCGACCGTTTTCATTGTTTTATTTTTGTTTCATGTTTCACGAAGAGGAAAATCCTGTAATGTTCGAAGAGCATCGTCAAAGCCAAGGGAAAGTAGGTAGGAAATAGCGTTACCTAATTTCTACAGGCTGTATGCCTCAGGACACACCTCCCTAGGTCCATATTTAAATCGTTCTTGTTACTTGCTGGTTCTCTTCTAGTTAATACGGTAATATCCTTTTTTTTTTCCTTGGTGTTTTGGCATCGACTGCTATCGTCAGTAGCCATGTGTTATCCGCAAAGATATGCACAAATCTTTGAATAGAATATAATAGAATAGAATTTATTTGTTTTCATGTTACAATATTACGCACACTGATAACAACATACATAGCTTGTTTAGACACGTCAAAAGTGTAAAGAGCTTACAAATCACATTTCAAATCACCTAACCTAAATATTTTGAACACATACTGTTAAAAACACATTAAAAATTGAACAGTTACATTTGTACATTTAGCCTTCAATCAACTGGCCAGACTGCCTTAAAAACCCCTGTTATTCAGTAGAAAGCTTGGCTCAAAAAAGTCTGCTTCATCGCAAATTTTAGTTCTGTATTGTATATTTTTTCCATTCTTTTGGTAGCGTATTGTATATTTTGCTATAATAGTTCGATTTGTTTTTCATTCTTTACTAATTTTATTTTGGCTGTTCTAATGACCTCTTTTGGTATTATAATCATGTATCAGTGCCCCAGTAGTGTATTTTTCTTTAATTTTTGTGTACGTACCTATTATTATTATTATTATTAGATGGCGGGGCTAGCCAGTGGCTAAAATGCAGGTAGTTCTGTATAGAACCTTTCTGCACTCCGCTATCAGGTTTATCTCGTACTCTTTTAATAAACTCCTGGAGATTATTCACAAGGTTTTCCTGCGGGATGATATCTTCTACACCGTAGTGTCCGTATCCATCCTCATGCGAGCCAGAGCATCGGATTCAAACATTATGTGAGAGGCTGTTTCATCCTCCTCATCACAAAATCTGCATTGTGTTGACTCTTGGTGTTTCCCCAACAGTTGCAGGTGTTTTCTCAGGTGGCAGTGGCCTGTCATCAGTCCTACCACCTTCCTGAGAGAGTCTCATCTTAGTTCAAGAAGGTGTCTTGATAGCCGGTCGGTTGGCCCCATCATCATCATTTTTCCATTTTTCCGAGTATTACCTGAAGCTTTCTCCCAGAGAGATTGATGATGGTTTTTAACCCATTTCTTTGTGTCCTGCTTAATATTCCCAAACGGGATTCCACAAGCTGGTTTTGGTCCAGTTAGAGTTGTTGCTGCCTCCGCTATTGCTAGGGCATCTGCGCTCTCATTTCCCTGTATGTCCTTATGACCTGGTACCCAGACAAGTTTTACCCTGTTCTGTGCTCCCAGGTTTTGGTGTGTCTCCCAAACCAGTTTGGAAGTGAACCTGCATGAACGCAGGGCTTTAATCGCCGCCTGACTATCGGAGAGAATCGCTATTGGATGGTTGGTTAGAATCTCTCTCGTGTAGACGGAGATTGCCGTTACCTCGGCTTGGAATATAGAGGTTTGAGCACCAAGGCTTAGACTGACGTCTTGCCTCGGTCTCTCTCCGTATATTCTAGCCCCCACTCCTTTGCTAGTCTTTGAGCCATCCATGTACCAGATTTGCCCTCTTGACAGCATTGGTATGGCTCTTGATGTAACTTCCCCATATTCTATGATGGTGGTATATATTCCATCAAAGGAGTATGTTGGAGTCATTTTGTCCGACGGCATCTCAGACGTGTCGATTCTTATGACCTCCAGTATGCTGGAGTGGCATTGGTTATTGCCCCTCCATTGGCCCAGAAATTTTAGCCTGGATGCTCCTATCTTCGACTCTGCTACAATATGCAAATGCAGGGGAGGGAGGTTTAGGATTACCTCCAAGCTAATTGTCGACCAGTGACTCCGAGCATGGCCAGTCTTTGTAAACTAGCCAGCTTTCCCCTGGTTGTCACTTGTTCTACCTTTGGCCACCACAGCAGGGCATCGTTCGATATCGAGGGCCTAACAAATGCTATGTATAGCCTGAGAGACTGTTTGGGTCCAAGTCCCCATGTTTTGCCAAAGGAGCGTCTGGCCATCATTAATGATGTCTTGCTATGTTTGTTCCAGGTGAGCTTTGAGTCCAGGTTTAGCCCCAAGTATTTCGTCTCTCCTGACATCTGTACACTTCCACCAAAGATTCGGAGAGCTCAGGTTTCTTTTTCTGGTGAAAGCAACTATTGTGGTTTTTTGAGGGTAGACCCAGAAATTGTTTACAACGCGATTGTGCAAAAACAACACATCGGACAGAAACCATCTTGCGCCCACTTGAACCACATATTATTATCTATCAGTTTCCGCATTATTGTTTGTCCAGCTTCAGATTCATTAAAATTAAAAAAAAATGGAAAATTGTCTCTTTTTCGAGGTTTTCCCGGATTCTCTCAGTGGAAAATGCACCGATCCAGTCGTATGAAAATCCATTTTGTAGGTTTTATAAATCTATACAAAAGTTCCATTGACTGTTAAACGATTTCTTGAATCATCTTCGAGATATTTCCAAAAAACCAGAAAAATTGTAATTTTTTTCACTACTGCTTGTTGAAAAAATTCCACAAAGCGATTTTGCTGGGGCGAAAACTGGGGTTTTCATTAAAGAACTGTTATTAATTTATTCAAGGGGAACTAGCCCAATTCAGATAAAATACAACTATGATGTAGAATAAATAGAATATTATAGTTAAGACGATTAGAGTTGGTTGATAAAAGATATAAAAAAAAATTACAAAAATATATAATGAAATGTAACACTTGTTGCTGAGAGACTCGAGGAGAAAGGATTGTGGATGATTATGTCTTTATTTGATGATTGTTCTAAGCTCGGATTTAAACTGACTCAAGGACGAATTGAAGAAGTCTAATTGACTGTGACTATTCGCAGTTCTTTGGATACGTGGTAAGCAGCTATCGTATCTATAATTGGTTCTGTAAAAGGGAATGTGAAAAGTACTGTTATTTCTAGTGGTACGTGAAGGCACTTTGAGATGTATCTTAGTTACTAACTCAGGGCAGTTTAGCTTGTTGTTTATGATATTATGTAGGAATGTCAAGTTTCTATGGTTTCTCCTTGTTGATAGTGATGGTAGATTTAGGGTTAGCTTAGTTTGAGTGTGGTCACGGAATAGTTGTAGTTTGAAATTTACGTAATTGAAAAATTTGTGCTGAACTCGTTCAATTCTATCAATATGAATTTTGTAAAGGGGGTTCCATACCACAGAGCAGTTTTCAAGATGTGGTCGAACTAATGCGCAATATAAGATGTGTATTGATGATATATCTGAGAAGTCTGAAGTTGTTCTTTTGATAAAACCTAAAAGTTTCAAAGCTTTGTTGATAGTTGTGGAAATGTGCAAATTGAAGCTGAGGGCTGTGTCAAGAGTAACTCCTAGGTCTTTTATGCTAGAAACAGCATCCAACATAATATCATCGATTTGATAGTGGAATATAATTGGTGTATTCAGTCTAAGGAATCTCATTATGTGGCATTTATTACCATTCATCTACATACTATTCATTTTGCACCAGTTTGAAATGTTGTTAAGATCTGCTTGAAGGTTGATAGACTCGTTGAGGGAGGTGATTTTGGAGAATACTTTCAGGTCATCTGCAAATAGGAGAGTTGTTCCATTGGATATCTGGTTAACTATATCGTTAATAAAAATGTTAAATAAAAGAGGTCCCAAATGTGATCCCTGGGGAACACCAGATGTCACTAAAATTTCTGCTAACGTGAAGTTTTTAACTCTGACTAGTTGCTTCCTTTGATTAAGGTAATCTCTTATCCATTCTAATAGAAGCCCTGAAATACCAAGACATTCCAGTTTATCCATTAGAAGCTCGTGATTGACCCTGTCGTCGAAAGCCTTGGAAAAATCTGTGTACACGGAATCAACTTGGTATCCGTTTTCCAAAGCTTCCGAAAGAAAATCAGTATAAAGAGCTAAATTGAGTTCTGTTGATCTACCAGTTCGAAAACCATGTTGCTAAAGAATTATTATATTACCTAAATTAGTTGTAAGGTGATCCGTCACAATGCTTTCAAAGACCTTTGGTATAGCATTCAGTATAGAAATAGGACGGTAGTTTTTAATATAAGACAAATTACCGGCATTGTGAATAGGTGTTATGTAACTAGTTTCCATATATGTATTGGGAAAAGTACCAGTGGCTAGCGACATATTAAAAATAAAATGGAGTGGTCGAGATAGCACAAAACTGCAGTGTTTCAGAAAGGAGGGAGGTATTGCATCGGGTCCGGGGACCTTTTTAGGATCTAACTGGCAAAGTTTATTGTATATTTGGGATATTTTAATCTTGTATGTAGAGAGATTTAAGTTATTAGATGTTGGTGAATCCAGATTGGGACAAGTGGCTGAAGAGTAAACTGATGCAAAATATTCAGCAAATAGATTAGCAATTTTCGTTTGGTATATTATTCATCTTTCTCTTCGAGTTCACAAACTTCCAGAAGAATCTAGAATTTGTGTGTATGGACGTTTGTCATTCTGACATTCTATAAGATAGGCGTTATAGCACTCTTTTGAAAGGATTTTACATCTAGACCGTAATTCACAAAAAGCACGAAAGTTTCGTCCACTTTTCCAAGCGTTGTACTTTTTATGGGCAGTTTTTTTTTAAGATGAGGTTCTTCAGTTCTGATGAAAACCATACAGGAAACTTTCCAGAGTAAAGGGCATCGTAGAAAATGTTTACCATTATAAAAATTAGTATAGTCCATTTGCGTCTTTCATTTTGTGGGGGAAAAACCTCTATAGCTTGGTCTATACTGTTTTTGGGTGCATTTTGTAGGCATGTAGAAAAATCCTTATAAAGTCTTGCTTGTTTAATAACCTCCAGTAAACTGATGCTCTCGCTCACTTGGATATATACCAGAAGCACATTAGGGATGCGAAGTGGCACCCAAACCGGAACGGTGCGCTAGCATTAACTGTAATACAGGTAATCAGCTACGGACAGGCCGCTCCGAAAACCATAAATCAACGCTGGCCGTGCACAGATCCATATCCGCACGTATGCAAAGCCAGCTCTGACGGAATATCGCCCACCGAATAGCAATCGCCAGAAGACGTCCATCGGAGGTGCGAGGACGTGATCCCCGTTCATTTCAGAGCGATCCGCAAGAGGGAAATTGTTCCAAACTCACGTTTCTCATCTTCGGTTAGACAACCAATTACTAAAACAATCAATCGGACGGAGGTTGAGTTTTAACGTCTGTCCAAATTGATTGGTTTCAGAAACACTAGTTTCTAAGTCATGACAAGTAATCAGTTACGTAAAACTTCATTTTGTGTGATCAGAGTATGTTTGCGGTATCAGTAAAGCGAGTTTTCGCAGAATGACACTGTTAGAGGCGAAATTTAGGGGAGGAGAGCAGCGGATGTGCATAGATGTTTCACGCCACTAACATACCCGTTAGCTCAGTTGGGCGTAGATTCTACTATAAACATATATAAACATTTAGAAAAATGGGTTTCAATTCGGAGTGCCACGGATTTATCGGCAGTGAAAAATCCGAAATCACCCTGATGGAATGGAACAACCCACTGCAATAATATTACTAAAATAATAGACAATAGATACAGTGCGACCCATTTTTAATGGAAACATCCCCCTAAAATTTGAAGTTGTAAACCAATTTTAATAATTTTTTTTTGAAATGTCAAGTACTAAAAGGTCTACCTTGGGATAAAATTTGAAATGTTTATTCCAATTTTCATGGCATACTACGATATTTTCTCTTAGTCGAAAATAGGGATTTTTTATTAGCGATTTTTTTTATTGAAAAATAGGTTTTAGAAAAATCGCGTGTTCTGCCTCATCCTGTAAGTATGCACGACATTCAAAGTCAGTTTATATTTTTCACAGCATATTATACCCAAAAATCAAGAAAAATCAACTTACAGACAGTGTATATTCCACAATTGACTTCAACCCAATTTTTTAGCTCACCTTGCAGGGCCAGAAAAAAGTCTAATGAAGAAAGTTGCTTCTTTTGACCTCTAGAATGATATAAGCAAAAATAAAAAAAATCTGTCGAGCCCCAGGAATACATGTATCCAGTGCCATGTCCTTTAATTTACAATAAGAAATACATAAATACTTCTCGTGACAAGGTTTTATTTCATTTAAAATTTCATAATGTATGAAAATGATGGGCTTCATTCACTTTACTATTTGTTTTCCTTTTTTTGAGTGTATTTAAATGTTTAACGCCCATCCAAACTTTACTTCGTCTCATGTGCCCATTTTATCTGGCGAGCTTCAGATTCTGCAGGACATTACAACAAGCAATTTACGAAAGTGTTCACCGGACTCTGGAAATGAATATTTGCGTTACGTCAAAGAGAGAGAACATTCGATCCAATTCCAGGACAGGTATTCGGATTGCTCGTGCCGCGAACCATTACTCAATGTCGTTCTTCGAGTTTAAATCCGATGTTTACGAAACTTATCAGTGCAGATAGATTTATGCTGTGATATAACGAGTTATGTATGTATGGGTACAGGTTTTACATGGATTATGTAGGGGATTTATTTCGGAATTATCCTGTTACGTCGTTTCCAAAAACGTGCAGAATCGATTAAAACGAAACTTTCAGAATGGATATGCGAACGTATAAAGTTACCAGATGTTGAAATTGTAACCAAACGTACAGAGGCATGTTAGTAGAATTCTTCTGGACTTCCATTGTCTAGAAACAGAGAAGATAAATTCTTTGCATGTGTTTGAGTCACTCAAACACTAATACATTGTCAACCACTTTCAAACGTACAGAGCCATTTTATGACCGGAAATACTAATTTAAATCAGACCCAATCCAGAGTTGAAATATCTCAGGTCATGACACCATCGATCAGTTGTGCAGAAATACTCAGTGACTGACCATTTTAATGTTATTCTAACAAATATTCGTAGGTGATACCACAAGTGTATCGGCGATTATCGAAATAGCAATTCCTTTGAATTTGAGAATAAAATTATGTTGTTTGGCAACCACACGAGCGCTTGCGCGAGTGTGGTTGCGTAAAGCAACATAATTTGATGCGAAACCGAGAAGGAATTAACGATAATCGCCGATAACACGAGTTGTATTTGTTAAGATTATTTCATGAATAAAATCAAAACCATTTTTATTTATTAATTATTCAATTTAACTAGGAACATTAATCCCGCATTTAGTTCTGAAATTATGCAACTAACAAAACATTTCAGATACCAGTGACAGAGCGCGTCATTCGTAGTTTCGTCATTGCATGTCTAGTCTACAGCTTTTCGCTCGAGGTTATGTTTTGATAACATTTTGATTTAGTGATTTGATTAATCAACGTGTATGCAAAATTTGTCGAAAATTGTGAAGTTGATATGAATTAATAGTGAGTGCTTGGTCAAAGTTTGGTGTTGTGTCATTATATAAAATAAAAATAAATAAAATCTCCTCTTTAAAAAGTGTTTTTTAAGTATATTCATTTATATTATAAAGAATAGATTCACCACAGTTCAGTTTTTTCATCTCATGTGTCTGTGTCTACGTATTTTGTTAACCAGCATTAATAATTTATGTCGATTTCATTTATTTCCAATCCATTTTAACTTGGGGAACCACCCTAAATGTAAGTGAACATTGATGTTATTTTTATTATAATGTTTGAGGTGTTTTTATCGATTTTTTAACGATTGTAATCCAACATAACTTATTTAATTTTTTATCGTCATTTCATTTTTGTTCTTGTACAAATAATTGAAATCGAGCTTAGGAATACAAAATAATACACACCCAGTGTTGATTCTTTGCTATCATTATGGACAAAATGACATCTCGGTGATATTAAAAAAATATCAAAACGGGATTCATCAGTTTGTTTCAGGCGTATATATTTGAGGCGCACATCACTAGCCATTCATCAGAATGTATTGTGTTGGGAATGTTCTGATAAACATCTACAATGGAAAATTGAGTGAGTTGTGTGAAACAAATGCGTTGAAAAGGAGATTTTCAGTGCACTACAATGGTTTCATTTCGAATGTATTGCTTCAATCAACGTGATATCAATAATGCAATTTGGATAGATTGCATTAAATGACGCTTGAAAGAGTGAATTATTTACATCAATTCAAAACGATGAAAATCTGTGACCACGAGAAAAATTCATTTTTCTACACCCGTACTATAATAATACACTTATATGCCCTTAATCCGTTCCATAATGATATTCATTTTACAGGGTGACCCAGAATCAAACCGCCAAATGTTCAGGATCCATTTTTTTGGCAATAATAAGACTTTTGTTTCCTGTGATCATGTGTCCTAATTTTGAGATACAGGTCGTCAAAGTTCCTTGGCCTACAAGCTCTCCTGACCCAACCCCTATGGATTTTTGTATGGCGTGCGATGAAAACCAAAATTTATGCTGAGCCCATCAACGACAAAGGTACTCTCCCGAAAGAAATTGTTCAAGAAGCATCGTGCAGTTGCAGAATCTGTCGTTCGCAGGTGCGAACTTTGCATTGGAAAAAATGGTTGTCATTTTGACCAGTTTTTGTGAATTTTTGTTTTCCGGGTATCTAATGAACTAGAATAAATAAATTTGTCCTGATATCAATTACCTAGATACTTTTTTGGTGTTACTTCCAAAGAAACGGTTTTTAAATTTTTCCTCAAAAATGAAGCGAGATACGAAAAAAAATTGAACAGGCAAAAAAATGTATCTCTAATTGTTCAATCCTGAAAGAATTAAATGAACAGAATACAGTGGAGTACTATATTCTGTCCTAACATCAATTATATTTCCCTTTGGGACGCTACTGTAGTTAATAATTTCATTATAAGTACATTGAAAGAAGGTGCTTATTGCCGCTGATAAACATGCCAGGTGTTAGGGGCAAATTTTAGGAAAGCAGTGAATGTGCAATGATGTTTCACGCCACTAACATACCCAGTAGCTCAGTTTGGGACGTGGATTCGACAATATAAATTGATTTCGATAAGAATGAAATATGGGGTTCAATTTTCCGGAGCGCCACGGATTTATCGCCAGTGAAAAATCTGAAATCGCCCTGATGGAATGGGACAACCCACTGCACTGATATAACTAAAATATTGAACGATGGATACTTATAATGGTATGAAAATAATATGTAAATATGTGATAACTTGGACCAGAATAAAAGAAATAGTCATGTCCCTTACCAATAAAATATATTGATTTATGTTACACACTCTGTATGTGCATAGAATGTAAATGTTAAAATATGAAATGTAAAATGTAAGGCGTGAAATGTAGAATGTGAAATGTAAAGTCTAAAATACAAAATGTAAAATTTAAATCATAACAATACAATAAAAACGAACAATACAATGATACAATACAATATTACAAAACACAAAGCAATTAGCAATAGACGATGAATAATTTACATCGTGAAACACTTCTGTAGTTTACCCAAAGGCATAGCCTGCGCGCTATTATTATTTGCCGTGACGTTCCGGGGCGACTTAATGATTTTTGTAGAGTATTCAATTTTCAGCTAGCACTATACTTCAGAATTTTGACATTTGGGCAACTCACAACCCACTTTTTTCAACAAAACATGCGGTTGCCTAATGTTACGATAAAACTGAGAAAAATTCCTCGCACTCCGGAATCGAACCAACCGGCGTTAGCAGAAGATTCCACGACTTGCGCCTCAGACCACTGATCCACCGACCACCCATAAAACCTCATGATTTGAAATCAAGGGGCATTAGAACTTGTGAACAGGAGGCCATCTCTATGGTCCATTACTCCCAATCCAGCGATCTTGGAACGTGTTGTATAATTCGTCACATACTTCCCTAGAAGTTTGTGTGATCGATAACTTGTTTATTTTGTGGAAATTCATGACCACTTTAATGAAACGCAAGAAACACACTTTTGTCTTATTTCCACTAGTTTTCTATTTTCACGACCGGTTTCGGGTTTTATCCAATTATCAAGTATAAAAACTAATACAATTGAACTCTAAAACCAAGTTATATATATAGGGAGTTTGCAGGTAAACTGGATGGAGAGGTAATTAAATGAAATTAAATGGACAGGGTTGAAACGATATAAATTCATTACTGGAGGTTATGGAAATTACCTAGGTGGTCAAAATTATAAATTCAAAAGTGGATACCTACATAAATCGAGTTGCTTGTTGAGGGTTCTATATTTCGGGTTCTTTAATTGATTTATTAATTTCCATGGCTTCCAACAGATTCATATTCTATCATTTATTACATGTGTGTAGGATTTTGAGATTATTTTTACTTATCTTGTGTTTGGATTCTTGCAGATGTTCGTACATTGTTGATTTTTTATCGAAACAGACGTGTTCACGGAGCCTTACGTCAAAATTTCTACCGGTTTGGACTGTAAATACCCGTATTCTATTCATAATTTCTCTGATTTTTTTCATTCAATCTCGATTCGGTTTTGCATTGAACAAAATTTTGCCTAAATTCCCTTTGATTCTTTCAGTCCGATGTCACTTAAATTATCCGCCTTTAGGCAATCCCTTTAACTGATAAGAATTTCCATGACGAAGTAAACATCATTAAACAAATTGCGTTAAACAATCAAGTACCAGTTTCTTTAATAGAAAAATTAATATCAGTGAAAACTCATAAAAATGGTATGAGCCCAAATATCGAAGAACACAATACACGTAAATAAATTTGGTAGCATTAATTACTCAGGTAACGATTTCAGAAAACATTCAAAATTATTTTTCTAAATTCAAAATAACAACAGCTTTCATAAGTAATAATACTTTAGGCAGAAATCTGTACAATGCAAAACCTAAAAGAGATATAATGAAAAATCAGGGATATATATATATATATATATGTATATATATATATATATATATATATAAGTGTTGTACATCTTCGCACTTGATTTTACCGTACTGAAGAGAGCTTATGCTCGAAACACGTGTCTACGGTTGCACAACATTTTGAGGGTTATACCCAATAACTTTTTTACTTATATTTTCATATATTGCCCCTCGCTAAATCCATCCTTATTCTTATCTTCATGGGTAGGATTGTTACGCTGGTAGCTATAGCTACCTCCGTGGCGACGTTAGTTGTTGCCTTGTGAGTACAAGGTCTTCTAACCGATGCCACAAATGTGTGGTTGGCTTCCTGTTGTTGACTTCCTTTGTTTCTATTTTTACATCCAAGTGTTGTACATCTTCGCACTTGATTTTACCGTACTGAAGAGAGCTTAAGCTCGAAACACGTGTCTACGGTTGCACAACATTTTGAGGGTTATACCCAATAACTTTTTTACTTATATTTTCATATATTGCCCCTTGCTAAATCCATCCTTTTTTGTATCTTCCTGGGTAGGATTGTCACGCTGGTAGCTATAGCTACCTCCGTGGCGACGTTTGTTGTTGCCTTGTGAGTACAAGGTCTTCTAACCGATGCCACAAATGTGTGGTTGGCTTCCTGTTGTTGACTTCCTTTGTTTCTATTTTTACATCCAAGTGTTGTACATCTTCGCACTTGATTTTACCGTACTGAAGAGAGCTTAAGCTCGAAACACGTGTATGACACTAAGGTAAACACGATTAAATTTCCACAGATTTATTGTCTTCGCGACATGTTTCGATACACTGTATCTTTTTCAAGCGAATGTAATACATTAAATTATTCTACCTTGAACATTACTTAAATACCCTTCTTAACAATTGAGGTAATTAGGAGCTACCTATGATAAAAATAAAATTGACAATACAATGTAGGTAGATACCTGGAAATCTCAAAACATATCTACTACTTAATTAGTTGAAAAGGTTCAACAAAGGGGAACTATTAAGGTCCAATTGATCATTTAGTAAACAATTCGAATTTTTCAATTTATTAATTTCCAAGAATTCTAAATAATTAAGTCTAATACCTTTATTTTCAACATGAAGGATTTCAAAGTTTTCATCGAAGTCATGGTCTTCTTCCAAAATATGATTGGCATATGTTGAATGTGTTTTATTATTTACATAATTCATACGGTGCTCACGTACACGGCTTTTGAATGGTCTACCAGTCTGGCCTACATATACTTTGGAACAAGAACCACAATTCAATTTATAAACTCCTGATTTTTTAGATTTTTGTGTTTTATCTTTATTATTTTTAATAAACCTTCCCAACGTGTTATCTGTTCTGAATGCTACTCTTAAATTTTGTTTTTTCAAAAATGACGCTATTTTTTCTGAAACGGGCCCTGAATAAGTTAATGTTCTGTAATTATTGTCAAGGTTCCTCATAGTGGGGTACACTTCTTGGATAGCCTTTCTATGTAATTTTTTAGCAAGAATATTCTCTATTAATTTGACTTGATATCCATTGTTAACTGCTATCTGTTTTATAATATTTAATTCTTTGCAGAAGTTTTCTTCAGAAAGAGGAATATTAACTAATCTATGTATCATACTATGGTATGCTGATATTTTATGTATATATGGATGTATCGAATTATTATGAATGGTGATGTCAGTATGGGAAGGTTTATGAAAAATAGAAAAATGGTGTTTGTTGTTGGTTTTACCTATTGTCAGATCTAAAAAATTTAATGATTTTTCTACTTCTATTTCTATTGTGAATTTAATGTTTGGGTGAATAGTGTTAATATATTTATGAAAGGTGTCTAACTGTCTGTTGGTACCTTTAAAACAAACTATAATGTCATCCACATATCTGTACCAATACAAAAACTGTTGCGAGAGTGGGTGCTTGTGGATTATTCCTTCAAGGTTGTCCATGAAGATATCTGCCAGTAGCGGACTCAGTGGATTTCCCATGATCAAGCCTTCAGATGAAGAATATATTTTATTGTCAAACTGAAAGTAATTTTGTTCAAGACATATCGACAAAAGGTCTAATATCTCTTGTTTAATAACTGGGTTGACATGATTTCTATCTAGTAAACCTTCAACCAAGACTATGGTATCTTGAGGAGGTATACTAGGGAAAAGATTTTGAACGTCAAAAGAAATTATTTCTGTTCCAGATAACGCGAAATTAATTTCTTTTGACGTTCAAAATCTTTTCCCTAGTATACCTCCTCAAGATACCATAGTCTTGGTTGAAGGTTTACTAGATAGAAATCATGTCAACCCAGTTATTAAACAAGAGATATTAGACCTTTTGTCGATATGTCTTGAACAAAATTACTTTCAGTTTGACAATAAAATATATTCTTCATCTGAAGGCTTGATCATGGGAAATCCACTGAGTCCGCTACTGGCAGATATCTTCATGGACAACCTTGAAGGAATAATCCACAAGCACCCACTCTCGCAACAGTTTTTGTATTGGTACAGATATGTGGATGACATTATAGTTTGTTTTAAAGGTACCAACAGACAGTTAGACACCTTTCATAAATATATTAACACTATTCACCCAAACATTAAATTCACAATAGAAATAGAAGTAGAAAAATCATTAAATTTTTTAGATCTGACAATAGGTAAAACCAACAACAAACACCATTTTTCTATTTTTCATAAACCTTCCCATACTGACATCACCATTCATAATAATTCGATACATCCATATATACATAAAATATCAGCATACCATAGTATGATACATAGATTAGTTAATATTCCTCTTTCTGAAGAAAACTTCTGCAAAGAATTAAATATTATAAAACAGATAGCAGTTAACAATGGATATCAAGTCAAATTAATAGAGAATATTCTTGCTAAAAAATTACATAGAAAGGCTATCCAAGAAGTGTACCCCACTATGAGGAACCTTGACAATAATTACAGAACATTAACTTATTCAGGGCCCGTTTCAGAAAAAATAGCGTCATTTTTGAAAAAACAAAATTTAAGAGTAGCATTCAGAACAGATAACACGTTGGGAAGGTTTATTAAAAATAATAAAGATAAAACACAAAAATCTAAAAAATCAGGAGTTTATAAATTGAATTGTGGTTCTTGTTCCAAAGTATATGTAGGCCAGACTGGTAGACCATTCAAAAGCCGTGTACGTGAGCACCGTATGAATTATGTAAATAATAAAACACATTCAACATATGCCAATCATATTTTGGAAGAAGACCATGACTTCGATGAAAACTTTGAAATCCTTCATGTTGAAAATAAAGGTATTAGACTTAATTATTTAGAATTCTTGGAAATTAATAAATTGAAAAATTCGAATTGTTTACTAAATGATCAATTGGACCTTAATAGTTCCCCTTTGTTGAACCTTTTCAACTAATTAAGTAGTAGAGATGTTTTGAGATTTCCAGGTATCTACCTACATTGTATTGTCAATTTTATTTTTATCATAGGTAGCTCCTAATTACCTCAATTGTTAAGAAGGGTATTTAAGTAATGTTCAAGGTAGAATAATTTAATGTATTACATTCGCTTGAAAAAGATACAGTGTATCGAAACATGTCGCGAAGACAATAAATCTGTGGAAATTTAATCGTGTTTACCTTAGTGTCATATACTATGAATTTCCATCAAGTAAAGGCCACGTCAATCCAAAATTCGAAACACGTGTATACGGTTGCACAACATTTTGAGGGTTATACCCAATAACTTTTTTACTTATATTTTCATATATTGCCCCTCGCTAAATCCATCTTTATATATAATATATATATATATATATATATAGATTAGAATGCGAGGAATACTCTGCAGTATATACAGGCCAAACCAGTAGAAATTTTGACGTAAGGCTCCGTGAACACAACTGTTTCGACCAAAAATCAACAATGTACGAACATCTGCAAGAATCCAAACACAAGATAAGTAAAGATAATCTCAAAATTCTACACACATGTAATAAAGGGAAGAAAATGAATCTGTTAGAAACCATAGAAATTAATAAATCAATTAAATACCCGAAATATAGAACCCTCAACGAGCAACTCTATTTATGTAGGTCTCCACTTTTGAATTTATAATTTTGAGAATCCAGGTAATTTCCATAACCTCCAGTATTGAATTTATATCGTTTCTCCCCTGTCCATTTAATTTAATTTATTTACCTCTACATCCACTTTACCTGCAAACTCCCTATATAACTAGGTTTAGAGTACAATTGTATTAGTTAGTTTTTATACTTGATAATGGAATAAAACCCGAAACCGGTCGTGAAAATAAGACTAAAGTGTGTTTCTTTCGTTTCATTAAAGTTCACTACAAGTATGTGCATTTGCACTAGGTCCAGCTGATACCAACGATTTCCCAAAAGGGCAAGTGATTCAAAAACCTTCAACCAACTCCCCTTAGTAGCTGCATCTACCTATCAACATTAAAATTTCTCTTGTGGATCTCAAATTCCACTTGAATAAAACATTATATCACAATCTATCTTGAAGGGAAGCATTTAATATCATTACTTTTGGAACTACTGATATGCACTATATTCTAGTTGGGTCAAGTATTTACTAGTGTCGTAACTTGTAAGTGCACGCCTATGTATTTTCATTTTTATTCCCATCTGATTCTTGTACCTATATGAAAAACAGCATGTACGCCATTGTCGTTACTAGAATGTTCCGAGAGCTAGCGCCCTCTGATCACGTGCCAAATGAATGACGTTGGTAGTGTTGCATCATCTTTAAGTTTTGATAGAGAGTTCGAGTTAGACCGTACATGAGACGTCACGTTATTAGAGCACGCCGGCGACTCACTTGATCGATGTTATTGATTTGATTATTTTCAACGGTTTATGTCAAAGTTATTTACAAATTACTTATTTCCTAAGTTTACACGTTTTTGATATCGTTTTTATTTCTTGTTCGGTATTATTACTGACAATGTACATTTGACAACTATTGCGAAAAGTAAATTGTGTTTATGAACCGATTGACTTATTTCGAATCACCTAGTCGCTAGATCCTACTGGTACGTGGGACTTCAGCGGGCAATACAACAACTAGAAATGATTGGATTCAAATCAACTCCGCAATGTCACAACCATTCCGACAAGTTTTGTAGGGAAACTATACCATCGCCGGAAAGTTTCAAACTCACGTAATCTGACAAGAATGCAGAAATGGAGTTCGTATCTGTTCCACGAGTTGAAATACTTCGGAATGGCAGCGGCTGCCACATTCTCGATTCGCAAACGCTCAGATGAACTCCACATAATTCGATGTCACGAGCTCAGCATTCGAAATATAGCTTGGCTTTCTGCTATCGAATGGGCTTGTCTAGTCGGCGTGGCACTGAGTTTCTTGGCTTCAGTTTATGTTCGTTTTCGATTTCCTTCACTCGCACAGATATAGACAGCTGTAGAGGTTCTTTCCCCACAAAACAAAAGACGCAAAATGCCTATACAGTTCGTTAAGGAAAGCCCCAGTTTTCGCACCAGCAAAATCGATATGTGGAATTTTTTAAACAAGCAATAGTGAAAAAATTCACAACCTTTTTGTTTTTTTGGAAATATATCAAAGATGGGCTGTGGTGGTCGGCTGGTAAAAGCGTACGCCTCGCAAGCGTGGGGTCGTGAGTTCGATCCACCGATTCACCGGTCTCGTGCATGGCATCACACGTTAAAAGGTAAGGGCTGCGTCTTCCCTAGCTCACACAAGTCTCTCGAAGACTTCCGAGGGTTGTGCGTAGGGGTGCAATCGGTTGACGGAAATAACAATTTTAACAACAACAATTTTTAACAATCATTCAAGGAATCGTCTTACAGTCTGGAAGTTTTGTAGAGATTTATGAAACTTACAAAATGGATTTTCATACGACTGGATCGGTGCATTATTCTCTGAGAATAACCGGGAAAACCTTGACAAACACACCATTTTTCAAAAATTTATAATTTTTATAAATCTGAAGCTGGATAAACAATATTGCGGAAACTGATATGTGGATTAACTGTGCGAAAGATGTTTTCTATCTGTAGTTTTTGCACAATAGCGTTATAAACCATTTGAGGGCACATCTTGCAAGATGCGCCGATTTAAGGGAAATCGTCATATTCAAATTCTGTGAACGGCATCTGGAAGTAGAGATCAATATCTACAATTTATATATTTTGGATTTTCACCTGTGGGGCGGGAAATGTTTTGAAAATGTCACTTAAAGTTGATCAAAACGCTTCAAAGTTCGTCCGAAGTCACTCGAAGTCGCACTGAAGTTAATTCGAGTGGAGTTCGGACGACTTCGGGTGCACTTTGAAGCATTTACAAAAATTCGAAAACTAAACAAGACATCGAAAAACTGTATATGGACAGTTTTAATGTCTCTGATGGACAGATGTACAAAAAGTGTGGAAAAAGTTTTTTCATATTTTGGAAAATTCTAATTAATTTATAAAAACTCAAAGATGGCTACAGATTTTCACAAGGAACCTTTTAGGATATCTTTCTGAAATTCTACAAAATGTGTGGAATTTTTTTCCGTAATATCAATCGTCCCGGAAATACTTAACAAAAACAAAAAATTATGAACTTTCAACATTTCTTAATAAAAATACCAAAAACTCAAAATCTAAATGAGATGTAGAAATAATGTATTTGAACAATGTTATTGTCCTCGAACATGTCTACAAAAAGTTCAAGATATTTCTATATCTTATACAGGGTGTTAATTAAGTACGTTGACAAACTTCGGGAGGTGATTCTTTGAAGGTTTTCAGGACGAAAAGTTCATATAAACATATGTGCCAAACGGCTTGGTTTTCGAGATACAGGGCGATAAAAATACATTTTTTTCAAGATTTTTTAGAGTTAACTTCGACATTTTCGACAATAATCAGTTCAAATTAGGCAAGTACAATCCATTCAATAGGGCGCACGATACAAAATAATGCATTTCTTAAATAATTCACAGGGTCCTCCTTTTTTCAGAGTCAAGCTTTGTTCAACCCTTCAGAATTTTTTTTTCCGCCGCCACTGACATATTATGAGAAAGGAATAATCAATGTTGTTTCATTTAACATCTTTTTGATATCTTGCATTTTTTCATTTACTTGTACGGTTCAGGGGCTATAATGAAAATATTAATTTAAACATTTTCCAGTGTGGCATAACATTAGAAAATTTGAAAATTAAACATTTTCAATTATTGTAAATTGATGGAAATATTTTTTCAGAATTAGAAAAATCTACGATGAATAAAAATTATACAATAAAAAATATAAAAACAAGCTTTTATACAAATGCACTGAAAATGAAAAAATAATTTGTTTCATTTTTTGTAGGTTATTCTGTGAGTATCAAAATCTTTCTGTACAAGATTACCTAGATCAAACAATTAAATGAATTATTTCTTCCTTTTCAGTGTATTGTATAAAAACTTTAAAATGTTTTCTTTTTATAATTTTCATTTTTAATATTTTAGTTTATTTTTTATGTGAAACTGAAAATCTCCAACCCAAAAACCATCACATACCAATTTTGAACAGAATCGGATCATAATCACAAAACTCGTCCGCCATATTGGAGCCGCCATTTTGTTTTTTAACAAACATTTTTTTAATGCATTGTCACCGGAATTACGGAAACCTGCCAAATTTCAAATTAATCGGAGTATTAGAAGTGGGTCAAATTCAACTTTTATTAAATTGTTTGTTAGTTACAAGTGAAGCTAAATAAAAGATTGTTATTGTAAAGATGTGATTTCTTTTTGTGATATCTAACAGAAAACTACTATCTCTCCGTCACTGCGGTACGCTGGATATTAAACTAGATCTGACAGATATTGGGAAAACCTTAACTTTCAACCTGAAGATTCTGATGGTAAAAATGTGCATTTTCATTGAGATATTTGATTAAAAATGTTTTTACCCATCAGTCTTGATAGAGAACTCATACAAATTTTTTGTTATTTTAAAAAAAGATATTTTTTAGTTTTCAATTGAACGTTTCCTTTTCAACATAAAAAACTTCCGAAAGGTAATCCTGTAATGGAAGATAGTTAATAGGGTTTATCTAATAGTCGCAGATCATTACACATTTGATATTCATTTATGAATCTCTGGTCATAACTCCGAAAAACTAAATCAAACAAATTTTTGTTTCCGTACGGAGTACATTATTTTATCAGAAATTTCCGTTTGTTTTTTCTTCTGCAGTAACGCAGAAATTTTGTAATCAATTTGAATTCATAAAAATAGCAAAGTGGGCTTTGATATTAATTCATTTATTTAAATATCAACAACTTGACAGTTATCGAAAGTTGAGAAACTGTCTCATTGTTAATTCTTCATTAGTGCAAGCTATAAAGCAGATTCATTCAATATTCCTTTGGATAAAATGGTTGAATATACAAATTCAGAAATGGCAGACATGCACTTAATGTATGGAATGGCTGATGGTACCGCTCGTGCCGCCAGACGAATGTATCTAGAAAGATTTCCACAACGTCATATTCCCAGCACACAAATGTTCATAAATATTCACTCCCGTCTTCGTGAAACGGGTACTTTCAAGAGGTCTGCTGTTTTCATAGGAAGACCCAGGAGAGTTAGAACAGTTCAGATAGAAGAAGCTGTACTTAACGAAATTGAGCAGCATCCAGACACCAGTACAAGACAAATTGCGGCACAGTTTAACGTAACCCATGTATTGGTATGGCAAATTTTAAAAGAGCAACAACTTTATCCCTATCACATACAGCGTATTCAAGCTCTTCTGCCAAGGGATTTTCCAAAGAGATTAACTTTTTGCACTTGGATTCGAAATAAATTGTTGGAAAATCCATGGTTTTAATCTCAAGTGTTATTCACCGATGAGGCATGCTTTTCCCGTAAAGCCATTATTAATTTTCACAACAATCATATGTGGGCTGATGAAAACCCACACGCCGTGATTGAAAACCATTTTCAAGAGACGTTTTCTGTGAATGTTTGGGTTGGAATTGTAGTGAATTTCCTTATCGGGCCACATTTTCTGCCTCATAGACTCAATGGTGACCATTATCGACATTTTCTTGAATTCATCTTACCTGGACTCCTAGAAGAGATCCCACTGAGGGAAAGAATTGGAATTTGGTGTATGCATGATGGTGCTCCAGTACACTTCAGATTGGTTGCACGCCAATATTTAGAAAAGAATTATTCTGATCGCTGGATTGGGCGTGGTGGGCCAGAACTTTGGCCACCAAGGTCACCCGATATGAATCCACTTGATTTTTTCCTCTGGGGGCACCTTAAATCATTAGTGTACCGAACTCCAGTTCAAAGTGAAGAAGACCTGAGGAATCGCATACAGGAGTCATGCGGAATTATAAGAAACACTCCTGGTATTTTTGAGCGTGTCCGCCAGTCTATGGTTAGGCGCATAAACGCATGCATTGAAGTTGGCGGTGGCCATTTCCAGCAGCTGCTCTGACATATCAATTTCAATAATGGTCCTTTTCTGAACTTAATTTTATTCCTAGGGAATTTATGTTACTTTGCTCTAGTATTTGATAATAAAGTTATTCACTGTTGAAAATGTCCAAAATTATTTTGCCATAATTAACTTTGTGCAATACATATTCAACCTGAGTTATGGTAAAAAATGTATGCTCCATAACATTACATTTTCTCTACACGAGCAGAATATAGCTATTTGTGTAATGAGAACAAAATGACGTATTGCGTCACGCGCTAATCTTTGGAGAGTGGCAATGACACTTCGAGAAATGAATTATTTTATATCATGCGCACTATTGAATGGATTGTACTTGTCCAATTTGAACTAATTTGGATCGATTATTGTCGAAAATTTCGAAGTAAACTCCAAAAACTCCTAAAAAATGTATTTTGATCACCCTGTACTTCGAAAACCAAGCCGCTTGGGACATGTTTATATGAACTTTTCATCTTGAAACCTTTCAAAGAATCACCCTTCAAGTTTGTTAGACTATTTGCTTCTCAAATTTCTTTATGTTATGCGTTACTGGAAAATGTTTGCGTTAATATTTTCATTGTAAGTCCTGAACCGTACAAGTAAATGAAAAATATCAAGAGAGCAAAAAGATGTTAAATGAAACAACATTCATTATTCATTTCTCATAATATGTCAGAGGCGGCGGAAAAAAAAATTCTGAAGGGTTGAACAAAGCTTGACTCTGAAAAAAGGAGGACCCTGTGAATTATTTGAGAAATGCATTATTTTGTATCGTGCGTACTATTGAATGGATTGTACTTGCCTAATTTGAACTGATTATATTAGAAAATGTCGAAGTTAACTCTAAAAAATCTTGAAAAAAATGTATTTTTATCACCCTGTATCTCGAAAACCAAGCCGTTTGGGACATATGTTTATATGAACATTTCGTCCTGAAAACCTTCAAAGAATCATCTCCCGAAGTTTGTCAATGTACTTAATTAACACCCTGTATATAAGACAAGACGTTTTCATTGCTCAAAAGCGAGTTATCCGTTCCCTGGTGGGTGTGTCCAATAGAACTTCATGTCGTGACATTTTCATAAACTTGAAAATACTCACATTACCCTCTCTTCTAATTTTAGAATCACGTCTCTATGTGTTCAATAATAAAGATAAATTTGATACAAATAGCTCGCGCCATGGAGTTAATACTAGACGTAAAGATGACTTCTATATCCCTTTTAGTAAGATGAATATAACTAGACAGTCGCCTAACATCGCGGCACTCAGATTTTTTAACGCCCTACCAACTGAAATTAAACAATGTAAGACTTCAACCTCGTTCAAAAAACACGTGAAACAACTACTACAAAAAAAAATGTTATTATTCGGTGGAAGAGTATCTCTCCCAGAAATTTTGAAAATAGCTACATGCCTATATGTCACCTCTCTAGTCACACCTATGTTATGTATTAATGTTAGTTTTTTGTGTCTTTTTTATACTCATGTTGTCGTTGTGCACTATGTTCATTTTGTACTCTACATACATGTACCCTCTCTTTGACTATTCCTATACAATTTTGTAATTGTCTGCTGGAAAATTTAATAAATAAATAAATAAACACTAGTATCTATTGATTTTTTTTAAACCACCAAAAAACTCAAAGAATGCGACAGATCTATTAATTTTACAATATTTCTCTTTTAATTGCCTTCTAAAATCCTACAAACAAAAAACTAAGAAATAATACCATTTTTTTCCAAAAATAACAGAAAGTCGAAAACGAAACGGGAAATCAAAAAAATATAGAGAGAGAATTTTATTGTCCTCAAGAAACCCAGCAAAAGTTTTTATGATATTTTTTCATATCTTCGAAAACAAACACAGCACAGTGTTGAAAAATTCCAAAAACCTGGCCAAAAATGAAAGGTTGAAGAGTGTTGCATTATATTTCTCACAATGAATTTTGTGTATATCGCCACCTGCAAAATACCATTATGCGTACAGATCAAAGTCAGCTATGCTTCCCTTCGCGTCAGTCCAAAGTTGCCATTTTTCGAATTATAACCTTCATAGTGACATAATTTGGCGTTTTTCGTCAAAATAAAACATAGAAGTATTTGAATCGAGATGGAACGAGTACATTGTTGTAATATACAGGGTGGGGCACCGAAAACGAAACAGATCGAATATCTTCAAGACGCATTTGTTGTTGTCCAAGGGGGACATCTTTCTAACCTAACCTCAACTGTCATACCTCTCCCCCCACCCCTTGAGCACTATCACCCAAACTATTTGAATAGGGAAATTAGTAAGTGTGACACATCATTGAAAAGGTAATTTCATAAGGAATTCAACCATGTCAATTTTTGCCACCTACTTTTTCATTTTGGCGCCCTCTTGCGGGACAAACAACTGTTCTGTATTCCAAATTATGATACTGCATTTGCAAGCTGTTCTAACATAACTTAGGTGACGATGCATTATTGAATTTTTCTAAATGAAAGAACAAAATGGCGGCTCAAAATGGCGGACATGATTTGCAATTATGGTCCGATTCGATTCAAAATTGATATGTGGGGACTTTAAGGGTGAAAAATTATGATATTTTTGTCAATGCAAAAAACCAAGATGGCGGACGTAATTAGTAATTGTGGTTCGATTCGATTCAAAATTGGCATATGAAGATTTTACAAGTTTCCAGTATGACTATAGTGAATCAATTGAATTGATGAAAAAAAAAAGATTTTATACAAATTAGGAAATAATATTTTATTTCGATGTGTGTCGTAGGTTATTCTGTGCGTAACAGAATCAGAATTTTACCGCGCCTGAAAATCCCTGAAAATCTTCACATACTAATTTTGATTCGAATCGGACCAGAATTACAAATTTCGTCAGCCATCTTGGACGAACAACTCATAATTTCCGACCTTGAAAACCACCACATATCAATTTTGAATCGAATCGGACAATAATTACAAATCATGTCCGCCATTTTGTTTTTTCTCTTAGAAAAATTCCATAATGCACTGTCACCGAATTTATGTCAAAAAAGCTTGCAAATGCAGTATTATAATTTGGAATACGGAACAGTTATTTTTCTCGCAAGAGGGCGTCAAAATGAAAAGTTAGGTGGCAAAAATTGACAGCTGAATTCCTTATGAAATTACCTTTTCAATGATGTGTCACACTTACTACGATCCCTATTCAAATTGGTTGGGTGATAGTGCCCAAGGGGTGGGGGAAGAGGTATGACAATTGAGGTTATGATAGGAAGATGTCCCCCTTGGATTAAAAATCGACATGTTTTTGCATTTTATTCACAACACATGCGTTTTGAAGATATTCGATCTGTTTCGTTTTCGGTGCCCCACCCTGTAGATTAAAACAAAATTGAAAGATAAAATGGCAAGTTGTGGAATTCAAATTGAAATTGTTTGAATATTGTTTAAAATTTTGTTATAAACTATACAGTGCGGCTTTTTTAGTCCCCCCTGTTAACTTTTGAACGGTTCGCCGTACAGATTTGAAAAAAAAAATCGTTTGGAGGGTTTCACCGATAATACTTTTCGATAAAAAAATATGGTGATTGCTCGACAGGGGGCGCGGGAGGGCACATCAACTAAAAAAATTTAAATGGCATGGGGGGTCGTGTCACATCGTTAAAAAGAGAATTGAATTCTCTTCACAACCATCTAATTTTTTTTGCAATTAAAATTCGAAATATCAAATATAAAAGCGGATCTGAAAACTACTCATACCTCGATAAATTTGAACGGTATGTTGTGGAATAATGAAACCAAAAACATTCCGAAGGGTATTACCGATACTACTTTTTGAAAGAAGAATCATTGCAATTACTCGACAGATTGCGCTGGGGGTACATCAATTCGAAAATTTCGAAAGGCATAAAAATCAAAATTTCTCGAAAAAATTCAAAAATATTCAGATGGTTGTGAAGAGAATTGAATTCTCTTTTCAACGATGTGACACTTGACCCCTCATGTAATTTAAAAAAATTGAGTTGATTTGCCCTCCCGCGTCCCCTGTCGAGCAATCACCATATTTTTTGTTTCAAAAAGTAGTATCGGTAAAACCCTCCAAACATTTTTTTTTTCATATTTGTATGTTGAACCTTTCAAAAGTTAACAGGGGGGGGGGGGACTAAAAAAAGCCGCACTGTATATGATTGAAGGTTTCGTTCATTACGTATCATTTCGGAGCAAAAATATTTGCGGCAGATTGTAATCTGATAAAGTCTTTGTTAGACGCTGAAAAAAAAAGTGCCCTTTTTTGCATCTTTTCTAGAAAACATTGAAAAATATGCACGTTGCACCCAAAATTATCCCTTAATGACCTCGCACAGCATCAGTGGGAAAATGGCTTTCAGTGAATTTGCTCAAATTTTCCATATATTGTAGAACTCGTTATGTTCATCAAATGCCTTCTTTGCACCATCGCTCTAAATTCAACAGTTTAGAAAATACAGGCTGCCGAAATTTACTTCTTCAAAATTTAAAATGGCCATTGTGAAGATATTTTTTTTCAATACATGCATCGATTGTTCACATGGCCGATACAAATCCACTATAGAATATTATAATCCCTGCACGTATCCGCGATATACAGGGCGTGGATAATAAGGGAGAGTATTTTGTTCCTTGGTGTTTTGGCATCGACTGCTATGGTCTTTGGCCATGTGTTCTGGATAGGACTTGTTCCTAACTCCATACGCCACCTTAGGAGCAGCACTGTTAATTGGAACGAAACAGTGAATCGTGCAGGACTCACCCCAGTCCAGCCACGAGATTTGAATAATTTAATCGGTCAAATTAAATTAAAAAATCCCAGCCGCAACTGGGGCTCGAACTCCGGACCTTGCGACTCAGAGTTGGACGCTCTAACCACTGCGCCACGCCCCGACATGGGAATTATTATTATTTTCATTATTGTTATCATTCAAGAATGAGTTTGTGGCATAGCAGACGGGTAAATGAAAATCAGATCAGAATTTAAAAAATGTGGATCAACCGGGATTCGAACCAGGAATCCCAGTTGATCCACTTTTTTTTAATTCAGTTCTGATTTTCACTCTCCCGTCTGCTATGCTTTAAACCATTTTAGAATTCAATTTAACTACAGACGTAAAACTACTTCATTATTATTATTATTATTGAAGTTACCCGATTTATTCACATTTACAGTCACCATATTTCACCTCGTATCTTCAATTCGTTCACTCTGATCTCCCAAAAACCTTATATAATCAGTTTGGATATAAAAAAAAAAACTACAATTTTCATTTAGCAGCAGCCATATTGGATCCACCATTGTGAATTCTTCTGTTGTGATGATGAATTCGTATTCAGAGACACCAAAAACATACTCATAAAAACTTTGGCCAGGATTTCGAGATTTCGATTTCGAGATTTCGAGATTTTGCAACACTGTGCACCGCCTCAAAATTCCCCCTTTCTGAAATGTTACAGGGAAATTTTCCGGATTCTTGATTACTTTTCCCGCTTCGCCAATACAAAAATTTAATAGGCGTTTCTCTCCCAAAATTCTGACTATTTCTTTCCCTTCCCCCTTCCTTCTTTGCCCTTCCCCTTTAAGTTTATTCATTCCAAGATGTATAGAAACCATGGTGTTATCACAACAAGGTTGTTGAGATTGTAATTGCACTGATACCGTTGGCTTCATTCGTCGTTGGATGGCGTATAAGTCGAAAATAGCCGAGTTTCCAACTTTCCGAAGTACTGAGTCATAATTATTTGATTGAAATTTGAATGTTTACAAATTATGGTTAATGAATATCACAACAAATAAAATTCAATGTTGAAAATGACATAATATCACACTTGTCCAAGCGTCATCATGAATCTGTAATTTTGCCGCCATCTGTGTGCTAAAGAGGTGAAACGGTATCAACGCAGTAAAAATATCACGAATCAAGTAGGCCGTACCTTAACACTTTTGTATGTCGGTTTCACAGCTATAAGAGATCACACCAAGGTTTCTATGTATCTTGATTCATTCTCAGTGTACATTCGTGGATGTGGATAACTTTGCATCAGTAATTTCCATACGGTATGAAACTGTCTTGAGGAAATAAATTATTATTATTAGCGATTAATAAGGATGTCATTACAAAATTTGAAATTGACATGTTTCGGTATTCTTTATGAATATGAACAACAATTCAAATAAAGGATTTGCTCCATTTGGCTGTTTCACACTGTATAGCTCTTCAACGCCAAACATCGTAATCTGATAACCGACTACGTATCTTATCTGATATATGACACGTACAAGCAGCATGCATATATACCTCTCATTTGCGACTGCACATACACCTCCACAGTTAATTATATCCATATAATCTAGTTAATTAAGGTGAGTGCGGGTCGTGTTCTAGCAGGCTTCACTCTCACCTCTATCGGCCGTATATGCTAATGCAATGTAAACGCCACGGCGCGCGGCGTAGCCTTCATATCTGCAATCTGGAATCAGAGCAGCAGCACTGCCCTGAGACTTATTTTGATAAATTGCGTTCAGGTGCCCGTGCGATATCAATCTTCGTGTTATATCGGATTCGAGTGACCGTCAGAAGGCATAGCTTTTTCTGAAATAGGTCAGGAGTTTTTATTTTATTATACAGGGTGGCCCACGAGGTTCTGTCTAGCAGATACCTTTTGAACTCTTTCAATACACCACTGTTTGTGGACACTGGCGGATCTAGGGAGAGTTTCAGGGGGGGCATGAGCCATGAGTTAATGGAATTTTGTAACCAAAGTAATAATCTCCAACATGAATGATGAATGATATAATATATACAGTGTGTCCCACTTTCAGCAGCCACACCCTCATATTCCGTTGAGCATGAAATAATTCGAAATTTTCTTTGACTCAAGTTGTAGTACTCGGAAATACCTACCTTTATGTTTACGGAACCTTTGTATATCCATTTTTCACGGTTAACTACGACCAAATGAAAAGTGAAAAATTGGGAAAAACATACTAGGCATTTTTTTATCGCAAAAATAACACCAGATTCTGTTTCAGAACATCTTAAAACCCCCAAATCTCAATGCTTGAATCATTTGAATATACAGGGTATCATTCATTCTGATCAGAGTTAGCCTTGGAAAAGTGATATTTGGCTATTTTTCAAAGTATTAATTAAATATTTTTGGGAATTCTGTGACAAGAGAATACATTTTGGAAATTTTCCAAGCATTATTTATGGATTAGAGTTGATAATGCTACCAGCTACAGATGATACCTTGTATATTCAAATGATTCAAGCATTGAGATTTGGGGGTTTTAAGGTGTTCTGAAACAGAATCTGGTGTTATTTTTGCGATAAAAAAATGCCCAGTATGTTCGTTTTGAATTGTCCCAAATATTGTCAAATTTGTTTCTAACTAGTCAGCAATAGACTACATCTCTTCTCTCTCCAGATAGGAATATGGGTTTTTACCAAGACATCCAGGCTACCTATGGTACACACACAGTAACCAAATTGAAACGTTGGTCACGTATTAAACAAAAAACAGCGAAAGAATATATATATAATATATATATATATATATATATATATATATACAGTGTGTCCCACTTTGAGCAGCCACACCCTCATATTCCGTTGAGCATGAAATAATTCGAAATTTTCTTTGACTCAAGTTGTAGTACTCGGAAATACCTACATTTATGTTTACGGAACCTTTGTATATCCATTTTTCACGGTTAACTACGACCAAATGAAAAGTGAAAAATTGGGAAAAACATACTAGGCATTTTTTTATCGCAAAAATAACACCAGATTCTGTTTCAGAACATCTTAAAACCCCCAAATCTCAATGCTTGAATCATTTGAATATACAGGGTATCATTCATTCTGATCAGAGTTAGCCTTGGAAAAGTGATATTTGGCTATTTTTCAAAGTATTAATTAAATATTTTTGGGAATTCTGTGACAAGAGAATACATTTTGGAAATTTTCCAAGCATTATTTATGGATTAGAGTTGATAATGCTACCAGCTACAGATGATACCTTGTATATTCAAATGATTCAAGCATTGAGATTTGGGGGTTTTAAGGTGTTCTGAAACAGAATCTGGTGTTATTTTTGCGATAAAAAAATGCCCAGTATGTTCGTTTTGAATTGTCCCAAATATTGTCAAATTTGTTTCTAACTAGTCAGCAATAGACTACATCTCTTCTCTCTCCAGATAGGAATATGGGTTTTTACCAAGACATCCAGGCTACCTATGGTACACACACAGTAACCAAATTGAAACGTTGGTCACGTATTAAACAAAAAACAGCGAAAGAATATATATATAATATATATATATATATATATATATATATATATATATATATATAGTGTGTCCCACTTTGAGCAGCCACACCCTCATATTCCGTTGAGCATGAAATAATTCGAAATTTTCTTTGACTCAAGTTGTAGTACTCGGAAATACCTACATTTATGTTTACGGAACCTTTGTATATCCATTTTTCACGGTTAACTACGATCAAATGAAAAGTGAAAAATTGGGAAAAACATACTAGGCATTTTTTTATCGCAAAAATAACACCAGATTCTGTTTCAGAACATCTTAAAACCCCCAAATCTCAATGCTTGAATCATTTGAATATACAGGGTATCATTCATTCTGATCAGAGTTAGCCTTGGAAAAGTTATATTTGGCTATTTTTCAAAGTATTAATTAAATATTTTTGGGAATTCTGTGACAAGAGAAGACATTTTGGAAATTTTCCAAGCATTATTTATGGATTAGAGTTGATAATGCTACCAGCTACAGATGATACCTTGTATATTCTCTCCTAAACTAGAGAGAGAAATTTTAACCTACAAAAAATCACAAAAAAGGAGAAAAAAATAAAACAAAACGTTGTGAGAATGTGAAAAAGGTAGTGAGGGTAGGTATTTCTATTCATTCAGAACAAATGATCGGTGCTCAAGTATATTCCAAGCATGAGTACACATTTTCTTTGCTTCAGTTGGAGTAACATTCTCGAAAAAGGTGATAAAATCGTTATTACTTGTAAGGCAGCGAGCATCTGAGGGTTTCATAGAAAAATATATTGGACAGTCAAAGAGAATATTTTGCAGTGTTTTGGGTTCATTTTGATTGCATATAGTACATAGTTCGTTTGGAGTTATACTACCTCGAAGGGGTTAGCTCCAACCCTTGAATCTTTAATGATCATGTGATACCGCATTTTGAATGTCATCCAATTCTCTTTCCGACGCTTTTTAGTTTTTTTTTTAATTTGACGCAGTAGTTCTCGAGGAAACATGTTCAGAACGATCATCGGATGATGAAAAACTAAAGTTACGATTGTTTCACCTTCATCAGTATTGCTAATCTTGTAGGTAGTACAGGCTTTATCTAAAAATGACACCTTTTTGTTTGGTAAAATCTTATCCTGTCCAACTATAATGAGGAATAATTCACGTCAGTTTTTTAATACATCAGAAAATCGCGTCAAATATTCTCCTTTGCCTTTTCAAACGCCTGTTAGTATAAGATTCTACGCTTGCAAATCATAGAATCACGAAAGTATTTTCAGAATCTTTTTTACAAATTTAGTAGTGAAACCTTATAGTCTAAGAGCACGCTGCAAAAAAGATGGGCTATCGAGTTACTGGATCATCATTTTTTTTCAATGTAAGTTTTAATTAGGACCATTCTGAAACTCATATCCTGTCAGACCAGAAATGCTGCACAGGGTAGCAGGGTTTTTTAAACTAAGAATTAGAATGCCAATCAAAACATGTGAAAAAAATGAAAATGTTGGTACCGACTTTTGGTACACCCTGTTTAGCTGTAGGTCTGGCAGGATATGATTTTTACATTGGTGTGGCCCGCAAGGTTACCAGATTTAATCCCACTAGATTTTTTTTAGCGCCACTTGAAGAGTATCATCTATAAAACTCAACCAAATTTTTAACATGATTTACTTCAACGGATCATTGATAAATGTAGGAACATTATACCTGTGATGCTTCAGATCGTCCGAAATTGTTTTGAACAAAATCTCTATTACTGCATGGAAGCAGGAGGCCAAAATTTTGAAAACTTTTTGAAATAAAAAGCAAAATAGTATCCAAATTTTTAATTTTAATTTTTTGGATCACCATTCCCTCTTCTATGTAAACTTTTCTCAAACAACTGCCATGAACACAATTCTAACAATTCAAGTAGATAAAAATATAAATATAAGTAGATGAATAAAATTAAAAAATATATAAATAATAACTGGAATAGAAGGTAATAAAATTGCAGATGAAGCAGCACAGAACGCGGCGAGAGGGCAACCAGAAGACATCAGTATTCGACCAGACGATGTGAGAAATTATTTTAAGAAAATGATATCGAACCAATGGCAGGAGGAATGGTAGCGAACTAACAGACATCTAAAAACATCAAACCCTCCATAGAACCTTGGATTTTGGAAAACACAGCAAGTAGACGGGAGCAAGTCGCCATAACACGCTTGAGAATAGGCCATACTAACCTCACCCACATTCACCTGCTTAAAGGAGAAAGACCGCCAGTATGCAGTCGCTGTAACCAACCCTTATCAGTTTCGCATATTCTCTTGGACTGCTCTGAATTCACTAATATTCGACAACAACTATCTTTTCCCAATATAGTAAGAGACATTCTTCAGCCAACAAATGACAAAAATACAATTGAGTTCCTGAGACTAACCCACCTAGTTTCTAAAATCTGATGTGACGGAGCAACAACAGCTTTTCTTTCGTAACAGAAATGTAGTTATGTTGAAGGGCTAATGACCTCTGCAGTCTATGCCAAAAAAGACCATGTTCAATTTTTC
The DNA here is from genome assembly GCA_944452925.2 of Chrysolina oricalcia. NCBI lineage: Eukaryota > Metazoa > Arthropoda > Insecta > Coleoptera > Chrysomelidae > Chrysolina > Chrysolina oricalcia. The sequence continues at coordinate 55,965,495 of OX101825.2, forward strand.
TTTATGAGAAAAACGATTGAAATTGATAACTAGAATTTTGGGAAATTTACAAATAGATAGGGACTTCTTGCACTTACATTTCTCTCTGCACTTCGAGCTTGTTGGTTGTTCATCATCGTCCAAAGTTTCTTCATTGGTAAAAGAATCCAAACAATGAGCCAGACTTATTTGTCCTGTTATTCGCGGAATCGGTAGGGAAAGGTCCCAGAATGGATCAAACGTAACTGAACAATGACCACAATACATACACCTTAATGTAGATTTCAGTTGGCCAACAAATAAATCTACAATCCTTGAGTTATCCACCGTCAGGAATCTTGACCATAACTCAAGATGAAAGTTGATACGAATTAGTCATTGTTAACTTATACAGTGTGACACACTTAAGATGAAGACACCCCTGTATTTTAGTCATTTTTGAAAGCAGAGATTTGATCTTTGGTACAGCCGTATACCTTCATGGGCCACACTTTTCGCAATACTCAGCCCGAGTGACAGCCTTAAACCCAGCCTACTGCGATCCCGCGAAAAGGGTAAATTCTCGATATTTTGCGTCGCGTTGGAGATACCGAAAAAAGTTATTAGAAAAAGTTGTTTAGAAATCGAAATTCGAATTTTGATTTTTTTTGTAATTTTCATATTAAAGTCCGATTTTCAATTAATGGTTCTGAATAAGAAGCTACGAAAACAATAAATTCGTCATAATGTAGGAATAAGAATGAAAAACCTAATATTCATTATGAAAAAATTCAAATTTTGTTTATTAGTTGTTACTAAAAAGCAACAGAGACGATAAAATCGGTCCAAATTAAATGACAATTAATGAAAAACTATTTATTGAACCGAATTCGAACAGGAAATGAAATAAACACTAATATTGGAAGTCAGTTCTAAATATTGTCTCTCTCAACTGGCCCGCCCTCAATTCTGATACATTTTTCAATTCTTTTTCTATCATTATTGGCCACTCTCCTAAGTTCTGGAATACTCATTTCATGGCAGGCTTGCCTTATTCTCTCACAAAGTTCTTGCCGATTTCGTGGCCTAGACTTGTAAACCTTATTCTTGACGGTTCCCCAGAAGAAAAAATCCATTGGTGTTATGTCAGGAGAGCGAGGAGGCCATTGTTCATATGGGCTATTTCTACCAATCCAACGTAATGGAAAATGTTCGTTTAACCACTCTCGAACCATCCAAGAATTATGAACGGAAGCTCCGTCTAGCTGAACGTACATCTCTTGTCGCACATGGAGGGAAAGATTTTAAATGATTTCCCATAATTCATTATCAAAAAAATTCAATAGTCGTTCAGCGTTAATGGTATTATTGAAGAAAAACGGTCCAATTATTCTATCGCCTAAAATACCACACCATGCATTAACTTTTTGGGAGTATTGGTCCTTACAGTTTATAACCCAGTTTATAAACCAGTATCTGCAATTTTGAGCAGATACTATTCCATTGGTAGTGAACATAGCCTCATCAATAAACAAAATTTTTCTTAGGAAATATCTATTATTTAAAAAATTTCCTTGGGCCCAATAGCAGTAATCTGATCGTTTATATTCGTCTCCTTCTTTCAATGTGTGCAAGAACTTTGGTTTGAAAGGTTTGATTTTATGACGAGACATCTTCTGATTTTCTCTCTACTCAAATTTAATAGCTCAGACCTTTCTGGCAAACTAATTTTGGGATTGGCACGAACTGAAGCTAAGATATTATCATCATCATGGTACCTTCGATTTCGATGTGGATTGTCAAAAGCTGGTCGATACTTTAATACACTTCCGGTTGGAGTAAAAAGTTTATTGACGGAGGCTGCCGTTCCATGTCGAATACGATTTCGTTGCGGATGTCTTCTGTTGAGCAACTTGTCTGCTACTTCGAGCACCATCACCAAATAACATTATTATTTCAATTTTTTCTCGTAAATTAAGACGTTCAATTGGCATTTTGTTACTGTTTTTGACGCATTTACTTTCAAACTGACATTTGGTATAACTAGTTCATTTGTTTTCATGACGCTCTAGCCCAAATTGAAAACTGTTGAAACACAAAATATGAGACTTCTTTGAAACATTGAGAATGACGATTTTCCATCCAAAATTAGGCAATTGGTATTATTCGCAACCAATCATATTCAACAGAAAATTGAAAAAATCCTCAAAATTAGAGACAGGCTAGTAAAGAAGACTAAATTCGATTAACTTACATTTGATAAAATAATAATTTTCAATTTTATTTATTTCAATACGTTAATTTCATTGATTTTGACTATTTTATCATTTCTGTAGCTTCTTATTCAGAATCATTAATTGAAAATCGGACTTTAGTATGAATATTACAAAAAAAAATCAAAATTCGAATTTTGCATTGAAATTCGGTATGTTCTAAACAACTTTTTCTAATAACTTTTTTCGGTATCTCCAACGCGACGCAAAATATCGAGAATTTGCCGTTTTCGCGGGATCGCAGTAGGCTGGGTTTAAGGCTGTCACTCGGGCTGAGTATTGCGAAAAGTGCGGCCCATGAAGGTATACGTCTGTACCGAAAATCAAATCTCTGCTTTCAAAAATGACTAAAATACAGGGGTGTCTTCATCTTAAGTGTAGTACTGTAGTATAATAACAATGATTTCTCGAGAACTACTGCATCAAATTAAAAAAACTAGAAAGCGTTGGAAAGAGAATTCGATGACCTTCAAAATGCGGTATCACATAAACCCTAATCCCATTAAAGATTTAAGGGTTGCAGCTAACCCCTCCAAGGGGCTTGAAGTGACAAACTTGAGAATATGCGCAAAAGACGTCCCCCTCGCAATAAAAATCGACAGGTCCTTTCCTTTTTTTCTGCGATCGATAAATATGAAATATCGGCCTTGTTTCGTTTTCGATGAGCCACCCTGTATAATTATAATCGATACTCTATACAAAATGTTTACAACCTTTGCTTTATGATATTGTTATGAAAACTGACTGGGTCAGCCCATATAGATCAACTATATGTAATAGATTATCGAGTTCACTATATTTGTTATGCAATATGAAGAAACATCTATGTCTTAACACAGTTCGAACATGTTATTTTTCATTTTTCCATGCTCACATAAATTATAGCATTATCTTATCTTAAGGGGAAATTCTTGTCTCGCCGTTAGGGTTTTCAAAACGCAGAAGAAAGCAGTTAGAATTATGGCTGATGCTGGTTACAGGGACCCCTGTCAAAAAATCTTCAAAGATTATTATGCCTGTACCATCATAATTTATTTATAATACGGTATTAGAGGTATATATAAACAAAACAACATTTTTGGCCAACGTTGATTTTCATAATTACCATACTCGCGGTGCAACTGATTTGAGACCTCTTCGCTACAGACTCAATAAAACACAAATGAATTCACTAGATGCCAGACTCTATAACTTTTCACCTGATGAGTTCAAAATTTTGATTTGGAACTGTCTTAAATCGAAACTGAAACGTCACTTTCTCAATCACTGTTTTTTCCAGTGACGAATATTTGAGTATGCCTCTGTGACTCAGCAATATCTAGATCTCCCAAATAATGGGACACTGTTGTATGTTCTGTCGTTTTTTACTATTTTTTTACCTATGACTATTTTACTCAAACTCTTTTAAACTTGTACTACTGACTTGCCAGAAACATAATTGTAACTTGGTCATATAAATCTGTTCCCACCCTGTAATGCCTTGCGGAACGTTTTCGATGGGCTGTATGGCTGTAATCATATGATCGATCTCAACTGGATTCAGTTGAAATTAATATTAAACGCGATTCCCAATTTTCCTCGCATTTCATTTTATGAAACAATCCCAAAATTTCCACTTTCGACGATACCAATTGAAAACTTTCTCGAGGCTTCCTTTGTTCGATATTTCGAGCAAAAATTTTCGGGACAACAGCCATTATCGCTTTCCGCAGGTAGAAACGGAATAAGTATTCCGAAGTAGACTAATAACGAAAATAAAGTGGAGCTAATTGAGATTATATGCGAAAACTTTTGCCATTAGTCATTCGCTTTCGAAGACGTCAAAGTCGAAAGACAACTTAAGAGCTAGTTCTGAAACTGAAAGCGTAACAACACGAGATGAAATCATGGATTCTCAGCAATTTGACTTTTTTTACCGGAGAAGTTTTATGACGCCTTTAACTTTCTTGGCAGGAATGACAGAAATGGTTTTTGCTACTACTGGAGAAAAAAATGGCGATATTTAGAGTTTTGGGATGTAAATAGATTAGGCCAAGCTGTAGATGAAAATAAGAGGCTATTTTCACACAAAATAGAAGACGTAAACGGCCTATACTACTTTTAGTAAGATAGTTCGTTGAAAAAAACCTCTGTTTTCGCCCCAGCAAAATCGCTTTGTGGAATTTTTTAAACAAGAAATAGTGAAAAAAATTACAACTTTTTTGTTTTCTGCGAATATTTCAAAAAGTTTCAGAGGAATAGTTTTACAGTCGAATAAACTTTTGTAGAAAATTATTAAACCTAAAAAATGGTTCTGCATACGACCAGATCGGTGCATTTTTCACTGAGAAAATCCAGGAAAACCACAAAAGAGGCCATTTTTCAAAAATTTATAATTTTCATAAATCTGAAGCTGGACAAATAATGTTTTGGTTGGTTTCCGGGTTTTGCCGTGGTCTTCTTTGGTTTAAATCTCCAAACGTTTCAACTGCAACTGCCGCAGTCATCTTCAGTGGCGTAGTCGAAGTACTCTTCTAAACGTGTCAACTGAAACTGAAGCTTTCGAGTTTGCGATGTTATTATTTTCCAGTTACAGCATCGGAAATTGTAGATGTCATTAGCAATGTAAAAAACAAAAACTCGGTGGGTGATGATCAAATAAATATAAAAGTGCTAAAACATATAAAAGACATAATTTCTGAGCCCCTGGCTTACCTAATCAATCTAACACTCGAAACAGGAATCTTTCCTAATGACCTAAAATTAAGCAAAGTGATTCCTATTTATAAAAAACTGGATGCTACTAGTGCTGACAACTATAGACCAATTTCACTCTTAAATGATATCTCAAAAATATTTGAGCGTATATATCACAGTAGACTCACACATTTCCTAGAAAAATTTAGCATTCTGTCCCCCAATCAACATGGCTTTCGTTCGGGAAGATCGACAGAAGGAGCAGTAATTGAATTTATGGATAGTGTATACAAGAATCTAGACAAGGGACAGGCAGTTGCAGGAGTATTCTTTGACCTCACAAGAGCATTTGATAGCCTTAATATTAAATTTCTCAAAGATAAATTATACGCTGTTGGTATAAGAGGTCCTATGCTTGACGTATTAGGGTCATATTTATCTGAGCAAAGGTTTTATGTTCAGATAAAAGACAAAAAATCGGATATAGTAGAGACTGATATGGGCGTTCCACAGGGGTCTGTGCTGGGACCACTTCTGTTTCTTATCTTTATTAATGATCTACCCGAAAGCATAAACGACAGACTAATAATGTATGCAGACGATTCCTCCGTGGTGGTTGCTGCACAGACCCCTGAGGAATTGCACCAAAAAATAAAACGCGTAGTCAACACGTTCCAGAGCTGGTGTAATCAGAATTCAATTAAATTAAATCTTGGAAAGACAACATATATGAACTTTAGATACAGGAGAAATTCTCCACGCATTACTATGACTGATATTGCCTATGTAACTGAAATTAAATTTCTGGGTGTTCATTTGGATGAGTTTGTGAGCTGGGACAAACAAATAGAGCATATCAGTAAACTTAACTCAGCATTTTATGCCATTGTGCAACTGAAGAAAACATCGAACTTGAATACACTCATTAGTGTATAATATTCTTTAGTGTATAGTCATCTTATATATAATGTCTGCCTATGGGGTAACGCTGTTAGCTCGGAGCAATTATTTATCAAACAAATAATGAGACTTATTTTTAATATTCCACATGGTAACACATGCAGACATGTCTTTAAAGAGAATAATATCTTAACACTACCATGTATTCTAATATACAAAACTCTCCTTTATGTTAAAAACAACTCTCTCAGGTTTCTAAAACATTCTGATTATCATACATATTTTAGCAGGAACGCTCATGATTTTGATATCATTAGACACAATCTATCTCGCACTGAAAAATCCCCAGACTATTTGGGAATCAAACTTTACAATCATCTACCTCGAGAAATCAGAGAAATGAATCTATACAAGTTCAAATCGTCAATAAAACGCAAATTGATGCAGGGGGCTTATTATAATCTAAACGAGTATTATGAATCTAGCTTGCTATAACGGCATATTATATACACTCCAAATTTTGTCTATCGGTGATCAATTACCCACATTATCAGCCCATAGTCTCTTACCTTATGTGTAAATGTTATTATGTGTAAATGTTAAATATGTAAATGTTGTTCAGGTTATTTTATGTGTGAATCTTAATCCAAAAATGCAAATGTGTTATACTTTTATCATGTATAGATCTTAGTCTTAATTTTAAATGTCTCAGCTTATGCTGCATATTTGATTGTACTTATTTTAAACTGACGTGTATATCCATCTACGGATGGCTGCTGTATGCTATTACGAATAAATTATTATTATTATTATTTATAGTGATGTTTTTGCACGCACTTTCTGTAATGGCGGGTTTGCGCGCACCTTCCGCGCGATTCGGGTGACATGGCTTCGTTTTGGCCCCTCTCAATGCTGTGTGCCAGATCTTTGGTAAATATGTTCTCTCTTCTTTTCTGTTGAAGTTATCTTGGTGTTTGTGTATTTCTATGGCTTCCAAATACATTCTTGTTGAATAATGATTCGACGTTGCTAGTCTCTCGGTATTTTTGTGTTCTCCGTCAGACAATGTATGCTCAGCGATTGCGGACTTCTCGGTTTGTCCCAAACGACAACTCCGCTTGTGCTCGACTAGGCGGGTACCAATGCTTCTTTTCGTTTGACCGATATAGACCTTCCCACAGTTACATGGAATTCGGTAGACTCCCGCTGATTTGAGTGGATCTCTGCTGTCTTTGGCTGATCTTAGATATTCCGATATCTTCTTCGTTGGTTTGAAGACGAAAATACCGAGAGACTAACAAGGTCGAATCATTATTCAACAAGAATGTATTTGGAAGCCATAGAAATACACAAACACCATAACACCAAGATAACTTCAACAGAAAAGAAGAGAGAACATATTTACCAAAGATCTGGCACACAGCATTGAGAGGAGCCAAAACGAAGCCATGTCACCCGAATCGCGCGGAAGGTGCACGCGAACCCGACATTACAGAAAGTGCGCGAAAAAACATCACTATAAATAACATCGCAAACTCGAAAGCTTCATGTAAGAAAGTTTTGAAAGGTGATGCAGTTCCATCATTTGTCGGAGAATTCTGAAACGTAAGATGATCGAGAACGGAGACGAAAAAGCAGGCTCTAGAATCGACAGTATTTTTATTATTACTTGCAAAATATTACATTTAATAACAACTCAGTTACAAAATTAATGAACTGATTTTGTTTTAGAAAATTTTCAAAATTGCAGATGATACATTCACAAATATTTTTTAGTGTATTTGAAATTAGGCATATGAGTGTTTCTTGTCACTAGTTATTTTAGACTTCTTTTTATAATTATAACTCATTCATAGTTGAAATCTTGCCAAATACACCCTTCCGTGTACTCTTCCACAAAAATATAAAACAAATTTGATTTCCTTCGCAAGTAAATTGCCTAATTTTCCTGCCTCTCCTTGAATTTGTCATTAACATTAATGCGTTAGACAGAGACAGAAATACCAACATAATACTGGTTGCATACTTAGGAACTGGCTTCACTTTTATACCATTGTATGCCCGTTCCAGTTCGTATAGAGTTCACTGCATTGGAATGGAATCAAATCAAACTTAACCTTACTTTATCTCTGTATAAACATAAATTATGTTTTGTATACAATGACTCCTAAATAATAATAATATCAATGTTCGTACCGAGTTCTACGAAAACACTAGTCTTTATTGTCAATCTCGGTTGACATGAAATAGATTTTGTTCCCGAAATCGCGAAAATATATGCATATATCAATTTCCGAATGTTGCAACAGAGATTATAAGAACAAGGCCTTGTTTTAAATACTTGCGTTGATTTCTCTCTCCTGGCTGGAACTTTGCAAACAGTTATTTGTGACAGTGATTGTTGGAATTGATTGCAACATGGTTTCTGCCTAAGACGCAAACCGTGGAATCTCCATTTCAGGAACCTTCACTTTGTGATATCGTCCTTTCGCTGGGAAATATTCATTGCACTCAAGGTAATTGTTAATATAAATGAAATTACACATTTAGTGTTTAGTTTCTGTTCACTTTTGTGACTTTTTGTAGAAAAAACTTTATAATTTTTATTTTCTTCCTTCCGGTATTACAATTTTCTCATCTCTCCCCTTTTTTTTATCAACAATCCCCTTTGACGATTTTTTGTTTTTTAGCAACACTATGGAAATTTGATAACTTTCGTAACTTCACGACTGAATTATACAGTGCGGCTTTTAATAGCCCCTATTAACTTTTGAACGGTTCGACGTAGAAACATGAAAAAAAAAGTTTCGAGGGTTTCACCAATACTACTTTTTGAAATAAAAAAATAGTGATTGCACGATAGGGGGCGCAGGGGTGCCCATCAACTCAAAATTTTTAAATAGCATGTGGGTTCAAGTGTCACATCGTTGAAAAGAGAATTCAATTCTCTTTACAACCATCTAAATATTTTTTAATTTTGTTTATAATTTTTTTCCCAATTTCGATTTTTATACCTTTCGAAATTTTTAAATTAATGTGCCCACAGCACCATCTGTCGAGTAATTGCAATGTTTCTTCTCTCAAAAAGTAGTATCGGTAATACCCTTCAAAAAATTTTTGGTTTCATTGTTCCACATACAACCGTTCAAATGTATCGAGATATGAGTAGTATTCAGATACGCATTTATATTTGATATTTCGATTTTGAATTACATAAAAATATTACAGAAATTCAAAAATAATTATATGGTTGTAAAGAGAATTGAATTCTCTTTTCAACGATGTGATACTTGACCCCACATACCATTTAAAAATTTTTAGTTGATGGGCCCCCCTGCGCCCTATCGTGCAATCACTATTTTTTTATTTCAAAAAGTAGTATTGGTGAAACCCTCAAACCGGTTTTTTTTTCATGTTTCTACGTCGAACCGTTCAAAAGTTAACAGGGGGGGGGGACTATTAAAAGCCGCACTGTATATTTATTATACTAAATATAAACATGCTATTGATATCAGAGGAAAGCAGGAAATCCGTAGAATTTTATTTACTTATTTTTTTAAAATTCTATTATGTCTCCCACTTTCCATAGTATCATCTCATTACAAGAAAAATTAGAAGGTCGGGCTTATCTCTATTTATGACATATTATTCCAAGTTTCAAGTAATCTAATAGTACAGGGTACTCAAAGGATTCTTCTTTCACTAAGCATTATGAATTACTTTTATAGTTTGTTATTTCTCATAGAGTTCACCTGATTTTGTGTATTTTAGAGTCTTATAAACTTCTGAGATCCAGAATCATAACAATAGTTCAACTGTGCGCATGATGGTTTCTGTCCGATCTGTAGTGTTTGCACAATCGCGTTAAAAATAATTCAATGGTAAATCTTTCTAAATGCGCCGATTCAAGGGAATCATCTTATTCAAATTCTGTAAACGGCATTTGGAAGTAGAGATCAATATCTATAATTTGTATGTTATGGATTTTCACATGAGAGGTGGGAAATGTGTTGTATTTTCAAGGCCGATCCTTTTCTGAAATATCATCAATTATTGTTCCATTGTTATCAGTTTCTTCGAAATAACTGGTAGAGTTCAATTTTCACACCCGTTTTTCGTTACTTTGAAGACCAGCAGATTGCTTCTTTACAATTATTTGTTCTTCTGACGAAGGGCGAAGGTTTTGAATTCATAACCGGGGGAGATGTTTAATGTAGGCTTACTGACTCCAAAAATAAATACAAATCAATTCCTTTTAATTTTCTCTTCATTTTCATGATATATTCTGTACATTATCAGGTTTTTTCGATTCTGAAAACCAAAGAAAAAAATCTTTCACCGTTGAAACTTACGAGCCCTTACAGTGAATAATAATTTTCCGCAAATTCATAAACGCCTTCAGCCATGTACAGCCCACTTTGGTGTAAATTTCCAATTAAAATATGTTTTGCTTGATGCACCATCAACGCTGTGCTCCAAATTGAGATTAGATAATTTATTGAGCTGTTGGTAATTTTAATAATATAGGTATTACGATACTACTGCAAGTTTAATTTTGATTTTAGTGAACGGTAAATTTTCAATGAAGCGATGTATAACAACTGTCAATAAGATCCTGAGAGCAAATCGAATAAATGTCGTGTCAACGGTATCTTGATTCAAAAAATGCCAACTATTCATAGACAGTCAGATAATGACAGATTATGCTGAATGATTTTCTCTTTTCTGGAATTTTAACCACGGAAATTTATGTCAGCGATCGGACGTGTGCTAGGCATATGAAAAATCTATTTTCCGTCTGTAGAAAATATTGTTTTTTCAATATCTCTTTTATGGCATTTCAACACAATAACACATATAACAATCTATTATTGAAAACCCACAGCCATACGATTTGGACGCGGATTTGCGAAATGTCGGGCGAGCTCGCGCATTCCCATCACTACTTTGTCGGTTTCTGTCAACTTTGAGTAGAAATCTCGACGTTTCGCCAACACGAGTGGTTGGCATTTTCAAGAGAAATGTTTACAGTTTCGATCACTGAACACTACTTGTTTGGTATGCGTTGTCTCAGCCAGTATTTATGGGTCGACGTACTCGTACCTGCGTCCGGTGCCATCGTCCCTGCGTCGGGTACCCCCTCGGATTCATTAATTACCCGGTATGGTGTTATTACCGTTTTCTTGAGAACAGGTAGCCATGCTTTGTTCAATGGACCTTTTCACGAGATATGAGAAAACACTGTTATGAGAAAGTATATACGTTAATATCACTCGGGATTTTTTATTTTTTTTTTCTGACCGCTACTTTCTCTATAATCAGAAGAAAAGTGATTCGTGACGTCACGTTCATCCAAACTAGACTTGGCAACGATGTAAAAGTTGTGCAGCATGGAATTTCAAATGCTCATTCAAATATAATTCGTCGTATGACAGTTGTCATTTGATACCAGATGGGTTCGTTCGTCTGTTTCACGGAGCATCAATAAGAATTTTTTTTTTTACATTTAGTCATTTATTCAGTCTTCTTAAGTACATATACATGAAATACAAATTTTAAATAAAATATAATAATGATGATAATGGTAAATGAAACATTGGTAGTACCTAAGACAGCTGAAAAGGGTTATAGTTAGTTCCATTGTATCAGATACAATGAACCCAATCTTCCCTATAACCCTTAAAAAAAAAATACACACACATCATATACATATACATCGCATATAATAATATAATATAATTAAATCATATCAAAATGAATGACACACTTGCTCCAAAGCAGTGAAGAACAAAAAAAAATAAGAAACAAAGTAAAGTTGAGGAACTAGATGAACAATTTTTTTACTTCATTACCACACATATGTTTACACATTGAAATTAATTATGATTTCATTCTTCATTAATATCTGTTTCACACAATTTTTGAATTTTTTGGGGTTCATTTCTAGGAAATCGGACGGTAAGCCATTTAACAATTTGCAAATCGTATAGGAAAAAGATCGCTGGTATAAAGAACTGGTGTGACGAGGTAGAGAGAGGTTATTCTTCCTTCTAATATTTATGTTGTGAATATCAGACCTGAAGGTAATTCTACGTGCTAAATAGATGGCTTTTTGGTTTCTAAGGATTTTATGAAATAAACAAGCAGAATGTAGATATCTCCTTTTGATCATCTCTAGCCAGCCCAACCCAGAGAGTTTGTTGTACACTGAGTATCTCCTGCCAATACTATAAATGAACCTGACACATCTATTCTGAATAGTTTGCAGCCGTCGGCGATTATCATTTGTGAGACATGGTCCGTATAAAACACCAGCGTAATTCAAATGGGAGAGAACCAGGCTCTCGCGCAAGATAATTTTTGCTCTCTGGTCCAGAATATGACGATTATTGAAAAGAAGTTTCAGTTTGAAGAAGGCATTTTTGACTATATAATTCACCTGCTTGACAAATCTCATATCTGTGTCAAAAAATACTCCTAGATTTTTTGCTGTCTCGACAAGGTCTATTGATTGGCCATTAATACTGATGTCAACAAGATTTTTGCACCTCATTCTAGCAGGTTTACTCCCAAATACTATTACTTGTGACTTGGTAGGATTTAGGGATAAGCAGTACTTTTTTGACAGTCTGAACAAGTTGTCTAGGTCAGAGTTTAACATATTGTTGGCTAAGCCAATTGCCGATTCTTTGAACGAAATATAAACCTGTGTGTCGTCGGCGTAAAAATGACTCTTACTGTGAATGAAACACTTCACGAAAGATGAAACATAAATTGAGAAGAGAAGTGGTCCCAATATGGAGCCCTGCGGGACACCGTTGGGAACTAGTAATATTGATGACCTTTTTTCTCTGTGACTCACATACTGTCGCCTGCCAACTACATAGCTCTCCATAAGTTCGACCGATTTCTTACTAAATGCAATGTTATTCAGTGTTGCCAGCAGTAACCGATGATTAATTCTGTCAAATGCCTTAGAGTAATCTAATAAGACTAAGGTAGTCAACAAATTTTTATCAGTTGCGGACAGAATATCATCCGTCACTGCTAATAATGCTGTCGTGCAGCTATGTGACGTTCTGAAGCCAGACTGACTCTCAGGAACCAAATTGTGTCTATTCTAGATGTTTATTAATTTGTGAATATAACAATTTTTCGAAAGCTTTGGAAAGTGAAGGTAGAAGGCTAATTGGTCTGAGGTCTTTCAATCAAGAATCGTTTGTTTTTGTTTAACTCGTTCGCCTACATTAAAATTGGATATAAGAAAAGCAGTTTCATCAAATACCTATGCTGCACACCAACAGGCCCTACGTGATTTCTTATTTGAGGTTATAATGCGGTTTTCAAAGTTTTGAAAGTTTATGTTGTTTGTATTCTACAATTTTTTTAAATTCCTGTATCTGTATCCCTGCAATAACTGAGAACATGTCGAAAAAGTGCTGTGTACCCGGTTGTCTGAACTCCAGTGAAAATTCTAGTAAACATTCTTTCATGCATCTAGAGATGAAACGCGTCGTAAAATGTGTTTTAGAAGCAGTGAATAAATCCTGTGTAAAAAGCGGAAATATATGTTATTGAGAAGAAAATTTCCAAGTGAGTACTTTACGATACCTATGTTATTATTGTATTGAAGCAGAGTTCAAAGAAACATTTAAAATTTTAGTCATTGCGAAAAAGACCTTGAACTATCAAAAAATTTTATGTACTAGTTGAAGATTCAGAAAAATATACTTAAAAAACCAAATTCAAAGAGATGAAAGTCACAATGAAATCCTAGACATTGCTTTATCTGATTTGATTTCACTCGATGAATAATGAGCACGTTATTATGACTTGCGGTGTTGCCAAAGCTCGTTTTTCATCAAAAGGAAGGTCCGTTCAGAAAATTTGAAAGCTATAAATACAATACAAATAGGTAATATGTGGATTTTTTCTCTCTGAGTTGAGCCAGTGACAAAGTTTTTATAATTTCTCAATACCTTATATCAAGCTAGAAGCTATATTTTTAAGGAGAACGGTATTGCCTGTTTCGGAAGGTGGATTATGGTTGGGGATGTTTCCGATGAACGTGACGTCAGCGGCAAACTTCCAAATGTGATATTTTTTTAATGAAAAAAAATAGTGGAACTCTTTGTTAAATGGACGTTTCAGACTAGAAACTATCGATTTAAACGAGTTTTGAAATTTGTTTTTCGTAAATGTAAAGGTCCATTGTAACCCTTCTTCAGTTCTGTTGAAGTTGTTGGGATGTTTTTGATTTCGATTGCTTCTCGGAAGAGTCTTGGATAATATGCATGTGTTGTGGCAATTACTTGGGTTTCTTCGAACATCACTCTGTGATTGTTATTGTTGAGCGCAGCAAACATGCTCCTAAATTTTCTACATGTACTTGAGAAACACCCTGTATACCTTCAGCTTCTTACTGCATAAACTCTAGCACCATAGTTTTCACTGAAACATTTCAATTGAAGGTTGGACCTCCCGATTCGGTACAGACTAATTTTCAGCAACACGGAAATATACTTAAACAGGGATTATGCTCAATTTATAACCAACCAAACGGTATACCCAAAAAGCTCAGCTCGTTCCATTTTCCCCAGTTTTCATATGTCGTCGTGTCTATACGACCATAATTGTGTTTTATAATTCCCCAAGACTGCAGCGGCGCACTTTCGCGATTCTAAATGATATAATACAGTGTAAAGGATTATTTAGTAACCCTCGTCTCGGAGGAATAGAAGCCGCTAAAGTGATTTATTGTCCACTTGGTGACGGTCCAACCTCCGGCTCATATTTATCATCTTGTTTAATTTCCTATATTGTTTCAGTTAATATCTCGCAACTTTGTGTGCGGAATGTTCGGGAGGAGAAATGCAGGCGTATGGTATAAATTGAAATAGTTTGCATTCTGCCCGAGTTTGATGGAATGAATGCTGAAATTGTATAGCTAGGAGTGAAATGGTTTATTTCGTTTGAATGCTCTTCATTTCTAGTACAATTTTCACAAATAATGAAACAGTGTTCAGCGAATTAAGTGTTTGGATTCCAGTAGGTATATGTGAGCTATGGTTGAGAATACGAAATTGTGGAGCAAACATGAAAAACCATAATTCCATATTTTTTCATTCTGAGATAATGACAAAAAACATCGCGATCTCAACAGAATTTGGAAAAAATTTTGACAGAACTTGACTATCCGTGTTGAATATAATTCCTAAATTTAACTAACATGCGATATTTTTTCTTTTTTTATTTATTGTATTCTTTTTGGATCTTTCGGTTTTTGTGCAAAATCTGATTTCTATAGGTTTTTGTGCGAAATCGGATTTCTATAGGTTTTTGCATGAATTTCAGATTCTGACCAGTGGCGCACCCAGAATGATTAAAAGGTGGGGCACACATGACTGCATGCGGATCTAAAATAGCACCGCAGGCCGATTTTTTTTATGTCAAGGTCATGTGTATTTCATAACGATAGAATGCTATTAGGCTGGTAAGTAACTATAATTGTGAAAAAAAATAACAGACAAGAACCAGGTGGAAAATGTTGTTGACCTTCCAACTTTGAAGAAAACAATATTTAAACACGAAAACACAAAGAATGGTGAAACAGGGATGTAGTTTATTAGGGATTTGAAACAGTTTTTTCCAATTTGCGGCAAGACATTTTCAATACAAAAGTTGAAGATAATGAAATTCAGAAACATTTGTAACGATCCTTTTGTGACACCGATTATATAATTGACATATACTCCTTACTCAGTAATATGTCCCCAATTGGTTCGTTTACAAAGGTTTGTCTCGGGGATCGACGCTCAAAAATCCCTGCATGCTCGCGGCTACGCTCGAAGTGGAGATGGTCGTGGGTAAAACTACAGGTGAGCGTTTAGGTGACTAATAGAAAAACAAATTCACCCTACCTGTAAAAAAATAATTGTGGGCACCACCTAGTTCCCTTCGAAACTGGCTTCCTCCTAAAGAACTAGGAAATCGGAAAAAGGAAAGACCAATTCCCAAAACTATAACCCTGTATATTTAAAATTTGGAACAAAACACACCCTGTACATTTATGGAAAGTTATATGGTTCAAAAAAATTGTTGTGCCAACGGTAATGTATATGATGAATTAAATTGACAATGTTTGTGTTTGGCAATTACGATAAATTCATGTATTATTATTATTTTCGGTATCCAAGGTATAACTATGAAACAGGAATGTCTAAATTAGTTTCATAAACACAAAAATAAATTCCTAGTGAGTGAGTAAATATTTATACCGTACGGAAAGTGTACCCTCTGAAGATTACCAAATTATAAAGGGACATCGGCGAATGGATCCATTGGCAGAGGTTTATTATGTGCAAAACGTGCGCTTATATATGATGTTATGGGCTTTCCGCAGATATTTTACAACAAAAAGTACCTATGAATACCAGTATGTTATTTACCTTTTTAAAATATAACTTTACGAAAGTTCTAAGGGTTTCAACCCTTCAAAATAATATTTGACTAGTAAATAAAATAATAAAGATATTTCACACAGTTTTTAACCACTTATCTGTTGGTATATGGACGTTATTCATCCGACAGGACTCTGGAACAGGAATTCTCTGGACTTGCAGTCTCTAACAGCTACTTACAGCTTCCAGATGAGTCTGATAGGACTCCAAAATAGTTTCTCAACGTACTACCGGTTCAACAAGAATATGAGCCTCTATCTCGACATGTAGGCATCCCATAAGAAAACTTGGCCTCGAACAGAAACGTAGAACTCCAGCAGCAACGTAGGACTCCAACAAAAACGTAGACTTCACCCAAACACTTTGGCCTTGAACAAAAACTTGGCCTCGGACAAGAACTCGGCCTTGGACAAGAACCCGGCCTCGGACAAGAACCCTTGTTAACAAGGGTTCCACACAAAATACAACAGTTGTAGGACGACGAGATGAGTTATGTGATGGTGATCCCCTCAAGGGGTTTGAGAAGGTTATCTTCAAAAAAAACCAGCAAGGTTCCAGAACAGCGCTCCAAATCCAACGACGCTTCCAAAAACCACAACGCTTCTCAAAACTACCATACAGCAACAAGATCAAGGATCCCCGACATGGGATGACACAAAGGTCACTAGATATCCTCAGATATTTTACTTGAATGCTAGAACCTACGGCTCTTCACAATAACTTTTTCATCCAGTTCCTACTAACACGACAGCTTCAGATAGACTCCTCTAACACGGAAATCCCACTACCAATTCCATTGGTGACTTCAAAATACAGTGTAGCCAACGTACCGACTCTAAACACTCTACCGAAGTACGTTTTAGTACGTTTTACTACACTTACTCTGTGGACCCTGTAACAATTAAATTCGACGACAGACGATACTAAATTACACAAAACAGATCTAAAACAATACCAGAACAAACTAAGTCAAACGATGTGATAGTTATCATAACAACAGATAACTCACAGATAATAGTCCGCCACTCGTAACCTTGACGGTGTAGGATGGTATTAGTAAGAATTCTTCGACAGCGAAAACTACCCGGGTACGTCACGTCCGTTGTGAAGCGGGCTCCGAGAAATTGACCTGCGCGTCTACAGCTAAATCTATATAGGAGTGAGCGGGGCAGAGCTAGAAATTAGATGTAAATTCGTAACGTTGAAAATGAAACGTTACACATTTGTAATCAACACTTTTTGACATAACCTCAAATTAACCGCCATAAAGGTATATTGAAGAACCTGTATTTCTTGAATTATTCGTTTTAGACCAAATGTGTGATAGTTCGTTAAAATTGTTTCATTGGGAGGAACATTGTTCATCGGGAGGAATTGTTTCATTGGGAGGAAAATATACAGGGTGTCCCATTAATAATTTTAAATCTGATGTCACGTGACCGAAAACAAAAAGCTCATTTGGTAACATAATATCAAAAAAGCTGCACCAATTGCTTTAATTCTGAAATTACAACTTCGTGGGACACCCTGTATATACATGTAATTACTCCAAATCACGAATTTTATTATGTTCGAGTGAATTCAGACTAATGAAAAACATTTACATGTTAATTATAATCGATAGTCAACTGTTGTTCAACTGAGCGTTACTAGGATTGTGAATGATCCTTCCATAAAACAAAAAAACAGATTTTCTATACGGTAGTTTTCAGTATAATCTGTTTTTAGATGAAATAATTCGCATTCGATACTATGAGTTGATTAAATTAATTATTATTGATGATCGATCAGAATGAAAGTTGATCTCTCAAAACCAAATGCAACGGAAAAAACAGTGTTTTACACAAAGAAGGCTCCATTCAATTTGAATAAGTAATCACTGTTCTAATATTTTCATAACACGCAACAAAGTAAACTGTATAACTTTTATCCGAAATTTTTTTCATACTCCTCATGATATACTTTACTTCCCACACCAATACGCCACCCTGTATATAATATGGACCCTTCCTTATTTCAAACTCTTTGTATTCATAGCTTCTTTATACTTTGGTCGATCAAAAAACCGTTTTGATTGATCCTCAATCAACTTATAACCTCGTAGGCGAATTCATTCACTGAAGAGTTGAGTATGTTGTTGACCATACCCTGTAGAAAAACAGTGGCGTTTTTTCTCAGTATTATGCAAAAGTATTTCTCACGATTAGGAATGTCCAGTCGCGCACAATATTGAATATAAAGGAGATATTGAAATTTTTTTATTCAGCTGAATTTCTCTAAAAATCACAAAATAAATGATTTGGCGCCCTCTAGCGCCGAATCTGGTCATACAATCGAGTTAGGCCAATGAAGACTTTTACTCAGGATCAGCTATTTTCACCGAATGACTTTTTCTCATAAGATGTGAGCATGGTCCTTTATACCAGAGAAAAAATAGAATACTGAAAAATCGTTTTTTCGCCATTTTGACGGGTAATTTGTGATTTTTTTATTATCTACAACCTCTGTATTGAAATATTTCCGCCAAGAGGTCACGTTTCGCCGCAAATCACGGAAAACTTTTTTCAACCCCAGCTGCATCCCCATTTCACCATTTTGAGTATTTTCGTGACCAAATATTTTTGTTGGAACGTAAACAACATTTTCCACCTGGTTCTGCCCGTTATTTTCCCCCCAATTTTATCGTTTGAAATTAATTTTGGCACCAGCCTATGTGATAAAAGCAGACTTAAAGTTTCTTGACAAAGAATTTTTTTGCCATGAGTGGAGATCAAATTTCTGTAATACCTCAGACCTCTTCATTTGCGCTTTGTAGAGTTGACATTTATTTATTTATTTATCTAAGAAACATACAGGACTTAAACCTATTTACATGTTTCATCAATGAAGAAAGAATTCTTACGAGTGGAAAGGATGTTAAACGGGAGATGAGTAAAAATAAATATGATACAAAAAAATATATTTCAATATTCATACAAAAAAATCAATCATTCTACTTCAGAACTGCCATAACATCCTTTGGGTCAACGTGGACTTTGTTATTTTTGTTATTTCCGTCAAACGATTGCACCCATACGCGCTATCCCCGGAAGTCTTCGAGAGACTTGTGTGAGCTAGGGAAGACGCAGCCCTTACCTTTTAACGTGTGATGCCATGCACGAGACCGGTGAATCGGTGGATCGAACCCACGACCCCACGCTTGCGAGGCGTACGCTTTTACCAGCCAACCACCACGGCCCACGGACTTCCCTATGAACATTTATATGTGCTAGTCCATTCAGCATATGTTCATTGCCACGACTTTTAATCAGCTTCAGGCTTTTATGATGGCAACTGAGCTGTCAGAGTAACAGGGTGGCTCGCGACTAACTCAAGTGGAGGCGGGAGTGGGTAGTAACAAAATAAATTGTGATGAGCTGTAAGAATGCGGGCGCCAGATATATGAAATCAAGCTCACCCTACAGATTATTTATATTGATTCCCATATAGCACGAACAGTATGAAAAAGTAAAGTTATCACACTATAAATGATAAGCAGCTAACTTTTTGATGAAGTATAATTATTAATATGAAAAAATGATAGTAGTGAGATGGTTGTTACGGGTACGTACTCACAAAACTAACTAGCTAAATAATTACCTGAATATTATTAAAATCTTAGTGAATGACCTTACAATTGGTCTACAGGAACAGTTCAATGACCAAATATGTTTCAAACATTAACAAACCTCATAGGTGAGGTTATACAGGTACTAATGAATAGAAAAAGGTTGAATGCATCCAATATCACACACAAAATACATCTACCGCTGTAGGGTAGGAGAAAGAAATATCTCTCAAACAATCCGCAATAGTATGGTGCACCTTACCTTGTAGCGTTCACACATTAGCGTTAGGTTAAAGACTATGCTATAAAAAAAGGATATCAGTACTCGGTAGGATACTTAGAGCTAGATCTGGTAAGTGGAGTGCCAAGTTAGGTCAACTAGGATGGTAAAACCAGGTTAATCTTAGCTGCAATGGTGCTTCTTTAACAGTTTCCGCTACAAGTACAGGAAACTAGGGTGGTGCCACCAGGTTGATCTTAGCTGCAATGTTGCTTCTTCTGGTAAATATGATTTCAGTCGACGTAATGTCGATAATGATATTTCCGGTGAACTGGTCTCAAATATTTTGAGTAGTATGAAAACTTTTGGATATATTTCTAATAAAATTTGAAAAAAATATGATCCGGAGATTGACTGATTGAGTAGCGCTCTCGGCCACCCGACTTAAGACCTTTAAATATTTTTTTTGTGGGGGCACATAGAGACCAAAGTTAACTGTTATTCAGCCCATCAGAGCTTGAAGCACTGAAGTTCTTCCAGCCTTCAAGGGAACTTCTAACTTCTTTCGAAGTTATTGGCTTTCGCAGATTGGAATGTCTAAGTTTACCCAAGTAGCATTTTGACGACTATACTCATATAATACACCAAAGTTAACGTTGTACTTGGTGTAGAAATTAGTCATTTATGAAACGATGCTATCTAAACCACCAGACAACGTTGTCTTAACGTTGAGCATGACATCAGTTAATCTACGATGTTGTCAGAACGTTTACTCAACTGACTACAACTAGTGAATATTTTGGGAATGGGAATAACGTTTTTGGAACGTTCAAGTGAAAACTTCAGTTATGTTAAACGTTTTCCCGACGGAGTTGCGACCTTGTAAGATTTAACTAAGCAGTGGGCAATTTTTCCGTAAAGTTGAAGACGTTTTCGTTGAGTCATCTTTACAACTAACCTTTTTGCAAATATTTACTCAATTTATTAATTTTTTTATTCTAGTGACGAAGACATACTACTGGCTAAATTGCGTAATAAAAAAGTATAAAGGAAAAGAAGAGGAACTGGAATGATCCTAACCTAACTTTTGAATCAAAAACGAAAAGAGCATTCTGATACACTGCCTCCTATTACAGGTAAAAAAGATTACGTGGTGAAGAAACTTCATAGACACAAGCCATCACGGAGACAGACAGTTTGGAAAGCTGAAGTTTAACTATACAATTTTTGATACTTGTACTTGGTTAGTTTTTGGTTAGATAAGCAACTTCAGTCGCGCTCCGGGTATAAAGTTAGTTGCCTGACAGACTAACGACTAACGTTGAAAGTTAGTATATTAATATTTTCAGTTATCTGATATCCAAAGTCGCTTAAATGACTTTTATACTCCTACGCCATGTTGGAAGTGTAATTCTATTCGGAAACATGACCAGTCATTCAAATTTTGGACGTAAACAAGCATAAACAAAGGATTATGAAGCCTTATTTTGGTTTGTCTAGAAATAATTAATGTGTATTCCATTCAATTCGAGATTTAATCAATATGTAGATTAAATATTGTTCATCTATGATTATTTTTTATTCTTGAGTTTCGAAAAGTTTGCTGTAGATTGAAAGTCCGCGTATTTTTTGGCATGAAACAATATTATATTTGACAGTAAAATGAAATGCGTTGCCAACTTCGGTTTCGAAATCGTTATTATTAGGATATGTTGAGCATAACGTTTTAATTATGGCCATCAGTAATTATTTGGTTGATGAATTAACTATGTCTTGAACACCATGAAAAGTAAACTGTTATCGCTGCTCGAGAGGGCGCTGGTATATAGTTGTTTTTGAGCAAACTCAGCAACGTTTAGAAAACGACCATTAGCTACCTACAGTTGGAGCTGAATCGTTTTAAAAACTCAAAAATGATTGACCAAATTGGTGCAAAACAGGGTTGTGACAACGTTGTGTTGAGGTCGGCAACACAACTTATGTTTGGTTTCGCAACTTTTTTAAACACGTCGCCGCAACGTTGAATTGCTACTTGGGTAGTGATTGCGGATACTTATAATAGTCCTGAAATATGACATGACGAGTGATATAGACCTAATCTCAACTTTCGTCTTATGTATGCGTCACTCAATATTTAATTTTAATTGTAAACATCTTCTAAATGAAAGTAGGTCTGGCTGATTGGTTCCACTCAAAGCCAAAATTCCACTGACACTCCCACATTATTACTTTCATTATCACCATCAATTCAGCGTACCATATTCTTCAATATTCACACTGGGTATACAAAATATCTGAATTTTTCAATGCAATATATTCTCATTTCCTGAATTACCTACAAAAGTGAAATAAACTACAGCCACACCTTGGAGGTCATCGCATGTTCAACCATAATCGATTATCAATTACAATATGAGTTTGTATTGTATCAGATTCTCATGAACTTTTCAGAATTTGAAGTGTCGTAGATTGTATCTACTTATTCATCAACATATGAGTGGATATTCATTTTAATAATAACAACGAAAAATGGGCAGGGATTAGCGCAGTTATTAAGCGCCCGCTAGGTGACCGAGAGGTCTTAGGTTCGGTTTCCAGCCGGTGCGGATTTTTTTTATTTTTAGATGTGAAAGTCTGAATGATTGAGGCTCGTGTCGGCTGGGAATAATCCTTCACGATTCACTGTTGCGTTAAAAATTGCAATCTACGACCTTGAACATTAATTTTCTGTTGTTTACGAATACAGTTATAACCACACTCAAATAAATTATTTTAAGGATAAGCAATTTACAAATCCAGTGGCGTAGTCAAATATGAAAACAAAAATTGCCCAATAAACTTTTGCCGTTTTTGATAAAGAAAAAAAACCATTTGTGCCTTGTAAATGAAACCAAAGTTATAAAATTTTGTGTTAAAATACAGTTTTTGATGCTTTATATTGAAAAAAAAAACATTTTTGAGGTTGATTGAAAAATGTGTATTCTACAGAAGTACAGAAGAAAACGAAACAGATCGAATATCTTCAAAACGCATGTGTTGTGAATGAAATGCAAAAACACGTCGATTTTTAATCCAAGGGGGACATCTTTCTATCATAACCTCAACTGTCATAACTCTCCCCCCACCCCTCGGGCACAATCACCCAAACAATTTGAATAGGGAAAGTAGTATGTAGTTGCCACCTGAATTTTTATTTTGGCGCCCTCTTGCGGGAAAAACAACTGTTCCGTATTCCAAATTATGATACTGCATTTGCGAGCTTTTATACAAATGCGCTAAAAGGAAATAACGGGAAATAACGGCAAATAAACGAAAAAGAGAGAAGGGAAGAAAAGTTTTTTTAGATGTGTGACGTAGGTTATTCTGTGCGTAACAGATTCGAAAGCTTGTCGCGAGTACAAAATAGGTATCTTTGCGAGCTAAAATTTTGATTCTGTTACGCATAGAATAACCCAAGTCCCACATCTGAAAAAAAAATATTATTTCCGTTTCGACGTATTTGTTTGAAAGTTTTTTTATCAATTTAGTCAAACTGAAAACCTGTAAAACCCCCATATGCCAATTTTGAATCGACTCGAACCACAATTACAAATTTCGTCGGTTTTTTGTATTGACAAAAACATCATAATTTTTTACCCTGAAAATCCCCACATACTAATTTTAATTCGAATCAGACCAGAATCACAAATTTTGTCCGCCATCTTGGAGCCACCATCTTGTTTTTTTCGCATTGACAAACAAATCATAATTTCCGACCTTGCAAACCGCCATATATCAATTTCGAATCGAATCGGATAATAATTGCAAATCATGTCCGCCATTTTGAAGCCGCCATTTTGTTTTTTCTCTTAGAAATATTCCATAATGCATTGTCACCTAATTTATGTCAAAGTAGCTTGCAAATGCAGTATCATAAATTGGAATACGGAACAGTTGTTTGTCCCGCAAGAGGACGCCAAAATAAAAGTTAGGTTGCAAGAATTGACCTTGCTGAATTCCTTATGAAATTACCTTTTCAATGATGTATCACACTTACAACTTTCCCTATTCAAATTGTTTGGGTGATAGTGCCCAAGGGGTGGGGGGAGAGGTACGACAGTTGCGGTTATGATAGGAGGATGCCCCCCTTGGATTAAAAATCGACGTGTTTCTACATTTTATTCACAACACATGCGTTTTGAAGATATTCGATCTGTTTCGTTTTCGGTGCCCCACCCTGTATATTCTGTACTCAGTTTTCGATGCCCAAGGACCCCTTTCATAAATTCACACCTTCTATTTGCTTCTTCTTCCTGCATTTACGCACTTTGAAGCGTCATATCCTGATTGATAATTTTCTGGAAACGATGATAGTTTTTTTCAATGAGAAATATACATAAAGAAGAGAAAGCATTATTTAAATTAGTATATTTACTTAAACGTACGAATTACAAGAAGGTAGTTCTCACACATCATCCATTAAAAATATGTAAAACTCATTCTCATTCTGATTCTAACACTAATTTTCTTATGAACTAATTTATCATATCAAGAGCTTTTTCTTCTGAACCCTGATTTCCCTATACAGTACTCCCCACATCGCACGGAACATAAGAAGAATAAAAATAATGGTGCATTTGATAACTGTTTTGCGATAAGCCAACGATGTCTATCTACTTCATATGCGAAACTAGCGGTTTGTTGAAAATCTACGGATGCAGAAATAGTTTTAGACTTTACTGTAGTTATTCATAACAAGGCAATATTTTAGGAATATTTCATAGAAAATTTCACACCCATCTTTTTTGGCCAATAAAAAAATTGGTCTATATTTTCGCAAATTTTCATCCTACAGGATTAATGAGTGAACATTTTTCTGTCAAATATTTGACATGTGATAGATGATATTTTGATTTCATTTACAAATGGAATTTAAATTTTTATATGAAAGGAGATAAAATTTCATAATAATGTATTTACTAGATATTTCGAATGTGTCTGAAAATATTTTGCATTTCAACGATTAATAGGTCCAAATCTAGATATGAATTTAATATTTGAAGCAATTTTATTCAACTTATCTTTTCGTGAAAACTTGAAATTTCCAGAAGATTCCTTTGTACTACGCTGACTGATTTCTCATTTTTGTTTTCTTCCACATTGCATTTTTTATTCAAATAGGTAACATAACTATTTCAATTATGGGTGACTTCCTTTAGTTCTCCGCAAAATGCATATACCGTACATTTTTGTTGTTCTTTCAATATTTCTTATCTAATTATAAAGTATTCTCCGCAATATTATTTTTCTAAAACCTTGAAAACAACTTCACAACAATACGAAACGAACTAGAAATAGTGAGCCTAAACTGGTTAGTGGTTAAACTATCAATACAGGTGTGTCTAACAGCATGCAGCGGCTGAAGCCGCTTTTACGCTTCACGTAATAGACGGCTGACATGTCTTCCAGCCGCTACTGATAAATGGAGCGCTTTATTTTCCGCTGGATTTATATGAAGCGGTTCAGTGGTCTGTAATTCAGACCGTCTAGTAGACTTACTTGTTAGGCGTATTTATGCTTCATCCAGCAAAGCGCTTTCCGCTTTTTTCTGATAGACACATATTTTCAACACACCGCCACAATACGAATGCGTATTTATTCTGTCATTATGCCAACAAAAGCCATTCATGGCCGACTGATGTTGTAACTTGTTCTGTATTGAATAATCTGCAAGTCAATTGAAATTAGCATAAATTTAATATATTTTGATTTGAAATGTTCCTACCGAATCCCCGCGTGCTTGAAATAATTACAGCAAATTCATCTCGTACATGAATTTTTTAAGAAACTTCATGTACTCGAAAAATTTCAGACAATAATTTGAGCACTTGGAGGTTATAAGTGAAAATTCTCAAAAGTTATCAAAATATTCGTGTGAAAAAATTTTTAGCAAGAACTATTGCAGCTCTGATCAACAAGTTGAAATACGTGAAGAATAGAAATGAATCTCCTTAAAATATGAGCAATAGCTAGAACTAACGATTGTATTTTAGAAATCATTTCGTTCTTAAAAATCATAATTTGTACTTCTCAATAGGTGAGCAAAAAAATGTTTCTTCTTGATCTGTCAAATTAAAAATTGATATAACTATTAAACTATTATAGATTCGATATCGGACATTCAGATTGATTTTGTGAAGGATTAATTTATCTTGAAAACGAATGAAAGATCAAGTTTGTAACTATTGTTTATCAGCTATTATGTGCATCTGTTCATAATTTTTTTTTAAGATGTTCATGTCTATTATGACTTATAACTTGTTAAATAATGCAGATGCATTAATAAACCTCGAAACAATTTTGTTCGGCGAAAAATTATCTAACAGTTTATCAATTAATCATAGATATATCTCTAATTGTTTGATGTTTTCATTAATATTTATTTAACTTGTGTTTAGTGTAATACGGAATTTTCTTCAGACTATGTTTACATCATGCTATTTAATATTTCGGTACCTAGCTGAATTTTGGTTCTATAATATTTTATTTTCGTAAATGATGTCGTTAAAGAGTTTGAAGCTGATTATGAGCTACGTCTTCAGCTGTAGCAGGTATAAAGAATTCGGTAAAAGGGATCTAACAGAAGAATCGAACTTTGAAAGAAGCAGCTGCTCGCTATAACGTATAAATAACACTCATCAGAATTCGTTTATAACAAATTGTTCAGGTCATAAACAATGGAATTAGTTACAAAGCAAACATTTTTTTTGTTTACTTATTGAGAAGTAGGTACAAATTACGATTTTTATAAGAAAATAATTTCATAGCAAATTATTTAAACAATCGAAATATAAAAAAGATTGAAGAAAACAGAAATCTTTGGGAGATCGTTTGCTAACGAACAGTCGTTACCGACCGATGATGAACCCTTTACTCCCATATACACCTACTACGTAGGCTTATTATGGCAAGTACCTGTCAGAAAACAACTACTTCCCTGGCTAAGACCACGACAGGTATTGAATTAAATCTAACAGATACTTGTGCAACGTTCCTCAAGCATCAGAGGACGTAATTGCAAGTGCCCTCTATGACCAACCAGCAGAATTATGTTTTGATTTGGACGGGGTGACCACCTGCAGACTAGTTTCGAGGTTGTTGCCTCTCATTAGTGCAAGGGCAGGTCAACACAGACAGCACTGAAGCCATCTGTTCCCCGTCCAAACCAATACACACTCCGCTGATTAGTCAATTCTGGTTCACGAGATGGAAGCAGTTTCTAGGCCGCTCCACCTAGCGAGCAGAGGAAGACACTCCGAATCTCCGGGTTGAGAGATTTAATCGAAGAAGACAGAAATCTTTGGGAGATCGTTTGCTAACGAACAGTCGTTACCGACCGATGATTAACCCTTTACTCCCATATACACCTACTACGTAGGCTTATTATGGCAAGTACCTGTCAGAAAACAACTACTCCCCTGGCTAAGACCACGACAGGTATTGAATTAAATCTAACAGATACTTGTGCAACGTTCCTCAAGCATCAGAGGACGTAATTGCAAGTGCCCTCTATGACCAACCAGCAGAATTATGTTTTGATTTGGACGGGGTGACCACCTGCAGACTAGTTTCGAGATTGTTGCCTCTCATCAGTGCAAGGGCAGGTCAACACAGACAGCACTGAAGCCATCTGTTCCCCGTCCAAACCAATACACACTCCGCTGATTAGTCAATTCTGGTTCACGAGATGGAAGCAGTTTCTAGACCGCTCCACCTAGCGAGCAGAGGAAGAACACTCCGAATCTCCGGGCTAAGAGATTTAATCGAAGAAAACAGAAATCTTTGGGAGATCGTTTGCTAACGAATAGAATTGACTAATCAGCGGAGTGTGTATTGGTTTGGACGGGGAACAGATGGCTTCAGTGCTGTCTGTGTTGACCTGCCCTTGCACTGATGAGAGTCAACAACCTCCAAACTAGTCTGCAGGTGGTCACCCTGTCCAAATCAAAACATAATTCTGCTGGTTGGTCATAGAGGGCACTTACAATTGCGTCCTCTGATGCTTTGAGGAACGTTGCACAAGTTGCTGTTAGATTTAATTCAATACCCGTCGTGGTCTTAGCCAGGGAAGTAGTTGTTTTCTGACAGGTACTTGCCATAATACGCCTACGTAGTAGGTGTATATGGGAGTAAAGGGTTCATCATCGGTCGGTAACGACTGTTCGTTATCATAAAAAAGATTGCTTATGAACAATCAAAAATTGTATTTAGGAAATGATATTTTTTCAAATCATTATTTTTCCTGAACAACTAAAATTTAAATTAAAAAAAATTGTTAAATATTATATTATTTGTTTATAACTAATTTATAAACTAATTACGTCAAAACATTGTAACCAGAATTAATTACTGCTATTGTTAGATGTAAAAACAGCAATAATGAAACATTCGTCAAAAAAATTATTTAACACAATTTTTTGGATATTTAATTTTTCTTTATTGAGTATAAAAAAATTATAATAAACAAAATAATAAACTTTCATAAATTTTTTCGAGTGATCTTGTTAAGTAGGTATATTAGAAGGGGTATAGGAAGCCAACAATTTATAGGTCAATTATTTAAACTTTTACGTCGTTATTTATGAAAACGAAGACTGGAAAAAAATTTGTTAATCAACAATAGCATAACTTTTTGAATAATAAACTTACACATTTTTTTCCAATGTGGATTTATTCTTTTGAGTGTCCGCATGACACCATAAATTATAATAAAATTTAAATTGACATTTAATACTATAGAAAAGTTATTTTCTTTAGTATACTGTCTTTTCAGCGTTATATTAAAATTATAAATAATTGAGATAGTGTTCCGGGAGTGGGGACATTTTTATTGTAAATTTCCTCCTCTTTACGGAACTTTTTCCAATATTTCTTGAATATTAATAGTAAACTAAACACCTACTGCAAAATCCTTAGAAACCATTTTTCTAGTGGTCATTCCAAATCCAATGAGCTATCAATAATATTTTTAGGAGATTTATCTCTATTTTTTTATCAGACTATGTGGTAAGTGAAAATTCTACTTAATGTCGAAATTTTGAGTTTAATGTCGGTATTTCGATTTTTATGTTTCTAGAAATTTCTTCTTTAAAATCGAAGTTTCAAGTTATCGTTTTTCCTCAAATTTTCGACTTTTTTCTCGAAATTCGAAATAAGATCGCGTTTTCGTAGTAAGAAGTTGTAAATTGTGCCACAGACATTTAAAAAAATTAGATCTATATTTTTTATACTAAGTTGGAAGTACCGTGTTGTTTGCCTTCGAATCAAGTTTCTTAAAAAATAATTTAGCTGATTTTTAGGATTGATTTTTTCCAAGGATGGTCATTCTGAGTAACCCTCCCATACGCTCTTGTGGACAAGAAGTATTGGCCAATCTGTAGATAAAAATAAGAGGCTTTTTTCACAGAAGATAGAAGACGCAAACAGCATATACAACTTTTTATAAGATGGTTCGTTGATGAAATCCACGGATTTCGCAACAGCAACATCGCTTTGTGGAATTTTTTAAACAAGAAATAGTGAAAAAACTATTTTTTTTTTGTTTTTTGCGAATATCTCAAAAAGTATTGGAGGAATCTTTATGTGTAACATGTGGTTCAACTGTACGCAAGATGGTTTTTGTCCGATGTGTAGTTTTTGCACAATCGCCTCATAAACAATTTAAGGGCAAATCTTTCTAAATGCGCCGATTCAAGGGAAATCGTCGTATTCAAATTCTATGAACGGCATCTGGAAGTAGAGATCAATATCTACAATTTATATATTTCGGATTTTCACCTGACAGGTGAGAAATGTGTTGAAAATGTCACTGGAAGTTACCCGAAGTCGCCCGAACTCAACTCGAGTTAACTTCAGTGACAACTTTCAGTTACAAAATTTTAATATGACGGCTTCCCTTAGATTGGCACATCTTGCCAGATGTGCCCTTGAATTCAAGAAAAAAGAAACTACCCAAACACTAAAATTACGTCACAATCACACTCAACGCGCGTTTCGCCAACAAAATTAGCATCTTCAGGAGCTAAAAGCTTAGTAAGCTTTTGGTTTCTTTTTTCTTGAATTGTATTCACACCAAAGGTTCCAAAATATTCATTTATTTGCCCTTAAATTGTTTTCAACGCGATTGTGGATTGTGGGACAGAAAACATCTTGTGTACAGTTGAACTACATATTATTATTATCTATCAGTTTCCGCAATACTGTTTGTCCAGCTTGATATTTATAAAAATTTAAAATTTTTGAAAAATCGTCTCTTTTACGAGGTTTTCCCGGATTTCCTCAGTGGACAATGCACCAATCCGGTCATACGAAAAATCATTTTGTAGGTTGTATAGATCTCTACCAAAGTTCAATTGACTGTAAAACGATTCCCTGAGATATTTCAAAAAAACCAAAAAAGTTGTAATTTTTTTCACAATTGCTTGTTTAAAAAATTCAACAAAGCGATTTATAACCTATTTTATAAAAATTAGTATGGCCCATTTTCGTCTTTTATTTTGTGGGGAAAAAAACCTCTATAGGTTGGTATATTAATTCACCTATTTTATTCTCACCTATGTTCCGTTCACCGTAAAGGCTATTCCATATAAAGGCAGTAGCAGTGGCAGTGACTCCGCCCCTTTTGACGCTGTTATCTGAATGAATGACATTAGATTAGAAATTTTCAACTAATTGTTTGTTAAAAGCAGTAGAAAGGAATCATAACAGCTATCAATTGCAAGATCATTTCAAGGTTAGAAATGCGGACACTGCTAAATTTTACTGCAATAAGTTTAAATGAATCAAACTTTCAGCAGCGTGACCTTGAATTTTTAACGTCGTCTAAACATTTTTGTCATTGGTTATCTTATCAATAGAGGGGGGTGACGCCACTGCTACTGCCATTATGTGAATCAGCCTTAAGGCTACCTGTATATTACTGCTTGCGTAACATCCAACTCATTATCGCCCTTAAAACTACCAACCGGACCCTTCCGCTCCGGTACTTTCAACTCCAATAAAAAACCAAATTTACAATTTCTATGTAGCACTAAGGCAGATTGGTCCATCTTTTGAAGCAAATTTAAGGCAAGAATACGAATCTGTACAAATCCCGTTTACTAACGTCATTCGTCCCAGAGACACTGCTGTTTTTGCGACACGTAATACGCGAACAGGTGGCACACTTTGCAAGTTTTTATGCCGCACCTGTAGCTCATTACCGAGTTCCTCGTTTGGCCTTTGCCCTTGCAGTACTTCAGCCCGCACGGGTACCAGCCCACGCACAGTTCTAGGTGGCACTCGCACGGCGTCCACATGTTCTTCATTTCCGTGCATTTGGAGAGGTAGGAGTTCCCTACGTCGATGTCGTTGGTGGAGAAGTGGGGGGCTGGGATGGGGAACTTCTTCAGAGCTGGTCTGTATGATGTCACCGGAATGCCTGGAAAAAAAAAAAGTTGTAACGAAATGTAAAACATTGCGTTCCTTTTATAATTTCCATTTGAAATTATATCATAATTAAACAGATTTCAAATCTGATTCAGATAGTACATTCCAAACATCTCATTTAGATAGTTTGATCCGATATACCTTATTGTTCTGTGATGTGAAATGCAACATTACTGCATTGGTAACAGTGCAGATAGAAAGAGCGGGAGGGAAGGCGATATCCTGTCTTGGAGGCCCTTCATCGTCCCTTTCTGAAGCAAGCATTCAAGGCGCTTGGTTGTTTTGAGTTTCCCTTCGGGAAATGTATTGATTTTCTACAACTAACAAATGAAAGGTCATATATTTTATAACGATTAATTTGAATTCGATTCTTTGATCGAATCGATCTACCTACATATCGACTTTCTCTTTGGCAGATTTTTCTTTTCGGTTTCAGTTCCAGTTAAACTCCAGATAACTAACTAATAGTCTAGATGGTGAATGACATTCTTTAAATGACGTTTGAAGGATCACATTATAACCATTAGTTGATTAATCTGGAGTTTAACTGGAACTGAAAAGACTGGCCCTTCATGTATTAAATTCATTTTGGCGGCTTGGTTTCACGTCTCTGGTGAAACAAAGATGGCAACATGAGCGTTACTTATAAATATTTCAAAATTTTCAACATTAAATAATTTAATGTAATTATGATATCTTATTACCATTTGAAAAACGTTTCGTATCGACTTTTGACTAGTTGGTCCGAAAATGTCAACATTCAACTAGTCTATAACATAACCTCTAAAAGTGATGATTAAAATGTTTTGATGATTTCCATTAATTCTATTATTATTGGACTTTTAATATCAATTACTTAGACCTGTTTCTGTTCCTGCTTTATGATTTTCAGTGATACAAGTTTTTCCACAAGTTTTCCTGGAACACTCAGAAAATATCAACCTGCTTAGAAGTGTGAATAGAGAATAGGAGCTGAAGGCACTCCTCCTGAACCTGGTTGGTGATTTCTACCAAGGACTGGTCTGGTAATTAGGAGTACGAAGTTCATGGGTGAGTCATTGCTTTCATTTCATTCAATTACAATCTGTAGAAGCTAGACTCACTCATTATTCTCCGAACTCTAGGTTCGATCTATCCTAGATCACTCACTAGCCACATTTAGATGGAAAAGCCTAGCCAAATAGAAAATCTATTACCTTAAAAACCTTTCATTTGCTTTGTGAAATTTGATATCGAGGTACTCTTTCAGTACTCTCTCTCTCTTTCTCCTCAGTCTGGAGATATATCTTTGATTCATATTTGTCGAGGAAATTTTTCGTTACAATTTATCTGTCACTTTAACGTTACACTTTCTCTTTCTCCTCAATCTGGAGACATTCTATAATTATTTATCTCTATCGACAAGAAAGATCAATAATTTGATATCCTTTTGCCAGTCTGAATGACTTCAAATTTGAATATTTTATTCTTCAAGTTATTGAAAACGATATTTTCATGATAATTATTTTTCTCATGCTCACTTGAGATTGGCCTTCTGTTGCATTTTGTATGAGAAGATTCTAAATTTAAACTTTACCGTAAATTCTTATGCTTTAATCTTCAACACATTGTTTAACTCAGCAAATCTTAAATATGTTATTTTTTAGACAAATGTTATTTTTGTAAAAATTTCACCATTTCTGTAACAAACTCTAAAGTAAATCTGTAAGTTGATTTGTCCTTGATTATTCTTATCGCACTTGTCAATTTGAGACAAGATACTGGTTTGTTTTTATTTTCCACAGTGTAACCTCAGCATTCAAACACCTGCGCATTCAAACACCTGAGCTTTAGAAAATACTCCAATATACCAGATAAGATACTACAAACTTTATCCAGCTGGTAGAGCAGCCGCTGTCTCGAGACACCCTACAAGGCTCCTACATCCAACGTTGAAGTAGAGCTTTGTAGTAAGACTACACCATCGCAACACTGATCATAAAAAGTAGACAAACCAGTCATTTGTAAGCGATTATACTCTTTCCAAATTTGTAAACTCATATTATTTCAACCGTAATATATTTTAGAAATTTAGAAATTCAAACCTCAATTATATAAATATTTTTTATTTTATCTTCAAATTTATGAACAACTTGTCAAGAATTATTGTGAATATAGTGTTTTCAGAATTTTTTGTTTTACTATTGAGAAGCACAAAGTACATCCTTTGACAAATTCCGTATTTTTGGTATTTTCATAAAAAAGAACCTTGTTTCTTTATTTTCTTTAATTTCGAGTAGCTAATTTTTGTCAATAATTTTTGCAGATAAGGAAACTCACGGCCTCTCGTACCAATCTGAACAGCTTACAGGCACTGTTGAATAAAATGAGCGAGTAACTATTTAAAAAGTGTTTTTCTACAAACGTCAAAAAATGACAAGGTTCGCGCATTGACAACAGTATGCGAAGTGGCACTTTTTTTCATTTTCATTCGTTGCCATGACACCGTGCGCGAAGTAATGTGCGAAATATATTTCGCACACTGCATGTAAACTATATGGGATTTTCATATTCTAACCTATATGGTCCTCAACTCCTCAATCAAACAAAAAACAAGAAATCGTTTATTTATTAATGTAGAACAATAATTAAGGCTTTCAAATTGTGAGAGATATTTTTCCGGCTTTATTTGCTTCACACCACTCTTTAAATTGCTGATATGCATTTTCATACTGCCGCCTCGATTTCTCCGGTAAAAGGTTGGAAATTACGGAATTGGCCGCATCTATCAAGTTAGGTGGGGTACTGCTTAGTTCATCGTCGCTCGAAATTTCCATTCTTTTACAATAATAAATATCACGCACGAAATTGACGCGAATAAAAAGTCACTCCAAAATAATTATCAAGAACTGTCACTTTGAAATAATTGTCAACGAATGCCATTTTATTTCCATAGTTACAGTAATTACTTGATTTGGAAAAATTATTTAAGCCAGTTCAATACTATTTTTCATAGTTATTACTTATTTCAGAACAATATTTTTGACGTTTGTAGAAAAAATTTTGTTTGCATCTCATGCGCGAAATATTTTGGTAATCTCGACTAGTTTTTTTAAAAAAAATCAGTTCTCGATCACCAAAGTAGCATTTCGCGCACTAGATACAAAAATAACTATTTTGGTGTTACAAAGTTTTTGAATTGAAAGTGTTAACAGAAGGCAAAAAAATTATAATTGGCAAGTATCAACTATCTAGTAATATCGAAAAAAATCTCTAAATAAATTGTAGTACTTGGATCGTACCAAACGGCGAATAGCTATCTGTTTAACTAAGAAGGAAAGGGTCACTTTTTCTCCCACATGCGAGGTTTACTCCTGTGTGAAACATATGATTTTTTAACAACTCCAACATAAATCCACCAACTAATGACAAAGAATATAGTATAGGAATGTAGGCTTTCACGGCTGGCGTCAATATTTTGGTTGGTTTCCGGATTTTGCCGTGGTCGTCTTTGGTTTAAATCTCCGAACGTTTCAACTGCCTGCGGCAGTCATCTTCAGCGGCGTGGTCGAAGTACTCTTCTTGACGTGTCAACTGAAATTGAAGCTTTCGAGTTTGCGATGTTATTTATAGTGATATTTTTGCGCGCACTTTCTGTAATGGCGGGTTCGCGCGCACTTTCCACGCGATTCGGGTGACATTGCTTCGTTTTGGTCTAATAATAATTTAGACAGAATTCTATTCAATGCAAAACCCAAACGAGATAGAATGAAAAAAGGTAGGTACCAACAGATACATTCTAGTTCTTATTTATATTGAAATTCGAGCACTTCCCGGCCTAGCCCGGGTAGTGCGAACTTCCCAGACTAGACCGGGAAGCTACTATTCCAAAGAAAACGTGTCGGGGAGATGGTTGCCGAAAAAAGATTTTTCGACTATACTGTCTCCAGTCCGTACTATTTTCAAATGCGTGTTTCGTCTTTTCCTCATTTATACGTTTCCACAGTTACAACTGTCAAAGTAAATATAGAAACTGTCATTAATGACAAAAGATGAACCGTTCCTGCAATACGCATTTACACCCTTATTCTGTAACTCATAACGACGTCGTTATCAGATGATTGTCGTTGACCAACGACTTTTCTAATTCTGTAACTCTAACGATGTCGTTTCCTAACGACTTTGAGGATAAAATACCATTGACGGGTAACGATACCTAAAGACGTGTCGTTTGAGTCGTTACATAATTTTTTATATAATAATTTGTGGATTTCTTCTGCACTGAATTTTAATTTGATTTTTCTATAAGCTATTTTTAATGGATGATCAACGGAGAAGGCAGGATACGCCACGTTAAGAAAAAACACATTTTTAAATGTTATTTTTCAGAAATGCAAGTAATAGAATTTCACGACAATTGAGGGATGCCAGTAATCCATTTGATATGTCAAATGAAGCGTTTAGGCGATTATATCGATTCCCTAGGGAATTAGCACACGAATTATTTGTAGAAGAGATCAGCCCTTTTCTGCAAGATGGAACTAGAACAACCAAAATACCAAAAGTTGTGAGATTTTTAGTTTGTCTCCACTTCTATGCACAGGGGAGCTATCAAAAGTCTGCGGGAACAGACAGTCGTTGTGCTATGTCCCAGCCTGCAGTCAGTAGGTGCATTAAAGAAGTAACCCATATTATTGTTTATGACACTAAGGTAAACACGATTAAATTTCCACAGATTTATTGTCTTCGCGACATGTTTCGATACACTGTATCTTTTTCAAGCGAATGTAATACATTAAATTATTCTACCTTGAACATTACTTAAATACCCTTCTTAACAATTGAGGTAATTAGGAGCTACCTATGATAAAAATAAAATTGACAATACAATGTAGGTAGATACCTGGAAATCTCAAAACATATCTACTACTTAATTAGTTGAAAAGGTTCAACAAAGGGGAACTATTAAGGTCCAATTGATCATTTAGTAAACAATTCGAATTTTTCAATTTATTAATTTCCAAGAATTCTAAATAATTAAGTCTAATACCTTTATTTTCAACATGAAGGATTTCAAAGTTTTCATCGAAGTC
This sequence comes from Chrysolina oricalcia, assembly GCA_944452925.2. Lineage (NCBI taxonomy): Eukaryota > Metazoa > Arthropoda > Insecta > Coleoptera > Chrysomelidae > Chrysolina > Chrysolina oricalcia. Next base: position 56,002,127 of record OX101825.2, read on the forward strand.
ATGGTCTTCTTCCAAAATATGATTGGCATATGATGAATGTGTTTTATTATTTACATAATTCATACGGTGCTCACGTACACGGCTTTTGAATGGTCTACCAGTCTGGCCTACATATACTTTGGAACAAGAACCACAATTCAATTTATAAACTCCTGATTTTTTAGATTTTTGTGTTTTATCTTTATTATTTTTAATAAACCTTCCCAACGTGTTATCTGTTCTGAATGCTACTCTTAAATTTTGTTTTTTCAAAAATGACGCTATTTTTTCTGAAACGGGCCCTGAATAAGTTAATGTTCTGTAATTATTGTCAAGGTTCCTCATAGTGGGGTACACTTCTTGGATAGCCTTTCTATGTAATTTTTTAGCAAGAATATTCTCTATTAATTTGACTTGATATCCATTGTTAACTGCTATCTGTTTTATAATATTTATAATATAATATATAAAAGCAGGCAAAATGAAGTGGATGAAGCAATGTAGGAAATCAGAATACAACAAGAGAGATATTTACAACATATATCTGAAGGTAATATATAGTGAACTTACGTTTAGGTTACATCCTTTGGAATTTGAAGTTTTAAATCAGGACACAAGAGAGCATGTCAATCAGATCATTCATAAGAAATTTATCAGACAGAAACGCAAGTTAAATTCTTTAATACCTAAAAACACACGTAAAGATTGTGATAGAAAATTCACTGATCATCAATTTTTTGATAGATTTGTGAATTTGTCAGAAGCCGTCTTTACAGAACAGGAAAATTCATTAATTACAAAAGGTTTTAAGCATAATATCAGAAGCAATAATATCATTAAGGACATGGAAATTCTTGGGATTGAAACTGAAATTGCCTTGAAAGGTACTTTTGACATCAATTACAATAAATATCAGGCTACTAATATTATCAAATCAGCATTTCTGAAGGATAATAGTGGTATAAATGATATGAGAACCATTAAATCTATAGAGCATAAAACTAAGGAAATGGATGTAACCTTTACAAGAGCAGATAAAGGTAATACAGTAATTGCAATCAATAGGAATGCAAAGAATTAAATATTATAAAACAGATAGCAGTTAACAATGTCAAGTCAAATTAATAGAGAATATTCTTGCTAAAAAATTACATAGAAAGGCTATCCAAGAAGTGTACCCCACTATGAGGAACCTTGACAATAATTACAGAACATTAACTTATTCAGGGCCCGTTTCAGAAAAAAATAGCGTCATTTTTGAAAAAACAAAATTTAAGAGTAGCATTCAGAACAGATAACACGTTGGGAAGGTTTATTAAAAATAATAAAGATAAAACACAAAAATCTAAAAAATCAGGAGTTTATAAATTGAATTGTGTTTCTTGTTCCAAAGTATATGTAGGCCAGACTGGTAGACCATTCAAAAGCCGTATACGTGAGCACCGTATGAATTATGTAAATAATAAAACACATTCAACATATGCCAATCATATTTTGGAAGAAGACCATGACTTCGATGAAAACTTTGAAATCCTTAATGTTGAAAATAAAGGTATTAGACTTAATTATTTAGAATTCTTGGAAATTAATAAATTGAAAAATTCGAATTGTTTACTAAATGATCAATTGGACCTTAATAGGTCCCCTTTGTTGAACCTTTTTAACTAATTAAGTAGTAGATATGTTTTGAGATTTCCAGGTATCTACCTACATTGTATTGTCAATTTTATTTTTATCATAGGTAGCTCCTAATTACCTCAATTGTTAAGAAGGGTATTTAAGTAATGTTCAAGGTAGAATAATTTAATGTATTACATTCGCTTGAAAAAGATACAGTGTATCGAAACATGTCGCGAAGACAATAAATCTGTGGAAATTTAATCGTGTTTACTTTAGTGTCATATACTATGAATTTCCATCAAGTAAAGGCCACGTCAATCCAAAACATATTATTGTTGTTAATTTGTCACAACGATTTATTAAGTTCCCGACCACACAACATGAAATAACCACAGTAAAGAACGGATTTTTTGAAAAATTCAATTTTCCTGGAGTAATAGGGATTATAGACGGCACTCACATTTCAATAGTAGCACCAATATTTGGCAGAATTCCCCCTAGACCTGTATTTCTTAACAGGAAAAATTATTACAGTATAAACTGCCAAATTATATGTGACTCCAATTTGAAAATACTTGGAATCTGTGTAAGATATCCCGGAAGTGTTCACGATTCTGGAATTTGGACGATGAGTAACATTTTCTCAAACATGAAAAATCGTTACAGGAATGCTGAAAGAAATACATGGTTGATTGGTGACTCCGGTTATCCCCTGCAGCCCTTTTTGTTAACACCAATTCTGAATGCACAGCAGGATACACCAGCAGGCAGATACACAAAAGCTTTATGCTTGGCAAGAAATTGCATTGAGCGTTGCAGTGGGGTAGTAAAAGCAATCTTTAGAATCTATTGAAAGATCGAACACTCCACTACAGCCCAAAGAATGCAGCAAAAATAATTATTGCTTGTGCCACCTTATATAATATTCTAAAAAATGCCAATATAGACATGGACGGATTTGATCTTGATCCAGAAAACATGGGAGATGAAATTGAGAATCGAGAAATTGGTGATCAAGAATTACATCAAGTTGGTTTAAATGTTAGAAATAACTTAATTAGAAACCATTTCGAATGAGAAGATGGCAAAATATATCTGTCAACAATATATAAAAAAACTCAATTTTATTATTATTTGTATCCAATAAAAAAAAAAACAAGAAATATAACTGACAAACCACTTCATCCATTATTACATAAAAACAACAATCAACTCAACAAAATTCTACAAAGTTAAAATAAAAATCTCTATCTAAATTCTTTGAAAACAAAGTAGTATTATAAATAACATTTATATCTATAGGGAAGAAAACAAACAAGTTATCCTTCCAAAGTTACGTGATTGGGATCCTCATCTACCAACTCCACATTATATTTCATCTGAAACTTCATACGGGCCAACTGAATTTCTTGCTCTTTCAACTCAACTAGTTTTTGCAAATTAGTATTTATAGCCCTTAATATCTTGTAGTCCATTTCAGTTGCTTTTTGTTTTTTATTTCGTTTTTGAATTATTATTCTTTCTTCATCTGTTCTTTCCTCCTCCACAGCTACACCAATTTCTCTTTTGTTTTCTACACCTATTTCTGGAACACCTATTATTCCCTTAACCACTACTTCGCCTGTGAGGTGCAATAACTTTTTTTCTATTTCTGTTAATTCCTTTTCTGGTTCTCCTATATTCCCCGTTTCTTTCATGGAATTTTTTATCAATCTTGCCCTTTTGCGTACCTGGCTCTTCCAATCAGTGAATACCTGGAATAGAACACTGTGCTGTAAAATGTGAGCAAACAAGTTGAGTGCCTTTATCATTAATTCGTTTCCATTATCTGTATGGGGAGAACTAATTGATTTATATTGATTGACTTACTCTTTTCCATTCTTGCAGGCTTCTTTGTGGGCCGCCACTTGCATTGAGACTCTTCATTAACAGATGCCAACAATCCGTTAATGCAGTGGGTTTGTCTGGTGTCATTTTATTTTCTCGAAAATGTGCATTTGATTCCAGCATATCAACAAATAGTCTATACTGCTCAGGAGTAGTCTTCATTTTCGTTTCCTATCTGCTGGTCGTGATCTATGAAAATATAGATATTTGCATCTTTATGTTTTACAATTGATTGTACTTACTCCTCCATTTTAGCTCACAAAATTTGTTTTCCGTTTTTCAAATTTCTACAAATCAACTCGTCCGAAGAAACAAATGTCAATTATGATGCCACAGAACATGTGCATTTGAACTATTTTATCAGATCATTTTAGTAACTTCACTGAAAACATTGACTTTTATCGTTCACACGAAAAGTCGTAACGACTCTCTTACAGAATACGTTTTCAATGAAAAGTCGTTAGCTATTGAAGTCGTTATCCAACAAAGTCGTTGCATAACGACTAATTACAGAATGAGGGTGTTTTGTTCATAATAATTTAATGTATTTGTGAAATTGTCTTATCGAATATCCCTTCAAAATGCAGAATTTTCAAAATACTTTCACCTTGCCAGTCGTTAAAACTGTGTAGCTGTACAAAACACCACGAGAGCTTAAACACCACTCGATCAAGCTCTCGTGGTGTTTTTAAGCAACACAGTTTTCGTGACAATAAGGTGAAAGTATTTTTTGAAAATTCAGAATTTTTTCGGGATATTATTACTGAAAATATCGTTTTACTTCTGCCGATTCATATTTGTTTCGATATTTCTCATTACGAATCAATTCTTAGGCCTCACATTGAACCGTCAATGTATTGAAATGGGAATTAAACCTCTGCGCCTCTATTTGTAGAATTTGCATTCTGTAATCCCCCTGAGACCGAATTAATTCCAGGAAATTCCACAGTGGAGGATTGGGACTATCTGAATCTAACATTTAAATTGGGGCTTTAGTTGCAGACGTGTAATCAAGAGACAAAGGTCAGATCCGAGCAGGAGAATCTGACTAGACGGATTGAGGTGTTTGTGATTATAAAGTACAGGGTACAAAGCAATTTGGTTTAGATGTAACTTACAGCTCATATAACAATGCTTGAACAATGAGAATTGTCTGTGTGAAATTCAAGTCAAAACGTCAAATCTATTGAAAATTGAAAATTCAACTCCTGTGGAAATAGAAAAAAAAAAAAAGTTTATTGTCCAAACAGGTTCAAGCCCCAATTACAAGACAGCGATGCATTATAATTTAAGATTGTGAGTGAAAGCTAGAACTAAAACTATATGTAAATATGTAGTCGGTTTCAAATAATGATTTATGAATAATGGTTTAGGTATTCTTCACTCATTTTTGTTTTTGTCATAATAGTATATTGTGTATCTAGTGCGTGAAGTATACTTTTTTACGCGAGTGTGGAAGTTTGTGGAACGAGCCGCAGGCGAGTTTCACAATCCGCACGAGCGTAAAAAAGTCTTCACGCACGTGGTGCACACTATACTTTTTCTACGACCTTTTACTAAGAGATTGAATTAAAGGAAATTTTCATCGGGTGCCTCTTTGAGAAATTTTAATACGTGTTCCTTTTCCAAAACGCGTGATTTTTTAGGAATGTATCCCTCGTTTTTCCGTTTCAAGAAAGCGCGAACTTTCGGATAATCACCAATTTGTACGTTGTACTTAACACTAAGGGTGCTTTTCAACATTGAGTAGTGACTCCATAAGGTAGAAGACTTAACCTTTGTTGATAATTCAGATAGATAGGCTAATATTACCCTTTCGGAGAATGATTGGACGTTGTTTGTATTGCGCCATTGCATAAACTTTTCCAAAGTGTTTTCGTAAATTCCCAACGATTTTTGTGGCAATAACGATGAACTTGCTTCACTGGCTGCTAACGTTATATTTGGAGGAGTTGATGGGAGTACTTCAATGCTGTCCATCAGGAATTTGCGTGAAATACACGGCTAATCGGTTTTAATCAAAATTTCGTCGTACTATTTATTAATTCAGAGGGTAATTAATTACTATTTACGGTCTATTAACTGATGTAACTCTGAACTTCACTCTGCGGGAACTGTCATATTTGTCAATTTCTCTCGCCACCGCTACCTAGACTAGCGACCGGTGTATTGACTCTTATGGCACCTGTGCGTGAAATAAATCCCATAAGAAAAGCATGGCACTTCACACACCGATTCGTGAAATGAAGGTTTATACATTTTTATCGATGTGTGACGTTAGTAATTCACATACGGGAGTAGAAAAATAATTTTTTTGATCTTTATTTTGTTAGGGTTTATGGGTTGGTTATATACATCGGTTCCTTCACTAAAGTTGTTACAGATTGCATATGAAGGTGATTTGGCAAAGATTAGTTCTAGGTGTTGGAAGGTAGAAGCAATTTGCATTTCTGCTGCGTATACGAGGTACTCGAAAGTTTAACATTGATAATAACTTTGATTTAACATTTGATAGTTAATAATTTTACATGAACGATATATTCTCCGATCATTGAGTGACAAAAGGTTGAATCTGTAAAATGTCTATGCCTTATTCAGGGTAAAGTCCATCCAATTTATAAGCCATGTAATTCATAAACGCATGCTGAATTGATTCAAGATGTTTTGTTTGAGTTTCGTAATATGGAGACCAAATTAGGCACCCATATTAATTCAAATCTTGTTCTAACATATGAAGTGTATGAAGAGAGGTAGCATTGTTAAGTCTTTGCAGTTCCTATAAATTAATCCGAGCATTTTTTTGCCGCTGACGTTATTTTATTAATATGTGGAGTAAAGTTAAGTTTGGGGTCAAACTATTCCAAGATACTTTATTTGGTATTCAGGTTCTAGGTGGATAATATTTATTGAATAGTTGAAGTGCAGCTAATTTATTTTCAAGCGAATGTAGCGAATTTGAATTTTTGTATATTGAGATGTAGTTTATTGTCTAGGCATCATTTATGCAGGGAATCAATATCCCTTTGAAGGAGTATGCAGTCTTCAGGGTCTTTGATCACTTTGAACTATTTAAGATCATCCGCAAAGAGAAACAACTGCTTATGACTTGAGGCATAAGATGTCCGGAGGGCTGCTCATTGCTAATATCCTATACAATAGGAAAAGTTGGGTCGAAAATCCATCAGAAAACAACTACTTTCCTGGCTAATGCCACGACGAACATTGAATTACATCTGATGAAATTTCCGTGCAGAGTTCCTACAAGGTTATCTCTGCAATTGCTTGGTTGCATGGGAATGTTCATCGAAACATTCGGACCACCTATATATCGATTTCGGAGTGTTGCTCCTCATCAGTATAGGGTAGGTCTAGCAGTCAATAACTAATGACTGCAACGAATGAATCGACAACCAAACCCATTTACAGACCGAAACTGAGACCGCGCCCGCACAGTGGATTAACTCCAAACTAGCAAGCGCCATCTCAGCGCCGGAAGCTCAACCAAGCGATACCCATGACCACGATCGTCAAGACTGCTTATGTTGTCGCATATATCGTTTATGAAGAGGGAAAATAAAAGGGGTGCGAGATTGCTTCCTTGTGGCGCTCCACCGGTAGCCATAAATTCATACGATTTGTAGCCTCTATACTGTACAACTTGCGACCGGTTGGAAAAGCAGTATTTCAGTAGGTCCAGCAGATTATTATCAAATCCGAACTGATACCACGCACAACTTCAATTTTTTGTGGAATGCTTTGACCTGCGTTGACTAGATCGTAAGATAAAATGTTTAATGTGAATTGCTTCATTGTTAATAAAGGTTATTATTATATTATTAAGTTTTACCATAAGGATGGTGTGGTCTATTTTATAGAATACTTTCGAAAAATCGGTGTATATATAGTATCGATTTGCAGTTGTTGATCGATTGCGTTGGTTATTGCCTGTGTGAAGCACATTAAATTTGTGACTGTTGATCTTTTTGTTACGAAACCATGTTGTCCAGTTCGTATGATATTTTTAAGAAGTGGAAATATTCGGTTGCATATACAGTGCGGCTTTTAATAGTTCCCCCCACTGTTAACTTTTGAACGGTTCGACGTAGAAACATGAAAAAAAACCGTTTCGAGGGTTTCACCAATACAACTTTTTGAAATAAAAAAAATTGTGATTTCACGATAGGGGACGCAGGGGGGCCCATCAACTCAAAATTTTTAAATGGCATGTGGGGTCAAGTGTCACATCGTTGAAAAGAGAATTCAATTCTCTTTACAACCATCTAAATATTTTTGAATTTTGTTTATAATTTTTTTGTAATTCAAAATCGAAATATCAAATATAAATGCGGATCTGAATACTACTCATACCTCGATAAATTTGAACGGTTGGATGTTGAACAATAAAACCAAAAATATTTTGAAAGGTATTACCGATACTTCTTTTTAAGAGAAGAAACATTGCAATTACTCGACAGATGGTGCTGGAGGCACATTAATTTAAAAATTTCGAAAGGTATAAAAATCGAAATTGGGAGAAATATTATGAACAAAATTCAAAAATATTTAGATGGTTGTAAAGAGAATGGAATTAGTTAACAGGGGGGGACTATTAAAAGCCGCACTGTATACATATTTCGAAGGCTTTCGCAAAATTGGGAATTCGCTTTATTCTTTGCGATAGACCTCTAACATGCGGAACGCACAGGGTGGCTTGTGTCGGCTCGTCTGGTTTCTTGTTCTTAGCCCCCCTGCAAGCTAGAACTTCTTCTATATGTTTTTTGGGGTACAGAACCACGCCGCTGTATACTATACAGCGGCGCGCTAGCTGCCGCATTGACAAGGTCCCAAGCCGATATTTTTCAGGTTTTAGAATCTCAATGAGTTTAAAGCAGGAACACTTCGGGTCAGTTTCCTTTGGTGTATTCCATCAAGGACTGATTTTATTTTTCTTTCCATAGAACAATAATGCGATCAAATGCCAAGTAACCTCTATTTTAAGTACTTTAAAGATTGACCGGATTGCATTTAAAATTTGATACCAAATTTGTATGAATATTTTCAATAAGAGCAGGGTTTTTTCTGCAAACTGCCTTTTCATTCATGTGGATACGTGCTTTTATCTCTGAGTTATTAGCATTTGAATTTATAAACTCCCTCAAGATTTTGTAAACCAAAATCTGCGAAGAATTGAAAACACTCGTATTTAAAACTAACATCAGTTAGACCGGTTAAACTTTATGCAATTTAACAATGAAGTATTCCTCAACTGTTCATTTTACTTGCTATAAGACTTTATTTCAGTAATCACAAGCATTATTTCACGAAGTCAGGAACTTTAATATTATAAGATTTTCAATTGCAATTTTGCAGTTGGCAACTGCGCTTATAAATATAAATAATATCAGAATACAAAGCTGCGATCTTTATCTTCAAAATAATAATAATAATAATAATAATAGTAACTTTATTCATAAAAAAACATGAAACCTACCAATTAAGAAAAATGTAATAAGAATAAAGTAAATGAACGAAAAGTGCTATTGCACTTGTTACGTTCAAAATCAATGAAATGCAGTGATTAGGATAAATATAAATACAATGTTTTATAGCTAAAATATGAAATCGGTAAAAAACAAGTAAAGATAAAAGTAATATAAAATGAATACAAAAATAAAATGAGATATGAAAACAATAGAATTTCTGGCTAAGATATCAATTAGTTAAAATACAGTAGGTATAGAAGAAAAATATATGAATTAAATACAAGAAAGTTTATATACATAGATAAACAATACAAATTGTGACTGAAATATAGAAGGGGTAAAATACAGTGCGTAAAAATAGCTAAAGGTATTATAATTTGACTACAAAAATAAAATGACAATACAAAACGACGTAAGATTTATTTGAATTGAACATTTATGTGAGGAGTTATAGAACTTTACTTCACGCGCTGGCTGGTTGAAAAAATGCACGTTGGCGGGAGCCGGCGCAACACCTGCTCCATTGCGAAAGCAAATAACTTCAACAATTTTTTTCAAGAATACCGTGCGATTTCTCAAAAATTTGGTAGGGAGTCTTTTTGTAAAAATTTGTGCTATTTCTGAATATCAAGTTATTTTTATGATTTAACGTAAATTTTTTGAGATATTTCGAAAAAACCTCCAAAAATTAATTTCAACGTGTTTTTGGGGGGGGTTCCCCCTGGAGAGGATAATTTTTATCAGAAGTAATGTGCACACTGTGTTCTACAATTTAAAAAAAAATATCGGCGGAGCAATTTAAGTTGAGGTTGACTAATAAAGTTGACATTAATTTTTGTTCTGGTATTCAATGATATGTCTTTTTCCAAATTAATTTTGACAATTTCCAAAGTTTTTTCAATTGGTACATTTGTGAACAAAATCCCAACATCAAAACTCACCAGAATATCTCCATGTTGGATTAGTAATTCGTTTTTTATAAAGCTATTTCCATTTCCAGATATTGGTCTCAGAATATTGAGAAGGTATATGGCAAGCTTTTGACATTCAAATTTACTGTCTCGCAATTCACGAAGAAAGTCGGTAGCAATATTATTATTACTTCATCTTATCACAATAACATCCTTTGTGGAAACATTTCTACTGCAATGCCACTGTCGAAAATAAAACACCCCTTATGTCAGTTTGGGAAGAGATGCCCGTCGTTATTTTTCCTGAAATCACAATTCGTTGTCGCAAATTTCCCAGGTGACCCTTCGCAAACAGCCCATTCGCGATCCATAATCAATTTCCCAGTCATAATTCAAACGAAAATAGCATCGAAAAAGCTGGTGCGTCACAAACAACTGATTTATTGGGAATAAACAAACATATCCAATAATTTATTAATATGTGCCATTGTTTTCAATCGGATAGCGACCCTTCTGTTTAGCAAACTAGGCCAATCACTTTAGAAAAAATCTGCGTCCTAGTCGGCAATGTTGTTGAAAACGAAATTATGAATAATTCTGGTTAATTTGTAGAGAAAAATGCGAAGAAGGTCGCAAGATGACGGAACCATAGAAAATATCATCCTTCATCGTTTTTCAATTTTGCGACCATTTCCATGCAAGGTTGGCATCCGTGTAACTACATTATTAATTCATTGTTTTTTTAAAAGGCAGCCAAAACAAATCTATGATTGGCAAGCGCAAAGAATAGTATATTCTTCAACGAGCGTATAATGATAGCTATTATTTTCGAGGATAAAAATTCCGAAATGAGCCGAAGGCGAGTTTCAGAATCATCCTAGAAAATAATAGCTATTATACGCGAGTAGACTATACATTCTCTACGACTATACGATAGTCAGAGTTTTAACGAAATCTAAATATTATTTATGAAAATAAGTATATATAATAAAGAAATATGAGGTAGAATAACAATTATCATTATTTTTTTTAAGGTGGTGATTCCCCATTGAAAAAAAGATAGGATCTCTCATATAAAGATACTTCATTGGAGCATCCCATGTTAAGATAGAGCCCCTGAAGGGGGTACATAAAATTTGTTTAACAATTTTTTTCACAAGCACTAAGAAAGTTACAGTATTGAAATTAACCTTACATTTTCTACTACCACAAAGACACTTAGCCAGTCATTTATTTGGTTTACCCCATGGTTGTAAGGGGTGGAAAACGCAACCCTTAAAATTTATTTCCAATGTTACTTTTAGTCTTATTATTTGTTTACCATTTAAAAATTTATTTCCGATAGCCTGTTTCATTCTAAGCAAAAAATGCCCCTTGAATTTTTTGCCCAAAATAAACCAGTTCGCAGCAAAAAATTATTTTACGAACAAGATACATATCACCATAAAACGAAAATACGAAACTAATATATCTAGTAGACAGCTATTAGCGATAGTGACAATTAACTTGGTATCAAGCTGTCAGTTTGTGAATTTGTAAACTTGAAGTAATACTAATTGTGTATTGTTGTTCTGTTCTTAATTTGTTACTTTAATAATTCACTTGTTATTAAAATGGCATACACAAATGAGCAAATGGCTGATATGCATTACGTTTACGGTCTGTCGCAGGGGAATGAGTAAGAAGCTTCTAGAAGATATGCATCCTTCACATAGAATATTTTCCCGACTTCATCAACGATTACGAAAATATGGTTCATTCGACAAAAGAACGCAGGATTGTGGTCGCCATCGAGAAGTAAGAACACCACAGCTTGAGGAAGCAGTACTTAATTTGACTGAAGAACAACCTACTTCCAGTACTAGAAAGATTGCTTTCCAGCTAAATGTTGATCATATGACGGTATTTCGAATTTTAAAGGAACAACTCTTATACACTTACCATCTGCAACGAGTACAGGCAATGTTACCGCGAGACTTTCCGAACCGTTTTGAATTTTGCAATTGGATGCTGGAAATGATTAGAAGAAATCGTGACTTTCTTAAGACGATCGAATTCACAGACGAATGTAGTTTTTCTCGGGACAAGATTATTAATTTTCATAATTACCACATATGGGCTGATGAAAACCCTCACGCTATTGTCGAAACTAACCATCAAGAACAGTTTTCTCTTAACGTATGGGTTGGAGTTATTTGCATCCCGTACTGCTGGAGGAAGTTCCTTTGGGCGTCAGAAGGGATATGTTTTTTATGCATGATGGGGCTCCCGCCCATTATAGTCAAGTAGCACGTCAGCATTTAACTGAAAGATATGCAAATCAGTGGATAGATCGAGGAGAACCACAGAATTGGCCCGCCCGATCCCCGGATCGCAATCCTCTCGATTTCTCTACTTGGGGCCATTTACAGCATTTGGTTTATCGTACTCCTGTTCGCGATGTAGAGGACTTAAGAAACCGCATCATCGATGCGTGCAGGGTAATAAGAGAGACTCCAGGAATATTGGAGAGAATACGTGGCTCAATGCGAATACGTCTAGACGCATGCGTAATGTCTGAAAGTAGACGTATTGAACATTTACTATGATTTCTACATGTTGTATATTTTGTTATTAATGAATTAGTTTTGTTTATTCCCCTTTAATCATGTAATGCAGGTCGTAACTACAAAATAACAATAAATCCAGTTTGCATTTATGACGATGTATCTCTGTAGTTGTTTGCTGCGAACTGGTTTATTTTGGGCAAAAAATTTAGGGGACATTTTTTGTTTAGAATGAAACAGGCTATCGGAAATAAATTTTTAAATGGTAAACAAATAATAAGACAAAAAGTTACATTAGAAATAAATTTTAAGGGTTGCGTTTTCCACCCCTTACAACCATGGGGTAAACCAAATAAATGACTGGCTAAGTGTCTTTGTGGTAGTAGAAAATGTCAGGTTAATTTCAATACTGTAACTATTTTAGTGCTTGTGGAAAGAATTGTTAAACAAATTTTATTTACCCCCTTCAAGGGGCTGTATCTTAACATGACATGCTCCAATGAAGTTTCTTTATATGAAAGATCCTATCTTTTTTTCGATGAGGAGAATCACCCCTTAAATGTTATACGTTTACTTCGTGTACACGCTTCTACCAACTGAGCTATAACAGGCACTCGAAAATTTGTGAATGAAATACCTACTAGAGAAACTCTGACCAAGAACTGAGAGAGTGAGGAACGTTCAAGTAAAAATTGTTTGACATACCTTTGTTGCAAGATAGATTTCATCTTTTTCACTATCACTGCTTTCCCAATCCGCTCTATTCATTTTTATATTAGATACTTGTCACACAGATCAAAGTTAAAACTGAGAAAATAGTCAATCTGACATTCGCGGATGACAAGCTGTGACAAAAGTTCAATCAAGCAAAGCCTTCTTGAGAAATTTGTTTGTAAAACCGTGGATTCCAAAATTCTGAACCTGTGATTGGCCGAGTGCCGTTGAATAATGAGTTAGGATCCACGGTGTCTTGGAATCATCTTTATTCTTCAAGTAAAAAACAATATGTAATGAACGTAGAATACAATAGTCGTAGAAACGTATTTCTTTTTTCCTAGCGAAGTAGTCGTGGTGTTAGAGCGTTTAGCTTCCACCCAGGCAGTCCGGGTTCGATCCCCGGTCGCGTGTCACTGAGCTGGAGTGGTTCGGATTCCACTTTTATTTAAACTGTAGGTCACGGATCTCCCTTGCTCGCACAAGCTCTGATTTTGAGGGGTTTTCTCCGAAAACCTGGAAGTTTCGTAAAAACAAATTTCACAATTTTTTTTTTCATGTTATAAGCCTCGCCGACATTTTGCCACCTCTGCCGATGACAGCAACATATTTTTTTTTATTCTAAAAATTTGTTTTGCAACCCGAATTGCTCCTAGAAAAAAAGCAAAAGTTTTGCATTGGTCGGGGACATATTATATAGGGAGTGATTTCCTAGAGAACCTATGAATTTGCCATCACCACAAATTTTGAGAACTTTGTCAAAAATTTGAAAGTAATGCAAAATTGTTTATTTTTTGACGAAGTTCCCGAAATCTGTGGTGGTGGTAAAGGACCCCGCAAATTCCTTATGGAATTTGAGTCCGGTAGATTTTTTCGAATTTTTGGTATGATGTATTCCATGTAATTCTCATCCAATATTATCATTGCGCCAACCCAAAAAAATAAACAGTTTTGCTGCTAGGGGAGTTGACATGACCCCTTGCGCAGATTAGACTATTTATTTTTCAACCTGGTAACAATATTTTCACTTGTTTCATTGTTGCTGATGTTGCGAAATATTGTGCTGTTTTTTAAATAAAAAATCTTACTCCCCTTCTTCTTTTCCCCAACTCCTATTACGAAACGCAAAAAATATATTTCTCAATGGATTATCCCCTCTCCCCCAGAGGGCACAAAACAAAAAAAATTCGATGGATTTTTCTGAATTTTTAATATGATGCAGTTCAAGTAATTTTGAATAGAAATTAATTGTGTGACAAACCCCAAAAATTAATAGTTTTGATGCTACCCCCAACCCCTATTTTAAAACAAGACAAAAATTAATTCAGGCAACAACTCAAATTCAAATTGTTGATGTCTAATTTTTATTCATCTTCAAGATTTAAGCACAAATAATTGATATTCAAATAACATGAACTACGCCCTACTAAGAAGTCAGCGAAATGCACCAATATTTTTTTAAGGGAGGGATAAGAGATTAAACAACTGTACGATTTCCTTAATTTGAGCTGATTCAAACATTTATTTTGATAAAGCATTCACAAGCAGTATTTTTTTTCGTGTTTTGAAATAGGGGTTGGGTTAAGGGGGTGTTGTAGATTTTAAATAAAAAATAATACAATTGTTCAGCATAATCCAAACTGAAATACGTAGAGATATTGTTTCGGCCTATAATAATGAATAGTCTATTCTGAACAAGGTATGATTTCAACACCCCTTAGCATAAAAACTATTAATTTTTGGGGCTTGTCACCCAATTACTTGCTATTCAAAATAACTTGAACTGCATCATATTAAAAATTATGATTCAAGGGAACTCTAGAATTTTTATTGCGTTTCGTAATAGGAGTTGGGCGAAGAAGGGTGGAATAGAATTTTTTTTATAAAACAGCTCAGTATTGTGCAACATTAGCAACAATGAAATAAGTGAAACTATTGTTACCGGGTTCAAAAATAAAAAGTTTAATCTGCGCAAGAAGTGATTTTAACGCCCCCTAGCAGCAAAACTGTTATTTTTTTTGGATTGGAGAATTACATGGACTACATCATACCAAAAATTCAAAAAATTCCACCGGAACCAAAATTCCATAAGGAGTTTGCGGGGTCCTTTTGTTTTCTAGAAGAAAATAAATTCTAAAGTGAATCATACCCATCATTTTATTATATTATGAAATTTAAATTTCAATAATCCATCAGATCATTTTCACTATTTTTACGGATTTTTTGATTTCTATTTCGCGAGTTTTCCTATTTGTTTCGTGACAGATCCAGATAATTTTTTTCATCATTATGTTTCATGCCCAAAACTGTTCTCTAAATTCCTTTGCGTTCTCTAACTAGCTTTTTAGGGGGAAAAAGAGAGGGAGAAATATTTTTAACCATTTTATTTGCTGGTCAGATATTTTTCACTATTTTTACGGATTTTCTCGATTTCAATTTAGCGAGTGTTCCAAATTTTTTCGAAGAGCCCCTCCTACCCAATTTTATTTTCGCTGTAATTTTTGACGCCCAAATCAATCAAGAAAACTTCCGAAACCCTACGCGTTCTCTATCTAGCTTCCGGTGGCAGGACAATTCTTTTTTCGGCAACAATCCGGGAAGTGTTCACTTCCCTGACACTTTTTCTTTGGGAAAGTAGCACTTCCCGGCCTAGTCCAGGAAGTACGTACTTCCCGGACTAGGCCGGGAAGTGCTCGAATTTTAATACAAATATTAATATAAATAAGAATTAGAATGTTTCTGTTGGTACCTATCTTCTGTTCGAATTTCAATATATAATACAAATAAGAACTGAAATGTTCGAAATATTCAAATTTGGAATCGTTTCATCCGGTTAACAGATGGGTGAAAGTCGACCTCTCTTCGTCTCTTAGACTAAATGCGTCTCATTGATTTGTTATTCTACATGGTTGCCGAAAAAATAGTGTACGCAACACATCCGAAAACAGTTTTTTTGGACTCGCAGACTTCCAGACGGTCAACTTTTTTCAAACTTTTTTCAAAAAAAGGGAGGGGACTAAATTTTTTTTTCGCTGTAATTTCGACGTTCAAATTCGTCAAGAAAACTTCCGAAACACTATGCGATCTCTATCTAGCTTTCGGGGGGCAAGGGGGGTCAATTTATTTTTTCAAACCGTAATATCTGACAGTCAGATATTTTTATTTTTATAGAAGTGCGCCGTAAAGATTAAGGAAATTGCGTGGTATTTATAACAAACGAAAAGAGGCCTCAAAATTGATCCTTGAGCAACCCCATTTTTGGTATCAAGGGAGCGCGATTTATTATTATTGAGAATAACTACTTGTGAGACGTTATATAGATAATTTTTGAGCAAAGTCACAGCATTTGATGAGTAACCTATGTAACCCAAAATTGACGAAAGGAGTTTATGGTTGATTCGATCAAAAGCTTAGAGTAGTGAAGCAATACTAAAATACAAAGTTCAGTAGAGTAGAGTAGAGTAGAGTTTATCGACTACGTTACATAATTTCATTAAAATTGTTGCAGGTCCTTGAGAAGAGATTTTTTAGAAAAATCTATACCTAAAATAATATCACCTAGTTGAAATTATGATTAAAAAAGAAAGTACATATTTGAAAAGACAACAAAAAATCCAGTCTGATTGAAATAATTGAGACATTATACTAAGCACAAGTCAATCTACAATAAAAAATCTAGTTAAAAAAGAAAAACAAAGAAAATGAAACACATTCACTTAGATATACTAGATTTAAGGCATTTAAGCCCAGGTGGTTGAGAGTTTTTCACCAGTCCTCGATCTTGTAGTCGTAGATGAGAAACTCATTTTCCTAGTAAAAACAGTACTTCAACAAAAAAAATTTAACTTTATGTTTTGAACATGTGGAAATTCAGATTTCTTATTGCTTCTGGTAGCTTGTTATATAAGTGAATATTGTCACGATCGGGTTTGAAGAACCCCTGGCCCCCTAGGTGTCTAGGGTGCCCAATTACCTATTTGCTTGGCTTGCGAGAGGTTAAATCATTGACCAACTATATTGTGACCACCCTGGTATAGTGAATAAAACAGTGGAGTGAAATTAGTTATTTATTTAAAATCTAGTTAGAGCCATGTGAACAAATATCACCCTGTGCTGCAGAACACAAGTGAAGTGAACCAGTAAAAATATAGTGAACAATAAAAATGGTATGTACAAATAAATTTACTTACATTAAGAATACCACCAAGGGGATGAAACGTGTCAAGCTGCCCATGATGCTTGAAACTTGGAAAATAAAAAAAAAACTCTTTGACGGTCTGTCTTATCACCCAGACCTCTCAAAACGAAAAAAAGCCTTAATCAAAGGAAACATTCGAATTTATGTTAAAATTATCGCTGACTATTGCATCATCAGAATTCAAGCCATCGAGTGTTGTTGCACCGGAATGTAACCCAATACCTGATGCTGGTTAATGACTTTCATTGAACTTTGAATTTGCAGGAAATACTTTTTTTCAATAACTGTAATCATAGATTCTAATAAATGAATATGAAATATGGGACTTTTTACTATAGGCTAAATAATATGAATTAATTTTGAATTTTGAAAAATGATTAGGTTAGGTGCTATTTCTCATACTTGACAATATTTAGAGAGTTTTTTTGTTCATTATCACCAACTTTCAGAAACGCTGAAACGATTGGCCTAAACAGTTTGTGAACGGGTGAATAATCGGGGTTCTTACTCTACATTTTACGTACCGCACATTTTTGTTATAGTCGCCATAATTCACCTGTGGAGTTTCGGGTTGGGTGAAATATTGCTGCAGCGATAAGATATCCGATTTCAATATCCAGAGCAGGGAGTTTCGCCTAACAATGTTTGCATGGAGCGATTCCACATTCGAGCTAAATGCTTTCTAATAGTGTGTGTGAAATATTGGTGGCTGTGATAATTTCGATGGTGCGACTTGACAAATGACTTACAAGCCGAAATATGGGATACTCGAAGGATGAATACGGCCCTCAGCTCATGTTAAAATTGAATATATTCTACAATATGAGGTAAAGACGATAATCTTTATTCCAAAAATGATCACTTCCATAATTCGAAATTTTAAATGTAAACAAATCAAACATTCTGTCAAATTCAAAAGAAGAGAACATATAAAAAGCAACAAGGTTTATCTTTTTTCTCATAAAGATTGTCCAAGATTGACCAAGATTGTCCAGGCTTCTTCATTCAGTGTGCAATATCAAAATAAACTATCTTACCAATTAGATCAATTTATTCAAAAGTAAAAGATAAAATTCCATTAACTTCCACTTCAAATGTAGTGTATAGCATTCCTTGTCAGGACTGTGATAGAAATTATATTGGCCAGACTTCTAGATGCCTGAAAAGTATAATTTCCTCGCACAAAAGTGATTGTAGACTTCATCCGGAAAGATGTGCTTTTGCTGATCATCTAAACAAATTTGACCATTGAATAAATTATAATTCAACAAAAATATTAGCAAAAGAGACATATGACTAAGAGAACTTTTTTGGAAATGGACTTCATATCTCAAGATAAAAAATGTATAAATAAAAGAACTGATATAAATCATTTAAGTGAGATTTATTCCTTCTTACTGTCGTTGGACCACACTCTCCCTATGAATAATAATATATCCATAACAACTCAATTGGAAATGTAATTTTTTCCTAACTTACAAAACAATAGTCGTATATTTCAATTTTCACCAGTTGGTACAAGATTACTGTTGGTAACATTGACTTGAAAATTACGAATTTCTATTCTATTGACACGATGTACAGGGTGTTTCATAATAAATGCGCTGGACTTCAGGATGTGACAGCTCGTCCAAAAATATGAAAAAAGTTTCCATTGACTTACCCTCTAATATGCACCATTTTCGAGATACAGGGTGTTGAAATTTAAAAAAAATTATAGTTTTTTGCGAATATCTCTGGAACCGTTTATCGCACAGAAAACAGATTTCGTAGGCATTCTCTACTCATAATAAGCTGTTTTGTGCAGATATTTTATTGTTTAAATTTCATAATTGGTGAAGATTTTGAAGGGGTACACAAAAAAGGTATTCTTGGTCATAAGCTCTAAAGTTGACCGTTCTCAAGAAAAATCAAATTTCATGTTATTTAAATAAAGTTTTTTCCTCGAAAATTACTGCGTGCATTGAAGCTAACGGCGGACATTTCCAACAATTCAAATGAGTATGATTGTTATTGTTTTTTTTTATTTTGCAATTAAGAAGTCAACGTTTTCAACATGAAACTTGATTTTTCTTGAAAACGGTCAACTTTAGAGCTTATGACCAAGAGTACCTTTTTGGCAGTTCAAGTAGGCGGCTCAAAATCATACTTTTTCCAGTGGCGTAGAAGTTGGAGAAAAAAACACCCACTAAATCCCACAAAATCTTCAGCAATTATGAATTTGAAAAAATAAAAAATCAGCACAAAACATAGCTTATTATGAGTAGAAAATGCCTACAAAATATGTTTTCTGTGCGATAAACTGTTCCAGAGATATTCGCAAAAAACTATAATTTTATTTAAATTTCAACACCCTGTATCTCGAAAATGTTGAATTTTAGAGGGTAAGTTAATAGAAACTTTTTTCATATTTTTGAACGAGCTATCACATTCTGAAGTCCAGCACATTTATTATGAAACACCCTGTATATCCCTAGGATATAATCAACAAGTCTTTAATCAACAAGTCTCTTGTTTTTCGACTGAAATTTAAAAAAACTTTGTTATTTATATTCGAAAAGCCGATTTTTCTATATTATTTATAATTTTAAACTGTGATGTCACTTTGAATGAATTAAGAACATGTCAACCAACCTCACTATAGTTGTAAGTAAAATTAAAAATCATCAAATCTAAAATTGACATGAACAATTCTTTGTAGTTCCCTGAAGATGTAAATAAAATTTACGAAAGCTTGGAATAAACTCTATAAAACAGTACACTTTTGACTTGCTGCTATCCCCAATATAAACTGGTTTTATTTCTAACTAGTTAGCAACGACTATCCTTTCTCTATATGAGTATACAGGTATAGGTAGGTATATTAGTTCAAATAATTCATTTTATCAGTAGTGTTAACTAGAGCATCTGTTATTGTTTTTCATATTATCGTTGTTATTAATAATAATAATGATAATAATGAAGGCTTTTATTGACAAGAAATTTTTTTACATGATTTTATCGATATATAATTGTGTCTCGTCAAATTGCAGAGTTCAAACAACTTCTTGACAATAACTGAAATTGTTTTATGATGAATAATCAATCAATAATTGACTCTGTTAAAAAGTAATATTTCATGTTTATTTTGTGAATTATTTTGGCAGTGAAAAAAACATTCTTTTCACGGTGAAAAAAGTACTCATCAATAGAGATACAAAAATGTCAAGTTTTTTGACTGTTGTAGAATTTTTTTTTCTACGACAATGCGTAAACTAAGCTTTTACGCACTGCTGACAGTGCGTAAAGTAATACTTTTTCGCACAAGTGCGTAAAAAAATCACCTGTGCGTAAACTCATCAACTTTCGAAAATTACAATATTTTGCTTCAAATATAAGTCGGAAGTCTTTGTTTAATGATATGAAATTGTCGTCGTATTATCAAATAAACATTAAAATTAATGATATAAAAAACAAACAACAAAAACAATTGCTTCATTTTGGCAATATAATAACTGTCGAAGAAAAAACTTTGTATGAAACACTTTCGTGAAGGGCTTTTTTGTACTCGCATGTTTGTTGAACGCGGCTGCGCTCATACAAAAAAGTTCTACTTAACGAACTTGTATCATAAATAGCTATTTTCTACGACAGTGCGTAAACTAAGCTTTTACGCATTGCTGACACTGCGTAAAGTGATACTTTTTCGCACAAGTGCGCAAAAAAATCACCTGTGCGTAAAATCATCAACTGTGAGTGAAGTAATTTTTTACAAACTGTTCATACATTTACGCATTTTTGAAAAATACAGTATTTTGCGTCAAATATAACTCGGAAGTCTTTATTTGACAAATCAAAGATATTATCGCGTATTATCGCGAAAACACCAGCTGCTTCTCAATTTTGATTGGTCTGTCAGCGTTGGTGTTTTCAACGATGTAACCATAGATGACAAAGCAAAGTTTGACATTTTGACAGATCATAACTGTAGGCGAAAACGTCAAAATGAGTCGCATCGTAACTATATAATAGATTATTGATAGTTATAATACATTTTTGGTGATTATAGTTGATTGATTATGGTTATGATGAATTGATTGTTCATGTTTATAATAATACTTTTAATGCTTCGTGAAATAGTCTAATAAAATTCCACTCGTGATTGAATTTATCTCATAAGTCACGAAACTGAATTGTATCGAGAAAATACCACTCGTCCTGCGGACTCGGGGTGTTTTTTCGAAGCAAATCAGTTTCGTTCAGAAATGAATCGACAGACTTATCGCGAAAATTCAATCACTTGTGGTATTACTACTGATAATACGACGACAATTCATATCATTGAACATTCAAATTAATGATATAATTGCTACACTTTGGCAATATAATAACTGTCGAAGAAAAAACTTCGAATGAAACACTTTCGTAAAGGGCTTTTTTGTACTCGCGTGTTTGTTGAACTTAACGCTCATACAAAAAAGCCCTACTTTATAAACTTGTATCATAAATAGCTATTTCAGCATTAGTGCGCAAAAGTGACAGTTTCAAAACTAAAATGAGTGCAGAAAAGTGGACTACTTAGCAATTAAATCAGTAAATTTAGTAGGAATGTTGGTATTATGTTTTTCTACTAGCGTTGGTATTACTTTTTTCTGCGCTAGTACATAGATAATAAAGATTTCTTCAATCAAGAATATACATACTCTTGAATAGAATAATCTTCTGAAAAGAATGATCATTTCTAATCAATGAATATACTCCCATTTCAAGCTGATTGAGATGTTTGCTTCTTTTCATAATTTCTCTCGAACTGAATTTGTTTGCAGTGAAAACATTATACTCTTCATCCTAGAAAACATTCACATTAACTCATTGTGAAACGTAATCCTCTTAACACAAGAATATAATTCCTTGGTAGATATCACTACCCGTGTCACGTAATACATTCAACCAATGAGCAATCAAGGCAGCTGGCGACACCGCGACCTGTGAATACGACTTCCATTTCGACCATTTCATCCAGTTTGACCATTTGGGTTGGAGGTTATGAGGCTATGCGTACCGATATGAATGTTAGTTTTGTGCATAGTGGAAACTGTTTCTATACAATAAAAATGCAATATCGAAAATTGAATTATGCTCATTACGGGCCAGTTGTGAAAATGAGTGAAATACATTTCGGTCTTCTACAGTTTTGTGTCTAAAAGCAAGTGGCGTTGTTTATGTATTCAATCAAACTGCAATAAGCGTCACTACTAACTGGTTTTATTGAGAATACAGTTATTAAACGAAGAAGACAGAAATCTTTGGGAGATCGTTTGCTAACGAACAGTCGTTACCGACCGATGATGAACCCTTTTTTACTCCCATAAACACCTAACTACGTAGGCTTATTATGGCAAGAACCTGTCAGAAAACAACTACTCCCCTGGCTAAGACCACGACGGGTATTGAATTATATCTAACAGCTACTTGTGCAACGTTCCTCAAAACATCAGAGGACGCAATTGCAAGTGCCCTCTATGACCAACCAGCAGAATTATGTTTTGATTTGGACGGGGTGACCACCTGCAGACTAGTTTCGAAGTTGTTGCCTCTCATCAGTGCAAGGGCAGGTCAACACAGACAACACTGAAGCCATCTGTTCCCCGTCCAAACCAATACACACTCCGCTGATTAGTCAATTCTGGTTCACGAGATGAAAGCAGTTTCTAGGCCGCTCCACCTAGCGAGCAGAGGAAGACACTCCGAATCTCCGGGTTGAGAGATTTAATCGAAGAAGACAGAAATCTTTGGGAGATCGTTTGCTAACGAACAGTCGTTACCGACCGATGATGAACCCTTTACTCCCATAAACACCTAACAACGTAGGCTTATTATGGCAAGAATCTGTCAGAAAACAACTACTCCCCTGGCTAAGACCACGACGGGTATTGAATTAAATCTAACAGCTACTTGTGCAACGTTCCTCAAAACATCAGAGGACGCAATTGCAAGTGCCCTCTATGACCAACCAGCAGAATTATGTTTTGATTTGGACGGGGTGACCACCTGCAGACTAGTTTCGAGGTTGTTGCCTCTCATCAGTGCAAGGGCAGGTCAACACAGACAACACTGAAGCCATCTGTTCCCCGTCCAAACCAATACACACTCCGCTGATTAGTCAATTCTGGTTCATGAGATGAAAGCAGTTTCTAGGCCGCTCCACCTAGCGAGCAGAGGAAGACACTCCGAATCTCCGGGTTGAGAGATTTAATCGAAGAAGACAGAAATCTTTGGGAGATCGTTTGCTAACGAACAGTCGTTACCGACCGATGATGAACCCTTTACTCCCATAAACACCTAACTACGTAGGCTTATTATGGCAAGAACCTGTCAGAAAACAACTACTCCCCTGGCTAAGACCACGACGGGTATTGAATTAAATCTAACAGCTACTTGTGCAACGTTCCTCAAAACATCAGAGGACGCAATTGCAAGTGCCCTCTATGACCAACCAGCAGAATTATGTTTTGATTTGGACGGGGTGACCACCTGCAGACTAGTTTCGAGGTTGTTGCCTCTCATCAGTGCAAGGGCAGGTCAACACAGACAACACTGAAGCCATCTGTTCCCCGTCCAAACCAATACACACTCCGCTGATTAGTCAATTCTGGTTCACGAGATGAAAGCAGTTTCTAGGCCGCTCCACCTAGCGAGCAGAGGAAGACACTGCAGGTGGTCACCCCGTCCAAATCAAAACATAATTCTGCTGGTTGGTCATAGAGGGCACTTGCAATTGCGTCCTCTGATGTTTTGAGGAACGTTGCACAAGTAGCTGTTAGATTTAATTCAATACCCGTCGTGGTCTTAGCCAGGGGAGTAGTTGTTTTCTGACAGGTTCTTGCCATAATAAGCCTACGTAGTTAGGTGTTTATGGGAGTAAAGGGTTCATCATCGGTCGGTAACGACTGTTCGTTAACAGTTATTAAACTTAAAACTATTTTCATATAAAACCATTATTTATACCTAAATTGTTCGTAGTTGTGAATCTATGCTTTGTTTAATCTATTCAATGTTGCCAAAATGAAAATGGCTTCCATTCTATATTTTATAACCAAGTGTAAAGAACAGATTTGAACTCGACCTCCAAGTTGATAGAAGAATAGCATTCATTATTGAATCTTGTCTCAACAAAAAGAAGTGCCCATTATTGAAGCTGAAATATACTTGCCTCAACCAACTTATGAAGCAAGTGTTCACTTGTTTCAAAAAAAATTTCTTGTAAGTGGCCGAGAGGATTCCGTCAAAAAATCAAACCAATATTTGGTTGGACCTATTCGAGAATACAATTTGTTTGAATCAACGCATTATGCGTTGATGCAAAAAATCCTTTTTATCAGTGTAGAAAAAAGTAATACCAACATTCCTACTAAATCTACTGATTTAATTGCTAAGTCTATTTTTTTTTTGGTAAATTTCACTCAATTATTCAACCTAACGGAGGAACATCCACTTGCTCAGAATATTCAGCGCCATTCGCATCCTTGCGATACTCTAGTCGCTGGATGGTGGCCTATTTCCCGCAAAAACAGACCGAGCATTCCCGAAGTAATGAGGAGAAGACACCGAGAAAATGTTACCGTAGGGTTTAATAGTTCACGTTGTAAGCAGTCTCACTGTGGGGAACCGTAAAAAAGGCCATTTAACAGCATAAACTACTACATTTTATTTGACAGGGAAGGCGAGAGTTCCTTTCCCAACCATCAATTTCCATTTGGAAGAAATGCATGGATCAGTAAAGTCTGCTGGGAGTAGACATTGTTCCTAGAGGGAAATGCTGATATTTCCATCGAATAAATAAAAAGAATTACACTATTGGCGAAAGAAAATAAGATCGCAGCGCCACCTATAGCAAGACTTTGAACTACGAATCACGGACAAAGGTTTTTGACTTTAAACGTGTTTATATGGCGTTTTGACGATCTGTACTCCTAATTTCAAACAATTTGTGAAAATTTGTGATTTCTATAACTAAAAAGTGATTGTGTTTCTATTGAAAGACTCTAAAGAACGTTTCAGTCAGGTGATTTAAAGGAATTTCATCTCCGATTAGTTCTGAATGCTTCTGCAATTCAAGGTTGCATGGCGTTTTGATGATCTGTTCTCCTATTTTCAAACAATTTGTAAAAATTTGTGATTTCTTTAACTGAAAAGTTATTGTGTTTCTATTAAAAGACTTGAACGATAGTTTCAGTGTAGTTTACAAATATTTTACGTGTTTTTTGAAGTCATGATTTGTGAGTTATTGATCTGATTCATTCTGTTGATTAAGGATATTTCCATACTCGATTTCTGTTTCTGTTCGTATTTTTTTGGTTTATACTGTTGATAGACTGCCAAATATGGGAAAATACAATCGTAGTTGTTCAGTCCCAGGATGCAGGACATATGGCAAGAAGGAAAATGTGGGATATCACAAATTTCCCCCAAAAATAAAAGCAAGGTTGAAAAATCACCAATTGGTTCGACCAGATTGAAGAAATTGACCAAAGGAAAGCATGGATTTTGAAACTGAAAATTGGCAAGCTAAATAATATCGAAGTATATGCTTGTTTGACAGACAGACTGATGAATGAATCAGATCAATAATTGATCGCAAATCATGACCTCCAAAAACAAGTAAAGTATTTGTAAACTACACTGAAACTATCGTTCAAGTCTTTTAATAGAAACACAATAACTTTTCAGTTAAAGAAATCACAAATTTTCACAAATTGTTTGAAAATAGTAGAACAGATCATCAAAACGCCATACAACCTTGAATTGCAGAAGCATTCAAAACTAATCGGAGATGAAATACCTTTGAATCACCTTACTGAAACGTTCTTTAGAGTCTTTCAATAGAAACACAATCACTTTTTAGTTATAGAAATCACAAATTTTCACAAATTGTTTGAAAATAGGAGTACAGATCGTCAAAACGCCATATAAACACGTATAAAGTCAAAAACCTTTGTCCGTGATTCGTAGTTCATAGTCTTGCTATAGGTGGCGCTGCGATCTTATTTTCTTTCGCCAATTGCCAAGGAAAAGTATAGTTGTGATAGTTGGATTTGATGCAGTGCAAGTAATAATGGTAATAATCACAATAATCTACTCTCATCCACTGGTTTGCCAACCTTTCCTCGTTCAAACTATAGCTGCTAGGCTGATGAAAATAGAGGACAAAATGTGATCGGAAGTTATTGGACACTTAGTAGTCAACCAAATAACCACAGGCCAATATCTGTAATCAATAACATAGCCAAAATCTTTGAACAAGTATTTAAAAAAAGATTGACAGAATTTTTCCACAGACACAACGTCATTACTGACAAGCAATATGGCTTCATCCAGAACTCAAAAACTGAAAATGCAGTAGTTGATTTTCTAGAGCAAACAGTCAAGGCCTTAGACGAATCATCGAAATGCATAGCAGTTTTTCTAGATCTCG
Organism: Chrysolina oricalcia; assembly: GCA_944452925.2. NCBI lineage: Eukaryota > Metazoa > Arthropoda > Insecta > Coleoptera > Chrysomelidae > Chrysolina > Chrysolina oricalcia. The sequence continues at coordinate 56,028,919 of OX101825.2, forward strand.
CCAAGGCCTTTGACACAGTCTCGCACGAAATTCTACTTAACAAATTGATCTACGGTTTTCGTGGTCTCCCACTCAATCTCATGGCCAACTATTTAACAAATAGATTTCAGAGAGTAAAAATTGGAGATGAGGTCAGTACAGAGTCAATATTGAAAATCGGGGTGCTACAAGGAACACTATTGGGCCCAATACAGATCCTTGTATACAAGAACAATATTGCAAAAATATATGGTCTGGGACACCTTATCTGTTACCACATAATTTGTCACTGAAACTACACTCTGTAAACTGTCACAAAAACTTATGAGGATGTTCTTCTATTCTTAGGGGTTGTCCTAGATCAACACATACGACGGTCTGATCATATTATACATGTTAACAAACACCTTAGAACACTTATATACAGTTTTTATTCCTTGAGAGACATCCTCTCCAAGAAAAATCTCATAATGCTGTATAACTTCTTAACCGAATCAATTTTATCTTACTTCATCACAATATGGGGTGGGGCTTTCAACAACACACTGAATATAGTGCAGAAAATTCAAAACACACTACAAAAAATCATCCTGAAAACAAATAAACGTTTTTTAACCGATAAGCTATATGAAGAAGCAAATATCTTTCAAACTATTATACAGTTATCAATGTCTGAAGAGAATCTTCATAAATCAAGAGAAATTCAAACAGAAAACGATTAGGATAAACAGGTGTACCACAAACATGCATGTCAATATTCAATCCTTTAAAAAAACATTAACAGAGAGAACTTTCTTTTTCTTTGGTCCCAAATTTTTCAACACCTTACCAATTGACCTAAAACAGATTTCAAATGTGAAGAAATACAAAACTGAAACAAAAAAATATGTTATGATTCATCCTAACGAATTTTGTGATATACTGAATTCGTCATCAAAGTGAGTAAAAAAAATTAGCTCATCTCAACTGTGTCAATAATTTCCGGAAGTTGACTATGTAATTTCAGAAATGTAACATTAATTTTCTTACTTACCTTGTCAAACAAATGCACATTTTACTTACGAGGACGTATTGATATCTAGTTAGCCTAGACCAGTTCCCTGCATAAATAAAATATTGCGTTACCATAGCAACGAACAATAACTTATTAGAAGTGTCAGTGTAAAGTTTGACGTCAAAAAAGTGAACCAGAGTTGGGCAATAAATTAAAAGAAAAAATATGTCCACCGAAATTGTGAAAATCGAAAAATTTTAGTATCAAGCCATCAAGTACCTTCTTTCAAAAGGGTTAAGAGGTAAGCAGATTTAAGAAGATATGCTCAATACCCTTGGTGATCAATGTCCTTTGTATGCGACCGTGAAAAATTGGACTGCAAGCTTCAAAAGAGGTACATTTTCCATTAAAGATGATGACCGATCGGGAAGGCCAGTTTCTGTGTCAGTCCTCTAAAATATCGATGAAGTTCATGACATGATTTTAACAGACCGTCAAATTGGGCTAAAACGGATATCTGAAGCACTAAATATTTCATATGAACGCGTTCATCATATAGTTCACATATATTTGGACATAAGAAAAATGGCTGCAAAATGGATCCCCAAATGTTTGAATGTTGACCAAAAGCGTGCAAGGGTAGTAGCATTGCGTTCGATCTGTGCTCGATTTGAAAACGATGTAGACTTCTTAAACCGAATTGTTACTATGTATGAGACTTGGATACATTTCTACGATCCAGAAACAAAGCAACAATCGATGGAATGGCGACACTCCGGTTCTCCAAGACCTAAGAAGTTTCGTGTCCAAAAATCTGCTGGAAAAGTTCTTGCTTCAGTTTTTTAGGATTGCCATGGAGCAATCATGATTGATTTTTTGGATAAGGGTAGAACAATAACTGGAGATTACTATTCGATATTACTGACCACTCTGTAGCGAAGTGGTCGTGGTGTAAGGGCGTTTAACTTCCACCCAGACGGACCGGGTTCGATCCCTGGTCGCGTGTCACCGAGCTGAAGTGGTTCGGATTCCACTTTTATTTAAACTGTAGGTCCCAGATCTCCCTTGCTCGCACAATCTCTGCTTTTGAGGGGTTTTTTCCGAAAACCTGGGAGTTTCGTAAAAACAAATTTTACAAATTTTACTCTACGGGAAAAAATTAAAGAGAAAAGACGCGGAAAGCTATCCAAAGTTGTTTTGTTTTTGCAGGACAACGCCCCTGCACACAAATCTCATGTTGCCATCCAAAAAATTCGTAATTTAGGGTTTGAATTACTAGAACACGCCCCTTATTCACCAGATTTGGCTCCGTCCGACTGTCATCTCTTTCCTCAACTGAAAAAAAGTTTAAAAGGACGTAAATTTTCTTCCAACGAGGAGGTAATAAAAGCTGTGGAGGTCCGGTTTGCAGAGCAAGAAGAAACATTTTTTTTTAAAGAGGAGAATATGTTGAGTAATCAAATATTTTGACATTTATATTTTGTTTGGTTCTATTGTAGGCTAAGAATTTTTCAATATATCCCCGTAGTTCAGTGATTGTTTCTGGAAACGCAGTAGTAGCAAATTGATTAGTTTATTATTTGTTTTTATAAAAAACATTCCCTGTTTCAGGGTCCTGAAGATGTCAAAATAAATTGACAAAACGTTGGCCTCAAAGAAACCTAAAATTCCAAAAAAACAAAATTGTAATCGTAATCGATCGTTGCTGGGATAAAGAATTTTTTCTACAAACGCTTAACAAAGTAGCCGTTGACGTTTTCAGATTTCGACGCAAAGTTGACGTTTTCCGTGAAATGTCATTTTGTGACAGCATTTGCGCTCTACAGCGGAAATGATGATTGATGATAGTGACAGCGAATTATCAAACACTCCTCTTGATGTAGCAGAAAGTGCAAAAATTGTTACTTTGAATCTCCTACCAGAGAAATCAAGGAAGAAATATGAATTACAATAGGGTAAATTCATGACGTGGTGCCAGTCGAAGAAAGCGAATAAGTATCAGAAAACGTATTACTGGCTTATTTTGGAGAAAAATCATTGACTTGTAAGTCATCAACTCTTTGGTCTACATATTCGATGATTCGGACATGCTTGAATGTTAAAAATAACATCGAAATCAATAAGTATCCTAAACTGATCGCATTCCTTAAGAAACAGTCTGTTGGATATAAAGCGTAAAAATCGAAAACATTCACCACTGAAGATATTCACAAATTTTTACAAGAAGCGCCCGATGGAGAATATCTACTAAAAAAGGTAAATTTTAATATTTCATGCTTTTAGTAGTTACAGAAGCGATTAGTATTTTTTTAATTTAGTGCAATTTGGTTAGCATATACATTATGAAAGTTTGTTATAATGTGATGTACTTCTGTTGAATAAAGCAACTGGTGTTTCTTTTCCTGAAAACTGCGTTTGTAGAAAAAATCTTGTGAGTATTTCAAGCGACAATAATATATCACTTTGCGCTCTTAATACACAAATAGCAATTTTACCATGCAATCGTTCTATTATGAATATAATTAGTTATAAGTACCCTAAAGTTATGCTGTCTTAACGTTCATATGCTTATTTTGAAGTTGAAGTTGAGACAGTATCCCTCAGGGGATGTTACCCGCCTAACCGAAATGTATGGAACGGATCAGTTTCTCCACAAAACCCATTCCCAAATGAGGTACTGTGGTCAGAGCTAATATTTGCTCTGCAGCAGAATTAACTGGATTATTTACTGAATGCAGAACGCAAACTTCACGTTTGGATAACAAAAGAGCTTTTCTCTGTATCGATGTTAATTTGATAACATTGTTATGAAATGGGGGTGAATTGAAAAGCAGATGTTTCTGAAATATTCTAACAAAAGTTGAATTGGAATAAAGTGTTTTACGTGCCTGGAAATGGAGAGTTGAATAGTTTGAGGAAAAACGACACGATATTTCACAAAAATTCACGGAAAGCTTGATGTAGAAGTTTGGAATCAGGAACTCATTGGAGGAAATAGAAATCTTTGTTTCCCTATCAGGCAATTGTTCCATTTTATCAGAAACAAAAAAAAATCTAAAAATACATACAGTGTGACCCATTTTTAATGGAAACACCTCCCTAAAATTTGAAGTTGTGAACCGATTTCAATAATTTTTTTTTGAAATGTCTGACAAAATTTGAAATGTTTATTCCAATTTTCAGGGCATACTACGATATTTTTTCTTAGTCGAAAATCGGGAATTTTTATTAGCAATTTTTTTATTGAAAAAAATAACTACGCCTCTGGATTCAGAGTGCCTCTAAACAGGTGTGACCATAATTTCATGAAAAAATATTCATCAATAACAAAGTTATGACAACTCAAAAATTCGAAAACTCACACAGCTAACAGTCACAAAAACACCCTATATCAACAGATATATAGCCATGGGAATAATTTTTTTATGATTTCAACAATAAAGTGCCATCAGATGAAAAAAAATTTATAGCGTAAATTTTTTTAATGAAAATAACGGAATTACATTCATACAATTCAACTAATAATGAAGCAAAAAAATTTGATAAACGTACCTATGATAACTAATATTGAAATGTTTCGCTTCAGTGCAACAATCAACTCTAACTCATATTCTAGTAGCCTCTACTAATCCACCATGTATTTCGATACATTTGTCGTAGCGCTATGTTTGTGATTACGTACCCCTCCTTTCTTGAGGGGTAATATCTGGACATACCTGTCGAATTCTTGCACAAAGTTCATTTCTATCTCTTGAGCGGTTTTTGTGAACCTTTTGTGTGAGAAGTCCCCAGAGAAAAAAGTCCAAAACTGTGAGGTCTGGAGATCTGGGTGGCCACTCTATAAACGGACTACCACGGCCTATCCATCGGTTTGGAAAATGTTCGTTAAGCCATTGCCTCACAGCTCTGGCATAATGAACTGAATACCCATCTAACTGGACAATTGAATTTGATCGTTCATTGATTGGCAGCTCGTGAATAGCATCCCAAAACTCTGTGTTTAAAAATTCTAGAAACCTGTGCGCATTAATGTTTTCCTCAAAAAAGAAAGGACCAATAATTCGTTCGTTGAATATCCCACACCAGACGTTGGTTTTTTGGTAACACTGGCTTTTACAGTTTATTACCCAGTTAGGATTATCCGCTGCCCAATAGCGACAATTCTGTGATGACACTACTCCATTTGTAGTGAAAGTGGCTTCGTCGGTATATACAATATTTTGTATGAAATTTCTATTGTTTAAATATACCCTTTGGACCCATAAACAATATTCCAGACGTATTGCTTCCTCGCCTTCTTGCAGTGTGTATAAAAATTTTGGCTTGAAAGGTTTAATATTCTTCACCTTGAGACATCTTCGAATAGTTTCTCGTGGAATATTCATATCTAAAGTGGCATTCCTTATACTGGCATTAGCATTATTTCAGAAATAATCTAAAATGATTTGATCATTCCTGTCATTCCTGTTTCGTCTTTGTACAGGATTACTTTTTAACATCAATTTTAATACGAGGACGATCTGGATGTATCTCATTAAATACTCTACAAACCTCTCTAGCACTTCTAACGTCATCTCCCGCTCAATCTTGCAGCCATGACACAAAATAATTCGAAGAACTGTAAGGTGAATTTTGTTGACAATAGTACACTTAAATATTTCACAAGTGTCAAACTAATATCATTTTCATGGCAACTAAGATTTAAATTGAAAAATCTATTAGGTCTGAAGGTGCATTTAGTCAACATCATTTTAAAATTGTGCTTAAATATATATTAAAAATGTAAGTTGAATCTGTTAAATCAAATGAAAATCCCAACTTTATAAGAATCTTACTTTTACGATAAAAATATTGTCCATAATTCACGTGTACCTAAAGTTCATGTTAATTTCATTGTCATTTCTCATTTTGGTGTTGAGTACACGAAGTCTCGAACAGCCACTTACCAAATATCGGGTACCATTTCGTTCACATGTTGAAGTTTTTATTTCTTCCCCCTTTTTGTATAAAAGGGCATATATAGGCTCTAAGCCTCCACTTCCTCCTTAATGTTAAATTTAATTAAAACAAGAAGGATGATATATACACCAGAAGGCCAACTATAACAAGGCCAGCTAGAATTCGCTTGAGAGAACTGCTGATTTCGATTTACTACGATATGCCAAGATTCTACAACTGGACAACAGGCGAAACTCCTCCATGGACCTTGAACATTCCAGAAATGGAACTACAATTAACCGAATTCCAAAAAAGAGAAACGAACCCAAGCCTTATCATAAAAGAACTATTCAGGATGATAGATGGGTACCCAGAAAATCACATCATATATACAGATGGATCAAAAACTGAGACAGGAGCTGGATCTGCTTTTACATGCTCGGGAATTACCCACTCCTGGAGCTTACCTAAAGAGGCTACTGTATTCACTACAGAACTCTATGCCATTTTACAAGCCTTGTGGTATATAGAATTTGCGCCTGGATTTAAATTCCTTATTTGTACCGATTCCTTGTCCTCTCTGCAAGCACTGAAGAACCCTTTCAGCAAAAACCCGATGATTCAGATGATTTTCTCTCTCATAAAATGGCTAATGAGTAGGGGAAAATCACCAAAATTTTTATGGATACCCAGCCATATTGGCATCGCAGGAAATGAATTAGCAGGCCAAGCAGCAAAAGAAGCAGCCAACGAAGAACAAATCGATGACATTTCTGTTAGACCGGACGACTTGAAGATATATTGGAAACAAACGATATATGGAAAATGGCAAATAGAATGGAATAGATCAGATTCTAAGCTCAGAAATGTGAAACCATCAGTAAAACCATGGGAATACTTACCATTTGCATCCAGGAGAGAACAAGCAGTTATAGCTCGACTCCGCCTCGGTCATACGAGACTCACCAACAGCTTTATGCTTAGTGGCGAGCGACAACCTAGATGTGAATTCTGCGGAAGGAGAAAGACTGTTGAACATGTACTACTCAGATGCGAAGAGTTCCGGGAACAAAGGCAAAGGACAGGAATACCGAATGAACTTTCTCAGTGTTTAGCCAATGATAGAAATGCTATACAGTATGAACATCCTTGATGGATTATGGATTTTTAAATCCAAAGGCCAATAACCACAGCAGTTGAAGGCCTACAACCACAAAAAAAAAAATTAAAACAAGAATCTTGTCCACTATGTAAACCTTTATTGGTACAATGTGGTGACACATGCACTTTTGGTACTCTTTTTTACTCTTTCTACATATAATTTGATATAACAATTTTTCTTCTCCATGTAAGTAATACCTACTATATTGTACTAGATTACGTTTAGTGATAATTTTCTTCCTTTATGGTAGAATTTAAATTAGCTGAAGATGAACCTATTTATGTTCGAAACATGTACAACCTACTCTAAATAATACTGTGGCGAAGCTGTGGGCGATGCCGGACCTGAACTCTTACGTAGCCGGCACTCGGCCGCGGGTGACTGTTGTTGCGCTATGCACCGAGAAGAATCTGGAAGATTCGAGGCTTCACGAGAAATTTCATGAGCCTTCGGAGAAGTGAGCGTTCGATATAAAAAGAACTACGCAGCAGACGGACGGACAGTCAGTGAAGTGAAAGTCGAATATAAATACCTAGTTCCGTGATTGTTATGTAAATTAGAGTATTGTGTTATTGAATCATTGTATTTCGTAAATAAATTATTTTTTAGTGAATTAGACTATAAATATATTACAATACCGATCAACTGACAGATAGTTGTCGCTGTTCCACCTGATGTATAACTTTTAAGATTGAGATTAAAATTGTGGAGATGAGTTTTTCTGCATCGAAAATCCACACCATTCCACTTCGAGATACAATGGACTTCTACCACAGGTATTTTCAGATATTTTTTGCTGTAAATACGTCTTTTGACTTGAAAAATTCACTTTAACGTAAATACTGGATATGACTTCCATTTTTGTTCAAACTTTCTATTCATATCAATCTTCTATATTGTGAACTGGTGAAGAATAGCCCAAATCTTTTACCTGTACCCCAAATATGAGAGTCTACATGGAAAAGATCTGGAGATCTTGAAGGCCACAAAAATGGTCCTCGTTTTCCCAACCAACGGTGATTGAACAAGGATGTCAGTTTGGTATCCATAGTTAGTTCGAGTAATATGAACTTTCCTTATGATTCTTGTTAAAAAATGATTGGTATTGGTATTGGTAGGTATGGATGGTGACTGATGCGCTGCGACCTAGTTAGATCTATTGTGCCCCATCTTCTTCTGCTATCTCAAGGTGTTCTCGTTTACAGCAGCCCCTCAAGCCTCAATTCCTTCAGGAATTTTAGGATTTTGAGGGGGTCCATTTGTGGTATTTCTTCCACTGTTAGCTGGTGTGATCCCAGTATATTTAATCTTTTGTGGTGTACAGCATAATACTCCATCAATATGTGGTGAGGTGTTTCTGGATGTTCCCCACAGAATCTGCAGGTGTTGTCCTTCTCCAAGCCTAGCTTCCTTATGTGTTCTTTGAGTCTGCAATGCCCCGTTAGAAATTGTCTTTAGACTAATTTTGCTGAGGTTAATCAGTGTTTTCGATCTTGCTCGGTTGAAATTGCCGAGGAGATCTTTGGCCTGCCTTAGCCCTGGGAGTCTTTGCCAGTATGTTGCTCTCATTGCTTCTTCAGTTTTATTGAGTTCTTCTTGGAAGTGAGATTTTCCAAGTCCGCAGAATGGTTCTGGCCCGATCAGTGGCGTTGATGCCCCTTTTCGTGCCAGGGTGTCTGCTTGTTCATTGCCCTCTACTCCGACGTGCCCAGGCACCCAGAGGAGGATCACCTTGTTGTTCCTGCCTAGATCATTAAGTTTTTCTAGGCATTCATTCCCAGACCATCTTCGAGTTGATGTTATATGAGCTCAACGCTTTGATGGCTGCTTGACTATCGTAGAGGATTGCAATTTCCTTGTTCTGGTAGTTCCTGTCGAGGTTGAAATGAATGCATCTTGCTATGGAGTGAATTTCCGCTTGAAAAATGCTGGGGAAGTGTCCCATGGGTTCGGTGTACTTGGTACGAGGTCCAAATACTCCTGCTCCAATTCCGTCAGGAGTTTTAGACCCGTCCGTGTACCATGTAATGGTATAAAAAATGATAATGTGCTATCGATGTAGAGCCGCATCAGTCACAAGCAGAATGTGAATCCATTAAAATTGTAAAATTTTTTGAAGTTTAATTTATTTCTGCAGAAAACAAAAACTTCCGCTTTCATTTTTTTTCCAAATGTTGCTTAGTATTGTTCGTAAGCTTTGGAATGAGAAAAATAATAATTGTCTGATCTGGCCTAAAGGGTGTTGTTTTTAAAAAACCGATAGAAACAAAAAAAAAACTAGGTCCGGACCTGGAATTAAAAAATTTCAAATCCTTATTTTATTGAGCTCAGAGAGCATTCTCAGTGTGCCAAATTTCATGAGTCTGTGTTTTACTTTTAGAGATATTTAACGTAAAATAATTCACATATTTTCGAATATCGCCCTGTATATCCGTCAAAAACGCAACAAGGCATTTTGTAAAACCAGATATGAAATTGCCTTGGTCCACAGTACTTACGGTTGGACTATGTACAATTCGTCGTGATTCACCCTGTACAAGGTGACCCAAACTTGATGGCCTATTAGACGATTCTGGAAATAGGGACGTAGGATTATTTAAAAAATTTGGTTTCTTGGATAATCAGTTCTGCCCTATCGAACTAAAATGTTTTCAGCGTGCCGCTGCCTTGTTTATTATTGCAGATTTTGCTTTGCTATTTCTTTTCGATTATTTTCATATAATACTTCCCTATACCTATCTCCAGTTGTTTTCGACAAATCATTAATTTCATTATTTTTTTGCGCAAAACATAGCTTCCATTAAATGTTTATTACTGCAGTATTTGAATACGAAGAAAGCTGAGATTTTGGATGTAGTTTGAAAATGTCCTACGTTTTAGTTATTCCTTATACAGGGCCGTTGAAAATTTGTGATTTCACCGATAGATACAAAAGTGGTGAAAAGTGCATTTTTTCAACTGGAACACCCTGTATATTATCAGATTGTCTGGAAGACAATTTAATTTCCTTTCATATGATGGATCATGTTCCTATACCTAAACAGTCAGGTTTCAGATATCAAAAAAATGCCATATTTTGTATTGGGTAGATATAAAATGTCATGGTACATGTTGTAACCCTTATTGGGCACAAATATTGCCTTCGGCTAGCTATCCGATGTGGGAGGCAAGAGCGTAGGTCGACGTCACTTGATAACCCTCACAGATCCGACCAGTGGCACTGAGAATAAGCTTTCTTTATTTACGATGTTAATGAGGCGCCATCTACAGTGCAAAATGAATTCAAAAAACTTATTCACAGGCCGATCTCTGTAGAAAGATCTTTACTGTGCTGAAAGACAGGTGTCCCCAACTCCAAATAAATGACACAGTAACATATAACAATTTTAATCAAATACTTAGACTCAAGCAACAAATTATGGACCTGAATGGATTGTAAAATGTTACCAAAATAATGGGTTCTTCAAGTCGTAATCAAAAAGATTCATATTAAATATGATAATAATTATTCTCTTACCTAGTCTGAATGCATTCAAACCTGACACAAGTAATATAGAAATATCAAGACTTGTTGGCTTCCTTGTACTTCAAATGGTCTTCAGTGGGATCCAAAATCACAGTTCTCACGGAGATCTCTAACATCAGGTCTGCTTCCCTACATCCAACTAGAGTGTCGACATATTTTTGATCGGCTTTACAAGACCCAACAGGCTTTACAACACCGCAGCAGTCCTTTCAATACTCCAACAAACTTTCCGATGGTTCGGTAGGCTTTACAATACCATATAGGCTTTACTATACCATAGCAGGGTTTTACAATAGCTTGGGCGGCTTTACAATACCATATAGGCTTTACATTACAATATAGGCTTCACAATACCATATAGGCTTTACAATACCGAGGAGGCACACAGTCGATTTGGTACAAATTTAAATCTATGAAATTTGTTGTCTTCCATCATGTGCTATTTTCAACGAGACAATAATTCTGTCTTATCTGACTCTCTAAATTTTTACTGGCATAGCTCTCAATTATATGGTCTCAGCATCAATAGGTAGGTTGTCAAAAGCGATTCAATAAAAATCAAAATCAACCTCCAGCGAGCACCAGCGTTACCAGGTCAGAAATGTATGAAAATGGTCATTCAAAGACTTCCGTCCTCTTCAAAAATTAATTTAATAAAAAAACATATTTCCTTTCAATGTTGCCAACATGCTTTACATTGAATTCTGCCACAGAACATAACCGAGCAGTATAGATTATTCACTACTACACCCAAAAGTTCTGAACATTGCAGTGCAAGTACAGAATAGCACTTCATGATCTCAAAAGTAAATAAAGATGGAAATAAATATACTTCTCTCTTTTTTCATGCAAGCGAAACTTTATGTCGAAGCGTTTCAATGAAACGAGCCTGGCTTAACAAAACAAAATAGAGAAGAAGAACAGGTGACATCGGAATGACTGTCAACCAGCTATGTTCATATGCATCATCTTGTTTTGACATTTTGTAAACAATCCTTCTCGATAAACAAATAATTACAGATTTGAATAAATCGCCAGAGATATCCGTGAGCACCGTGATCTGTGGAAATAAAAATGGTTAATCGGATGGCATGTCTCCAGGAAACTCATTTCATGTGGTGACCAAGGATTAGTGTTTGGCAAGTTCATTTTCTTTTTGAGCATTATAGAAAAATAACGATTTACCAGCGGTGAACGTTACAATGTCATCACGAAAATTCGAAAATTAGTAAATTATAGAAGGAACACTTGAGCGTTCACTAACGTAAATTCGATGAGAGAGGAATCAAAATGGAATACAATAATAATTATTCAAATGAAAATCTGATCAATTTTTGTCAAATTTGTCCCGTAGTTGTATCTATTCATTGTATATTGATATTTTGCGTTTTTTTTCAAAACAGTCTAATTCAAAACTATTATTGCTTGAATCGAGAAGTACATTGATTTGAAATTTTAATTCAGATTTGAACAAAGTATACTTGATTCGGTTTTCCATCATCATGATAATTTTATCTGTCATTCAGGGATCTGAAAAACGTGTATCTGTTGAGAAATCATGATTCACCTTAAGCAGAATTCAATTTTATTTCAATTAATAAACAAATGAGGGTCATATTATTCGCTAATTCATGTTGTCATGTTGTTCAATTTTATTTAATGTGAAAATTCAGATCGCGGTATGGCCAAGCGTCTTATCCATCGATCTTCAAAGGTTGTATTCAATTCTCTGCTCACTTCTGGTCTACAGTGAGGGGAGGATAGTCCAACTGATACAAACATCTTTGATATACAAAAAGCGGCAAATTACCAAAAAGTTCCTAACTGTTGTTCTCATATTATTCAAATTTGTCCATATAATTTTCTGAAGAAAATTTGGAACTTCATAAGTCCATGTTGAAATCCATTCACAGAAATCAACACGTTTTGAAGAATCACCGCTTGGCGCCCCAACATTTTCAAACACAGCGTGATTCTGTTCGACTCTTCTGAATTTTTTTATATTCATTTGTGATGAATTCTTTCAGTTTCCTGCATATTCTTGGAATCAAGTTTTTGCACTAACAGTATACATAAAACAGATTCGAAATATCTGCATTTCAATATGTATTATAATCCATCATTTTCAATTCCCAGTATAACGTTTCGAAGTAGGTAATATTTCCCTTTTGAAATAATCTGTAGTATAAGAAGACAGAAATCTTTGGGAGATCGTTTGCTAACGAACAGACGTTACCGACCGATGATGAACCCTTTACTCCCATAAACACCTAACTATGTAGGCTTAATATGGCAAGAACCTGTCAGAAAACTACTACTCCCCTGGCTAAGACCACGACGGGTATTGAATTAAATCTAACAGCTACTTGTGCAACGTTCCTCAAAACATCAGAGGACGCAATTGCAAGTGCCCTCTATCACCAACCAGTAGAATTATGTTTTGATTTGGACGGGGTGACCACCTGCAGACTAGTTTCGAGGTTGTTGCCTCTCATCAGTGCAAGGGCAGGTCAACACAGACAGCACTGAAGCCATCTGTTTCCCGTCCAAACCAATACACACTCCGCTGATTAGTCAATTCTGGTTCACGAGATTAAAGCAGTTTCTAGGCCGCTCCATCTAGCGAGCAGAGGAAGACACTCCGAATCTCCGGGTTGAGAGATTTAATCGAAGAAGACAGAAATCTTTGGGAGATCGTTTGCTAACGAACAGTCGTTACCGACCGATGATGAACCCTTTACTCCCATAAACACCTGACTATGTAGGCTTATTATGGCAAGAACCTGTCAGAAAACAACTACTCCCCTGGCTAAGACCACGACGGCTATTGAATTAAATCTAACAGCTACTTGTGCAACGTTCCTCAAAACATCAGAGGACGCAATTGCAAGTGCCCTCTATGACCAACCAGAAGAATTATGTTTTGATTTCGACGGGGTGACCACCTGCAGACTAGTTTCGAGGTTGTTGCCTCTCATCAGTGCAAGGGCAGGTCAACACAGACATCACTGAAGCCATCTGTTCCCCGTCCAAACCAATACACACTCAGCTGATTAGTCAATTCTGGTTCACGAGATGAAAGCAGTTTCTAGGCCGCTCCACCTAGCGAGCAGAGGAAGACACTCCGAATCTCCGGGTTGAGAGATTTAATCGAAGAAGACAGAAATCTTTGGGAGATCGTTTGCTAACGAACAGTCGTTGCCGACCGATGATGAACCCTTTACTCCCATAAACACCTAACTACGTAGGCTTATTATGGCAAGAACCTGTCAGAAAACAACTACTCCCCTGGCTAAGACCACGACGGATATTGAATTAAATCTAACAGCTACTTGTGCAACGTTCCTCAAAACATTCTCAGAGGACGCAATTGCAAGTGCCCTCTATGACCAACCAGCAGAATTATGTTTTGAATCTGTAGTATGCCGTAATTGACAAACAGTGAATATAAATGAGTTTCTTTCAGAAAAAAAATTATTTATCTCCAAGTCTCCAAAAAAGCTATTGGTTTGTAATACCATATAAAATAATCATTCTTTGTACAACCTTTTGCATATTTTTGCTATAATTTATCACATTAATCATGAAGAATAAACAATTTCATCAAAACTTCATTTGAATATTTATTGTCTTTCATTTGATTCTTTTCTAATTCAAATCAAATCAAATCAAATTCACGTTAATTAACGCGCAAACGTTATATTATTGAAGTACTAATTTTCGAATTTTCATAGTGACATGTTCCATGATATTTTCTACCTACCTAATTCAAAATATTGCAGAATAATCCAATTTTTATAGAAAACTTGCTTTTATTTCGGAAACCTGACTCCTCTAAGTATAGGAATATGATACATCAATAATTGAAAGGAGATTCAATTTTCTTTCAGGATATCTGATAATATACATTTTAAAAATGCACTTTTCAATACTTTTGTATCTATCGGTGAATCACAAATTTTCAGCGACCATGTATAATGAAGAATGAATTCCTCTGGCAATAACTAATACACAGGACATTATCATAATAATAATAACGTTTATTTTCCACAGAGACTAACTAATTATAAATATGAAGTAATGCATGTTTCGATCAGAAAATAATAATAATAATAATAATAAATCTTTATTAAATCCTTTCAGATCACAATATGATATAGGATATGTCAGTAAAATCAGATAAAATCATCCAATGAAAAAAGAAAATATGTATAAACAAATTATCCACGTTAACACAAATCAATCACAAGTAAATATGTATATGTATAAATAAAGGTTTACCCACAAAACACAAGGTTGTACGAGGACATTTTCTTGTTTGTTCTTAACGAGCTTAATACATGTAAGGAAATATGTAACAAGATGTCAGTAGTACGATAGTAGTGAAAGTAATGTGATGTAAACAAGTTTATCTACAAAGCATAGGGAGAATCTTCTTGTGTATTCTTATAATTAGTTTGACATTTGGAAAATGTAACAATATAACTTAAATTACATAAAGAAGGATATAAATATAGTTCCAATAGATGTTATTTAAACAATTAGATCAAAACTAGAAAAGTTTACATACTATCAATGAAAAGAGTTTCGTACTGCAATGTGTGAGTATATGAATGGAATATACATTAGAAAGGGATTTTTCTCATTTCTCATTCCAAGAGAGCATTTATCGTGGTTCGGGATGTGGAGAGTGTAAAGAGTTTGATTTTATTTTTTAGCAAGCCTATTGAGTTAGCTGGTTTAATTAATTAATTTTTTTATATCTTCTGGAACGTAGTTGAATACTTCAACTTGAAGGTACGTGAAACAACGTTGTCCAATTTATGTGTTCGTTAATTTAGTTTTCACAGGTTGTTTATGTTTTTGCCTAGAGTAGTATGAATGATCGATGTTGTGGAGCGTATTTTTATTTTTGTATTGGTTTATTATTATGCTGACAAAAAAGGTGTTTTGGATCCAGAACTTTTGCTTCCCTGTACAGTAGATCACTTGAAATTTTCTGCTGTCTGTCAATGAGTAGAACATCTAACTTTGGATTCCTTGGTTCGTGTCAAATTAAGTTTCAACTCGTGACTGTAGATGTAATAAGTAGCTTTCTATATTCTTTTCTGTACATAATTTTCAGGAAACGTTTCTGTATGGTTTCTAGGACCTTTAGATGTGATTTAGCAACTCCACCCCATGCAAGAATTGCATATTGGATCCTTGATTCTACGAGAGCAAAATATATAATCCTCATGTGATTAGTATCTAATATGTTACCCAAGGACTTGAATCGATATAATATACATTGTCAAACTACATCCGAAATTTCAGCTTTCTACGTATCCAAATACTTACTGCAGTAATAAACATTTAATTGAAGCTATGTTTCGCACAAAAAATAAGCAAATTATTGATTTTCTCGGAAACCACTGGAGATAGTTGAAGGGGAGTTTTATATGAAAATAATTGAGAAGCGATAGCAAAGCGAAAAATGCAATAATATATAGGGTATTCCATTTAAAATATCAAAGTTGTTGCTAGTTTTCGACAGAAGCGGCAACGCCGCAGCACTGAAAATAGTTTAGATCGATTATCCAAAAAACCTCAAAATATTCCTACTGCCCGTTTTCCAGAAACGTCCAATAGGTCATCGAGTTTGGAGCACCCTGTATAAAGCGACTTTATTACATTTCGAACGGTTCGATGTACAAACATGGCACAAAAATGCTCACCTTGCGAAGTCGCCCACTTCTCGACATCCTCTTGCAACGTGTACGTCGCCAGGCCAGCCTCCGCGCACAGATCGACGATATGCGGCGAGATGATGCCCGCGTGCTTCAGCGCCACCACGTGGCTCATCGTGTGGTTGACCCTGCCGAGGTCCTCCTCGGGTAGCCGGATGGCGCTCGGGTTCTTCTGCCGCAGCTTGGCCATGGCGTCCGAGGAGATGAAAGAGTCTTTCGGAAAGTGGAAGATGAAGCACATCACTTGGTATTGGCTCTGGCCGCGCTCCTCTTCGCCCAGCACGAGGGATTTGAGCACTTGGACTTCCTGGAATGGAAAATGTCGGCGTTAGTTGTGTGGATAGCGTGGTGCGATAGAAACAAGCCGAGAATTGAATTCTCTTTTCAACGATGTGACACTTGACCCCACATGCCATTTAAAAATTTTGAGTTGATGGGCCCCCCTACGCCCCCTATCGTGCAATCACTATTTTTTTTATTTCAAAAAGTAGTATTGGTGAAACCCTCGAAACAGTTTTTTTTTTCATGTTTCTACGTCGAGCCGTTCAAAAGTTAACAGGGGGGGGGGCTATTAAAAGCCGCACTGTATAATTATTCAACTCAACAATTATTTCATTTTCAATAAAGAATGTACAATTGAACTTGTCCTTGATTATGACACTATTGTGCTTACATATTTGCTTTATATTCAAATTGAATTGACTCAAGTTTTAAAATTTGTATAGACTTCAATTCTTTGATTCTGAAATTGTCTTCTTTGCTGGTCCAATTGCAAAACATGGCATAATGATTTGTGAAAAAACGTTCAAGACTTCTTTCAACACACAAGACTTTTCATTCAAGCCACCAATATATTGAAGAACCTGCAACTAAAATCGAAATGTAAAAGTATTCCACATCATTTACAAATGTAAAAGTACCTTTCAAATTGACACTGATGCTACCAGATGTCTTCGCGTTCAATTGGCTCTATATGATTTCGAGGTGACTCGCGCCGTAATAACCGATTTTTTAAAATACTTTTGCGATTTCCATCTCTTCTACGGTTTGGTACAGATATTTTTCTATGTGTACGCATTGGTATTGATATGTTCAATATGCTCTATGTGATTTCGAGGTGACTCGCACCGTCATAACAGATTTTTAAAAATATTTTTACGATTTCCATCTCCCCTACGGTTTGGTACAGATATTTTTCAATGTGTACCTATTGGTATTGATGTGTTCAATAGGCTCTATGTGATTTCGAGGTGACTCGCGCCGTAATAACCGATTTTTTAAAATATTTTTGCGATTTCCATCTCCAGTACGGTTTGGTACAGATATTTTTCTATGTGTACGCATTGGTATTGATGTATTCAATAGGCTCTATATGATTTCGAGGTGACTCGCGCCGTATTAACCGATTTTTTAAAATATTTTTGCGATTTCCATCTCCGCTACGGTTTGGGACAGATATTTTTCTATGTGTACGCATTGGTATTGATGTGTTCAATAGGCTCTATCTGATTTCGAGGTGACTCGCACCGTACTAACCGATTTTTTTATATTTTTGCGATATCCATCTCCCCTACGGTTTGGTACAGATATTTTTCAATTTGTACGCATTGGTATTGATGTGTTTAATAGCATCTGTGTTATTTCGAGGTGACTCGCACCGAAATAACCGAAAAAAAATTTTTTTCATATATTTTTGCGATTTCCATCTCCGCTACGGTTTGGGACAGATATTTTTCTTTGTGTACGCATTGGTATTGATGTGTTCAATAGGCTCTATCTGATTTCGAGTTGACTCGCACCGTACTAACCGATTTTTTTATATTTTTGCGATATCCATCTCCCCTACGGTTTGGTACAGATATTTTTCAATTTGTACGCATTGGTATTGATGTGTTTAATAGCATCTGTGTTATTTCGAGGTGACTCGCACCGAAATAACCGAAAAAAAATTTTTTTCATATATTTTTGCGATTTCCATCTCCGCTACGGTTTGGGACAGATATTTTTCTTTGTGTACGCATTGGTATTGATGTGTTCAATAGGCTCTATCTGATTTCGAGTTGACTCGCACCGTACTAACCGATTTTTTTATATTTTTGCGATATCCATCTCCCCTACGGTTTGGTACAGATATTTTTCAATTTGTACGCATTGGTATTGATGTGTTTAATAGCATCTGTGTTATTTCGAGGTGACTCGCACCGAAATAACCGAAAAAAAATTTTTTTCATATATTTTTGCGATTTCCATCTCCCCTACGGTTTGGTACAGATATTTTTCTATGTGTACGCATTGGTATTGATGTGTTCAATAGGCTCTATCTGATTTCGAGTTGACTCGCACCGTACTAACCGATTTTTTTATATTTTTGCGATATCCATCTCCCCTACGGTTTGGTACAGATATTTTTCAATTTGTACGCATTGGTATTGATGTGTTTAATAGCATCTGTGTTATTTCGAGGTGACTCGCACCGAAATAACCGAAAACAATTTTTTTTCATATATTTTTGCGATTTCCATCTCCCCTACGGTTTGGTACAGATATATTTCTATGTGTACGCATTGGTATTAATGTGTTCAATAGGCTCTATGTGATTTCGAGGTGACACGCGCCGTAATAACCGATTTTCTTATATTTTTGCGATTTCCATCTCCCCTACGGTTTGGTTTAGATATTTTTCCATGTGTACGCATTATATAAGGAGAAAAAAACATTTCCCTAATAAACGCAGAATGAGCATACCAGACCATCCTAACCTAAAATAATAAATGATGTATCGCCGTACCTTACATGACGATGCCTTAAATTTATTTGCATTATCCATTGTGCTGCTTCAACACTCATTGAACTCTTATTCAAAAAACAAAATTTCAGAAGAACATATACTTCACTTAGCTACCTACGAATGAAAGTATCCAAAACGAAACTAACGCAAAGGCACGACACACAACAACAATACAATTTATAATAGCAAAATGGAGCGAGGCACGTTCTTGTCTGGGATCTGGGTGACTGGGTGTCGCCCCGTTAGGTGGCATCTCATCAAGACCGGGAAATTCAAAATTGGTTGGTTTCCTGATAGATGATATATTATTTCAATTTTCTTTATACTTACCATTTAAAATTGTCCTAGCGTATCATTTTGTATATCTCTGCGATGATACAATCGAAAACTGAAAATAAATTGTGTTTTCTAAGTTCTGTCAATACTGTTTGTAGTTAGCTTATGTATGGTTGTAAATATCACGGAATATCAAACTCAGTGCAACATTGCGATTTGAATTTGTTCGATAGTTCCAAATAGATAGATAGATAGATAGTAGATAGTTTATGTATTGTTGTATTTACAATAAAATTTCATGGATCATGTAAAATTGCACTTGAAACTCAATCAATAGCTAGCTTTATAACTTACAAACAACTTGTCTGTAGGTTCTTCTGTTATGTTAAAAACTTAAATATAGCATTGAGCCTTATGCAATATTAAATTATCATTTTACGATGGCAAGCTATACATAATATTGTGGCAATATTTTGTAACATTACATATTTAGTGGGTAATCACAGAAATTAGTTCAAAATAATGACTAATTATCTGTCCCATTTTATTTTCAATGTGATTGGAAGAAACTTGAACCGAAATTTCATTGATTAATGGAACATAAGAAAATCGTCTAAATTCCGTCCAAACCCGCCCGCCAACCGTTCGATTCTCGTAGAATTCTCAATCCATTCACCGCCATTGAAACGACGTGAAAGGGAAACCGAATTAAGCGACTCCCATTCGTACCTAAAGCAGCGTTTGACCCTTCCGGCATACAACCTTATCACTACGAATTCTATCGAGAGAATTGCCGAAATTCCGAATCGAACCTGACTTCAAACGGAACTTTCCGAGTTATCGCGTTTGGCAATACTTCCTGCGGTCCCTTGCATCTGATGTGGAATCACTGGTTTGGTTGAAAACAAGCTTTGTGAATTGACTGACTTGCTTGTAACGTCTTTGCTCGAGTCCAGCTATGATGGAATCACGAATATTACTGAGTGTGTGTTTCATAGGTACTTATGTCAATGGACCTTTCCGCGACGTATGAGAGAACACTGTAATTAGAAAGTGTATACGCTAATATCACTCGGGAATTTGTATTTATTTTTTCTGACCGCTAGTTTCTATATAATCAGAAGGAAAGTGGTTTCGTAACGTCACGTTCATCAAAACTAGACTTGGCAACGTTGTAAAAATTGTTGAATCTCAAAATCTCATTTGAATATAATGTGTCGTATGACAGTTGTCATTTGATAGCAGATGGGTTCGTTCGTCTGTTTCACGGAGCATCAATAAGAATCGTTTGTCTCTGTTTAACTCGTTTGCCTACTTTAATATTTAATATAAGTAGAGCAGTTCCATTAAATATGTATGCTGCAAACGAACATGCCCTAATTGATTTCTTTATTGAGGTTAATGCGATTTTCAAAGTTTTGAAATGTTTTTGTTGTTTGTGCTATACATTTTTTCCTTAATTCCTGTATCTGTTTCCCTGCAATAACTGTGAACATGACGAAAAGGTGCTTCGTACCCGGTTGTCTGAACACCAGTGAATTTCCTAATAAACAATTTTTTATTCTCCTAAATATGAAGCGCATTGTAAAATGTGGTTCGAAGCAATGAATAAACCTTGTGTAAAAAGCGGAAATATAATTATGTTTTTGTGAAGAACATTTCCAACTGAATATTACTGTATTTAAGCAGCGTTCAAGGAGCGATTTTAAATTTAACTCATTGCAACAAATAAATTCATATTTGTCAATCACCTCATAATATATATACCCTCGGTAAATTATCCGAACTTTCCTTCACGAAGCCTTTCCATATTTAATACACAAATAAATTCACACCAGATCGGTCATAATAACATCTCGCTACAGTAATGATAATGTATCAGTTAAACTTCGAATGTAAATAAATACAAACATTAACCTCAAATCTCGAGATCACTTTTGTTGTATGAGAACTGTCAAAATAGTGTCGTTCGTTAAGACGTACTCTGATAGCTCTACTTGCTAGAAGTTGATTTTTCAAAAGAGAAAGACAAATGAAGTACAAGTGTTAGAGAGAGATGAATACATGTGGAAGTGATCTCGATCAACTAGAGCAGTCTCCAATGAACGAGCCTAATGATTTACGGTGTTGTCAATGCTCGTTCTTCATCGAAAGGATGGTCCGTTCAGGAAATTTGAAAGTGACAAAAACAATAAAATGTTTCTGAAATGTGGATTTTTTTCTATGAGTCGATCAAGTGACGAAGTTTCAATTATTTCTCAATGGCTCATACCAAGCTAGAATCTATATTTTTGAGGAGAACTGTATTGAATGTTTCGGAACGTGGATTGTGGTGGGGGTTGTTTATGATGAACGTGACGTCAGCGGCACATTTTCAAATGAGAAGTTTTTTCAAGATGAAAGAAATACAGTGGAACTCCTTGTGAAATGGTGGTTTCAGACTAGAATGTATCGATTTAAAAGAGTTATGCAATTTATTTTTTATAAATGTAAAGGTCCATTTTTCTAGTGTTTTTTTGTACTTCGAAGGTCACTAAGTGTGCATTTCAATTATAGAAATGTCTACTTTCAAATGGTCTATGTAACTAGATGGTTAATTGGGAGTAAAACCGCTTGAAATTGAGAAAAAAGTCTCTGAACCATGAGTTCACATTATGACTCAGAATTAGAAGTTGCACTATCAAATAACTGCTGAATGTCCCTAACTAACATCTTAGGAAGTTGTTGTTTCTCAGTATTTTTGTCATCATCATTGTTTATTAACACAAAATATGATAACTATTATAAAAATAATGAAAACATCAATCACAAAACATTTAATATGCATTTATTAAAAACACTATGAGCAAATAATACTAAAATAACAGGTATGTACAGGGTGCCCCAAATTCGAGCCTCATCATTGGGATCTCAGAAACCAGAAGAGATACGAGGTCGGTTAAATGGAGGCAAAGTTGCGCAATTTGGTGCTCATTCAAACGCCGCTTTCATATTTGAAAAATTCCGAATACTTCCGAAGATTTTTGGAAAAAACCGATTATTCGCGATTTCATTTTTATTTTTTTGTGACTCTATTTGAATACATATACATATTCTCATTGCTACTTTTTCTGTTCTACAAGATGATGTTATCAGATTTACAAACAGACGTTTCGTATTTGAGCTGCCATCATCAACTTTGTTTTTTTAAATACGGCCCTGGATTTTTTATTATAGATTTTAAAAGTTTCTAATGTCCCAAAACAAATGATGTATCGCACTTATTCTAAAAGTTTATACTAATAGCATTTTTCATAAGAACTCATGAATTAGAGAGACAAAAATTAGATTTTTAATAGAGTTAAAACAAACTTTTTTTGCAATAACGCACTGCATAAAACTCAAAAACTAACATAAAAGTGGGTGGTTAATAAATAATATAATTGAAGTGTCATCGCTCAAACTCTAGGCCCTAGGCTATATTTACAAAAATAATTGCATTTTATCAAAGTGGCTGTGCATCGTGTATTCTGGCTATCTTAGTTCATTTGTTAATGTTTAAATTATCCAATATTTCGACAGTTCACTGTTCGTTCACTAATCGTTAACGCTTATTAAACGAAAATGACTTTTTCTAACGAAGAAAAACGAGACATGATAACGATTTATTATATTTCGAATCGAAATTCAAAAACGGCTTGTGAGCGCTATTTGTTGGAATATCCAGAAAGACGACAGCTGCATTATAGTTATTTTGCTAATATTTGCTAATATTGATAATAATTTAGCTCAGTACGGAAGTTTTGTTAAGCCAAGGGTTGAATATGGAACACGAATCGATCCAGAAGAGAAACAAATTATCTTGAACACTGTAAGTTTGAAAACTGTTACAAAGTAGAAAGTAAAATGAATAATTTTAAATTATTTTTTAAGGCCAATAATAAACCTCGAGCTTCAGTTAGAGTTTTCTCAGAAGAAGTAGGATTACCGCGAATGAGAGTTTGGAGAACTTTAAATAAGTGTGGATATAAACCTTACAAAATCCATATTAGTCAAATACTAAGACCTGGCGATGCTGAGAGACGATTAGAATTTTGTAACTGGTTGCAAAATAAAATTAATGAGAATGATGACTTCCTAAATAAAACTATATGGACAGATGAATGCAGTTTTTCAACAGATGGACTATTTAACAGACATAACGAACACTATTGGTCAATAGAAAACCCAAGGCAGAATCAAGAAGTAAGACCTCAGCGACGACAATCATTTAACGTATGGGTCGGTATGTGGCACAATAAAATTATCGGTCCGTTTTTTATTCAAGGAAAATTAAATTCCGATAGATATGCAGAATTAATAAGTACCAATATATTGGATTCCTTAATGGAAGAACCTTTGGGCGTATTACGTCAACTATGGTGGCAATAAGACGGTGCACCACCTCATAATGGGAGATGTGTTAAAAATTTGTTTAATGAATTATTACCTAATAAATGGATTGGAAACCAAGGTCCCGTACGTTGGCCAGCTAGAAGCCCCGACCTAAACCCTCTAGACTACTTTCTTTGGGGATTTCTCAAAATTATTACGACAAGACCTAATATGGGAGATCAGGGTTATCCTTGCAAGGACCATTCAGCGTGCCATCCATAAACTTCACAGACTGACACGAAAATGCATTCAAGCAGGTGGATTACAATTTGAATATTTGCTTTAACTTTCATTGGGTATTCAATTTTATAGTTTTGTTTGACTTTTTTTTGAATAATTAAAACATCATGCCTATTGTTGAACATCACACATTGTTTTATATCAACTTTTAGGAGCTTCTGAGGTCCTTAAAACAATGACGTATCGTTCTTTTTCGAAAAAATTATTTTAACGATGTCTTGCTAAGATCTTACCAAAAATCTATTCTCTGTCTCTCTCTAACACATGAGTTCTTATGGAAAATGTTATTAATATAAACTTTTCGAATAAGTGCGATACATCATTTGTTTTGGGACATTAGAAGATTTTAAAATTCATAATAAAAATTTCAGGGCGGTATTTAAAAAAACAAAGTTGATGATGGCAGCTCAAATACGAAACGTCTGTTTGAAAATCTGATAACACCATCTTGTAGAACAGAAAAAGTAGCAATGAGAATGTGCAATTTGTTTTGTTATTTCTATTCAAATAGAGTCACAAAATAATAAAAATGAAATCGCGAATAATCTTTTTTTCAAAAAATCTTCGGAAGTATTCGGAATTTTTCAAATATGAAAGCGGCGTTTCAATGAGCACCAAATTGCTCAACTTTGCCTCCATTTAACCGACCTCGTATCTCTTCTGGTTTCCGAGATCCCAATGATGAGGCTCGAATTTGGGACACCCTGTATATTTTGGGTATAGATCAGCTAGAGTAAAATATAAAAAATTCAAAGCACTTAAAATTTTGAAATATAAGATAAGTATATGAATATATGAATATAAAATAATCACAAACATTGAGGGGGTGTAAAGTGTGGACATGAGGGTATAAACGAAATCACTTATAATTCTAATTGTCCTTTTTCAAATTCACTATACTTAAAATCATTCAAAATTTTATAATGTAACAAAATTATGAATTTAATTGACTTTGAAATTTATTTTCTTCTTTTTTTTAAAAGCTTATTTATTTATTTCTTCTCTAGTTTTCTTTGAATATGTATCTTAGTCTGTTTATTTCAACTTGTTGAAAAGAGGGAAGGAAGACATAATTTTTGTACTAATATTCCATGTTTGGGACCGTTGAAAATTTTTCCGAATTTCTACGCGTTCTCTATCTAGTTTTCGAGGGAGAAAGAGGGGTAATTTTTCTTGGAACCGTATTATTCAATGGTCAGATATTTTTCACTATTTTTACGGATTTTTTCGATTTCTATTTCGCGAGTTTTCCTAATTTTTTTCGTGACAGGAGAGGAGGGGCTGATCAATTTTTTTATCATTATTTTTTCATGTTCGAAATTGTTGAAACATTTCCAGAATTCCTTTCTATCTAGCTTTTTTTGGAGGGGGGGGGGGGAGCAGGGGGTGATTTTTTTTAACTCATAATATTCGACGGTCACATATTTTTCACTATTTTCACTCTTACTTACTAAATCCACCTCTCTAGTCTTGAATAATAGTTGAAATTATTTGGCGACCCTAGTAGTTGGTGTTTTTATTTCCATAATCACTGTATGTTGGCAACAAGGTCATGGTACGTCTGTCACTACCGACCAAGTTTCAACTTCATTTCATTTCACGTCAATTGTCTTTTCACTTCATTTGTCAATTCACTTCGATTGTTACAAAAAGTTACAGCATGCTGTAACTCAGAAACGATTATAGATATCGACACGTGGTGTTAGTCATTAAAATTGACCGTCAGTTTTCATTTATGTAGTTTGAAAACACTCATTCTGTACATTCACCCTGTCTGAATAGTGGATATATCGAATAATATGATTATATTGTATTTCGCAATGTAGCATCAACAATAACCTTTTATTTCGAGCACATATTTTCACTGCTCTTTCATCAGTAATTCCGTATATCAATCAAAATTGTCGGGAACCGAGTAATCCTTCGTAATTAAATCATCAACAGTGATTTTAGCATTTATTTATTCGGTATTTACCATGGCGTGCCGGCGCACATGGCACAAGTTCGAAATTTAAAATATTCGAATAATTGCAAGCCATGAATCACCTGTTATTTTAAATTCAAATTAGGTGCATGGAACGCTAAATAAAATTGTATGTAATACACATAAATTGAAGCTGTTCGTTCCCATCGTGTTTGTGTTCCGAATTGAAACTTAATCCAAATGCGAATTTAATGCATTATTTAATGAGTTTCATAGAACTGCCGCAGAGCATATAATTCATTAGTTGAATGCAGAACAAAGGTCAATTAGTATTTTGAAATGTATATATTTTGACGGTTACTCCTGCATTTTTTCAGGTTCTCCATGTAGCAAATCTACGAAGGCGCTGAAGGGACTTGGTAGATTTTTTGGAATGATAATTGTAATGAAAAAAAACTTGTTTCTATCGGGGATACGGTCAGTGGTGAAAAAAGAAGTTACTCTTTTTTGCTTCCCGGGCTTTCGCGTGTTTTCGATTTTTTCCCTGATAGAAACAAGTTTTTTATTACAAGCCGGTCGATATACTTTTCTCTCGATAATTATGAGATATAACAGTAAATTTAAATTTTTTTTGGTAATGTTGGGTTGCCATAGTTTTCGTACAATTTTATCATAATATGCTTCATTTCATATTTCATATAAATTACATTTACATTTCATACAGGTAAGCATTTTACTAAGAGTATATACAGTGTGTCCCACTTTCAGCAGCCACACCCTCATACTTAATTGAAAATGGAATGATTTGAAATAATTTTTTTTCTTCAGATTATAGTACTCAGGAATGTTGATGAAACATTCGTATATCCATTTTCCACGGCTAACTATGACAAATTGAAGAGTGAATAAGTGGGAAAAACGTATTAGGGATTTTTTCTTCACTAAATTATCATCAAATTCTGTTTCAGATTATCCTCAAACACATAGATCTCAATAATAATAATAATAATAATAATAATAATAATAATAATAATAATAATAATAATAATAATAATAATAATAATAATAATAATAATAATAATAATAATAATAATAATAATAATAATAATAATAATAATAATAATAGTAATAATAATAATAATAATAATAATAATAATATAGTTTATTCGAATAATTAATATAGATACAATACAATACAGATACTATACAGATACAATACAGATAAAAATTTAATAAACATTAATCAAATGAAGGAATAAACACTGTGAACACTAAAGGCTAGGCCTTGAAAGTGTCATCCTTAGCTTGATACCTTCTGTGATATCATCATCAAATTCATAAAAATTGTAAAATATTGTAGAATTCATAAAATTGTAAAATATTGTAGAACAGTCAAGTATAAAATAGTAAAATAAATCACTCAAATAAAAAATACAATAGAATAACATCACTAAATGTACATAAACAGATTAACAAGAGTACAGGTAATAAATATGCTAGAATCAATTGATTATACAGGGTGTCATTTGTAGCTGGCAATATGATTAACTTTTTTTCATCAGTAATATTTGCCTAATTTTCAAAATTTCTTCACTTTTCACAAATTTCACAGAAATGTTTAAATTAATACTGCGAAAAATAACCAAATATTACTTTTTCCTAGCAAACTGAATAAAGGAAAATTGGAAAACAATATATTAGGGATCTTTTATTGGAAAATTAACCCCAACTCCTGCTTTCGGAATGCCCCAGAACCCCAGAACTGAATGCTGAATCATTGAAATATACAGGGTGTCATATGTAGCAGGCAATACACCAACTCTCACTAATCCATAATGCTCGGTTGATTTTAAAATGTCTTCTTTTATTATACAGTGTGTCCCACTTTGAGCAGCCACACCCTCATATTTCGTTGAGCATGAAATAATTCGAAATTTTCTTTGACTTAAGTTGTAGTACTCGGAAATACCTACCTTTATGTTCACGTAACCTTTGTATATCCATTTTCCACGGTTAACTACGACCAAATGGAAAGTGAACAATTAGGAAAAACATACTAGGAATTTTTTTATCGCAAAAATTACACCAGATTCTGTTTCAGAACATCTTAAAACCACCAAATCTCAATGCTTGAATCATTTGAATATACAGGGTATCATTCATTCTGATCAGAGTTAGCCTTGGAAAAGTGATATTTGGCTATTTTTCAAAGTATTAATTAAATATTTTTGGGAATTCTGTGACAAGAGAAGACATTTTGGAAATTTTCCAATCATTATTTATGGATTAGAGTTGATTATGCTACCAGCTACAGATGATACCCTGTATATTCAAATGATTCAAGCATTGAGATTTGGGGGTTTTAAGGTGTTCTGAAACAGAATCTGGTGTTATTTTTGCGATAAAAAAATGCCTAGTATGTTTTTCCCAATTTTTCACTTTTCATTTGGTCGTAGTTAGCCGTGGAAAATGGATATACAAAGGTTCCGTAAACATAAAGGTAGGTATTGCCGAGTACTACAACTTGAGTCAAAGAATATTTCGAATTATTTCATGCTCAACGAAATATGAGGGTGTGGCTGCTCAAAGTGGGACACACTGTATTTGCCACAAAGTGCCTGAAAATGTTCCATCATTACTGTAGAAAGTAACCAAGAATTACTTTTTCACACTCTAAAACCTCCAGATCTTAATTCCCGAGAAATATACGGGGTGTCACTTGCAGCTGGCAATATCAACTACTCTGAATCATCTATAATACTCGGGATAATTTCGAAAATGTCTTCTATTCTGATAAAGTGCCCAGAATTGTTCCAGTAATACTGTCGAATGAAAACAATCTTCACTATTCTATGGCTAACTATGATCAACTGAAAAATTAAAAATTGGGGAGAAAATGTTATGGATTCTTTTAGACCGGGGAATAGTGACATATTTTGCAGGGAATCCATCAGTTTTGAGTAACAGAATAAGTATGATTGGTTGACAAACCGTACGAGGCGAGATGAATAATTTTTCTCGAAAACGACGGCGAGTGCCTCGATGAAAATATTAAAGTCGTGTTCCTTGTACGTTCTACATACAGGGTAAGCACAATCTGTTGGTTGACAAACCGTACGAGGCGAGAAAAATAATTTTTCTCGAAAACGAAAACGTACGGTTTGTCAACCAACAGTTTGTGCTTACCCTGTATGTAGAACGCACAAGGAACACGAATATAATATTTGCATCGAGGCACTCGCCGTCGTTTGCGAGAAAAATTAATTTTCTCGCCTTGTACGGTTTGCCAACCAACAGTTTGTGCTTACCCTGTATGTAGAACGTAGAAGGAACACGAATATAATATTTTCATTGAGGCACTCGCCGTCGCTTTCGAGAAAAATTATTTATCTAGCCTCGTACGGTTTGTCAACCAACAGTTTGTGCTTACCCTGTATGTAGAACGTACAAGGAACACGAATATAATATTTTCATCGATGCACTCGCCGTCGTTTGCGAGAAAAATTAATTTTCTCGCCTTGTACGGTTTGCCCACCAACAGTTTGTGCTTACCCAGTATGTAGAACGTACAAGGAACACGAATATAATATTTTCATCGAGGCACTCGCCGTCGTTTTCGAGAAAAATTATTTATCTAGCCTCGTACGGTTTGTCAACCAACAGATTGTGCTTACCCTATATGTAGAACGTACAAGGAACACGAATATAATATTTTCATCAAGGCACTCGCCGTCATTTTGAAGAAAAATTATTTTTCTCGCCTTGTACGGTTTATCAACCAACAGTTTGTGCTTACCCTGTATGTAGAACGTACAAAGAACACGAATATAATATTTGCATCGAGGCACTCGCCGTCGTTTGCGAGAAAAATTAATTTTCTCGCCTTGTACGGTTTGCCCACAAACAGTTTGTGCTTACCCTGTATGTAGAACTTACAAGGAACACGAATATAATATTTTCATCGAGGCATTCGCCGTCGTTTTCGAGAAAAATTATTTATCTGGCCTCGTACGGTCTGTCAACCAACAGATTGTGCTTACCCTGTATGTAGAATGTACAAGGAACACGAATATAATATTTTCATCAAGGCACTCGCCGTCGTTTTCGAGAAAAAATATTTTTCTCGCCTTGTACGGTTTATCAACCAACAGTTTGTGCTTACCCTGTATGTAGAACGTACAAGGAACACGAATATAATATTTGCATCGAGGCACTCGCCGTCGTTTTCGAGAAAAATTATTTATCTAGCCTCGTACAGTTTGTCAACCAACAGATTGTGGTTACCCTGTATGTAGAACGTACAAGGAACACGAATATAATATTTTCATCAAGGCACTCGCCGTCGTTTTCGAGAAAAAATATTTTTCTCGCCTTGTACGGTTTATCAACCAACAGTTTGTGCTTACCCTGTATGTAGAACGTACAAGGAACACGAATATAATATTTTCATCGAGGCACTCGCCGTCGTTTTCGAGAAAAATTATTTATCTAGCCTCGTACGGTTTGTCAACCAACAGATTGTGCTTACCCTGTATGTTGAACGTACAAGGAACACGAATATAATATTTTCATCAAGGCACTCGCCGTCGTTTTGGAGAAAAATTATTTTTCTCGCCTTGTACGGTTTATCAACCAACAGTTTGTGCTTACCCTGTATGTAGAACGTACAAGGAACACGAATATAATTTTTTCATCGAGGCACTCGCCGTCGTTTTCGAGAAAAATTATTTATCTAGCCTCGTACGGTTTGTCAACCAACAGATTGTGGTTACCCTGTATGTAGAACGTACAAGGAACACGAATATAATATTTTCATCAAGGCACTCGCCGTCGTTTTGGAGAAAAATTATTTTTCTCGCCTTGTACGGTTTATCAACCAACAGTTTGTGCTTACCCTGTATGTAGAACGTACAAGGAACACGAATATAATTTTTTCATCGAGGCACTCGCCGTCGTTTTCGAGAAAAATTATTTATCTAGCCTCGTACGGTTTGTCAACCAACAGATTGTGGTTACCCTGTATGTAGAACGTACAAGGAACACGAATATAATATTTTCATCAAGGCACTCGCCGTCGTTTTGGAGAAAAATTATTTTTCTCGCCTTGTACGGTTTATCAACCAACAGTTTGTGCTTACCCTGTATGTAGAACTTACAAGGAACACGAATATAATATTTTCATCGAGGCATTCGCCGTCGTTTTCGAGAAAAATTATTTATCTGGCCTCGTACGGTTTGTCAACCAACAGATTGTGCTTACCCTGTATGTAGAATGTACAAGGAACACGAATATAATATTTTCATCAAGGCACTCGCCGTCGTCTTGGAGAAAAATTATTTTTCTCGCCTTGTACGGTTTATCAACCAACAGTTTGTGCTTACCCTGTATGTAGAACGTACAAGGAACACGAATATAATATTTGCATCGAGGCACTCGCCGTCGTTTTCGAGAAAAATTATTTATCTAGCCTCGTACGGTTTGTCAACCAACAGATTGTGGTTACCCTGTATGTAGAACGTACAAGGAACACGAATATAATATTTTCATCAAGGCACTCGCCGTCGTTTTGGAGAAAAAATATTTTTCTCGCCTTGTACGGTTTATCAACCAACAGTTTGTGCTTACCCTGTATGTAGAACGTACAAGGAACACGAATATAATATTTTCATCGAGGCACTCGCCGTCGTTTTCGAGAAAAATTATTTATCTAGCCTCGTACGGTTTGTCAACCAACAGATTGTGCTTACCCTGTATGTAGAACGTACAAGGAACACGAATATAATATTTTCATCAAGGCACTCGCCGTCGTTTTGGAGAAAAATTATTTTTCTCGCCTTGTACGGTTTATCAACCAACAGTTTGTGCTTACCCTGTATGTAGAACGTACAAGGAACAAGAATATAATATTTTCATCGAGGCACTCGCCGTCGTTTTCGAGAAAAATTATTTATCTAGCCTCGTACGGTTTGTCAACCACTAGATTGTGCTTACCCTGTATGTAGAACGTACAAGGAACACGAATATAATATTTTCATCAAGACACTCGCCGTCGTTTTGGAGAAAAAATATTTTTCTCGCCTTGTACGGTTTATCAACCAACAGTTTGTGCTTACCCTGTATGTAGAACGTACAAGGAACACGAATATAATATTTTCGTCGAGGCACTCTCCGTCGTTTTCGAGAAAACTAATTTTTCTAGCCTCGTACGGTTTGTCAACCAACAATATGTGATCACTCTGTATGAAGATCATACGGAGAATACAGCTAGCCGTCATTTTTCAAAACTATCAATGTTCCAAATTGTATTTTATTTTTCTGGCCCTGTACGGTAATTTTTTGTGAATCTGGCAACACTGTCCGACTTATTTAAGATAGATCATATTCGACAGTCGACAGAAAACATTTACTCAGAACCAATAAAATTTGTGAAACATCTATTCAGCATATCCTGAACTAATCAACTGACCTATAAATAAACGACGAGAAATCGACTGATTGATTATCACTTCCAATGCTTCCAATCGGAATCAGCAGAAAACGGAATTAATGTTAACAATTCTGAAATGAGTTCTGCATACTAACGACCGTTCTTGACTAATTGGATGAGCTCCAACAAATAAGTCAACAAGGAAAATCGAACATGATAATATTTCAGAAACATTCACAACAATCCACAGAAATAGGCAGATATTCAGTTGATTAATATTGTCAAAAATATATGGAACATCCTGTACATTAAAATATTTCATTATCATTCAATACGTGGGTAACCTTTTTACCTTCTACAATTCAGTACGTGAGCGAAGATATTTTATTTTTGAGACACAACTTGTCCTCAACAGAACATAAACAAGAGTTTTCAAAAAGGCCACTGATAGTTCGATCTGGTAGTCGAGTTTAGAGTTTTGGCGTGCCCGCAGCTAGTGAGGGCTATGGGGGGAGTTTGGAAGATCAGATATTCGATAGAAGGAAAATGTTTCTTAAATGTAAATGCCGATATGTATTGTAAGTAAAGATCTTTTTAAAATTATTCATTCAATCAATAACTAGTTTAGGAGAGATTCTTCAATTCTTTAATTCATTAATTCTTTGATTCATTAATTCTTTGATTCATTAATTATTTAATTCATTAATTCCTTCATTTAATTCAATCGTCGTAATCTCATATTTGTACTTAGTAAAATAAATGTTTTTATATTTTTCTGAAGTGTTTTAAATCTATGAATGATCAGTATCTACCTAGTAAGTCGTGAATCAACCCCAAGTCACGACAATATCTCCCGAATTCATATTTTTGGGTAGAAGGATTTGGTTTACCCTTATAGAATCTACCGGGTGTCCACGGAAAGTGGCCCCTATAATATTTTTTTTGGAATATAACGGAATGCAATTCGGAAGATCTACAGAGTCCGCCAAAATGTTGGAAGCATATGGTAAACTTTTTCATTATTAGTTTCTCCGAAAATGTCATTCTTCATAAATGTTGGTGCATTCAATAAAACTGAGTACGCGCGCATATCGGTTATTGCCAGTGGCGTCCGACTAAGCGGGAAACTGCTGATATTTTGATTCACTATAGAGTTTGCAATTGAATGATATTCCTAGTTATTCAGTTCAGTCTAACAATTACCAATTTTAATCTTTTAAGGGATCCTGGATTTATTTCATTATCTTTCCATTGATGTTTTTTTGACTCATATTCAAAATTTTGTTAGATCAGTTAATTGCTTTGACAAATAATTCATGCTAATTCAGTTACCTACAACTCAAAATTGTTGTGGACGATTCCCATTAAAAATTGAGGCTAACTCTTTAAATTGTTATCAAAATTGATAATTGGTAGACTAAACTGGATAACAGAGAATGTCATTAATTTGCAAAGAACTTTTTTCAATAATAGTTTTCGATATTTTGCATATTAATTTCACATAAAGTGGTGTTGCACAACTGTAACCACTTCTGAACCCAGATTATTTGCATCTTATTAGTTTTTTTCCAAAAAACACCCTGATTTTAGACAAGTGCCAAAACGAATTTTAAACGCCATGGATAAGAAAGAAAGTAACAGGCAAGAACCAGGTGGAGAATGTTGTAGAAGTTCCAACTTTGAGGAAGAAAAATATTTGAACACAAAAACACTCAAAATGGTGAAATGGAGATGCAGTTCAGGAGTTGAAAATGGTTTGTTGTTTTGCGATTTGCGGAGAAACAAGACCTTTTAACGAAATATGTTCAATGAAAAAGTTATATATAAAGAAAA
The DNA here is from genome assembly GCA_944452925.2 of Chrysolina oricalcia. Classification (NCBI taxonomy): domain Eukaryota; kingdom Metazoa; phylum Arthropoda; class Insecta; order Coleoptera; family Chrysomelidae; genus Chrysolina; species Chrysolina oricalcia. The sequence continues at coordinate 56,063,149 of OX101825.2, forward strand.
AATCGAAAACTTTTGTTTGAAAGTGGATGACAATGTATTATTGTTAGTAGAATTCTTCAGGACTTCCATTGCCTAGAAACAAGGAAATTAAATTCTTTGCATGTGTTTGAGTCACGACGTTTCAACAGTTAACATCTACTGTCGTTATCAAGATATCTCGAATACTTATTATATAGCCTGCAACTGATGTACCTGTTATAAAGGTAATTATTATCTTCGTGGGGTCTCTCTCAGGTCATCAATGTTAATTAATGTGATACAAAGACCTTTTTTTGGTGTTATTGATGAACCTGTAAAAAAATAATTGTGGGCACCACCTAGTTCCCTTCTACAGCAGGTTCGAAACTGGCTTCCTCCTAAAGAACTAGGAAATCGGAAAAAGGAAAGACCAATTCCCAAAACTATAACCCTGTATATTTAAAATTTGGAACAAAACACACCCTGTACATTTATGGAAAGTTATATGGTTCAAAAAAATTGTTGTGCCAACGGTAATGTATAAGATGAATTAAATTGACAATGTTTGTGTTTGGCAATTACGATAAATTCATGTATTATTATTATTTTCGGTATCCAAGGTATAACTATGAACCAGAATGCTTAAATTAGTTTCATAAACACAAAAATAGATTCCTAGTGAGTGAGTAAATATTTATACCGTACGGAAAGTGTACCCTCTGAAGATTACCAAATTATAAAGGGACATCGGCGAATGGATCCATTGGCAGAGGTTTATTATGTGCAAATCGTGCGCTTATATATGATGTTATGGGCTTTCCGCAGATATTTTACAACATAAAGTACCTATGAATACCAGTATGTTATTTACCTTTTTAAAATATAACTTTACGAAAGTTCTAAGGGTTTCAACCCTTCAAAATAATATTTGACTAGTAAATAAAATAATAAAGATATTTCACACAGTTTTTAACCACTTATCTGTTGGTATATGGACGTTATTCATCCGACAGGACTCAGGAACAGGAATTCTCTGGACTCGCAGACTCTAGCAGCTACTTACAGCCTCCAGATGAGTCTGATAGGACTCCAAAATAGTTTCTCAACGTACTACCGGTTCATCAAGAATTTGAGCCTCTATCTCGACATGTAGGCATCCCATAAGAAAACTTGGCCTCGAACAGAAACGTAGAACTCCAGCAGCAACGTAGGACTCGACTAAAAACTTGGGCCTCCAACAGGAACGTAGGTCTCGGACAAAAACTTGGTCTCGGACAAAAACTCGGCCTCGGACAAGAACTTGGCCTCGGACTAAAACCCTAGGGGACAAGAATACCAGCATTACTCTAAGGAATAGCTTTGTAGATATAAATGTTTCCGATTACCCCCAGTCCTCTACGTAATTTTATGAGTTCACGATGAAAATTGTATGTTGAACAAATAAGCAATCGAACTGCGATAAAGTAAGCTAATAATCATTCAAAACTCCCCATATAAATTCGACAATTGACTCGAAATAGTGAATAATTATTATTTCAAAAATAAAAGGAACAATATGGCTGTGTGTCGAACAGCGCCCTTATTGAAATTACATTTAACACATAAAAAAATGAAATAAAACATGTAAAGAATTATTTACCTTGTTAACAAGGATTCCACACAAAATACGACAGTTGTAGGACGACGAGATGAGTTATGTGATGGTGATCCCCTCAAGGGGTTTGAGAAGGTTATCTTCAAAAAACCAGCAAGGTTCCAGAACAGCGCTCCAAATCCAACGACGCTTCCAAAAACCACAACGCTTCCCAAAACTACCATACAGCAACAAGATCAAGGATCCCCGACATGGGATGACACAAAGGTCACTAGATATCCTCAGATATTTTACTTGAATGCAAGAACCTACGGCTCTTCACAATAACTTTTTCATCCAGTTCCTACTAACACGACAGCTTCAGACAGACTGCTCTAACACGGAAGTCCCACTACCAATTCCATTGGTGACTTCAAAATACAGTGTAGCCAACGTGCCGACTCTAAACACTCTACCGAAGTACGTTTTAGTACGTTTTACTACACTTACTCTGTGGACCCTGTAACAATTAAATTCGACGACAGACAATACTAAATTACACAAAACAGATCTAAAACAATACCAGCACAAACTAAGTCAAACGATGTAATAGTTATCATAACAACAGATAACTCACTGATAATAGTCCGCCACTCGTAACCTTGACGGTGTAGGATGGTGTTAGTAAGAATTCTTCGACAGCGAAAACTACCCAGGTACGTCACGTCCGTTGTGAAGCGGGCTCCGAGAAATTGACCTGCGCGTCTACAGCTAAATCTATATAGGAGTGAGCGGGGCAGAGCTAGAAATTAGATGTAAATTCGTAACGTTGAAAAAGAAACGTTACACACATTCGGAATCTCTATGTGCGGCTGACTGAACACGTTGTTATTCTGAATATAGGCCGACTATATGAACTTTCTCTTATACCAATGCTGTTCTTTGTGGATAACTTCGGCTTCCGACCATGCGATGCTGTGCTGATTAGTCCATACGTGATCTGCTATTCCTGACTTCGCTGTTTCTCCTCGCTGAGTATTTCTCTTGTGTTCACCGATTGTTACATTTCTCTCTATCTCTCTTTCGTTTATTGGCCATTACTTCCAGTGAGGTGTAATTGGCCAGCTCTCCTACCATAGGTAAACGGGAATCCGTCCCGTCCCGGCCTGGTTACCGGCGTAATTACCGGGAGCTTCGTCCGGAGGATGGAAAAGGTCTTGCTCGAAGCAATTTCTCCACCCACAAAAAATTTTACTGTTTTTTATAATTTTTTCAATGCACGTGTTACCACGACATGTGGTATTACGGCGAACTTCACAAACATTTAATAAACTTTTTTCAATGCACGTACTGATTCAATGTTGGCAGACATCACAACACATACTACATTTCAAAAAATATTTAAAATTAAAATTCTATAACCTGACTTCCAGCACGAGGCCGCCATCCGACCTCTACCGCTGCCGGAAGTCGAATTTTCGATTGTTACATTTAGTGGCCTCTTAGTTTCTCCAACATAATCCATCCCACATTCATACGGAACACGGTAAATACAGTTTTTGTAGTCACTATTCTCGTTGGGTGGTCTCGTTTTTGTTAGTTGGCAACGAATGGTATTACTTGATCTGAAGCATGTTCGGATGTTGTACCTTGATCCAATTCGCCTTATCTTATCCGATAAACCTCTCACATAGGGAAGACATAGGGTAGGCTGTGTTGGTTCATCTGATTTCTCGGTGTTGCCTCTTCTGCGGTCAAGGACCGCTGTTATATATTTGTCGGAGTACCCATTCCGTCGCAGATCTTTCTTGATGATGTTCAATTCGTTGGTCAGAGTCTCATCGGTGTTACAGAGGCTGTAGGCCCGGTCATCAACGAGCGGATAATTCCTCTCTTCGACGCTCCATGATGGTTCGACTCAAAATTCAGGTATTGTCCGATGTAAGTTGGTTTCCTGTACACGGATGTATGGACTTTCACATCAAGAAAGGAAAGGGTAAAACTCGTACAACCTATTCGTTATAAATTTCCATCTATAACTTCAATTACGTTCATATTCATTCTAACCAGAAGCACTACCCAACACTACCGAAATCAGTTTAATGTTAGTAAATGAAGTTTTTTGAACTTCAAAATACAACTAAACGAAATGAACAGTTTGATGCAAAGTCAATAGTGTCAATTTCTGCTATGATTTAGGGAGTTTTATCTACTTTATCTACTATGTCAAATTATACGTCTACGACTAGAACATTTCTGCCTACAATAAAACGCTCCTATAATTTGGAATGCGGAACAGTTGTTTTTCCCGCAGAGGTCTTCAAAATAAAAAGTTAGGTAACGAAAATTGACATGGCTGAATTCCTTATGAAAGTACCTTTTTAATGATTTGCCACACTTACTACTTTCCCTAGTCAAATTATTCGGTTGATGGTGACCAAGGGGTGGGGGCAGGGGTACGACAGTTGAGGTTATGATAGGAAGATGTCCCCTTTGGATTAAAAATCTAGGTGTTTTTGCGTTTTTTTCACAACACATGTGTTTTCATGATATTCGATCTGTTTCGTTTTCGTTGCCCCACCCTGTACGCATTATAGATGTGAAATTTACAATATTAGGTCATTTATTATTCCCATGTGGGAATAATGTCCATCTCGGATGAATGAATAATTGTATTTGAATCGGAATGTCTATGAAATCAGCCATGACAATTGTTTGACGCAAATATCAGTGTTAATAAATAATTGTCAAAAGCGTGTTTATTTGTGATTCAATGACGGAGAGTATAGGAAATGTGATGGAAAGTGATATGGAAGAAGAATTTTCGGAAAAAATGCAGTTTAGGGTAGTAACCCCGATTTTGACGAAATTTTTTTGGGGGTTATTTCGAGGTCCTTGAACACAAATCTGAAGTCAAAAAGCCTCGCTCTCACTTACTTTTTGATTTACGACCAATTAAATGTCACAAAAAGGGTATTTTAACATCAAATATTTTCCACATCAAACATTTTCCACAAAAAGCAACAAATTTGCCTTTGCCTTATATCAGCATAATCTAGATACATCAATTCACGCATTTTTGGCACATTTTGCAGTATTTTCAACTTTGTATTGAAAATATAAGATTTAAATTAACATAACAATACATTTGATGGAAATCGTTTATTGACAGCAAGTAACTAAAAATGACAGTAAGACAGATATGGATATCAAACAGTCGTGTTCCGATATTCTGAAATTCACCAGTTACTTTTCGCGTTACCTCTCATGAAACATGAGATTTTTAACCAACCGTTCTACTAATACTGCCATTAATGCTTTTTTTGAAAAGGTCATACATTTTATGGAGGCAGGAGAGTGCCCAGCTGGAATTTTTTGCGATCTCAGCAAGGCATTCGACTGTGTCAATCATAATCAGCTAAAATCTAAACTATATAATTATGGAATACGAGGTGTAACATTAGAATGGATTTCCTCATTTTTGGAACACCGTCATCAAGTACGTATGTGTACCAAATATTCAATCTCAGAGTGTTGGTTACATCAATTCGAAGAGTAAACCCATTAATGTTGGTGTACCACAAGGTTCCGTCCTGTGACCTATTTTATTCTTACTTTATACTAACGATCTGGATAAATTCTTGCAAGGTGTTCACGTAACAATGTATGCAGACGACACGTCATTGATAATACCACACAAAAATGAAATTCGTATGCATCAATAAACAAAAAAAGTCTTAGAGCTGATGCAGGACTGGTGCAGTACCAATTATCTGCATTTGAACGCTCAGAAAACACAAATCACAAGATTTCACAACTATCAAAGAAAGTGCGATCCTGTCAGAATTCAGTTAAATGAAGATGCTTAGACGAAACCAATTTTCTTGGTCTTTCTATCGATAAACACATAAGTTGGAAAGGTCACTGTCAAAATTTGATGAAAAGGTTGAATTCCTTATGTTTCATGTTCAGAAATCTCAAACATATACTTGAAATTCCTCAACTAGTGGCCCAATACCACGCACAGGTTGTTGCACGAATTAAATATGGATTATGTTTGTGGGGCAACTCCACCTTGGCGATAGATGTTTTCGTAGTGCAAAAAAGGATATTAAGAATAGTAGCTGGAGTTCCATTTTCAAACAACTGTGAATATTGACTTTAGTATCTGTTTATATTTATGAATTGTCAATATTTATTTTTAAATATAGACACAAATTTGTTCTCACTGGAGATTTTCACTCCGTTAACACACGTCAAACAAAAATTTACCATATTCCATTTACAAAATATAAGGTTTCAGGTAATTCACCTACATTTACAATATTGGGATTGTCTGTTTTCAATGATCTACCTGAAAATATAAAAGAAGCCACATACTCAAATAAATTCAGTAGTTTACTGAAACAATTCCTGACTGAAAAATGTTTTTATTCATTAAAAGAATATTTTAATATATAGTTTTAAATTATATTCTAAGTTTACATGTGTGTATTCGTGTTGACTTTTAAATATTTTAATATGTAGTTTTAAATTATAGTCTAAGTTTACATATGTGTGTATTTGTGTTGACTTTTAAATATTTTTTAATATTTAAATTTTTTTATATTTACAGTGTAGGCTCTGATATTTTGTTACTGCTATTTCTATTTGACTTTTCCTATACATATTCATATGTCTTGTTGGAAAATAAATATTATTATTATTGTTAATATTATTATTAAACCCTGTTAAGTCTCGTTCACACCCTCGCGAATTTCGCAATTTTTCTGCGAATAAAATGGATGCAGAACCATGTGTTCTGCATCAACGACTGGTCGGGCATGACTGGTAACCATTTTATTCGCAGAAAAATTGCGAATTTCGTGAGAGTATGATCAAGTCTTAGAAGTTAAAAATTTACTGACATTAAGCGGAAAGAAACGTTCTTCAGAGGTGACTGACATTCGACTAGGTATATTGTAGTAAAGAGAGTGTTCAATTTTTGTTTTGATATTTTAGCATATTTTGAATATGTACCTTTACTTGGGATGCTTCAATTGGTAATAAATTAAAGCAACCCAAATGAAGGTACAAATTGAACATGTACTAAAATATAAAAATAAAAATTCAAAACTCTTTATCCTATAATATAGACTAATGTCAGTTACCGCCACTGGGCTAAGCACGGCAGTATAAACGAGGAAAGTGATGACGTCACAAATGTCATTCTTGTCAAAAACTGATTCCAAACAAACCTTCCTCGAATTGAAATCAGCTTGTTCGATATTGTTTCCATTAAAGTTTTTCAACTTCTTTTGCTTGAGAAAACAAAATCCAAACAAAGAAACACAATTTGAGAAGCAAAGCAGCAAATAATTAACAAAGAATGTCACCTATTATTCTTTGTTTGGAATCAGTTTGTGACAAGGATGACATTTGTTACGATACACTTTCCTCGTCTATTCTTTGATGAAGGTGTATAGCAAGAACTACACGCGAGCGAAGCTTTTCTACTACTATTTTCTCTACTACTATTTTCTCTACTACTATTTTATCTTTTTATATCCACTTTTTGTAGAAAGGTTTATTCCTTATTTCTTGTTGAAGATCAGTAGCAAGAGATACGCGAGCGCGCGCTCGTTTCTACTACTATTTAATTTTTTTCTCTACTTTTTGTAGAAAGGTTCATTCCTTATTTCTTGGTGAAGATTCATAGCCAGAAATACGCGAGCGCGCGCGCGTTTCTACTTACTACTATGTAATTTTTTTCTCAACTTTTTGTAGAAAGGTTCATTCCTTATTTCTTGGTGAAGATTCATAGCCAGAAATACGCGAGCGCGCGCGCGTTTCTACTACTATTTAATTTTTTTCTCAACTTTTTGTAGAAAGGTTCATTCCATATTTCTTGGTGAAGATTCATAGCCAGAAATACGTGAGCGAAGCGAGCGCGCTCAGCCGACATTTCGCAATTCCGCGCGCGCGGAATTGCGAAATGTCGGCCGAGCGCGCGCTTTTCTAACACTATTTTTTTTTATTTGATTTATTACCAATTAAAGCATCCCAAGTAAAGGTACATATTCAAAATATACTAAAATATCAAAACAAAAATTGAACACTCTCTTTTCCACAATATACCTAGTCGAATGTCAGTTACCTCTGAAGAACGTTTGTTTCCGCTTAAAGTCAGTAAATTTTTAACTTCTTAATACTTGATCATACTCTCGCGAAATTCGCAATTTTTCTGCGAATAAAATGGTTACCAGTCATGCCCGACCAGTCGTTGATGCAGAACACATGGTTCTGCATCCATTTTATTCGCAGAAAAATTGCGAAATTCGCGAGGGTATGAACGAGACTTAACAGGGTTTCATGAGAAGTAGCGCGAAAAGTGTCTTGTGAATTTCAGAATATCGGAACACTTGCACTTGCACTTGCACTTGCAGTCCATAAACGATTTCCATCAAATGTATTGTTATGGTGATTTAAATCTTATATTTTCAATACAAAGTTGAAAATACTGCAGCATGTGCCAAAAATGCGTGAATTGATGTGTCTAGATTATGCTGATATAAGGCAAAGGCAAATTTGTTGCTTTTTGTGGAAAAAATTTGATGTTGAAAATACCCTTTTTGTGACATTTAATTGGTTGTAAATAAAAAAGTAAGTGAGAGCGAGGCTTTTTGACTTCAGATTTGTGTTCAAATAACCCCCAAAAAAAATTTCGTCAAAATCGGGGTTACTACTCTAAACTGCAATTGTACCGAATTTTCTTATTAGAATTTTATTGACAAATAAGGTTGATCACTAAAAATCTATAGTTAATGAATTAGTCGTAAATGAAGCAGAATTTACTACTCGCAATAATGGCAATTATTTTCTCGGAATGTGACTCCCTCGTTACCAACGCGGCTTGATTCATGAAAATTCCTCGAGAATAATAGCTATCATTATTGACTCACGATATTGTCGTGAATTGGGGATTATTCACGACTAATTAGGTAGAAACTGACCATTTATAGATTCAAAACACTTTAGAAAAATATGAAGAAACATTTATTTTACTATGTACAAATATGAGATTAGGACGATTGAAATTAATGGAGGAAATAATAAATTGAAGAATTAATGAAAAACTCATCAAATACCATCAGTACAATTCATTTCCATTTTACCATTGTAGAAGGTACATTCCAAACTACTCCTGTTCATTCACAGCGACGCCGATTGTTCTAATTTCCACTATGTTAATTAGCGTAATGAGCAATGCTGGGGGAAGAAAATTCCCAGTGAATGATGAGTATAATATAGCAAAACAATGGCAACAATAAGGATTCCGTTGTTAGGCACGCTAAATAAACGAACCCGCTTCATACGATCGTGATGATCTACAGCGAAAACCGTGCTATAATGAGCCAAGCCGTATCGCTCAAAATGAGGAGCGCGATACGATTTATATTAATTAGCCTGTTGTAATCCAAAGGCGTCATCAGTTTTCGTTGTGTGGTGAGACTTGAACTATTAGCGGTTCTGATAAGTTTCTATCCATACTAGTGAAAATGGTAGATATTTTATTATAGGCCAATTAATAAACAGAGCAATTTTTCTCATAAAAAGTTCTATTCCGCCGATTTCTTTTTTGCAATTCGGTCGTCATGGAGGGTTGAATAATTAGCAATAAAGTTATCACCCCCTGGGGGGTGCAACCCCCCCAAAAACGTAAAAACTTTTTTCTGGAATGTATTTTCTTTCAGCTCTGGGCAATAAATATGAGTGAAAATCGGTATTATTAATGGAAGCGAATTATTTTCAACAATTGAACGCCCTCCCGGGGCATCAACCACTTCCCGAAATCGTGTTTTTTGGGCTATTTTCTGTGAATATGTAAAATTGTCAGTCCTGAGTAATGAAACTGAGCAAAAATTTGTAAAAATAATAGGTATAAATTATTAGAAACGATTTTCCCGCCCCCGCATTTGGGGCATATCCCCCGCATCGCGGAAACATTGGGGTGAGAGAGAAGGGGGAAAATACTTGAAAAAACTCTCAAACTACTACTCTCAGATATAAATGTGGGTTGAATAATCGTTGAGAGCTGTGGTTATTGAGATTTAGAAGTATTGTTATGAAAATTATTCGCAATTTCGAGAGAATATCAAGTTATTGTAATGAAACGCGTACCGGAGGTAACGAAATATGAGAGTGTTTTTCAATGATATCGAGAAAGGGTATGGAGAAATGAATCCATCAAGACATGTATAGGAAAATGTATTCATTCACTCATACAACTCATCATCTACTTCATCTTCAGTCTCCCAGTATCCAGTGTTTTCTGCACAGGAACTTTTATATTATCTGATGTTTACAACGTTGACTGCTGCCCACTGCGCACCGACAGAACCGCGCCGATGTATACTATACAGCGGCGCGCTAGCTGCCGCATTGACAAGGTTTAGAATCTCAATGAGTTTAACCCTTTATCGGTACTTGTCACCATATGGCTACATAATTCTTTGTATCCCTTATAGGGCAAGTCATCAAAATGGCCTATAAAAATTAGCATCATTTCACAACATATTCATAATATCAATATTTACATGTACACGCAACCTTAGCAAAAAAATGTACGAGCACAAATCATAAAAAGTTTAACTGCCAGTTAGAGGTAACGCAAAATCGATTTGTGCCTTTGTCCCCCCTCCCAAGCTTGTTTGTTATCGTATGGTTCCGTTGCATGTGAATCGAAGGACTACGGAGAACCAAGAACAAATGCTTTTGAATGTGATGATACCATATGGTTACATGGTCCATGAAATAGCGCTTGGTTTGATCAGAATCGGCCGATAAGGGGTTAAAGCAGGTACACTTCGGGACAGTTTCCTTTGGTGTACTGTCTTCCTCGGTCTCGAATCCCCATATTCCATCAAGGACTGATTTTATTTTTCTTTCCATTGAACAATAATGCGATCAAATGTACAAGTAACCGAATTTGTATGAATATTTTCAATAAGAGCAGGGGTTTTTCTGCAAACCGGATTTTCATTCATGTTGATTCGTGCTTTTATCTCTGAGTTATTAGCATTTGAATTTATAAACCCCCTCAAGATTTTGTAACCTAAAATATGCGAGGAATTGAAAACGTATTTAAAACCAACATTATTTGGACCGGTTAAACGTTATGCAATTTGACAGTGAAGTATTCCTCAACTGTTCATTTTACTTGCTACAAGTGATAAGACATTATTTCAGTAATCACAAGCATTATTTCACGAAGTCAGGAACTTTAATATTATAAGATTTTCAATTGCAATTTTGCAGCTGGCAACTGCGCGTATAAATATAAATAATATCAGAATACAAAGCTAAGATTTTTATCTTCAAAATGACCTAAGATTTATTCGAATAGAACATTTATGTGAGGAGTTATAGAACCTGCCCCATTGCGAAAGCATATAGCTTCAACAATTTTATTCAAGAATACCGTGCGATTTCTCAAAATTTTGGTAGGGTCATTTTTTTTGTAAAAAATTGTGCTTTTTCTGAATATCAAGTTATTTTTTGGATTTGAAGAAATTTTTTTGAGGTATTTCGAAATTATCTCAAAAATTGATTTCAACGCATTTTTTGGGGGGGTTCCACCCCTCCTGGAGGTGATGATTTTTCTCAGAAGTAATGTGCACACAGCAGAGCAATTTAAGTTGAGGTTGATAGCCCTGTTGATTGGCCTATTACCAATTTTTCGCTCTACCAACTCTCGTCACTGCGCGATGCTTTTTATGTCTACAATTCATTTCGCCGAACGCTCTGGAAATTTCTAGCAATCCTAGATTACTCGCCCGAATTTTGACTAGTCGGTTGCAGGTTTTTCTCGTCGGCCCGTGTGCGGAAGCGATCACGATGTGAGCCACGTCGATGAGGCGTCAGGTCCACCCTCAAAAATATCACAATATCAATCATTGGTTTGTGTTCAAACTGAACTCAAAACAATAATTTTCGATTGCTGATTGATTTGGCCAATACTTGATGAAGATCTGCAGTAACTGTATGCAAGGTGTTTCAAATTCGACCCTCACCATTGCGATCTCGGAAACTATGAGAGATACGAAGATGGTTGAATTGAGGCAAAGTTGCGCTTTTACCTGACTAATAATATGCCGTCGAGAAAGTTCTCAAATTCCAAGTATATCCGGAAATATCCGGAAAAATCAGAAATTTCGGATAATGGTTTTTATTTTTTTCGGGTTTTATTTTTTTATTTTTCAAAGGATTCGAAAATAAATTGCACATCCCTTTCCACTTTTTTCCTGCTACATAGTGGTGTTTTCAAATTTGCTATCCGACGTTTCGTCTTCCGGTCACCATCATCAACTTTATTCTTTCTCATGGGCGCTATATTGGATTCTTTCTGTTTTGAATAGAACCAGATTTTACACCAAAATAAGGGTACTGTACTTTTGGCTCAAAATCAAGTTTTTCAATGCGCCTCGTATATTACGTATATTTTGCGATATTTTGTTGGCGCGTGTTCAGATGTAGGGGATGCAAAAACTTTTATAGGAAATAACTATTTGTTGAAAAACCCATGATAAAGAAGTTTTCCATATGGTGCGTAGTTTGGGGATGACGTTGTATATGGCCTGAACAATCCACTGCCATAGGAATCAATTCACTTTTCCAGTTTATTGTCCACAACCGAATATTTTTTCCTTCCATTAATGGAATATATTTATTTTTATGTAGAAATGGAATTGTAGGGAAACTTCTGAGTGGAAAGCGATATAGAAAATTACTGTTTTCCCGTATTCTAAAACTAACTGAAATTACTCCAACAACATTCCATAACAAGATTATGCATTATATTACATTTGGAAAAAATAATTTTGTCCGAAAATGTTCACAGTGAACTTTTTATTCATAAATAGATAGAACATACGCAGTCCCATTTTATTGATATTTTGTGATAGATGATATACAGGGTCTTTCACGACGAGCGTTCGTTAGGAATATATGGAGAACGATTCAAAATAAAAACTTGATATTTTTCGGTAGTGGGTTTTACAAAATGGCCTTCTCAACAAAAATATTTTCAACTTCCGGTCTCTTTCCGTTATACCGGAAGTTCGGAGCAACTTCCTTATTTAAAATGGAACACCCTATATTTTATTACATTTTTGAATTTCTCAGCCCATTTTAGGCCCACTTTGTGAAACAATGCCTATACCCAAATTTGTTAGTTTTCGAGATATTGATATTTTTCTGAAAAATTTGACAGTTACAGCACCACTCCGAAAAAATCATAACTCATAGACAGTAACAGTTGAAAATGTGAAATTTCACAGAATCACACCTTAAGCATCAAGTCATGAACAGGTCCATCGAATTTTCGAAAATAATTTACAGGGTGGTCGAAATTTCCACCTAAACCATAACATCGAGAAAACTGATGAAACACGATTTTTTCAAATGGAAACCATACACTATTCTATTATTTTTGGATACTACGAAAAAAACGATATCAAAATATTTTGGGAAATATATGAAATGTAAATCATTCGAAGCAATACCAAACCAAGAAAGCTTTGAAAACAAATGAACTAATATTAACTCTGTCGTTGGTAAAAGGTAACTCAACATGAAAAAAAAAATGAAAATGGATGGATTGAAATAAAATACTATCAGAGAGATGAATTATATCTTTGTTTATTGATATCGAATACGGTAATTTTACTTTGTTCATATTTTTATAAGGTTAGATTTTACTTTAATTTTAGAATTGAACTTAATTTCTTTATATTCAAATAATATTGTGGTTCATTTCAACAGATGTTCAAAGACATTGCCGTTTTGTTCTAAACAAGAATATACTCTTTTTTGCATACCACTATTTGTAGCTTTCTGTATGGAGTCAGGAATCAAATTATTGAAAGCTCTAAGAACCCTTCGTTTTATGTTTTCTTTATCACTCACATGATCCGCATAAACATTTTCTTTGATATATTCCCAGATGAAGAAGTCTAATGGCGTCAGGTCTGGAAAGCGAGGAGGAAATTTAAATGGCCCATTGTAGCAAAGCTACTGATCTTCGAACATCCCATACAACAACCCAGCAACGGTAGCAGTACTATGTGCAGGGGCTCCATCCATCTGATACCATAACTTGAAACAGTATTGTTCAGAAACATGCCTTATGGATTCACCAAACACATTCCTAATTATATGCGAATATCTATCGCTATTCAAATTCTCATCATAAAGATATAAACATAAAATTCGGTCTTCCTTTGTAGCGCAAAAATATTAAAACTCCATGAATCCTGGAAGTTGCGCTGGCGAACGAGCTTTGGATTTTCTGCTGCACGGCGGCGCTGATGTAGTTGCAGAATAGTTAGGAAGGTAGGACATATTTTAAATTGTCTCCACGTGTTTTTATACGCATATATCTTTGATTAAGCCTTCGTTTATTGATGGATTCGATTTACTTCATTCACTCCCGGATGCACCGTAGGTACTTAATCTGGATTAATGAACTTTTCAGCCAATGAGTGAGATGACATTATAGTAAATTCCATAACAGTCGATTATAATGCTATAGTACACGGTGCATACGGGCGTCAATCATATGAAGACTTTCGAAAATGGTTTATACTATACAAGAAAAAATATGAACTGATATATTTTGAAAAATAAAAAACTGAAAAGAAGAAAATGAATTTTGAAGTGAATTAAACCCATTGTAAAATTTTAAACGATATAAAAGCTTGTCGTAAGAAGCATCTATGTGAATTTTATTGAAGATTAAATTTAAAATTACGCCAAGATTTATTCTCTGGACAAGCTTTTATATCATTTAACATTTCATAATGTAACACAATGATGTAAAATTTACTTTAAAATTTATTGTTTTCTTTTTAGTGCATTTAAATAAAAGCTTTCCTCTAAAAAGTGTTTTTTAGTTTTTTTATGTTTTTCAGTATGTGCATTTCAATTAATGCGCCATTGTTGCTCGGTCACTTGCCTATTAATTTACTACAATCTAGTTCTTCAATGAGGAGACCTTCCAATGACTTGATCCTTCTTTCATTACTTTTACGGATTTTTCCGATTTTGTTTTCGCAAGCTATCGCGAGTTTTCGCAACTATTTTGAGAAGAGGAGAGGGAGCGAGCCCACCGGCAGACATTTTTTTGTAATTTTCCATCATGTCTAGCTATCTATCTAGCTATCGAGGGGGAAAGAGGGGAATAGTTTTTGAAACCTTTTTATTGAATGGTCAGATAATTGTTCAGATTTCTCCTGAACTGATACATTGCACTTGTTACCTCATAATTCATTTTTGTATATAATTTATTGATAATCTCGTATGCCCTTCTATCACTTATTTTTTGTTCTGTGTCTCTTGTTGGTATTAGTGATTTTTCGATTGACAGTTGGTGGAATTGAATAATGCAATTGTCATTTTTTGAAATAGACGCCAGTTTGTTGTTAGTTGTCATGGTAACGTCTCTCCCTTGATACTTTTTCGGCTTGCTTTCGGCTTATGTCACAGCCATTATAAAATTAATTTGATCTCGCTAGAAAATATCACTTATAGCTTTTAGTTATTAAAAATTAATAGCTAAACCTTTAGTATATGACACTAAGGTAAACACGATTAAATTTCCACAGATTAAATCTGTGGAAATTTAATCGTGTTTACCTTAGTGTCATATACTATGAATTTCCATCAAGTAAAGGCCACGTCAATCCAAAACCTTTAGTAATTTACCCTAAGTTGATGTACCGCCTTGACTGATTGAAATAGTGCGCATATTTCCAGCTTATTTCATGAAAACGTTTGTAAATTATATGGATTAGACTGTTTATTGAAGGAAGACAAGTACATCAGGATTTCAATAAAACTGGAATGTGAATTCCCAAGGAAATCTACATAATTGGAATCTAATTACTCGTGTTGGATCTTTCAAGTCGTAGAACCCGAGATTCTACAATAATTTTCACTATTTTTACGTATATTTCCAATTTCTATTTAGCAAATTTTCATATTTTTTTTTGTCCAAAACCGTTGAAACATTTTCCGAATTCCTTTGCGTTCTCTATGTAGCTTTTGGCGGAGAGACAGGGGGAAAATGTGAAATATTCTTGAACCATAATATTCAACGGTAAGATATTTTTCATTAATTTTACGGATTTTTTCGATTTTTATTCCGCGAGTTTTCTAACTTTTATCGAGAGAACGGGGAGGAGGCGAGCCCTCCTCTCTAATATTTTTCCGCTGTAATCTTTGACGTCGAAATCAGTCAAGACAACTTCTGAAACTCTACGCGTTCTCTATCTAGCTTTCGAGGGACAGGGAGGACAATTTCTTCGAAATTAATGGATTGTCATCGGAACTGAACCAACATGAAAAATGAAACATCTTCCGACTTCCTTTGCGTTCTATCCAGCTTTTGATCCATAATATTCGATGGTCAGATATTATTCACTATTTTTACGGATTTTTCTGATTTTAATTTCGCGAGTTTTCCAACTTTTTTAGAGAAAAAAAGGGGGACCGAGCCCCCCCTACCTAACATTTTTCTCTCGCTGTAAAAAAAAAACTTCCAAAACCCTAAGCGTTCTCTATCTAACTTTCGTGGAGCAGAGGGGGGACAATTTCTTCCTTTAAATCATAATATTCGACGGTCAGATATTTTTCTCTATTTTTACGGATTTTTCTGATTTCAATTTGGCTAGTTTTCCAATTTTTTACGAGAAAAGGAGGGGGTGAGTCCCTCCCCCCACCTGTTTGTTTTTTCGCTGTAATTTTTGACGTTCGAATCCGACAAGAAAACTTCCGAAACCCTATGCGTTTTGTATCTAGCTTTCGGGAAGCAGGGGGACAATTTTTTCTTTGAACCATAGTATACGACGCGCGACGCTCAGATATTTTTCACCATTTTTACGGATTTTTCCGATTTCAATTCCGCTAGTTTCCCAACTTTTTTCGAGAAAAAGGGGGTGTGACCCCCTACCTAATTTGTTTTTTCGCTGTGATTTTTGACATCCAAATCAGTCAAGAAAACTTCTGAAACCCTACACGTTCTCTAGCTTCCGGGGGGCAGGGAGGGACAATTTTTTCGACATTTATGTATTGTGATCGGAATTGAACCAACATGTAAAATTTCAATTCCATAGGATGAGAGGTAGTGGTTCTAATTCAGCTTCAGCCAAAAAGGTTGACAATTCCCGAGTTAAAAATTCCTGATTCAGCTATTCATTATTATTATTATTATTGAAGAGGAGAAGGTTTTCATGGGAACACCCAGGATCTAACGTTAGATTACTTCAATCTGACGTTCCTATAATTTCATTTACTTTCATTTTATCTATTGTTTATTGTCATTCTGTATTCCAGTATTATCTAACTTCACAACAGTTCAGAATTTGTGTCGTCGAGATCTTTACCGGGAATGCAGCCAACTCCAAGTGCCCTAAATCAAACAAATGGTCCACTCCGAGGATTTCATAAATGTTCGTAGCCGTTATAGCCTTTTTTCGTTGTATCATCCCGAGTGGTGGTCTATACGGCTTCCGATGGCTCACAAACTTGTCACGTATACACACTTTGGAGTTTTTTATGTCAACGGAAGGGTCCGATGTCGTCGATTTTGTTTCCTGATATCCTGAGAGGATGGCATTATCCGAGTTTCTTGTTCTCGGCCCTTGGTTCATTTATTTAGTGGAATAATTTATTGTTTATTCTCTAGAACTATACAGGGTGTTTATTAAGTACTTGAACAAACTTTAAAAGGTGAAACTTTGACTAATTTGAAGACAAAAACTTCAGTAGTACGAGAGCTAGCAACGTCGTGAAAACAAGAATTTAAGTCCAGTTTTTAGACATGCTATCTCTCTCACTCTCCTGGGCGTCATACAGGCATTCTGACTGGCGGTAGAGGTTGCGTTCATCAGTGCGTCTAGCACAATTTGAACAACGATACAAATATTTGGCAATAACGATTCATGTGTCCCCTTCAAAGTTTGTACAGGTTCTTGATAAACATGCTTTATTTTTATCGATTTCTTCAGTGGCAATTGTCAAGAATACATTTTTACTAGAAAACTCACATCGTGTAAAGATGCATCAAACTATCTATAGGTCGACAATCCTAAGGATGCCTCCTAGAATTGTTTGCGCAGTAGACACAACCCTGGAGAGGGGCAGGAGCTCAATCGCGCTGCATTATTCAAACAGTTAACGTCGTGAGTGTACAGTCAGTGGAATAAAATTATTGTGGCGTTATTCTGATTGTGTGTTGAATTTGAAATCCTTGTGTTGTGTATAGTTTTGAAATATTATTAGATAAATGATAGTGTAGTTTGTTGTGTTTGAAAATGCCTTCAAAGAGTAAAGTGGGGAAATAAGATTCTGAGTGGACAAAGTAGGGAAATTGTACGTAATGTCATCAAATTTATGCAGGCAGAAGCAATGATAGGTGAAACCAGTATTCCTCTTGTGAAGGTTCAAGAACGAGTTGCTGCCGCAACGGGAGTTTGCGTTAGAAGCATTAGGAAAATTAATTCAGAAATGAATAAAATTGAAAAAGGAGAAATGGAACAATTCTCAACTCCAAATAAAAAGAGAAACAAAAAATCAAAAGTTACCATGGACAATGCTGATTTGGCAATTTTACGTAGATGTATCAATAAATACCATGTCACGGAAAAACGAGTTCCCACGCTCAAAGAGGTTCATAAAACAATTGTGGAAGATATGGAATATCAGGGTAGCAGGGAATCTTTGAGAAAGGAAGTCCATAAACTTGGATTTCGATGGAGGAAAGCAAAAACCAACCGGAAAATATTAATGGAACGACACCCATTCGACTACTTAGAATAGAATTTTTGACGAAAATGCAGAGCTATAGAAAAGATGGTAGACCTATTGTCTATATGGATGAAACGTACATTCACTCTTCACACACACATGATAAAAGTTGGAATGATGATTCAATGGAAGGACTGAAGAAACCTGTTAGTAAAGGGCAACGTCTTATCATAATACATGCGGGTGGTGAAAATGGATTTGTGCCTAATGCTTGCATAAGATGGAAATCAAATAACAATACTGGTGATTATCATAACGAAATGAACTATGATAATTATAGGAAATGGGTAACAGAGAAATTAATACCCAATTTGTTGCCAAAGTGCGTTGTGGTAATAGATAATGCACCTTATCACAATAAACAAATTAATAAAATGCTAACTTACAAGACGAGAAAAGCTGAAATGCAGACATGGTTGAGGCAGAGGAATATTCCCTTCAGTATGGAGATGTTGAAGCCACAGTTATACGCCCTAATAAAGAACTTCAAGTCAAAATATAAGCAATTTGAAATAGATCAGCTGTTCATTTCATCAAATCATTACGTTTTGCGATTACCGCCTTACCACCCGGATTTGAATCCAATCGAGTTGGTGTGGTCTGAACTAAAAAATTATGTGGCAGATAAAAATGTTACCTTCAATTTCAACGATATAATTCAACATTGCGACAATTTTCTCGTCACGTTTTCAGCCGAGCAGTGGAAATCTCGTTGTGAACGAGAAAAGAAATTTGAAGACGAGTTTATCTCCAAAGAGCCAATGATAGATATTGTCATAGATGACATTATTATTAATTTAAATGAGGACAGCGACACTGAATCTGAATCAGACCAGGAGTCTGAAGATGCCATTTCAGAAGATGAAGGAAGTTTGTCTGGAATTGAAAAGCACTCTGATAGAAACAACAAGAAAACAGAAAATATACGAGTCGTGGGTGAAAAATCATATGTTAATTTATAGCTATATTTATGCGAGTATAAATTCATTTCGATGTACTTTTAATATTTGGTGATTGTATTAGTGTTCGTGCAATATTTATATTTTATATTTTGAACCTTCTTTCACAGAATGTATTTTTTAATTAATATTTCTAGAATAATCATTTATTTCCATCAGGTTTTTGCTTTGCAATTTTGTTTTCCTCAAAAAAATCGAATGGGGTGCGATTAAGGGCTCAGTTCACATCTGGCAGCCCCGTTTCCACCGGAAGCCCTTAAATTAGAAATATTTTCGAGTGTCCCGTCTGTTTTTTAGCTACTCCTTGAAATTACTGGGAAGTAGGAGTTTCGAAAGATTTGTCATTCCGGCACTGTTCGACTTTGCCAGTGGTCAGAGGTCATGTGATATTGTTAGTCAACTTCTGTAAGTATGTTCCTCGTGTTCTTCATTATATTAATTTACCTATTTCTGATATTGTGTGGCGATGCATTCTTTTTCTAGTCGTACTTTATTTACTATTATGGCTTCGGGAAAATTATGCAATTTTCATAAACGGTCCAGTGATCACAGACAATTATATTATTCGAACAGTTCATTGGGAATTGATGAAAATTCAGATAAGAACCTACGTTCCTAAGTGTTGCAGAAACATTTCTCTCCCGATTGTACATTCCGTCGCACATCTACTCACGCTTTCTATCGTTTGCGCATCTCAGAGGCATCCTTACGATTGTCGACCTGTACTAATTTCGAAACGGCAACTCTCTGTACGTACCAGAATGAATAATTATTCAAGTTTACCCAAAAAATAATCGCTTCAAAGTTAATTCGTTCTTCAAAATGATCGGGTAATTTATCTCAAACTTCCTCCAGTTTAACAGAATAATCATCTTCCCGGTCGGATTATTTTAACTGTTGAACTGACACTCTTTGTAATGACTATGCAACAAGTAATCGATGTATATAACCCGATTATTCTGAGTATTATAACTGAAAATCAGAACTTTAGTTCGTAGCAGGCAGCAAAACTTTAGCACGGGAGTCCAAAAAATCAAAATATATCGCGTTCATCTTCAAAGTTAATTCAACATAATAATATTTACGAAGTATATTTTTGAAAAGTTGTTACTAGGGCACCCTTTGCCCTGTTAATTTGCATTATGATTTCTTTTGATCCAGTAGATTGTTTTATTGAGATTCACCTGCTTACGAAGACCTATCAACAGTAATACCACAAGTGATTGAATTTTCGTAGGTAATACCACAAGTGTATCGGTGATTATCGAAATAGCAATTCCTTTGAATTTGAGAATCAAATTGTTGCTTGGCAACCACACGAGCGCTTGCGCGAGTGTGGTTGCCTAAAGCAACATAATTTGATTCGAAACCGAGAAGGAATTAACGATAATCGCCGATAACACGAGTTGTATTGTTAAGATTAGTTCATGAATAAAATCGAAACCATTTTTATTTATTTACTATTCAATTTAACTAGGAACATTAATCCCGCATTTAGTTCTGAAATTATGCAACTAACAAAACATTTACTTGATATTTCAAACATCCCTCTATTTCAGTTACCAATGACAGAGCGCGTCATTCGTAGTTTCGTCATTGCATGTCTAGTCTTCTGCTGCTCGCTCGAGGTTATGTTTTGATAACATTTTGATTTAGTGATTTGATTAATCAACGAGTATGCAAAATTTGTCGAAAATTGTGAAGTTGATATGAGTTAATAGTGAGTGCTTATTTAGTTTTGGTCAAAGTTTGGTGCTGTGTCATTATAGCAGCTTGCTAGTGGTAAGTTTGTGTTTTGATAATAACCAATCAGGAATCGAACTACAAAATCGAAAACACATCATATACATATCCAGTAGCCAATCAAGAGCCGAACTACAAAATCGAAAACATGATGTTTCAATTTATCAACACAAAAATTTCAACCAATCATAACACGCTATTTTAGCATAAGTGAAATAATCGCTATAAGTCAGTCGATTTATTTCTGAAAGAAACTGAATTGCTTCGATAAAACACCACGAGTCCGCAGGACGAGTGGTGTTTTTGCGATACAATTCAGTTTCGTTAAGAAATAAAAGACATACTTATGAGATAAATTCAATCACGAGTGGGATTTTATTGGACTATTTCACAAACAAAGTGAAAGGTAAACAATTTGAAACTTGACAGAATTAGACGAAATTAGCAAAAAAGTTAATCTGAGAAATTGAAAAAGTCCAATAAACAGGAAACATTGATTAATTCTATACAATTTATCCCAAATCTGGTCGTTTTCGAATGCGTGCACAGCGTCATTACTTATATTTGACGTTGAACTGTCACACATACGAAGCTGTCTGTAAACATCGAACTTGACAGACCATTCAGAGTCAAGAGTCAAGTTCGGTATTATCGATAACCCGATCTTGACTAGAGCTTCTGATTGGTTCATTTGGCAAGTGCGTGTAATAGTCGATAAAACTTTTTGAATGTTTTCTTACCCTTCTAAAAACTTGCGCTCAAGTCAGATTATGTCTATAACGAAACAAAACTCGCTTGATGTAAAACTTTTTAATAAACTACCGACAGTAGTGAAATCACTCAACTATATTGAATTCAAAAAATATATAAAATCCTTTCTCCTTACTCACTGTGTAGCTGACACCAGAATACTCAGTCCCAATTTAGAATTAGGAGTTTCTTGAACACAATATGTGCTTCTTAAACTGCAATTTATGCATATTTTCAATTTGTAAGATATTTTAATTATATTGTATTTGTCACAAATCATGTTCCCAACTTTTAACTGTAGACTGTGTAAATCTTTTAAATTGAGAGACATCATTTTTGTATTTTAAATGTAATTATTTCTTGTCACTTATACTATTATAATGTTCATGAGTTTGAGAATGTATATGCTAGTGTATATGTCAGTACTGTCAGTATTACTGAATATAAAAATTACCTGCTACAAATGTAAAAATAACGTAGTTGAATAAAGTTCTATTCTATTCTGTATACCTAGATGTCCACCAGTAGGTTTTCAAGGATTACTAAGTTTGTTGAATAAAGCCTTTGTCAATTAGTTACGCTTAAGAAAAATATTTCATAAGTTCAAGACCACTTTTAGGGCATTAAGGATCATATTTTTCATGTTGTAAAACAACCTGTATCGGCAAATTACGAGGAATCCAAATCTGCAGGGAAAATTAAGTATTTTCCACTAATGACGAAAATCATCGAATAATTTTCAAAAGAAACTCAACCTTGAACTGTGTCCTAGAAAAAACAAAGTTTGTTTTTACATTAAAATTCCAATTTCTGCACCATTCCTCACTGGATTATAACAAAAACCGTGGAAACCGAGTCAGTTTTTTATGTAGAATTTAATGATGTACGTAATTTATTTTTTCAAATCATGGATCAAAAGTAATTATTTGAAAAAAAAGAAAACCTGCATATTTCAATTGAACTTGAAGTTACCATTCCAAGAATTGATCTTTAGCAGTCATCGTTGAAATGAAGGGCATTAGGTTTATTTATGTATACCGTCTGATTACTTGATGATAATTCTCAATGAAAGAAAATCATTATCTCCAAATCTGTATATTTTATTTTCTTGAACGCACGTTATAGATAGATAGATATTTATTGGACATTTACATGTTTTCTGCAAGTCATGTGTCCAACAAAAAAAATAATATAAAACAACATATACAAAATTTGAAAATATATAAAAAGGTACATGGTTATTATAAAATATAGAATGTTCGGAAAAGTTTCCGCGATCAGATATATGTACATTACTGAGTTCATGGGTTGAACCGCGTTGAGAGTTTATAACTCGACGTTTCGGCTCCTGCTTTGGAGCCATTTTCAAGAGAATGACTACGAGGCCTCTATCTGCCTACTCCTCGTGTCGTGGTGTAATGAGGTAACAAGGTCTCTATCTGCCTACTACTTGATCTCAAAAGACGATCTGATGTTTGTTGCACTTTGGTATTCATAGGTGGATGGCTACCTGAGAGTGGGCTGGTCTTACGGGTTTTCTCGTTAATCTTATCCGTGGGTACCTGCTGAATTTTTAAGGTTGGTGTAATTAATTGTTGACAAATTTTCTGTGGGCTGGGCCAACACCGTAATTCCCAGGCACCATGTGATTACCAAATGCACAACTGCAGAAAATGTTTTGCAGAATAATTTTAATAATCATGTATGCTTTGTGAACTTCATTGTCATAAAAGTATTGAATCTGTTGTTGAGTAATAATTTATTTAAATCTGAGTAAGGTTATTCTGGACTTTCATTGTCTAAAAAGGAACAAAGAAAAATTCAGTTCTCTGCAATTTTTAATCACGACGTTTCAACTGTTAAAATCTACAGTCGTTATCAAGTGTATAATGCGACAATCTCAAGGATACTTCTTATATATGCTGTGGGTAATTTTGTGTCATTAGCTTAGGGGTAATTTGGCGGTATTCAGGTAAGCTTGTTAATTACAGTGCCAGGCCCCTTCGGTACAGCATTGTTAATTCTTATCGCAATTTCAATTGATCCATGCCACTAATTAAGGGTTTCCACACATTTCTATGCTAGCTTGACTGAAGACTTTGTTGTTCATAATATATGCACTCTCTTTAAACTTCCTTCTATACCAGCCCTCTTCTTTATGGATGACTTCGGCTTCAGTTCATTTTATGTTGTGTTGGGTCGTCCAGACATGATCCGCTATCCCTGACTTCGATGTTTCTCCTCGTTGAGTGTTTCTCTTGTGTTCAGCGAGTCTAACGCTAAGTATTCTCTTAGATTCTCCAAGATGAGCTTCGCCGCATTCACAAGGGATGCGGTAGATGCAGATTTTGGAGTCAATGTCAGCGTTACGTGGTCTCGTTTTTGTGAGATGGCTGCGAATAGTGTTAACTGACTCGAAACATGTCCATATTTTGTATTTCGACCCAATTCGCTTTATTCTTTCCGATAGACTTCTAACATACGGAACGCACAGGGTGGCTTGTGTCGGCTCGTCTGGTTTTTTGTTCTTATCCTCCCTGCGGGCTAGAACCTCTTCTATATGTTTTTTGGGGTACCCATTTCGTCGCAGATCTTTCTTGATATTGTCCAATATTTGTGTTACATAGGTTGTAGGCACGGTCCACCAGCGATCGATCAACCCCTCTCTTTGTAGCACCATGATGGTTCGATTCGAAGTTCAGGTATTGTCCGGTATGAGTCGGCTTTCTGTATACCTACTGATGTTTGGCACTTATCATTGTTCTTTTGAACTTTCACGTCTAGAAAAGGTAAACCGTCTTGGGTCTCCTTTTCCTTCGTGAAGTTTATAGACTTTCTGATGTTATTCAGATGTTCCAAAAAGACGTCAAGGTCCTCGTTTCCGTGGTTCCATATGACAAACGTGTCGTCAACATATCTCAACCACATCTGAGGTTTCGTATGGGCTGTCTCTGTAGCAAAAGTTTCAAACCATTCCATATAGATGTTTGCTACCAAGGACGATAGTTTTAACAGTTGAAACGTCGTGATTAAAAATTGCAGAGAATTGAATTTTTCTTTGTTCTTTTTTAGACAATGAAAGTCCAGAATAACCTTACTCAAAGTGAAAAATTGTTAACCACTTTCAAACAAACGTTATTTAAATCTCTTGAGGAACACTTCAGGAACCAACTTTTTTCTCTTCCCATTCCAGCAATTTGATAAAACTCATATGCTCAATATACACAAACACTAGGGTGCACCGTTGCAACAAGTTTTTTTGTTTTTTTTTTGGCATCGACTGCTATGGTCAGTAGCCATGTGATTTGGGTAGGCCTTGTTACTAACTCCATACGCCACTTTAGGAGCAGCACTGTTGATTTTTAACGCCACAGTGAATCATGGAGGAATATTACCAGCCGACACGAGCTTCAATCATTCAGACTTTCACATCTGAAAATGAAAAAAGTCCGCACCGACTGGGAACCGAGCCTGGGACCTCTCGGTCACCAGGCAGGCGCTTAACCACTGCGCTAATTCCCGTCTAAAAGGTATTTGATGAATATAAAAGTGTTAGATCAGGTTTTATTAAAATTATACTATTTAAATGCCAGTAGCACTCAAGTTTCATTTTATTATCATGCTCGAATAAATTCAGACGAAGTTCTTGGTAGGGGTGATTATGAGAACTCATATTCCTTATGAAAATGCACGCCCACTCATCTCAAATGAAATAATAACCGACATTTTCCCTGAATAGGAATCTGTGCCGCTTCCCACTCCTCAGGAATAACTTGAAATATTTGGCAGGCTTCGCGCACGCTAATTTGTTGTAGCCGTGTTCTATCTCCTGTTTCTTTAATCTGAGGGCACCAGCCTAATAGGCAATAGATCCCGAGAAATATTTATTCTATTAATCGATTGGAATGCTATTATACCGTCTCCAACTGGACTTATCTCTTTATACGGGTTGATAGGGTTGAACTGTTAATGTAATTTATCGAATAAAACGGGAACACAAACTCGACGGAGCGAGAGAGAGAGAGCACAGATCAAACTCCTGACCCCTGAATAGACGTCGTTATTGGAACGAAGGCGACATAAATAACTGATCTGACAGCCGCGCGGTTGGGATTGACCTTATTGGACCGTCTGATTTATACACCGTGGAATGGAAGTGAAATCATCCGCATGGAAGGTTCCACGGAGGCGGAAACTTCTGGCGGCGTTCGTGATTCTGACAACTATCGGAGTCTGGGAGTTTCTAATCAGGGCCCGCGAAGAAAGTCGGGCGCCGAGCTTGATTGGGCTTTATTGACAGCTGATTGGGTAACTGTATGTATTGAAAGAGTCGTTACAAGGGTCAGAATCAGGAGACTGAAAAATGTATAACGAGTTCATTATTTCCATTGCTAGATTGACGTAAACATCATAGGCTGGTGCCAAAACGAATTTTGGACGCTTAAAATAATAGCGAATTCCATTGGTAAAACTAGTGTTGCACTAGTTTTGCACCAGTGATGCATCAACACTTCACTGGTTTTCTCCAAAATGTAAACTAGTTCATTCTCAATGGAATACGAAATATTTCTGACAGACACCTGAAACTTATTGTCAACTTGTTAGTTTTCGTTTTCACAACCATCATAATAGAGAGGTTATTACTAATAAATTGCATTGGAAATGAATAATTCACATTCGTATATCATAATCAGGAAAAGTGATGACAGGCATGCCAAACATTCGGGATAAATCTCTTATAAATGTTTAATTTCCCGCGAACCAATAATAATGAAAAAGTATCATATGATGGGTTTGACGCCTAGTATATACAATATGAAGAGGTCAACCTTGAGGACAATATTTTTCATTTATTTCACTATTCAATTCAAATAATTGTCTATTGTCTTCATTTTACACAAATCCACTTTGATGAGTCTCTGCTGGTATAGGATTTTTGTCCCCATGGCATGTGTTTGTTGAATTAAACTGATTTTCTGAAGTCATTAATTATTTTAAAAACAGTGTCTATCCGCATCCTTGATATTTTCGGAACTGCAAAAACATGAAGCATGAAAAACCACAATTTAAAAAAAAATATGTTTTCTCTGACCTCTCCATCACTGAATTTACGGACACTTTCTAAATTTTTAATTTCAGGACGTGGCCTCATCTCCTTTATTACTTCCTATATGTCTTCATATCACTGCTTGACGACGATGTTAACAAAAATGATACTAGAAGTAGTCTGAATTTTTAAATTTTCGAGCTTTCCGTCATTTTCACAAATGCACTGACTTCTCACGAGCTCAAAGAGATCGTGTTAAAATTATTGCACTGAATTCAAAAGTATGTGACCAGACTCTACACCAGTTTTACCAATGGAATACAAAAAATGCACTCAGTGCGCACCAGTTTTATCAATGGAATTCGCTATAAGAGAAATAGTAACAGGCAAGGACCAGGTGGAGAATGTTGTGTAACGTTATTTTTTTAACTATTAAATATATTTCGATATACCCAGATATCGAAATTTTCAATCATATCTCACATGCATTTTACCTCTAAATGCCTTCTGCATTTATTCAATATTCAAACACTAATAGTACCTAAATTGCTATCAAAATTTTGCTTCTTCGGGAGTATTTTCACTTCTAATCCATCCAACTATTTCTCAATTGAACACGAAAGTTTCACCTACGGCACGTTATTCTGTGTAGACATCCCTAATGCGTATTTTCATAATACTACCAGGTATATCCATTTTACATTTACGTCATCATGTTTTGGTAACGTCATGTTTCAAGTTATTCCACGGTTATTAATTGTCATTCGTGATTTAGTTGTTTACTTCTGGAACTCTGTTAACACTTTTCATTCCACGTCTGGGGTGTGCGCACTAAGCGGAGTACGCCATAGACTTGTGGGTGTTGTTTCTTCTGCATTCAGATGGAGTAGCACGGACTGACTTTTGTTGGTTTTATAACTGAAGAGGCGAAATGGGTTATGCCGTGCAGTATTACTCAGGCGTTTCATTTGAGGATAGGGCTTCATAATATCTTTCTAGCTTGTGGAAAAAGAATAAGTTGAGAGTGTCATACTCTTCGAGAAGTGTACTTGGCAACAATGCACACGGATTTTGACTTGAAGTTTGAGAAGAAGAAGATCAATTAGTTTGACTTTCACCACAAAGCTGTGCTTTCACTTTCTTTGACAAATGTTTGGGGAATGAGTTGTAACAATTTTATTTCTAATTGAATCGTCCGTAAAGGGATTATATCTTACAACTACCAAAAGGTTTCAGTTTTCGTTTAGTCGTTTTAATTGCTGTGTATGCATATTTCTGAACCTTACCTCTCGGGGGATTATATAAAGCAATTATTTCTGGTAAGTCTCTCACATGGTATTCTTCTATCATTTGGCAGTTCTTCATGTATTTTAGGATCTGATTAGTTAGGCCTTTTGGGTACTTGACCCTATGTGCCGCTGTTAACCCTTTGACCAGGATATTTTCATCTGACATCTGAAAGAGCCTACCGAAAGCATCTTCCACTGTGGGAGCACCTAGGCCTGTTCTGGACAGAGGTATTTATTAGGCAATCCAAGTTGTTGAACAAAATGTCAAGTACTTGTTGCATTTCAGGGTTTATTTATAGGGTACTATTGTTCTGTCCCTTATAAAAGATTTTTTTCCTTTCTGGAGGAAGTTTTAAGACTCCGTTGATGTATGGTATGTCTTATTCCTGGGGACAATCTTCCACCTACTGTAGCCATCAGTTACTGGTAGCTCAAATTGTCGAAGAAGCAGCATTTCAGCTCAGCTTAACCTGGTGGTACCATCCTAGTTTCCTGTACTTGTAGCAGCGACTCTCAAAGAAGCACCTTTTCAACTAAGATCAGCTTGGTTGTACCATTCTAGTTGACCCGACGTTGTATTCATCAGTATTCATCCGTAACTGATATGCTTTTTCATAGCATAGTCTTCAACCTAATGTTGATGTGTGAACGCTACAAAGTAAGGCGCACCATACTATTGCAGACTTTTTGAGGCATATTCTTTTCTACTACCCTACAGCGGTAGATATATTTAGTGTGTAATATTGGATACATTTAACCTTTTTCTATTTACTAGTACCTGTATAATCTCACCTAAGAGGTTTGTTAATGTTTGAAACATATTTGGTCATTAAACTGTACCTGTAGACCAATTGTAAGGTCGATTTTAATAATATTCAGGTATTTATATAGCCATTTAGTTTTGTGTGAGAACGTACCCGTAACAGTAATTTCACTATCATTTTGATTTTAATAATCATACTTCTTCAATCAGTAAGCTGTTTATGATTTGTGGTAACTTTACTTTTTAATAAATAATCTATAGGGTGAGCTTGCATTCATATAGCTGGCGCCAACATTCGTACATCTCATCACAATTTATTTTGTTATGACCCACTTCCGTCTCCACTAGAGTTAGTCGCGAGCCACCCTGTCACTCTGATAGCTTAGTTTCCATTATGAAAGCCTAAAGCTGATTTGTAAGCGTGGCAAAGTACATGTTGGATATAATTCATTACTCGTCGTGGTCCAGGGAAGTAGTTGTTTTCTGACAGATACTATCCATAATATGCGTGTATATGGGTGTAAAGGGTTCATCATCGGTCGGCAACAACTGTTCGTTACTAACTGATCTCCCAAAAGAACAATTTTTTCATCTAAATAGTCATTATTCGGTTCCTCAACTTTCCATTGACATTAACAAATTAAAAGTTGCTGTTGCGCCCCTCTTATTTTTGTGACCATTCTGTTGCTGTTCAATGATATAATTCTGTTACAAAGGAACCCTTAATGACAATCGACGAAGAGCTGCCTTCTGCATTGCACCTTTTTATTTAACTTTTTAGAAAATAGGGTTGCAACACACTGTGATAACTTTCCTTTCTCAAACACGCAGAAAGTGAGATTCATTCAAGGTGGTATCCTAAATAATGAATGAATGCAATACCGCATCTACTCGTTTGGAACAGAAACTCACCCCCAGTTAAATCAGAGAAGCGTGTCCATAAAACCCGATTCAAATTGTTATGCAACAGACTCCACGTCGTCGAGTTTCATTCGGGATTTCCCTCATGTGAGCGCGCTACTCTTTCCCGTCACGTATTTCGGGAAATCTTATACGATGGCGATGTTCAACTGTTGAAAACATCTGTCGGTAGCTGTGCCGAAATAGTCAGAATGGCAAACGTCTTTTGGACGTGTTGTCTAAAACATATGACGATTTCGTTTCCCGATTCCCTTCATTCTCTCGTACAATAAACTCGAAGTGGCATCAAGGCGCTCTATTGTGGAGACGGAGAGAATCGTTATTATAGGAAACTCGAGAAACAAACATGGCAAATAAATGTATGAATTCTACTTGAAATCATCTTATGCCATTCGTTCAAGTACTCATTGATTGTTCACACAAAAACCTAATATGGGAAACCAACAATAGGACGCTGAGGAGATTGAATTGTAATAGTTGTTACGGGCGAAATTTAGGAAAGTTTCACGCCACTAACATACCCAGTTGCTCAGTGGGACGTGGATTCCACGATAAAAATTGATTTCGATAAGATTGAAATATACGGTTTAATTTTCCGGAGCGTCACGGATTTATCGCCAGTGAAAAATTCGAAACCACCCTGATGGAAAGGAACAACCCACTGCACTAATATTACTATAATATCAACCAATAGATACCTATAATGGTATAAAAAATAATATATAAATATTTAGAGGGTTTGTCTTCCCTTATGCTTGGATAACTTGAACCAGTATAAAAGAATTAGTCATGACCCTTACTAATAACATATATTGATTGATGTTACACACACTTCATGTGCACAGTTTGGCATACAATACCAAATGAAATAAATTGATGTAAATATGGCACCACCAAGATGAATTAAAGTGTACGCTATGATTGAGAGTGGTGTATCGGTGTATCGTTTAAGTATATCAATATTAAACCTCCAGTGTGAAAGTCTCTCTCTCTCTTCATTTCTTGTCCGTCAGCTTCTATTCGGCGCTATATAGACATGACCCGCTGCGAGAAATCCGTTCCCATCCGGCTTTTAACCGGCGTAGACAGCGAGGCTGTATCGGCGGGATGCAGTTGTCTTGCTCTAGGCAATACTGCATCCCATATCATTTACACTTTTTAATATTTGCTGGCACGTTTTAACCAAAAACTATACGTTATGGTTTTACGGCGGACTTCACAAACACTGAACTCTTGGGTCGTTGCACGTTTATAAACGGCGCACATTACATCACATAAACCTGACTTCCAACACGAGGTCGCCATCTGTCCTCTACCGCTGCCGGAAGTCGAAACCGGGATGTAAACTGTCAGGCAAAGGCACTTCCTTGCTTATTCGTGGTCTGTGGGATCTTTCCAGAAACTACCTCGAGCAACCCGGAGCTACTTCTTGGGACAATTGGTAACGACTCAGGTGAACATAACACCTAGAAATTCAGTGTTGTCAACTGAACCAAGACGAAATCCCAGCCTTGTTCAATCTAGACCCAAACACGAACAAAGTCAAGTATTCGAAAATAAAGTCAAATCAAATCAAATCAAATTTATTTCAAATTTTCAGTACAATATGTGACTTAAATAAAAAAAAAAATATGTCAAAACCACTACAAATGGGTGAAATACACTTAGGCACCAAAATGCCTGTTTGTGCTTTTTCACTCCATTCATAGTTATTCGATCACTGAACACTACTTGTTTTGAAAACAAGTAGTGTTCAGTGATCGAAACTGTAAACATTTCTCTTGAAAATGCCAACCACTCGTGTTGGCGAAACGTCGAGATTTTCTCTAAATAAACGTCGGCCTAAAAACCCGAAAAACCATCATTCATTAACCAAAATAATGTTTACAAAATAACGCTGTCTTACCGCGAAATAGAACAACTGATCACTGTAATAATAATAATAATATTCAGAATAAATAAATTATAGTTGAATAGCTACATGGAGTCGAATACAGTGAGTGAAGGGATAAGTGCTAAGCACTTGATTCCCACAAGATAGACAATAAATAATACAATAATAAAATGTATGAATGCTAACAGGTTAATAGTAAATAGTAAACAATAAACAGTAAATAGTTAATGTGAATGTAAATGTAAGTGTAAATGTTAAAGTAAATTAAAATGTACATGTAAATTAAAATTACACAGTGGTATTCATTAGTTATATTTATTTTTATTCTATGATGGCTGTGAAATAGGATCTAGGAGTCTCTAGTAAAAAGTTTTTTAAGTGATATTTGAATGTTTTTTTGTTTCCAATAGCTTTTATGTTTTCTGGGACATTGTTGTACATTTTGGTTCCAATATAGGAGAAGCTTCTTATCATTAGCTTTGTGTATGCTCGAACTAGTTGGGCAAAGGTAGGTACTAACATTCGAAAAGAACTGTACATGACAACGATCAAGTTATCATTTAGAAACAGTGGCGTACAGAGTAGAAAGTTTATATCAATGACAGATAATATCTAAAGTTATTGTATTGTAACAGAAAGGGTTTTCTAGTGTAGAATAAACACGTAACATCCTTTGCACCACTGCATATCGGAGGGCCGATTTTGTCGATTTTTCCTTTCTATATGCATGTTGATTTCTGTGGAGAATGGAGAATGAATAAGTTGGATTATAAACAAACTCACCCAAAACTACCGCTCCAAAGTCGCCTACCCTAGGAAGTATTTTTATATTCTTTGAATGGCAGTTCAACTTGTTAGGTTATATTTTACTGGTCATCAGTGAAAACAATACCTGAAAGTATCTTTTCTCATTGCAAAGGACAGGTACTTGCTATAACAAGCCCCCGACGTAGGTGTATATGGTGTATATGGTAGAAAAAGGTCAGCAACGACTGTCGTTACTAATCGATCTCCCAAAAGAACTCTGCTTTAAATAAACAACAGTGAATTATATTTGTCATTTACTGAACATTGGCACCATACAAGTCATGTATCGGACACATAATCTTCTTCTGGGCGTGTTGTTGAACTTCGGGGTGTACTTCTCCTTCAGGAATAACACCTTTCTCTGATGAAGTTTTGATGGGAAGATCTGCTTTCAAAGCTTCGGCAACTGGAATACTTTTATCGTCTGCAGCAGCTTCCTTTTGTTCAAGACTGCGTTTGCTGCTGGGCACTCGGATCGTTTTACACTTCCTTATTTCCTTTCCCTCGTCAGCTCCACTCAATACTCCCGCCATTTTTCTGTCGATGTGTTTGGGCATGCTCCAAGTACCTTAAGTGATGAGAAAGTCGAAATTATAGCTCATATTCAGTTATGTTCTAGCTATTGCATGAGACAGTTTTGTGTGTCATTATTCAAAGAATTGATTCCAAATACAAAATGAGAGAGACCGATCTGAGCGAATCCCAAAAGAAGGGGCAACTCATTGAAGTGATTAAAGATATGAAGAATAAAAGATCAACTGGATCTTCTTCAGAATATTCCAAGGGAAGCACTCGCAACTCTTGTCTCTATTCAATCTTCCATTCATCTACCGGGTGACACAGCAGACATGTAGCAGCCTGTAGTTTTTTCATTTGAAGAGATAAAAATTTGAAATTTGCAGAAGTTACGTAATCAATGATAGCGCTTCATTTGAATCTATCGACAACTTTTTTCAACTACCTGTTTGATCGGCAGTAACTCCAACTTCTTTCTTTTGAATGACACCCTGTATATTTATCTAGCCTATCTTATTTGTCTTGAAATTCACTATTCAACCGTGTATCACAAAGTGGCATTCATTTCTCAATTCGCAGATGAATTGCATTTTATTGAAAAACATCAAGTTGGCTGTTACCCGAATTCGATAATCTTTCGATGCTTGGTAGGCTTGGAAATTCAAAGAGTATCAGTTAAACGATATAATTTCAGTTTTTTCCATTGATTGTCAATAATTTATTTAATAAAAACAAAAAACATCTGAAAATAACTCACGATATTGCGAAAACTGAGATAAGAACATAGTTTTTTCAATTTGGTTACTTGTGAAGAAACTATCTGCCTTTCTCTTTTGCCATGTAGCCATATCATGATCTTTCCATTTGGAAACATAAAATTAAAATTGTTCCCCTGATCCACCAATTCACAAATCTATTAGTCTAGATATTTGCAATAATATTTTGCCTAGTAGGCCGTGTACACAAAATGTTTTGTGTTTGACAGGTAAACATCATTTGATTGCAATGATTATCTCCGACAGGTTTTATGCTGATTGATATTGCATAGTTTAATTAGATACTAAATATGTATTCACAGAACGAAAAAGTCGATATGTTGTTGATATTCGGAGAGTTCAAGAGAAATTGTAGACAGGCTGAACAATTGTATGTCGAAAGATTTCCGGAAAGACGCCATCCACCTGATAATTATTTCGCTAGAGTAGAAGAGCAGTTCAGAGCAGTTCTTTTCAAAACTCTTCTAGCGGTGTCTCGATTCACGCCGATTTCGTCCTCAATTTGTCTCAGTGATATCGTCGAATCTGCATGTACTATGGCCAAAACGTTTACTTCCATTTCATCGTCGACAATGTATTGGAGATTGTTTTGATTTTCCGGTTCTCTTCTGAACTGCTCTTCTACTCTAGCGAAATAATAATTAGGCGGATGGCGTCTTTCCGGAAATCTTTCGACTTACAATTGGTCAGCCTGTCTACAATTTCTCTTGCACTCTCCGAATATCAACAACATATCTACCTTTTTATTCTTTGAATACATATTTAGTATCTAATTAAACCATGCAATTTTAATCAGCATA
Organism: Chrysolina oricalcia; assembly: GCA_944452925.2. Taxonomy (NCBI): domain Eukaryota; kingdom Metazoa; phylum Arthropoda; class Insecta; order Coleoptera; family Chrysomelidae; genus Chrysolina; species Chrysolina oricalcia. The sequence goes on from OX101825.2 coordinate 56,097,790, forward strand.
AAACTGACGGAGATAATCAGTACAATCAAATGATGTTTACCTGTTAAACACAAAACATTCTGTGTACACCGCCTACTAGGCAAAATATTATTGCAAATATCTAGACTAATAGACTTGTGAATTGATGGATCAGGAGAACAATTTTAATTTTATGTTTCCAAATGGAAAGCTCATGATATGGCTACATGGCCAAAGAGAAAGAAAGATAGTTCCTTCACAAGTAGCCAAATTGAAAAAAACATGTTCCTATCTCAGTTTTCGCAATATTGTGAGTTATTTTCAGATGTTTTTTCTTTTTATTGAAGAAATAATTGACAATCTGTTGGAAGTGATCAGGTATGGAAAAAACTGAAATTATATCGTTTAACTGATACTCTTTGGATTTCCAAGTCTACCAAGCATCGAAAAATTATCGAATTCAGGTAACAGCCAACTTGATGTTTTTCAATAAAATGCAATTCATCTGCGAATCGAGAAACGAATGCCACTTTGTGATACACGGTTGAATAGAGAATTTCAAGACAAATAAGATAGGCTGGATAAATATACAGGGTGTCATTCAAAAAAAAGAAGTTGGAGTTACTGCCGATCAAACAGGTAGTTGAAAAAGTTGTCGTTAGAATCAAATGAAGCGCTATCATTGATTACGTAACTTCTGCAAATTTCAAGTCTTCATCTCTTCAAATAAAAAAACTACAGGCTGCTACATGTCTGCTGTGTCACCCGGTATACAGGGCTTTTCACGATGAGCGTTAATTAGCCGTTTCTGGCAAACCAGATAACGGATCAACCTGAAAATTTGACAGTATGCATAAATGAATATGATCTATAAGCCCAAAATATTTTAGACGATGCGGCGTTGCCGCTTCTGCTATAAGGTAGCAGCTACTTTGATTTTTCAAATGCATCACCCTGTATATAATATCACATTATGATTTCTTATCACTTTGTCAACAACTTCTTGTACTATTTCCCTATACCTATCTGTTACCGTTTGATAGATATAAATTAATTTCAATTTTTTTTTACCAAACATGTACTATTATAAATGCCGATAATCTTGAACTCTCTGGTAAAAAGACGATCAAATTCGAAATGGAGTGGAGTGATACCATGAGGATCCTTACTCGAGGCCATATTTTCATTTGCCTCATACTGGGTCGTTACAAAATGCAGATATTTTATCACCTGAAAAAATTGGTGAAAGTCAATTTTTTCGAATGGAACACCCTGTATATTTTCACATTTTTTAACTCTTCATTTTAGATTGACTGTTCAGATAATCCTATTTCGATTTCGAAGCGTTTTCGAGATAAACTGTTTCAAACAGAAACTGACGTTGGTTCCCTTGAATTCATCACTAATTATTGAAATTTAACAGATTCCATTCGATGTTCCATAATCAGTCATAGATACTACAATGAATAAATAATTATTAAAATACTCTTCAAACATCAAATGAAAGTTCTCTTAAAAAATAGTTTTATTAACGCTGACACACGAATTGAAAATAAATTCATGAATTCAATTATCATTGTATTTCAGAATATGTTCGAACACATCTCCACCTCTACTTAAACAAACATGTAATCTCTTCAGAAGATTTTCATGTGTAGTGCTTTCTGATTGATTCTGGAGTTAAAGTATTGAAAGCAGTTCTAATTCTCGATTTCATATCTCCCATTGTTGTTATTGGGTCGGAGTAAACCATATTTTTAATGAAACCCCACACAAAATAATCTAATGGATTGCCATCTGGTGTTCTAGGAGGCCAACAAACAGGTCCATTATTACCAATCCATCTATCTTCGAAGATTTCAGTTAAAGCTTCACTTGCTAAACGAGAATTATGGGGTGGAGCACCATCCACTTGGTACCATACACGTTCTCTTCCTGGCCTATTATTTAAAATCATTTGAATTCCATCTCTCAGTTTATCTTCATATATTGTTGTATTCAAGTTATCATCATAAAACTCGATATAAAAAATTGACTCATTATGGCACACAATTCATTAAATTGCCATCTTTCTTGAAAACCCCTTTGGCGAACGACATGGGGATTTTCTGGCGACCAATAATGACTGTTGTGTCAATTGAAAATTCCATTCTTTGTAAACTTGGCCTCATTTGTCCATATGATATTGTCAAGGAAATGTTCATCCTCTTGAGTCTTGAGGAGTAACCATTCAAAGAATTCCACTCTACGTGGCAAATCTTTCAGATGTTGGACACAGTAGAATTTATAGAGATGCCATTTGTACTTATTAAGAATGCGATGAATTGTCATGTAGGGTACACCTATCTCCCTTTCAGCCTCGTGTAGAGAAGCATTTGGAAATGCATAAAAAAATCCCAAAACTGTTATACTATTGTCATCATCATCCACTTCAGGCTTTCTACGAATGATTTTGGGATGAAAGGTTCCATTCAATCTGAAGTTTTTTAGAAGTCAATTTATCACATTATTATTCGGCATCGGAAGTTGTGGATATCTTTCATGAAATACTCGGCATGTTCTACTTGCAATTCTATTGCACTCACCATAAATTATTAGTAAATTCAAGAAATCTTCATTACTGTAACCATTGTTTAAATAGAACATAGTTAGTCAATGCCTGTGGAAAAGGTATTGGACACAAACGCTAGTGTCATCTAGCGTGATTAGTTACAAACATGAATATTTGACGTCATTTTAATGCAGGTTTCTTAAAAAAAACCTGATTTTAATGCTTTTCCATTGTTTTAATCAAGTTACGACATGACTTGGAGGCCTGATCACTGAAGTTACGACATGACTTGGATGCGAGCTCACTATCGCCATCTACATGTCGCATCCATTTTGATCCAATTATAAACCCATAAGGTTGACTATCTTCTATATAAACAATGCTGTAACCTAATCTTGACATTTTTTATTATAATTGGTATCACAATCAGTCAAAACCGCCAACGAAAATTTGAAGTTTCAAAATTGGATCAATTATTTTTCCAAAGCACACTATGAAACAATACTAATTTGCAATGTTGTACGGTAGAGACACTAAATAACTCAATGCATACAAATTGTAACTTTTTCTAAGAAACATATCAATTTCGAATTGACTGATTGGTGACTGTTGAAAAACTAAATCTACAAAGTATAAAATAGACGTTAAATATAAAAAATAAGTGATGAATCCAAGGAAACCACGTCAGTTTCTGTTTGAAACAGTTTATCTCGAAAACGGTTCGAAATCTGTACAAAGTCAATCTGAAATTGGATGAAGAGTTAAAAAATGTGGAAATATACAGGGAGTTCCATTAGAAAAAAATGACTTTCACAAATTTTTTCATGTGATAAAATATCTGCATTTTCTAACGACCCAGTATGAGGCAAATAAAAATATGGCTCCGAAGTGAGGATCCTCATGGTATCACTCCACTCCATTTCGAATTTGATCGTCTTAGTACCAGAGAGTTCAAGATTATCAGCGTTTAGAAAAGAACATGTTTGGTAAAAAAAATATCGAAATTAATTTATATCTCTTAAACGTTAAGCAGATAGGTATAGGGAAATAGTACATGAAGTTCATAAATTGTGAAAGTCTTTCGCGGCCATGGTCACTTACATGGTGGTTCTTCGGGTAGTTAGGCCGACGTATGTTAAGAGATCTTCTCTTAACATACGTCGGCCTTACTTCGCGAAGAACTACCATGTAAGTACATGAAGTTGTTGACAAAGTTATAAGAAATCATAATATGATAATATATACAAGGTGTTCCATTTGAAAAATCAAAGAAGCTGCTACTTTATAGCAGAAGCGGCAACGCCGCTTCGTCTGAAATATTTTAGGCTTGTAGATCATGTTCTTTTATGCATACTGTAAAATTTTCAGGTTGATCCGTTATCTGGTTTTCCAAAAACGCCTAATTAACGCTCATCCTGAAAAGTCCTGTATACAGGCTGATTCACGGTGGATGGCACATTAGACGTTTCTGGTGAACTAGACAACGGATCACTTTGAAAATTGAATGGAGGGCATATTCGGACATTCTCTAGCCAACTAAAATATTTTCGACAATGCGGTGTTGCCGCTTCTATTAGAAAGCAGTAGCAACTTTGATTTTTCAAATGGAACACTCTGTATATAACATTATTTTTGGAATCTCCAACAATTGCCCGACAACTTTTCTTGATATTTCCCTATACCTATCTGTTACCGTTTTCGAAATGAAAATTAATTTCAATTTTTTTCTTCGAAAATCATGACTTCTAAAAAATGCCGATATCTTTTAGTTAAGAAGTACTATGATATTGAAATTTGGTTTGGAGTTAGGTGATACTTGGACACTTCCCACACATCAGCCTAATCTCCGTTACTTCAATACAGGGTGGTAAAAAATTACAGTTTTTTCGTTTGCTTGAAAAAGTTGCTGAAATTTGATTATTATAAATGGAACACCCTGTATATTATTGAAATCTCGGAAAGCTGCTGAAATTTGCTTTCTTTCTATGTACATCATACCTATACCTAACTAGTCAAGTTTCGGACTTATGAGCATTTATTTGTGAAAATGTCCCTTCAGAATGGTATTTCCATTCGGTATTTGGTAAGCAGGCCATGATTACTATTTGACAGTAGCGTTGTGACATTCTCCTAATAATATCGACATTTTCGTCACTTCAGAAGTTGCAAATACCTTCAAAACGATGGAACAAAAGTATTCAAACGAAGTTCTTATGAATTTGTTTATTATTTTTGGACAGTGTGACAAAATTATCAGCAGAACATGTAGAAACTTCAATGAAATGTATCCGAATCTACCGCCAATGAACCTCAAAAAATTTATACGAATTCGGAACAATTTCAATATGTTTGGATAAACTTTAAAAAAGCACCAAGAAACTTGAAATTGGATATATTGATATGAATAATTATAAAAAAGTAAAACAATCATGTGGAATATTTCAAAATATGTTCGAATCGCTGGCCGTTCACTTCCAAGCACTTTAAAATGCAGGTGTTGACTGCTTTCGTGGTGGCAGATCTGATTTCATTGGGATCCAAATCTTCAAATGTTTGGGCAATCCTTTCTAACAATTCATCTCTCGAACGCACGGGTATTTTGTAAACTTTTTCTTTAAACATTCCCCACAAATAAAAATCTAATGGATTAAGATCGGGTGATCTCGCTGGCCAATTCCATGGTCCCAAGCGCCTTATCCACCGATCGTCAAAAAGTCTTTCCAGTTCTGCGCTCACTTCTCTTGTGCAATGTGCAGGAGCTCCGTCTAGTTGGTACCAACAGTTTCGATATTCTTCGAGTGGCAGATTATCCACGAAACTCTCTACAGTATTCTCCAAAATATTCAGGTAGCTTCTGGATGTTAATGACTCCTCGTATATCACGTACCTCAATTTGTTGTCCATCAACATGCAGAAGACATTAAAACTAAATTTTTCTTGAAATCCGGCTTCTTTTGTGACGTGAGGATTTTCACTGGACCCATAATGACGATTTTTTCTATTGAAAATCCCTTCTCTCGAAAATTTCGATTCATCAGTCCAAATAATTTTATTTAAAAAAAGTGGATCTTCTTGAATGCGTGTCAACAACATTTCACAAAATTCTACTCTCTGTTGAGGGTCTTGAGGTTTCATTGCTTGAATTTTGGTGAATTTTTAATCATGCATTTTATGTCTTCGAAAGATTCTTTGAACCGATGAATATTTTATACCCAAATCTTCTTCAGCACTTCTCATCGATGACTCGGGAAATGCGTGAAAATATGCTAAGACATTAATCTGGTTGTCTTCAGAAGTTACAGGGTCGAGGCAAGTTTCTTGGTGCTTTTAAAGTTGATCCAAATGCATTGAAAATGTTCTGAATTCGTATAAATTTCTTGAGGTTCATTGGCGGTAGATTCGGATACATTTCATTGAACTTTCTACATGTTCTGCTGATAATTTTATCACACTGTCCAAAAATAATAAACAAATTCATAAGAACTTCGTTTGAATAGTTTTGTTCCATCGTCTTGAAGGTATTTGCAACTTCTGAAGTGACGAAAATGTCGATATTATTAGGAGAATGTCACAACGCTACTGTCAAATAGTAATCATGGCCTGCTTACCAAATACCGAATGGAAATACCATTCTGAAGGGACATTTTCACAAATAAATGCTCATAAGTCCGAAACTTGACTAGTTAGGTATAGGTATGATATACATAGAAAGAAAGCAAATTTCAGCAGCTTTCCGAATTTTCAATAACATACAGGGTGTTCCATTTAAAATAATCAAATTTCAGCAACTTTTTCAAGCAAACGAAAAAACTGTATTTTTTTACCACCCTGTATTGAAGTAACGGAGATTAGGCTGACGTGTGGGAAGTGTCCAAGTATCACCTAACTCCAAACCAAATTTCGATATCATGGTACTCCTTAACTAAAAGATATCGGCATTTTTAGTAGTCATGATTTTCGAAGAAAAAAATTGAAATAAATTTTTATTTCGAAAACGGTAACAGATAGGTATAGGGAAATATCAAGAAAAGTTGTCGGGCAATTGTTGGAGATTCCAAAAATAATATTATATACAGAGTGTTCCATTTGAAAAATCAAAGTTGCTACTGCTTTCTAATAGAAGCGGCAACACCGCATTGTCGAAATTACTTTAGTTGGCTAGAGAATGTCCGAATATGCCCTCCATTAAATTTTCAAAGTGATCCGTTGTCTGGTTCACCAGAAACGTCTAATGTGCCATCCACCGTGAATCAGCCTGTATGTTAGTAAAAAGGTAAAAACTTTCACAATCACACGTTATGGAGGAATGAGCAAAGGTGCTCAGATTGGATCCTTGCAGATAAAAAAATTAAACCCAGTGGTTATCTGCATAAAAATGCATAAAATTTTGCGTTGACGACCGAATTTCACTGAATGAAAAGAAGCACCTAATTGTAATGTTCTCTTCATAAAATAATACTTGTAACAGAACTTATAGGTTTCAGTGTCCTAGCTTATAGATTTCATTACAAGGTGCCACCACTGGTATCATATCTCACTTTAAAATTCAAACACTTTTTGTAAAATCTTTTTCGAGTCGCCAGGACAGATAAAGAAATTTGTCGGTTTACGTTTGGTTGCTTCGTGTTTGCAAATACTACCAATTGTGTTACTTTGAGAGCCAAGTGGGGAATCTCCACATTTTCGTTATACGAAAATCCAAAGTGTCCCTGGTTTTAGGTAGGTACCTCTAATATTTATATTTTCAGAATATTTTCAATGTTTTTCTTGAAATTAGTCATTTAAAATCAAGGTAAAGGTAAAGTTATCGGGCTCATTCTCCAAAAAAAAAGTGAAACTCACGTAGTTTTGTCTCCTGAACACGAATCTGAATTTTGTAAGGGTATCAATTACTTTAGGAATTATAGCCATTTCAAAGTCGAAAATTGTAGATTTTCAGACACGAATTTTGCAGTCAAAATTTGCACAAAATGCCTCCTTCTTTTTGTTGACACTGTCATTAAACACTAATCTATCCATATTTCACAAATACAAACACCAAAAATTAAAATTATACTCAAAAACTTGACCTTCTTTTACTAGCGATTCTAACCCAACTTTTGCTTGGTTTTTAGTAATTTTCATGATTGCAGTAGGTTGGTTACCTGAGATTTGTGCCGCCAACTATTCAAATTCAAATATGAGCAATAACTTCCCCTTCATTGTTATGTTCAATTGTTTAATTTGCACCATTGCTCTGAAAATACTAAAACCACGAAAATAATCTAAAATATGGATTTAAAAACCAAGTTGATAAATGCATATATACCAGACTACAATCCTAGTAAGTTTTTGTACCCATTTGTAATATTATTGTTTGCTGAATGAATTATTTTATTTTCAGATAATGCATTGTGGCTCATCCAGGACATAGTGGGTCAGTAAGATTGTGGCCTGAATTTATAATAAAGTGCCTTAATTCTCCCACATTTCGATATGTGGAGAGAGTTCAAATTTGTGAATTTTTTTATTTAAATGGTATCAAAGACCACATGATGTTGTACCGTTTTTTGGTGAGAATAAAAGGAATGGCATTAATGTATAAATACTTCAATACAATTAAATGCCTTTACGATTATTGGAAAGATGATAACAACGGTGATGAAAGAAGAAATAAGTATTTTGCCAAATGTATCATTCATGAAAGATACGAAAACTTGAATGGTCATCACAGAATTTCTAGAAATGTCGAAGAATGATGTACATAAATGTACAATACTTTAAATTTTTAATAAATGTTTTCATGATTTAATACAAGGTTTGGCATTAATCATTTTTTAAATATTATTGGGATTATTTTTTGGTTTCACAATTCATGTTCATTTTGTACAACTGTATGCAATATGGAAAAAAGAAGGTAAAATGACGAAATGTACTGTAGGACTACGAAGAATGGTACATATTCTTCGTCGTCTTCAGGAATTCCTCAATCCGTTGGCCAGGTCTGATGTTCCGTTTGAAATAATATTCCGAAAGATAGCCTACTAAGTGACCTTTCTTATGGCCATATTTCGGAATATTATCTCGAACTTCTCTCCACATTCTCTCAACGGATTGAGTATTGGCACCTGAAATGAAGAATTGCAATTTATTTTCATGAAAATAACATATTTCGAAGATATTTACCAGAATCGGGATCGACGAAGTTGTAAGAATGGTTCACTGTCAGATGCTGGTAGCCGACTTCCCCTAACCTGTCGTAGACCTTCCAACAATCTGACATGATCGTCGTCCGGGCTCTATCCACTCATTGATGAGACCGATTAGAGTATGTGATGTTCTATTGGGAACAGGAACAAGGAATATTTTCCTGGACTCCCTCTCGATCCCACCAAACAGCCACTGTCCTTCAAGTACCCTTCCGCGGTTATACTTCCTCTTCCCAAACTTGGCTTCGACTATTTCTACGGTCTTTCCAACACCACCAAGTTTAGAAAGATTGTCTTGTGTCCATTTCATGCAAACCTGAAATCAATAACATCATTATGAAGGTCAATTTGTTTATAAATATTACCAATTTACCTCTCTACAATAGTTGCTCCAATCTATAACTGTAACTTTGGATATATTGAGTTCCCTTTGCATGAAACGGATCCGCAGATGGGGTAACTCTAGGAAGTAACATTTCAATAAAGCCATCTTCTGGATGCCAATTTTCCCCACAAAGAAAGTACCATTCCTCGCAGACCTTTTGAACATACATCTCATCACTTTTGCCTTCTTTTTTCCATTTTTAGTAATTTTGCCTTTTTGACAGCGGTACGTTAAATAATTTTTATCTAAATTGCATACAGTTGCACAATTGGGACATTGAACAGAACCCAAAAACACTCCCAATTTTACTAAAAAATTGATTAATGCCATTCTGTTATTGACTATATTCCCAAATTCGTGAAATTTTATCATTTTGTGAACTGTTATTTTATTACAAATAAAGCGCAATATGGCATAGATAAAACAATTGAGCATAAGAATGAAGGGGAAGTTGCTCATATTTGAACTCGAATAGTTGACGGCGCAGATTCAGTGATACCAACTTCTTATGAGCATGTAAATAACTAACAAATAGGTTAGAATCACTAGTAAAAGAAGTTCAATATTTTGTGTGAAAAAATTAGTTTTTGTGTTTAAAAACGTGAAATATGGATAGATTAGTGTTTAATGACAGTGTCCACAAAAAGAAGGAGGCATTTTGTGCAAATTTTGACTGCAAAATTCGTGTCTGAAAATCTACAATTTTCGACTTTAAAATGGCTATAACTCCTAAAGTAATTGAGACCCCCACAAAATTCACAAAATTCAGATTCGTGTTCAGGAGATAAAACTACGTAAGTTTCAATTTTTTTCTTTTGGGAGAATGAGCCCGATAACTTTACCTTTATCAAAATCAATACCTTTGTTTTAGATTTTCAACATTTGGTTGTTAAAAGCAATTTTTCTACTCGTCGAATCCCAATAAACGTTTCTGCTTGAAGTCCTTCGCATTTCATTCGCCCGGAACCTACAAATCCTGTACATACTATAATACTACATTACCTATGAAAGATCCCCATGAACTCCCTTGTGGTCGAGTCACTCCAGGAAGGAGGTGTCCTCTAGAATTTGCAATAATTTTGGTCTGACCATGTCTCTGAAAAGCTTTGTCGCAATAAAATTTCGGTACTTCCCAGTTTTTCAAAGCCCTTGGATTGTAAGCTGCCTCATACTGAGAAGCTGTGAAATGACGCGACATTTTCAATCTTATAAATGAAAGACGTAATATTTGTTTTGTACTTTTTCATGTTTTCTACTTCGGTGACACTTTTCGATGATTGAAACTGACATAATTATGTCATCATAGACAACAACTGTCATCGAATATTAAAGAAAGTTATATTATTTATAATATATTACAGGGTGTTTCAAAATTCAGTGTAAATATTTTAGAGGCGTATTTTCTAGGATAGAATAAGATTTTAAAAATGCTTTTAACTTTCTCTGTGTGTGTTTGATAGAAGGGTACAAATCTTGCAAGCTGTATTTGAACCTCTCATAATATGGAATATAAATTTTACATGTTGGATCAGTTCCGACGACGATACATTGATGTGGAAGAATTGCCCCCCTGCTCCCCGAAAGCCAAATAAAGAACGCGAAGGGGTTTCGGAAGTTTTCTTGACGTATTTGGACGTCAAAAATTATGCCGAAAAAAAAACTGAGTAGGGAGGGCTCGCCCCACCCCCTTTTCTCGAAGAAATAGTGAAAAATATCTCACCGTCAAATATTATGATTTAAATTTTTTTTACCCCCCTATCCCCCCTCAAAAACTAGATAGAGAAAGCAAAGGAATTCGGAAAATGTTTCAACAATTTTGGACATGGAAAATAATGATGAAAAAAAAAATCGATCTAGGGCCTTTCCTGTCACGAAAAAAATTGGGAAAACTCGCGAAATAGAAAAAATCCGTAAAAATAGTGAAAATTATCTGACCATGAACAGACTAAGAAACATATCCGCAGAAAACTAAAAAAGAAACAAATGAGTAAACTTCAGTCAAACGCAAGAGCTTGTAGACTTGCAAAATAGGTAAATATCATTTGATTTTGATATTAGGTGATCTGAGGTTACTATTATACTTGTGTGTCTTTGATTTGATCGAATGTAGTAACACCGCACCTAGTAACACCGTGCGCTTCATATTTTCATTTTCTGTAAAGGGTACTGAATTAAGGCTGGACACCAAAACCCTAACCTAATTAATAACTGTCAATAGTGTCAATGGCCATAACTATAGAAAGGCTTGTTCATTGAAGACTGCTCTGGTTGATCGAGATCACTTTAATATATGTTCATCTCTCTCTAACACTTGTACTGCATTTGTCTTACTCTTTTATAAAATATCAACAACAAGCAAGTAGAGCAAGTAGAGCAATCAGAGTACGTCTCAACGAACGACACTGAAGAAGAACAACACTGATCGCGCCATGTGACGTCATCCACAGCGCGCGAAAATGGAGGCGTTCAAATAGGACAAATTCAATCGGTATTTTATATATTATTTTAAAAATTAATTCCAAGACTTTCAACAGTATTTATATTTTTTACTATGTTGTAACGAAGTAAAAAATGTATTAAACAAATTTTAAAAAAATACGCATATTCCCTATTGGGGGACTCACACATATATACTGGTTTTCAATGACATGAAAGATTATAAATGTAAAATAAAAAAATATTAAAATTAAAATGCAAAAAAATGCATAAAAGTAATGCACACATATATGAAAAGAGCGCTGGTATTCACATGGAGAGCAAGTTTAAATTTTTTGTAAATTATTTTTCTATAAGAATCCTAACAAATTGTGTGTCTCTCTGAAAATCGAACAGCTTTAGGTGTTTTTTGAAAAGTGGTTTCGATGTTATATATTAATTTTTGGCAATGTGTTATACATTTTAATTACACAAAAGGAGTATGCTCTTTGTGAAATTGATTTTTTCACGATAGTGGGGTAAGCAAGTTGTGCGGGATATCTTGTATTATGTTGGTGATATCTAGAGCTTGCTTTATTACCACATAATTGATACTTTATGTTTGTACAAAAAAAGTATAATTGTTTCATGTCCAATGTTTGACATTCTTCATGCAAATGATCTGACCGAAACCTCGAGTTTTTTGACATTATTAATTTGAGATGCCACAAATAGACATAAATATTGACCATTTTCATTCAATTTTATACTAAACTACTCAACACTAATTTCGTCGCACCCCAAAATTTTGAGCCTATTAAAATCTGAATTACTTTTTTCTGCATTGAACAATTTTAATTCTGTAAATACTGTTCGCTTGCCCAGTCCTTCAGCTATAATCTCGTACTTCTTCAAAATATAAGGTTTTCCGCATAAAATCGCTACACGGTATTATCTGAAACTGTGCAAAATTTCTGAATTTTCAAAAGGATCCCAAATGAAGAAAACATTTTTTTTTTCAAATTTGACAGCAGTGGCATGAAGATGAACTCATTACCTCAAGATATTTTTCGAATTGTCTTATTATCTCTTTTGTTTACAGGGTGATCTCAAAAAATTTACTTTTTGGTTTTGCAGTCATAACTTTTTTCCTCGTGAACCGATTTTCAAAATCTCCGGCTCATGTTGAAGCTGAAACTTCAGATGAAGAGATATGAAGATCAGAATAGACTCAAGATGACGATTGAAGATTAAGGGTTTCCTTAAAGGTGACCTAAATCTGAAACACCCTCAAAATCCGGTTGGGAGGAGAATTAAATGAAATTCAACTTGTTTTCGGAATGATCATCCATTCTGAATACGTCCAGATCTTTCTTGCTGTCAGTAGTCAAGAATTGTGCATGAAAAAACCCAATTGTAACGGCAGGATTTTGAAAAAAATTAATAAAATCAACCCATTGTTCGCCTGAAATGCATGGCCCGTAACCAAGGTAACAAGAATCACATTCACTGACTGACAAGCTTGACCAGCTGAGGCTCATTCCACAATAGCGGTTTCTTTCTCAATCGTGAAGCATTATTCGTCTTAGTAAGCAAGAACAAGAAAACAGCTTTTATTGAGTTTTTATTGAAAAACAACAAAGAGAAAATAACTTGGATAACATTAGAATTGAAAAATATTTATGATATTCAGTATTTAGTGGGCCCTCCCCATTTGGCAATTACTTCATTGACCCTTTCCGGCATGCTGTCTATCAGACTATCAATGAACTCCTGTGGTACAGCTGTCCATTCTTGCTTTACCGCATTCACCAAGTCATCCAAAAGGCGGCCGGTTCATTCGCTCAATACCGTGATCCCTCAAAAACTCGTTGACAATGTGAGCTCTATGCGGTCTCGCATTGTCATCAACGAGAAGAAACTTGTTGCCGATATTTGAGGCGTAAGGGACCACGATTTCTCTCATACATAAATCTCTACCTCTCACCGTTCATACTCTCTCCTCTCAGAATCACCAATTCACTCCTACCATTCATCGATATTCATACTCTCTCCTCTCAGAATCACCAATTCACTCCTACCATTCATCGATATTCCACCCCACACAGTCACTCCTCCACCTCCAAAAGCCACCCTCGCCTCCATATTTCCTTCCAAAAACCTTTCATTCCTCCCTCTCCAAACCAACACACGACCATCCTTTCGAAACAAGTTGAACCTACTCTCATCCGTAAGCATACTCCTATTCCACTCTGCTATTCCCCAGTTTTGATGTCCTCCCCCCATAATCATCTTGCTGCTCGATGTACAGATTTCAGTAAGGGGCAGGCAGCTCGTCTCCTTGCGTGTAATCCAAGATCTTGGATCCGGCGTCGGATTGTCTGACTTGAAACCTGAATTCCCGTAGCATCGATCAATTCACGACGAATTTTGGGGGCGATTGAAGTCCGAGTCCGCCGTACCAATCTTCCAATAAGGCGGTCTTGAGCGGGAGTTGTTCTTCTTCTTGTACCCCTTCTTGGCCCCCTAGGTCGATACTGAATATCCCTTGCGTTAGCTCGGACGTGGGCGCTTTGGACGGATCTAACTGTTGTTCCAAGCAGATTGGCAATTTGGAGGGTAGATAATCCTAGTTCCGTCATTCGTGGAATCAGTTCCAGCTGGTCGGGCGTTAGATGCGGCATCGATATGATATTTATTTTTTCAAATGAATCTAAATTGACGTCTAACCTAACTTGTCAGTCACTGATTGTGATTCTTGTTACCTTGGTTACGGGCCATGCATTTCAGGCGAACAATGGGTTGATTGTATTTATTTTTTTCAAAATCCTGCAGGTACAATTGGGTTTTTTCATGCACAATTCTTGACTACTGACAGCAAGAAAGATCTGGACGTATTCAGAATGCATGATCATCCCGAAAACAAGTTGATTTTCATTTAATTCTCCTCCCAACCGGATTTTGAGGGTGTTTCAGATTTAGGTCACCTTTGAGGAAACCCTTGATCTTCAATATTCATCTTGAGTCTATTCTGGTCTTCATATCTCTCCACCTAAAGTTTCAGATTCAAAATGAGCCGGATATTTTGAAAATCGATTGACGAGGAAAAAAGTTATGACTGCAAAACCAAAAAGTAAATTTTTTGAGATCACCCTGTAAACAAAAGAGATAATAAGACAATTCGAAAAATGTCTTGAGGTAATGAGTTCATCTTCATGCCACTGCTGTCAAATTTGAAAAAAAAAATGTTTTCTTCATTTGGGATCCTTTTGAAAATTCAGAAATTTTGCACAGTTTCAGATAATACCGTGTAGCGATTTTATGCGGAAAACCTTATGTTTTGAAGAGGTACGAGATTATAGCTGAAGGACTGGGCTAGCGAACAGTGTTCACAGAATTCAAATTGTTCAATGCAGAAAAAAGTTATTCAGATTTTTAATATGGTCAAAATTTTGGGGTGCGACGAAATTAGTGTTGAGTAGTTTATATAATCAATTTGTATACACATGTTCTTTAAAAAAATTGAAAAATACATCTAAAAAGGAACATTTTGGGTGACCCTGTATGATAGTACTCTCAGATCATCCAATATCAAAATCAAATGATATTTACCTATTTAGCAGGTCTATGAGCTTTTGCGTTTGACTGATTTTGTTCAAAGAATTACATAAACATTATGTAATTATTAATAACCCTGTATACGGAGTCTAAGAACTTTTCATCATAACTCGTGTCGTCAATATTAGGATTGCAATCATTATCCTCAACTATTTGTAACAAAATAATCGCCACATTATTGAGTTTCTAAAGGTAGCAACAACCCTCTCTCTGCATGTTTGACACCCTGTATCTCAAAAACTGTCCATTAGATCTAGTTGTGCCCATGGAGACATTTGATCAGGACATCATAAACTACATTATACTAAATTTTCAGCCAATTCGACTGGGACCCATTTCCCATAAGAACCGTGCGGGGTCCTTTGAGCAGCATCGAATTCAGAAAGTAGGACAAAGTCAGGTATTACCATAAATTTAAGACAAAATGACCATAACTCCAAAAATATGAATGTTGCAGAGGTCTAGTTTAGTTCTTCAGTAATTTGAGTAACAAATGAAATTTATTTCAGAAAATAAGGTAACATAATTGTACTGAATTCATTTTATGAAGACATAATTTGAGCGAGAGTTAAACAAACTTCCCAACGGCGGAAAAAATCATTTTCCAGAGATTATCTTTTCAGCGTCTTTCACCCCCAACAGTAAATCAAAGGCAGGACAAGCCGAGCGGAAATTTTTCTTATCCCATTTCGCCCGAAGGATCTGTCGCCGACTATAGGAGGCCGCACAAAAGGGCCGTTAGGAATATTGAAACACTTTGAACATTAAATCATAAAGGGACCATGTATATCCTTTTGTAGATGTGATAGTTCGAATAAGCCCTCGTGATTCCCAAGGCGGGCATTGTACTTTGAAGTCATGAAATCCGGATTCAAAAGCCATCTCCCGACTGGTTTACTGCGTAATTTGCATTCTCCACAGATGTGCTGTATTTCGAAATGTTGTAAAAGCAAAGATCGTTACAGGAGATTTTACAGATACAGAACGATTTATCAGGTGAGTGAATGGACTATAAATAGTATATTGTGTATCTAGTAGTAAAAGCAATATATTCCCGGACGACAATGTAAATTGTCAACAAGCATTGAAGTCTGAGAATGTGCTTTTACTACGAGGTACACCTACTATTTTTTCTGAAATCGCAATCATCATTATCAAATACTAAGGAATTCTACATATTGTTTGCGTGAATTCAATAACTGTCTAAAATGTAAACAAGAGAGCAAAAATTTTCTCGGATCGTTTTCTGTACGGGAAAGTACTTTTTTGGCAACCATCCGGGAAGTGTTCACTTCCCGGACACTTTTTCTTTGGGAAATTAGCACTTCCCGGCCTAGTCCGGGAAGTACGTACTTCCCTGACTAGGCCGGGAAGTGCTCGAATTTTAATACAAATATTAATATTAATAAGAATTAGAATGTTTCTGTTGGTACCTATCTTCTGTTCGAGTTTCATATTCGTTTATTAGCGTTGCTAAGTAAAAAAAAAGTACAATCATGGGTATAAAATACATTCACATAACTTAAAACTAAAGTAGTAGAAGTGGAAGAAATATTTTTGTATGATATTATAACTATTAATAAATATATACTAAATATCGAGCTAAATATACAGACTATACATTTGTTTTGAGGTAAGTTATCACATTTTGTTTGAATACATTCACCGTTAAAGAAGATTTGATTGCTTGTGGGAGATTATTATATGTGCACATTCCTGCATCAAAAATACTTTTTTTGTGCTGACTAGGTTTGTTGGAGCTATATGTATGTTACTTTTTTGTCGAGTGTTATAATTATGTATGTTATGTCTGAACTGTAGGTTTGCAGATAGGTATTCTGGGAGCTTATTGTTCAGTAGTTTATATATAAACATTAATGTCTTGAGAATTATATATTTTTTGACACATAGCCAGTTTAGTTGTTCTTGCATATAGGATATGCTCACGTATCTATTAAATCCCAGTAGTAAACTCATACATCTGTTTTGAAGAATTTGTAATTTATCTAAATCACCCTCTTGGCACATGAACAGAATTGAAGAACAATATTCGAAATGTGGCTTGATGATGCAATTATATATGAGGTGTTTTGTTAGTTGACTCACATTTTTGCTGATTCTATACATGAATCCGATTTTCTTGGATATTTTTTTGGATATATAATCAACATGTTCACTGAAATTTAGTTTATTATCTATGATTATACCCAAATATTTGATGTTGCTAACTTGTTCCAAATCATAATTGTTATATCGAACATTATTTATGATTCGTTGGTTTAGATGTTTTTTACTTTTCAATATCATATATTTGGATTTCTGCGGGTTGGTAATCAATTTATTATTAGTGAACCAATTTTGAATCTTGATTAGAGTTTCGTTCATTTCAGAGATTAGTGTGTTGATGTTTCCACCTGCAATGTATACAACTGTATCATCTGCAAAAAGATGTATTTTACATTCATCCACGTTCAGATGTAGTAGGTCATTTACAAAACAGATAAAAAGCATGGGACCCAGTACACTACCCTGTGGGACTCCTTTATCGTTGTTCTTTATATTTGATTTATCATTATTGACTTTGGTTTGCTCTTGTCTACGAGTGAGATATGATTCAAACCACTTTAACGTATTTTCACGAATACCAAAGTAAAGGCTGAGTTTTTTTATTAGTAGCTCTCTATTCACTACCTCAAATGCTCGGCGTAGATCTAGAAATACTACAACAATAGATTTACCTGAATCAATTGAATAGTTGAAATCATTTATGACTTTTTGCAAGGCGGTTTCACAAGAATATCCGTGTCTAAACCCTGACTGATTTTGGCATAATAATTTTTGTTCATCTAAAAACCCCATTAGTTGCTTATAGGCACATAATTCCAAGATTTTTTCCAGACAAGGAAGTGTATTAATCGGTCTATGTTCTTCAATCTTGTTTCTGATTTTTGCAATTTTAATAATGATTTAATAGAAGAAGCGGGAAGAAATATCACAAAATCATCTCCACAACTTTAATTTGACAACATCAAACTAATGGGGGGGGGGTACATGTTTCGGATTCAGCAAGAATCCATCTTCAGCCTTATACAAGTTATGGAGAGGAAAAAATTCCATTTAATATAATTATAACAAACAAAAGTTAAATGGGGGTACTATGTCCAATGCCCAAACGGCATGATAATAAATTTGACAAAAATAAAAATATGTGAAAATATTTACGACATGGTCCGCCGACTCATGTCTGGAATGAGCGTTAGGGCAATTTGCCCTTCCAACACCAAATTATAAAAGGATTCATTTTTATGAAAATACAATGTGTTAGGAATTTTTTTTTTTGGAAACCTCAGTTTTGTTTCCCAAAAAATAAATAAATAAAGGATTTTTTTAAGAATCTCAAAAAATCAGAGAAAACGGTTCCTTAATTTTAATATTTACCTGCAAATAACGATTGTTATTGTTGTAATTGTTATTTCCGTCAACCGATTGCACCCCTATGCGCAACCCTCGGAACTCTTCGAGAGACTTGTGTGAGCTAGGGAAGACGCAGTCCTTACTTTTTAACGTGTGATGCCATGCACGACAACGATGACCATGCGAGGCTTTGAACCCTCGACCCTTCGCTCCAAAGGCGAACGCTCTATCACCACGGCCCATGATTGTAAATTAACAAACGCATTTTTTAGCAAGAAATAAATTTTTTAAAGGAATTATATTTTCTTTAAAAATCATAATCAATTTATATATTACATAAAAAATTGATTTGCTTTAAACAATGCATTTGTTTATAACAATTTTTTGAACAATTTTGGTAAAAAATTGAAAATAATTATTTTTATGTAGCTTCAATCCCTTAAAAATCGAGACATTCAAGATATTTGAAGATAATAAAGAAATTTCCTTTTTTTATTTTCAATTGTTAATTCGAATCGGACCAGAATTACAAATTTTGTCCGCCATCTTGGAGCCACCATCTTGTTTTTTTGCATTGACGAACAAATCATAATTTCGGACTTCGAAAACCACCACATCAATTTTTAAATCGAATCGGACCATAATTGCAAATCATGTCCGCCATTTGTTTTTTCTCTTAGGAAAATTCCATAATGCATTGTCACTCAATTTATGTCAAAATAGCTTGCAAATGCAGTATCATAATTTGGAATACGGATCAGTTGTATTTTCCGCAAGAAGGCGCCAAAATAAAAAGATCAGTGGCAAAAATTGACATGGCAGAATTCCTTATGAAATTACCTTTTCAATGATGTGTCACACTTACTACTTTCCCTATTCAAATTGTTTGGCTGATAGTGTCCAAGGAGTGGGGGGAGAGGTATGACAGTTGAGGTTATGATAGGAAGATGTCCCCCTTGGATTAAAAATCGACGTGTTTTTGCATTTTATTCACAACACATGCGTTTTGAAGATATTCGATCTGTTTCGTTTTCGGTGCCCCACCCTGTATATGTTATGATGGAAAGATGTCCCCCTTGGATTAAAAATCGACGTGTTTCTGCATTTTATTTACAACACATGCGTTTTGAAGATATTCGATCTGTTATGTTTTCGGTGCCCCACCCTGTATAAGAAGTATCCTTGAGTGTGTTGCATTCATATATTTGATAACGACTATAGATTTCAACAGTTGAAACGTCGTGAATAAAATTGCAGAGAATTGAATTTTATTTGTTTCTTTTTAGACAGTGAAAGTCCAGAATAACCTTACTCAAAGTGAAACATTGTCAACCTCTTTCAAACAAACTATGATCATAATTTTCGGTGACTAAACGATTACACATGTTGACTAGGGTATAAAAACAAGTCGCCGTAGCAGAATAATATATTTTGTAACAAGGTTAGAATGAAAATTCGATGCGAGTGGAAAGTTCCGAGCGCGAGCCGAAGGCGAGCGTGAGGAACCACGAGCATCATGAATTTTCATTCTAACCGAGTAGCAGACTATACTTTTTCCACGATCAAAGATATTAAATATATATTTTTGAATGGAAACGAACAAAAGATAATTTATATTACAGAACTCAATCACAATACATTATATTAGGTAAACACTCAATAATTCAAGAAACATTCTACTTTGTATTGATTGTTGAAGATTTCCATTTTTCCGATAATTCACCATATAAAAATCGACTACGTTTATCTGGACGATCTCTATCCGTTTCAAATTCAATAGCATTGAGTCGAGTGAAACCACCCTTCAGTTTATATCGCAATATTTAAGTGGATCGGAGAATCCTATTCTTCAATCCGATTGAAAAAAGCTAAGTTCACAACAAAATGTCGAATTTCGAAACCTTAATGTCTTGTGTTCTGCGAATTAAATCACGATTCGTTGTTCTGTGGATCTGTGGTTTTCATCCATGAGTCCCAAAATATGTTTTTCCTTAATCAGCTGAATGAAAAAACTGTTCTGTTCTTTGGACCATACGTTTCTTTTTTATTATTATTATGTTGCTCTCCATTCTGAGAAAGACAATTGTCAATATAAACACTAATCTGAATTTGGCTACTTTTACCTGTCATTTGTCAATTTCAAACTCGTTTATCTCGTAATTTCACTTCTCTTCAAGGCGATCGGTTGGGTTCAATCCTATATTTTATGGAATTAACTTGAGTGATTCAATCCAATCCGAACACTGTATATATCGATTAGGTGTATCGGATCCAGTCAAGTCAAACCCATTTTGAGCGGATCCAAAGTTGTGAGATAAATGTAGTCAAAATATTTTCTGAAAAGGAACCCATTTGCTTTGTTTGTTTCCAATCCATGAACAGTTTGTAATATTTTTCATATTCATCCTTTGATTTTTTTGGTAGTAAACTTTCCAGTATAATATTTGCACTCTTTGTAATTTCAGGTGGTGTATTTTCACACTCTGATTCTGAATCACTGGATACATTCATGATACTTTTTATATTTTCGACGGGAAACGTGACAGCAATAATTTTGACACTTACTCAAATTTTGCCACTACGATGACAATCAACTGCGTCAAGGCTAATGTTATTATTGCTAACCAGTGTGAGAATATTATTCTATCACAAGAGAGAGAATGTAAATACATTCAAATTGCATGGGGGCAGAGGTGTTGCAGAATATTTCTTCAATCTCAAGAGAGAGAATTCCGACATTCTGTAATCAAATTTGATTACAGAATTGGCAAATTCTGTGATGATCGTGGAGAAAAGTGTTTACATACATCATGTAAGTGTATCGTCATCAGTCCAATGCAAATACTCATAAATTGAAGTTAAGAAAACATAAACAGTCTATAACAACAGTTTATAGTTTATAATATTACCTACTTGAAAGAATAATAACAAATAAAAGTGATTAAAGAATCATAAATGGTATTATAATATGTACAGTGAACAAAAACGTTACTCAAGCTAACCTACAAAAAACATAAACAAAATTTATGTTTAGGAAGTCAATACTTATACAGGAAAACTAATTTAGCGGCTTTTTCGGTTCCCATGCGATTTCGAAGTTTGAAATGTTCCGAACCAAATGTCGAAATCACTATTTAGACAGATGCTGAAGTAGCTGTAGCAGATAACAATTGTTTAATAGTGGGCAGTATTTTTTGAACATCATCAACATTTCCATCAATTTAAAGCTTTTAAAGTTTTGAGAATTTCTTCATTAAACATTGTCAGTGAAAAGGATTTTCATGTCAACACAATTTTTTCATGTCACCGAGGATACAACAAAATAATATTTTTTATTGAATAATATTGATGATTAGAGAAAAATAATGAAAATACGTGATTTTGAAGTTCATTTTTTCCTTATTTAAGGAAAAAACTCAGTATAAATAAGAAAAATCACGATTTGATAGAAAAGATTTTTGTATTTTTCAAAGAAACAATTTTTTGCAACTCTGCTTTCAACACAAACACAAACAGAGACTTCCAAGAAGAACTCAATAAAACTGAAGAAGCAATGAGAGCAACATACTGGCAAAGACTTCCAGGGCTAAGGCAGGCCAAAGATCTCCTCGGCAATTTCAACCAAGCAAGATCGAAAACACTGATTAACCTCAGCAAAATTAGTCTAAAGACAATCACAGGATTTCTAACGGGGCATTGCAGACTCAAAGAACACCTAAGGAAGCTAGGCTTAGAGGAGGACAACACCTGCAGATTCTGTGGGGAACATCCAGAAACACCTCACCACATATTGATGGAGTGTTATGCTGTACACCACAAAAGATTAAATATTCTGGGATCACACCAGCTGACTGTGGAAGAAATACCACAAATGGACCCCCTCAAAATCCTAAAATTCCTGAAGGAATTGAGGCTTGAGGGGCTGCTGTAAACGAGAACACCTTAAGATAGCAGAAGAAGATGGGGCACAATAGATCTAACTAGGTCGCAGCGCATCAGTCACCATCCATACCTACCAATACCAATAATACCAACACAAACAGAGAAAGAGACACAGACAGAGACAGAGACTCAGACAGAGCCAGAGACAGAGACAAACATAGAAATAGAATATAGAAGGATGGTTTCAAAAAGTTAAGTGCACTAAAGTTATACTGACATCAGTTGCTGAAGCATAAGCAACGATAATGCAAAACTGTTCAATCGATAGACCTATTTTAACCAAGTTATCTAGAAAAGACCGGTATTTGTACCTTAAAGAGTCTTACGTTTAGGAATTTTTTTCTCAGTTCACTTTCACGCAAACTCTAAATTCACCGTTACAAATACTCTCCTACAAAACGGATAAGGGCGGTCGACTCGGTTTCTAAATGGGACAAACAACTTTCTCGACGAGAGGCCGGAGAAAAAATATTAACTACATATCCGCTTTTCAGCGCATCTAGTATTAACATTAATCCTCGAAAAGTCCCAGGCTGAAGGGAGAAGTGGAATGGGAGAATATCAAATAGAACACGATTTTAAGCCCGGCTTGTGCCCGGGCATAGACGAGGTGGAATGGTAAAATCGCTCTTCAAATTGATGACAGTTACTTACAAAAGGGAATCAAAAATGTTTTCAAGGATTAGTACAGATTATCGGACTGAAAATATTATACAGAGTGGCCACTTTTTTAATGGGATTGTATTGGTAACTTTTAAACCATAAGAGTTAGAAGGTCGGTCAAATGGAGAAAAAGTTGCATTCATAGAAGCATTGTCAAGTGGTTCAAACAAATCGAGATTATCAGGACCGGTTATTGAGATATCATAAGAAAAGTAAATTCTGTCATTTTGATTTTTCTTTTTTCCCACTTTATTTCAAATATTATCAAAAAATGATATAGGAATTTTTTATTCGATAGTAAATCATCCTTAATTTGACCTAATCAGATTTCGTATCCAACGTTTCGTACTCTCTGGGCCACCCTCAACCTCATTTTTTTCAATACGGACCTGCATATTTTATGACACATTTTGAAATAACTGTTAACGCTGAATTCAACAATATATCATACAATGTCATTCAAAGTTGATTTTTCTTGGTCGGATCTGTATTGCATTTACCTTTAGTTTAATTAACAACATGCAATACATTTCGATTAGAAAAACAACTCAGTCATCTCCAATTGAATGGAACGTATCAGAATCAAAGCAAGAAACAAGTATTATTTATTTACATAATATTTCAAGCGAAGAAAAATCTAATGCAGAATAATTAAACGAAACTATCATTTATATGAAAGAAAAATTAAATGATTATTCGAAAGTAAATCAAAATTAATGAAGTAAGTGTGAAGAAATGTCCACCATTTTGTAAAATGCACTTTGCGGTTCTGGAACCCATACTTCTTATACATTTGCTTATTTCGTCTCCTTGAATACCTTCCAATACATTCTCAATCTTCTCGCGAAGAATCTCTATTGTCGGGTTCGTAGTATCATACATTTTATTTTTGAGATATCCCCACAAATAAAAATCCAGCGGATTCAAATCCGGAGATCTTGCAGGCCATGCTACTGGACCTCTTGTTCCAATCCTTGAATCGGGAAAAGTTCGATTTAGATAATCTGTGACTATTCTTGAGTTGTGTGGACCACATCCGTCTTGTTGGAACCATGGACTATTACGCCGATACCGTATAGGAAGATCATCCAACATTTCTTCTATAATTTCTACATATTTTTCTCCGGTTAGGTTGCCATCAATAAAATAGGGCCCCAGTAATTTATTATTCAACAAACCGCACCATATGTTCAAAGAAAAACGATATTGATGTCTAACTTCATGAATTAAGTGAGGATTTTCTGTGTCATAAAAATGTTTGTTCCTTCGATTGAACATGCCAGAATTTGCGAATGTCGTTTCGTCTCCCCAAATAATATTGTGCGCAAAATTATTGTTATTCCGCACCTTCCGTTGAAACCAATTGCAGAATTGCAACCTTCTCTCAGGATCATTACGATATAGTTTTTGCACGGCTTGGTATTTATAGTCATGGTATCCGTGCCTCTTGACTATTTTATTAACAGCACTTTTTGATAAATTGCATTCACTGGCCATAGTTCTCGATCCTTTTCCGTTTTCTCTCGTTTCATCTTACATAAGGACCTCTAGGTTTGACGAATGAATTATGTTCAAGTAACATTGTAGATAAACGTCGAAATATTTTAATATTTGGTGTTGTTCTTTCAGGATATAATTCACCATACCTTTGTTGTGCTTTGAACGAATTCCTATCTAGTTTTATGTACACTTCGTACATATCTCTCTTTTCTTCATTTGTGTATCTTACCATACCGAATAAGTTAAATTGAAATTACACAGAAAAGTATTTAATGACAAGTTCTTGTGACACAATAATGAACGAAGTGACAAATAATATGACATTTCTTGTTATGTTCTTTTTTATCCACGGCCTACTACTTGAAAATAATACATTCAATAAACCTAGAGTTTTGTGAATGTAAGAAAAAACAAGTCTATTAACGATATCAATATTCTGCCCAAATTCAATTGAATCCATAAAAAAAAATCGAAAGCTGTTAATAAAATAGTCAAGAGACGCGAATACAGTGATTTTAAATTTGAATACCAAGCCTTGCAAGAATTATATCGTAATGATCTTAAAAATAAAGTTCGATTCTGTAATCTGTTTCAACGGAACAAATGACAAATCCAACAATAGTGATTCTTCTCGAGAAGATTGAGAATGTATTGGAAGGTATTCAAGGAGACGAATTTAGCAAATGTATAAGAAGTATGGGTTCCAGAACAAAATGATGGACATTTCGAACACTTACTTCATTAATTTTCATTTATTTTCGAATAATCATTTAATTTTTCTTTCATATAAATGATAGTTTCGTTTAATTATTCTGCATTAGGTTTTTCTTCTCTTGAAATATGTAACTAATTGTTACTTGTTTCTTGCTTTGATTCTGATACGTTCCATTCAGTTTAAGATGACTGAGTTGTTTTTCTAATCGAAATGTATTGCATGTTGTTAATTAAACTAAAGGTAAATGCAATACAGATCCGACCCAGAGAAATTTGGATAAGGGTCAAAATCACCTGAAAATCAACTTTGAATGACATTGTATGATATATTGTTGAATTCAGCGTTAACAGTTATTTCAAAATGTGTCATAAAATATGCAGGTCCGTATTGAAAAAAATGAGGTTGAGGGTGGCCCAGAGAGTACGAAACGTTGGATACAAAATCTGATTAGGTCAAATTAATTTACTGTCGAATAAAAAATTCCTGTATCATTTTTTGATAATATTTGAAATAAAGTGGGAAAAAAAGAAAAATCAAAATGACAGAGTTTACTTTTCTTATGATATCTCCATAACCGGTCCTGATAATCTCGATTTGTTTGAACCACTTGACAATGCTTCTATGAATGCAACTTTTTCTCCATTTGACCGACCTTCTAACTCTTATGGTTTAAAAGTTACCAATACAATCCCATTAAAAAAGTGGCCACTTTGTATATACAGGGTCACTGATATGTATGGAAACGGTCGATTATTTCCTAAACTAAAATAGCTAGCGAAAAATGTTCAGATACAAAAGTTCTAGGGTTTTTCAAAATCCATCAAATTAAGTATACAGGGTCAGTCAAAAAGTCAGGACGAAACAAAGTTGCTTTTTCTCTAATGGGACACCCTGTATTTTATTTCACAGTTCAATTTTTCTCTAAATTCTGAACAAAATTTATTCAGGACATCATTTCCTAAATTCAACAGTTTTCGAGATATCGAATTTTGAAAATAAGTTTCTAATAAATTATCCAAAAATGTTTTAGTCCATCAAGTTACACCTTCGAAAGTTTCCAGCTCCATAACAACGCCGCGTCGTTCTTTTGTCTAACAGTGATGATCTTGACAACACATGTCAAAAATACATTTACTGTAAATAATTTTCGCGCAAAAATGGCACGTTTATCTGATACTGAGCGTATTGAAATTTTAATGATCATAGGATACGGTGATAGAAGACGAAGTTGTCACCAAGTAGTGGATATTTTTAATGAATTGCATCCCAATCGGGAACCCATTTCTAAATCAACCGTTTCAAAAACATTGCAGAGTTTTCATGAAACTGGAGGTGTCAAATATTAACTAAAAAGCGTTAAGCGTTACAAATGAAGAAAATTCTTTGAATGTCATGTTAGATGTGGTGGAAAATCCAATAAATTCAGCACAACAGAGGGATTTGAATCATAAGGTGAGTCGATATTCCATTCAAAAAATTTGCAAACCGCAAAAATTCCATCCATGTAAAATTCATTTGGTACAAGAATTGAGTGAAGACGATTTCGATCGTAGAATAGAGTTCTGTGAAGTTGTTATGGATAAAGTAAATGAAAATGTCAACTTTGTCAACCACATATTGTTTTCTGATGAATATACATTTTGTTTAAACGGGCACGTAAATCGACACAACTGTAGGTATTGGTCAGACCACAATCCACATTGGATTGAGGAAGTTCACACTCAACGGCCACAAAAAGTAAATGTCTGGTGTGGCATTATTGGTGGACATGTCATAAGACCTTATTTTATTAACGGAAATTTGACCTCTGAACGATATTTGTCACGTTTACAACAGCATATTGTTCCAGAGCTTAGACGATTATTCCCGAATAATAACAATCCCAATTTGCTGGCAGAACAAATATGGTTTCAACAAGAAGGGGCTCCTCCACATTTTGGACGTGTGGTACGGGCATATCTAGATGAACTTTTCCTGATAAATGGATTGGGCGCAGGGGAGCAACTGAATGGCCAGCTAGGTCTCCCGATATGACCCCACTTGACTTTTTTTATGGGGTCACATAAAAAATGAAGTCTACAAAAATAGACCGCCAAAAATCGAAGAGTTGCAAGAAAGAATAAGGCATGAAATTTCTATCATTCCTCCTCACATGGTTTTAGAAATTTTGTTCAGCGAGTTCATTACTGTCAGGAGGTAAATGGTAAACACTTTGAGCACCTCATTAAATAGAATTCCAAAGAAAAATTTGTTATTTATTAAAACTTGTTTTCTCTCTTTTTCTCCTGGCATAACTATTGTTTCATAAAATTTCAAATATCCAAGACATTCATTAAAAAATACGTTTTATCGTTTCATTCATTTTTATCAACCCTGAACAAATAAGCTTTTTTTATTTTCTGTAAAAAAATTATAATTACAGTGTAATCATATTCACATACTCCACCTTGTGTGACTTTCATAATAAATATTCATTATTTCGTGCATTTTCTTTAATAAATATGAGATATCTCGAAAACGGTTGAGTTTAGAAAATGATGTGCTGTATCAATTTTGTTCAGTATTTCGAGCAAAACTGAGATATGGAATAATATACAGGGTGTCCCATTAGAGAAAAAGCAACTTTGTTTTGTCCTGACTTTTTGACTTACCCCGTATACTTAATTTTTCGTTAATATGATGGACTTTGAAAAACCCTAGAACTTTTGTATCTCAACATTTTTCGCTAGCCATCTTACTCTAAGAAATAATCGACCGTTTCCATACATATCAGCGACCCTGTATTAATGTAAGTGATAAACAATAAAATAAAATAACATATTTATATAACGCCATTTTGTTAGGGGGGAAATTTAGGAAAGGAGAGCAGTGAATGTGCAATGATGTTTCACGGGTCTAACAAACCCAGTAGCTCAGTAGGCGTGGATTCGACAATAAAAATTGATTTCGATAAGATTGAAATATGGGGTTAATTTTCCGGAGCGCCACGGAGTTATCGCTAGTGAAAAATCCGAAACCACCCTGATGGAATGGGACAACCCACTGCACTAATATTACTAAAATATTAAACAATAGATGTAAATGGTATAATGATAATATATAAATATGTAGAGGTTTTGTCTTCCCTTACGCTTAGATAACTTGGACCAGAATAAAAGAAATAGTCATGTCCCTTACTAATAAAATATATTGATGTATGTTACACAAATATGGTACCACCAAGATGGATTCAATAGATTGAGAGTGGTGTACTGTTTAACTAAATAAAATATTGAACCTCCTGTGAGGGCTATGCCTGTGACGTCACGATAGCTTACAATTATGATTACTGATGCCTTAGGGACAATCTCTTATGATAAACTTATTTGACATAAGTAGGTTTCCTTAGTAAGACAGTGGGTACGTCTCAATCAATCTAAGTACCTGTACATCTGGGACGAACACCCTCAGCGAAGAACACCAACAATGGGGACGAACAGCGAAGGAACGCTGAACAACAGATATACAGCGAGACAACTACAGTTGAGCAGGAACAATCACAGTAGTGGAACAGTGGAAAGACAACCGTGTAGCAACGGAACAGTGGAACAATCACATTAGTGGAACTCCAATAAACGGTAGCAGAGTACTAACAATAAACCGTAGTGGAGCACTACCAGCGGCGAAGCTATAACAGTAGCAAAGTAGTAGCAGAGTGGTAGCAGAGTGGTAGAAAGCACTAGCCGCAGCGGAGTAGTAGCAAAGTGGTAGCAGAGTGGTAGCAAGCACTAGCCGCAGCGGAGCACCCTAGAATATACAATACCAGTCTGACTTCTGATTACACTTGTATGGGGCCATAAGTAGAGCCCTAATGCAAATACTAACCTCTATCAAGTGGGAGGGTTCTGATAACAGCTTTGATGGTCTGTTTGCTAACTGATAGCGAGTTTCTCGTTCCAGTGGTTTCAAACAATGATGAAGTGACTTCTAACCTCAAAAATCCGCAAAGCGAACGGAGATTTCTCACAAATATATAGCGTCAAAAATCGCAAACAATATGAGAAACTCTCCAGATATGAATTTTCCCAAGATCCATCAACGATGATCAAACTTTAATTGAAAATCTTCAAAATAGGTCAATCACTCATCACGATCAAATAAGGAAGAAGAGAGTATCTCTCAGACATCAAAGTCAAAACTGTCAATATCTGACAAGGCGCTTTCTTGTTCGTTAGTGTTCGGTGGGATCAGTCCAGAAACTACCTCGAGCTACTTGGAGCTATGAAAAGAACACCTTAAGATTCAGTGTTGCCAACTGAACCAAGACGAAAACGCCAGCCTCTCAATCTCAGAACCAAACACCAACAAGGTCAAGCATTCGAATGTGAAGTAGGCACCTCAATGACACAAGACAGAGATAGAGTAGGAATGTTACGGTTTTGTGTTCTAAGCACAAAACAATAGACTAACCAAAAGTATGATTACAAAACAACGCTGTCATACCGCAAAATAAAACAACTGATAACTGTCATTAGCTTAAGGCCGGTTCATGTCCGCTCGAACTAGTACGACAAAGGTAAGTACTAACATACGGAACAAGCTATACAAGATAACGATCAAGTTGTCATTTTGATACAGTGGCGTACAGAGTGGAAAGTGTATATCAATGACAGAGAATTTCTGATGTTATTGTATTAAAACAGAAAGGGTTTTCTAGTGCAAAATAAACCCGTAACAAACATTTTGTATCAAATCAAGTAAAACATACAAAAGCTCTTACAAATAACAGTACTAGACATGGAACGTATACAATCATACATATAATTAAAGAACTATCTTATAAAAATTAGTAAATGCCACTTGCGTCTTTTATTTTGTGAGGGAAAAAACCTCTACAGCTAGGACTAAAATGTTAGTCAACGTTTAAAAAATAGCAACAATTGATGTGCAAAAACATTGTTTTGTTTCAATACCACTGGATATATGTTATTCAGAGAATGTAATGGAATGGGTGAAACGGTAACTAGTTTTCATAGGGGTGGATACCCCATTACCCTCGTCAAATAAGCCACTAGACTGAACATCGAGACTCAAAGACTAACCGTGTCGAGAAGCCTCTCTTGAATTATTCCAGACGGGAGACATGAGCGCAAAGTCCCCACCGAGATAGGTTATGTTGGAGCACTTCGTGGCATTAGTTTAGTTCCGAATTAGTCGCAAGCAAATAAATTATGGAAAACCCTTCGAGAGTGCTGCTAATTTCCAAGTTGGTAGTCACTTAATCCCGCCGAGTGGAGAGAGAACTCCCCGAATGAAGTTGCTAACTTCACTTCACAGAAATGTTTCATAACTAATCGTCCACTTCGAGAAAACGATCCACCTCGCGTTCATGTCGAAAGTTCCTGAAGGATGGCATATTTATTCCTGCTTAGGGCGAGCTGGCAGATAATTCTTATAATATCGATTTGGGCATTTCCTGTGGAAGTCGGAAGCTAGAACTGTTGATATTGATTTGACGACTTTAGATTAACATGTTTATTTTCTGTAAAGAAATGACCGGAAAAATATACCGGGTGTCCGCGGAAAGTCACTCGCACCTATAACTATATTGTTAATGGAATGAAATTTGAAAGATCTGTAAATGACATAGAACTGCAATTCTTGAGAAGTAACTCAGCTTAATGCAACTTTCGCTTTCAGAAAAAGTGACATAAACTTTCGATTTTCAAATGGGACACCCGGTATACTTTTATTTCTTCAGTCTCCATATGACACACTGAATACAACCATAATAAGCCTTTTGTCACTATCTGTAACAAACTTTATTTCTTACTTTCATTTTTTTAATTCAACATGGCTATGGATAGGTACTTTCACATCACAAATTTCGGTACTATAATTTTGGGAAAAATCCTACATAACTATTTTTGATCAGAATGGCTCTGCTATGTAAAATTTGGATTTGAATGGACATGGCACTGGATACATGTATTTCTGGGGTTCGACAGATTTTTTTTTATTTTTGGATATAGCATTTAAGAGGTCAAAATGAGCAACTTTCTTCATCAGACTTTTTTTTCTGGCTCTACAGGGTGAGCTAGAAAATGGGTTGAATGTTTAATATCTATTGTGGAAAATACTTCCTGTTAGTTAATTTTACTTGATTTCTGGGTATAACATGCTGTGAAAAATATCAATTGACTTTGAATAGTGTGACTACTTACAGGATGAGGCAGAATACGCGATTTTTCTAAAACCTGTTTATCAACTTCTCGCTCAAGTGTAGACATTTCATTGAATTTCTCGAAGCCAAAGGTCGTCCCGAAGTTTTGTTTTTTACTTTTTTTCACCCATATACAGTGTGTTCACTTCTCAAGGAAACACCCTCGTTTCTTCCGTAATTTTTGACGTAGAACCATGATATTTTCAGAAACGATAGAAACACTAGAAATGAACTCACTGCAGAAAAGGCGGGTCATCTACGTGATATACACTGCACGCCAGCAGCGATGGAGCCTTCCATTTTTCCGGAAAGTTATATTAGGGGGCAAAATTGGCATTGAATGCCTTCGAATTCGTTTTCAGGATCCCCAAATTACTAACAATACACCTGTCGTCTGAATTTTCAGCCCTGAAAACTTCTAATATTTCTCACTTTTCATGAATCGATAGATACACTAGAAATGAACTCACTACAGAAAAGGCGGGTCATCCACGTGATATACACTGCACGCCAGCAGCGATGGAGCCTTCCATTTTTCCGGAAAGTTATATTAGGGGGCAAAATTGGCCTTAAATGCCTTCTGATTCGCTTTCAGGATCCCCAAATTACAAACAATACACCTGTCTTCTGAATTTTCAGTCCTGAAAACTTCTAATTTTTCTCACCTTTCATGAATCGATAGATACACTAGAAATGAACTCACTTCACAAAAGGAGTCATGCTACACTGCACGCCAGCAGCGATGGAGCCACCCATTATTTCATCGCTGCTGGCGTGCAGTATATCACATAGGATGATCATTTTAGTGCAGTGAGTTCATTTATAGTGCATCTATTGATTCTGAAAATTTCCGGAAAAATAGGTGGTTCCATCGCTGCTGGCGTGCAGTGTATATCACGTAGGATGGCCCCTTTTGTGCAGTGAGTTAATTTTTAGTGTTTCTATCGATCCTGAAAATTTCATGATTCTACATCAAAAATCTCGGAAGATACGAGGGTGTTTCCATGAGAAGTGAAACATACTGTATTGGGTGCAAACATGTAAAAAACAAAAATGCTAACAAAAGCATCCTCGGAAGAACTTTTGGCTTCGAGAAATTCAATGAAAAGTCCACACTTGGGCGAGAAGTTAATAAACAGGTTTTAGAAAAATCGCTTATTCTGCCTCATCTTGTAAGTATGCACACCATTCAGAGTCAATTGATATTATCACAGCTTATTATTCAAAAATCAAGAAGAATCAACTTACGGACAGTATTTTCCACAATTGACAGAAGACATTCAGCCCAAGTTTTTAGTTCACCAAATGGCAACATGGTGGCTTTGTGGGTTAGGAAATAGTAATTAACGTTACAAGTCCGGAAAATACTGTTTTTTTGGACGAGTAGACCAAATTCTAGGAGGAGCGTTAGCGATTCCTGGAAGTCTATGAGTCCAAAAAAACTGTTTTCGGACGTGTTACGTACACTATTTTTTCGGCAACCATGTAGAATAACAAATTAATGAGACGCATTTAGTCTAAGAGACGAAGAGAGGTCGACTTTCACCCATCTGTTAACCGGATGAAACGATTCCAAATTTGAATATTTCGAACATTTCAGTTCTTATTTGTATTATATATTGAAATTCGAACAGAAGACAGGTACCAACAGAAACATTCTAATTCTTGTTTATATTAATATTTGTTGTTTCGGAATGCCTTTCTGGTCCGAGTTTGACTTTATTATTAATTGAATATCTTTATATCAATGAAGATTTGCACTAAAACGACCCCTTAATCGCATGGCCTTGTCCGACCCTGGAGCCACCGGTAAAAAACGTGCAAAATCACGATACGATACGATACGATTATTTCTATAAGTACTTTTAAAATCGTGTTGAAAATTGATCGTTCTGCTCGGTTGTCGAAACACCCGGTTGGAGTTCTGACTTCTTACTTATTACTCTAATTAATAATTGTTGTTGCTATTATCATATATTTAATAGTGCCATTCCGCTATAAAGTGCTGTCCAATTAACCCATGTGTGGATATGTGTTTGCTTGAACCAATCTCGTTCTCCCGGCATCGCTTTCCTGACCAAAAGGGCACTTTGAGAAGTTAGATGCGCCGGAACACAGCATCAACTCGACGAATACAACTTTGGTAAGTCGTTATATAGTGCAAATCGAATTAATAGTTATTTAAGTAACAAGGAATGTAAAGACGTGTTAACATTCGAGGTGAGCGAGTACGAGCCGAGGCAAAGCCGAGGCTTGTCGCTTGCCGAGGATGTTAACAGTTCATACATTCCGTGTTGCTTACGTTTTTCCCGCTGCTTGATGACATTTCTCAAAATTTGCCTGAATTGAAGTTTGTTTTCTTACCCTTCCTTCATGATTATTCGTTCGCTATTTCATTCTAAGTTGCTTGTGCGTGTAACTAAGTTACCGAATAAGCAGACAACAATAATATTCAAAAGGTCTCATAACCTAAAAATTGATATGAATGAAGCTGAAGGTATTACTTGTCAAAGGCAAAGTCATTATTACCCTAGGCATGTAAATGACACTATTTACATTCCGTTGTCAAGATGAATTAGTAAACGAATGATATAGGCCATTTACCTGTTTTGTTGCTAAGCATGTATGGACTATTTACAGTGTCGGCAGCGGGAAAAGTTGATTTAAGTTGGTTCTCAGAAGATTTTCACGTGTTGGATAAAGTTCTCATTTCATTCGAACCATAAAGGCTATTAAAATTCGAGCACTTCCCGGCCTAGTCCAGGAAGTACGTACTTCCCGGACTAGGCCGGGAAGTGCTACTTTCCCAAAGAAAAATTGTCCGGGAAGTGAACACTTCCCGGATGGTTGCCGAAAAAAAGAGTATTTTATTACGATTGGTTTGATACTGCACACTATCAGGTTTCAAACAAACTTTCGTAAAAAAACAGTCAGACCTGGCTCTCCCATCTAACCAAAAAATGTGTACATGCATAAATATATGCATTTATGAGTACACACTAGTGAATACTTATTTAATATACACACAACTATTATAATACTAAAACGAAAATTTATTTACATTACAAACGAGCATTTAATTAACATTAAATTTTTTGTTGAAGGAAACAATCTCCGTAAATATTTGAACAAAAATAAATGTTTATTTTATAAGTATATACGAAAACAACAATTTAAGAGGAAAGTATTTCAACTTTTAAATCCTAAAATGTTTGGAATTTTGTTCAAGAGTAGCAAATTCTTCAGTTCTACTTTAAACAACGAGGGGTATAAATCTTTCAGCGGATAAATCCAGGTTATGTAATAAGAAAATGAACCACGATAATGAGACGTTTGGTGGTGAGGAGGCGTGAGCATATTTCTGAATCTTAAGTTCAAATTATGGCATCCGTTCGAAATTTTATCTTATTGTAGAGATGAATTGGTTTGTTTTGAGTTGTTATTTTGTGAAATAATACAGAAGCACCTGGCCCTTGCCTGTTAATTATTTTCTACAACTATTGAAAATCATTGAAAATATTGAGAAAATCATGATTCAGAGAGACTTGTCGGTTTTTCTTAATTTCAAGCGGTTTAACGAAAAATAAACTACCAAGCTACATATACAACTCTATTCCCGGAAACATAAAATCTCTTAGCAACAAAAAAACATTCAAAACACAACTGAAAACTTTTTTACTCCAGACTCCTAGATTGTATTTTACTACCTTGATAGAGTCAAAATGACTGAATAAAAAAATTGCTAATCTCGACCATAATTAAAAAGTATATTTTACCGCTTTTTCATTGAGTTTTTTGCATCTTAATGTATTTTCATATTGTGTTTCATTGTATTTTATTGTATTTTATTAAATTTTATTGTATTTTATTGTATTTTATAGTATTTTATGGCTTTTTATGGCATTGGTGGCATCGAATATTATTATTGTATTTTACTGCATTTTCATTGCGTTTTCTTTTTGTTTATTGTAATGTATTTTTATATCGTCTTCATTGTATTTTATTGCATTTCATGTATATACTATATTTGCATTATCCACTTACTTATAATCGAAACAAGTGCAACAATTATTCTTACTTCATGAATAAAGTTTATTATTATTATTATAGACCATTCGGAAGTAGACAACAATTTCAACAATTGAAATGATCTCTTACTGACCTTCGAAATATAAAAAAACACCAGAAAATTGTTCGTGGAAGATGAGGGTATTTTTTTCGACAAATATATATATATATATAACTTAAAAACTTGTCTAGTCGTCTGAATTGTGAAAAAATCGTGCTCATTCGACACCAAAAAAGACACATTTTTCGCTAAGAGGTCACGTTTCGCCACAAATCCCAAAAAACCGTTTTCAATCCTTAAATTGAATCACCATTTTAAGTGTTTTCGTGTGTAAATTTTTTTCTTAAAGTTGGTACTTCAGCAACATTCTTTACCTGGTCCTTGCCTGTTACTTATTTCTTATTTTGAGCGTTTGGAATGAACCTTTCTAAGAGATATGAGGTAACACTGAAATTAGAAAGTAAATACGCTAATATCACTCGGGATTTTTTTTTTTTCGGACCGCCAGTTTATCTATAATCAGAAGAAAAGTGGTTTCGTGACGTCACGTTCATCAAAACTAAACTTGGCAACGTTGTTGAAGTTGTGCACCAAATTCTCATTCAAATATAATGTGTCGTATGACAGTTGTCATTTGATACCAGATGGGTTCTTTCGTCTGTCTCACGGTGCGATCAATAAGAATAGTTTGTCTCTGTATAACTCATTTGCCTACCCATTTGATACAAGTGAAGCAGTTCCATCAGATCTAAACTTCAACGAACACTACCTTGATTTATTTTTTGAGGTTAATGCAGTTTTCTAAGTTTTGAGAGCTTTTGTTGTTTGTGTTCTAAAATTTGTTATTGATTCCAGTACCTGTATCCCTGCAATAACTGAACATGTCGAAAAGGTGCTTTGTACTTCGGTACATTATCCGAATTTCCCTTCACGAAGCCTTATTCCATATTTTTAATAGACAATTACACAAATAAATTCACATCAAATCGTTTATGATAACACGTCACTACACTATTATCGAATTTATCAGTAGAATGTTGATTGTTGAATGTAAATAAAATAAACATTAACCTCACAACTCCATATAACTTTTGACAGTTGAGAACTGTCATTACGATTTGCTGTGTTGTCAATGCTCGTTCTTCATCAAAAGGATGGTCCGTTCAGAAAAGTTACAAATACAATAAAAAATAGCTAATATGTGGATTTTTATCTATGAATTGATCAGGTGACAATGTATTGATTATTTCTCAACGGCTTATAACATGCTAGAAGTAATATTTTTTAGGAGAACGGTATTGCCTGTTTCTGAACGTGGATTATGGTAGGAGATATTTTCGATGAACGTGACGTCAGCGGCACACTTTCAAATGTGACATTTTTTTTTTTAAATGAAAGAAAAATAATGGAACTTTTTGTAAAATGGACTTTTCAGACTAACAACTATCGATTTAAACGAGTTTTGTAATTTATTTTCCGTAAATGTAAATGTCCATTCGTTGTGGGACCAGCCTATAAGTAATTTCCTAATCTTGGAATATTGCTTCGAATGTTTTTATTTCACACAAACTTCTTGTAAAACCAACTATAACAACCAAATAAAAACAATCAGTTTTGAGAAAAACACAATAGCTTGCTTCTCGAGTTGCCCTTTTCAAGTTGTTATAATCCCATAAGATCTACAAAGCCTTCAGAAAAGCAAGTTATCTGAAATGAACGAATCAAGAATAGCTAAGAAGTAAGTAAAGACAATTATATCAAACTTTCAATTAATGTTAAGCTTTGAATCGCACCATGCAGTAATGATAAACTTCAGAATAATTCCGAACCAGCCGTCGAGTTGTTTATGAAGTTGTTAATTGTCTCTATTGAAGATAGACAGGGACCCCATTCTGGTAGTTGTGCATAGTTTTAATGGACTCTCGAAGTTCTTGTTTGCCTAGTTATAAGTTTAGAGTAGCACAAAAATGCTTTGTGCGATAATATCGACAAAATCAATAATCTTGGACATGCACATCGAATTACTAGTTTCAGGTATACGAGGGTGTAATAATATTTAGTTAGTTTTTACCTACCAGTTCCACGTGAAAAATACATTGTTATAAAAACGAACAATAACTTAGAAAAGTCAGAGAACAACTTCACATAAAAGATTCAAGCCTAGGAATTTGTTCAACAAATATTAGAAACCATGAGTAGTCCATACTCGAAGTGGAAGGCCAAGTTTTTTTTGGGAAAGAACACAAAGTCGTCTCCACAAAGTTTAATAGTAAAATAGGATAGAAATCCTATCTTATAAAAGACATGTTTCGAACATATTATATGTTCATCATCAGTTAAGTACAAAAAGAAGGAAGCTGAAATAAATATTATAAGGTTAATAACGTGTTGAAAAATTCATAGTTTACTTACAATGTGCGGAAAGAAAAATAGTAAAAACTGTAACAGTAAATTTATGTGAACATGAATATCATTTTTATGAAATAGATTGATTTATATGAAAATAAGTGTAGAACCCCGGTACGTTAATTTACTCGACTGTTAAAAATGACCCTGCAACCATTCACTTGGCTTGGTCTTCACAAAATGGAAGAGACCAAGTTTCACGAAAGTAGAATGACACTCTTCGGAGACCAAGGAGACATCTATGGTGAATATTACACAACTTATAAATTGGTAAAAGAAGAAAACTGTTTTTGTAAATCAGTTGACAAAAGCAACTGAGATTTAATATTTAGAAGGCAGATGGCCTACGAAATTTGATATTCGGACGAAAGATGGCCTATGTTAGCAAATTTCTTTTATTAATGTGAAATAATCAAAATTAGTGGTTACTAAAGTTGAGAGAGTTAAAAAAGAGTATGCAATCGAAATGGATCTGATCATTAAGAGAATGAACAGCAGGTTGTTTCAAAGTTAGATTTCACTAATATTAAGTAAAACCCCCTTATAACAAATCTGTAGTATGTCAAAATTGGTTTCTGGATTGAAGAAATGATTAGAGTTCATGATATGGTTTGCAAAGGAGTTATTTGTTATAATTTTCACATCAGTATCATGATTTTTATGTTTTTCTATAGTTCTGATATGTTCTCTAAGTCGTATTTTAAAGTTGCGCCCAGTTTGACCAATGTAAACACTATTGCAATCAGGAGTGGAACAAACTAGTTTATAAACGCCCGACTTTTTCATTAAAGGGATTTTGTCTTTATTGTTAATAAAATTTTTACCAATTGAATTGTTAGTTTTAAAAGAAATGCATGAAGTGTTATCATATTTGTCGAAAACATGTTTAATGTCATATGATACTTTTCCTAGGAAGGGAATAGAACTAACTTTGTTATATTTGGTGGGAGAAAGAAGGTTCTGATTGTCATTTTTGGAAACATGCCGTTTATAGATTTTTTTAATCATCCTATCCTGTTTTACTATTAAACTCTGTGGAGACGACTGTGGTTTTTTTCCAAATAGAAATATAAGAAAAAGTAGTAAAAATCAAATATTGCGATATTGAGTCACCAAAAGGTTTAATTGTGTTTGAAATGTTTAAAAGGTAATGAAAAGCTGTGTTAAAACTGTCTTACTATTGTAATAAAAATGCACTGCGTTTAACTAATTTATTTTTAAAATTAACACATCGCAAATTTATGTTTTTTAGACTTTTTTCAATTGAAAGCTTTTATTTAACTTGATCTGTGTGTGTTTGTTGGATAGGTACAAATCTTGTCAGCTGAATTAGAACCACTTCCTATTATCCTATGGAATTGAAATTTCACATGTTGGTTCAGTTCTGGAAACAATACTATAATGTCGAAGAAATTGTCCCCCCTGCCACCAGAAAGCAAGATAGAGAACGCGTAGGGTTTCGGAAGTTTTCCTGACTGATGTGGACGTCAAAAATTACAGCGATAAAAAAATTAGGTATGAGGGGATGAAAAAAGTTGCAAAACTCGCGAAATTAAAATCGGAAAAATCGGTAAAATAAAAAAATATCTGACCATCGAAACCTATGGTTTAAAAGAATTTCCTCCCCCTGTCCCCCATCAAAAGCTAGATGGAGAACGCAAAGGAATTTGGAAAATGTTTCAACAGTTTCGGACAGGTAGAATAATGATGAAAAAATCGATCTGGGTGCGAAATGGGTGAAAATGCATGCAAACATGACTGAAAACGACCGAGCCCGCATTAGCTGCGGAGTGGTAGGAGAGTACGGGATATGAGGGGAATTCTTTTAATGAATAGATTACGTGATAATACGCTTCCCTTCATCTCCTGCTCACTTCTACCACTCGACCGCTTCCACCATCTTGGCCATTTTCAGTCATGTTTGCAAGCATTTTTCACCCATTTCGCATCATTTTACCGCAAAATGAGAATATACGTTTTGTGGTATTGCACTTCTACTTTCAAAATCGGTTTTAGAAATTGAAATCAAACTATCACTAGAGCATCCAGGCACGCTGCAAGATAGTGCAAAAAAATTCAAATTGCAATTGTGCCAAAACTAATTATCCGTCAAAGCCTGTTTTGTCAACTCTATTTCTTAAAAAATGGCGGGATTATGAATTTTTGAAAAAATCGTAAAATTTTCTGGTTTTTCCAGATTTCTTCCGTTACTTATGATTCGATAGGGTCGTAAAATATCCCATTTTGTTCGTATTTCAATTATCTACAATTCTTTTCATTAAAGCAACCCGATTGCTCTATTAGTTTTAATTTTACAAGCAAAACAAATTTAAAAAACACGTTTTTTGTTATTTGAATGTTTATAACATATTAATAAATAACAGTTGCGAGTCGAAAACATAACAGAATATAACAACGAGATGTCTTCCATGTGATGGCACAGTCGGTTTTCTACTAGTATTTTTGTTAGGAAAAAATGCTCTATTGATTGGCCTAATGATGAATATGATATGATTAATGAATTGCGGGTTGATGTTAGAAGAAACTTTTGTCGATTACAAAATATCCGAAGTTTTCCATACCGTTCGATGAACACTATATTATGAACAGCACACTCGCATAAGAAACTTTCATTCTTTCGAACTTCCGCACCTCCGTCGTAAATCATACAACTCATAAATCAATCCAAAGTTTCGTTATCGTATATATTTGAATACGAAACCGGCAGGTTTATGTGTTCCAAACTTCACACGCGACTTCCGATTTCGTATCGATTTTCGATGAGAACACACAGCGTCATTGAAATTTCACTTCAGATCGCTCACTTTCTTAGAATTAAATTATATTTGCCAGAGACAAGTTATTATGTCACGTTTCTCATTCTGTTTTTCGACCAGCGAGGAGATTGATTCACTTCAAAAAGTTTGTTGGTTCTTTCAGGAAATACGTAAAAATTGTATATTGAATAATAATTTACTGTGACGGCTATGAGGATAAAAATTGTCCTTGAATATGTCGTACAGGTTCTTTAAATTTTGATCTATAAAAGATTGGAGTATTATTTTATGAATTCTATTCTTCATTACCAAAATGAAATTGATTTTTGTTCTATATGGATGGTGAGAAAAATAATTGATACATTTTCTAGGACAGGTACATTTTATGTGCCATAGTAAAATGAGTACATCTGATTACTTTTCGAAAAATAGCGGATTAATATACTTATTTGAAATTTAGCAAGTCTTTTTCAAATATAATAAACAAACTTTTGAAATAATTCTTAGAGAAAAGCTTTTATTTAAATGCAGTATAAAAAATAACTTTGAAAGTGCATTGAACCCATAATTTTTTTACATTATAAAATCTTAAACGATACAAAAGCAAGTCGCGAATAGTATCTATGCATTTCTTATTGTAAATTGAATTTGAAATTACCTCAAGATTTATTCTCACGACAAGTTGTTCATTTAAAATTTTATAATGTAACAATGACCATATGAATTTTCGCCACTTACCCCCCTGAGAACCCTGAACAATATTCTTCCGCAAATCGCTAGGATATTTTGACATCCTTGTCACAATTTCTTGAAGAAAAAGTCAAGGCTACCTTATTGTAAGGAAATGTCATTTCCTTACTGTTAGGAAATGATATTTCTTTACACTTGTTAGTGTTCTACCATAAGGAAATGGTATATCCGTACTGTGAGGAAATAATATTCCCTTACAGTTGTTAGTTTTCTACATAAATGATTGAAAACACATTGTTTATAAGAATACATTTTAAGATTAATTTGTATGTCGGGGCGTGGCGCAGTGGTTAGAGTGTCCGACTCTGAGTCGAAAGGTCCGGAGTTCGAGCCCCAGTTGCGGCTGGGATTTTTTAATTCAATTTGACCAATTATATTATTCAAATCTCGTGGCTCGACTGGTGTGAGTTCTGCACGATTCACTGTTGCGTTCCAATTAACAGTGCTGCTCCTAAGGTGGCGCATGGAGTTAGTAACAAGGCCTATACAGAACACGTGGCTAATGACCATAGCAGTCGATGCCAAAACACAAAAAAATAAAAAACGTTTTGGAAGTTTGTACAACATGCGGGGTGGTAGGGTTATTTTTTACTGAGAAAATTTTATTTGCCACCTCAACCTTATTGTTAAGCGATTCTTCGATATATCCTTCAGCAACGTTTGATGACTTCCATCCGCCATGCCTCTTTAAACTAGTTATGTCGACCAGAGTCAACCAATGTTGTTGCAGAAGACCGACGAAAGCAGTGACCAGTATATTATGTCGGTTTTACCAAGTTCAAATGAGTAGCAACTATTTTAGGCATTTTTCTAAATTGATGAATTCCTACCACTTGTCTACAACCCTTTCCGCTTTGGTCTAAACGAAACATACTTTCGAAACACATTCAAGTACATCCGATTCAGGTATGCTAATTAAAATCTTAGAATCCAGGTATTTTATATCGTGTAGAGTCATTCGGACTAACTCATCCACACTACAGGCCTCAAAAATACCAAATATTAAAGCTA
Source organism: Chrysolina oricalcia (assembly GCA_944452925.2). Lineage (NCBI taxonomy): Eukaryota > Metazoa > Arthropoda > Insecta > Coleoptera > Chrysomelidae > Chrysolina > Chrysolina oricalcia. The sequence goes on from OX101825.2 coordinate 56,140,354, forward strand.
TCTAAAAAATACATAAATATGTAATTTAAATAGAAATTAAAACCTTGTAAATTACCTTAATCATTAAATTTTCTTTATCTGAAGCTTCCTGTATGTATTTTCAATTTCTTCCTTCGTTAAAATCTTAGATTTCTTTGCCCTATAAGCTTGAGCTTGCCGTTTCAATAAGGAACGATGTTTTGAATATGTATATATATATATATATATATCCACATTGGGTAAAATTCCGTTAACCGGGCGCTACAAACTACAAAAAAACTTTTTTTGAGACTTACGTAGTTTAACTTCCTGAACGTCTTTCTCGCAGATATCTCCACCAGGAAGTAAGCGATAAGTTACATAAGTTACTAAAGTAGTAATAGGAATGCGCATGCTCGCTTTGCTTGCATATTTCTTGCTGAATATCTTCACTAAGTATGGTTCACTCTTCGAGTGTTTATTAGGAACTATTATTATTATTGATGAAAAAATTGCCAGTCTCTAGTGCGCGAATACTTCCGAAAACTATTCACTACAAACATTTCATATTCATGAGTATTCAGTATGCAGGAGTTTTAGGGAATCTGACAACGTCGCATTGTAAAGTTATTAAGACTCGTTGTTGCTGTTGAGTCAGTAAAAGACATTGATACTGGCTACTATGTTATGAAAGAAGCCATTTCGTTGTCAGATAACTGGATTGGAAAAAAGTCTTGGTATTAATATTTTGAATGCACAGAAGATATTTTTAAATAAACAGAGCGAACAAATAATTACCTAAATAAACGTGTCGGATCACAAACATTCATTTCTGGTATATGCGCATGCGCAAACAGATAGAAAAGACGCAACCTATACGTATCGTATAGTCGGGTGAGGTATGCATAAGATCGGGTCTTTCGGGTTGATTTATCGTCATTAAAGTAGGTTATTTTATGTGAAAAGTGTTCTTTATTTTTTTGTGCGCATGTATATTCATATTTGTTTGCACACATTTCCGTGATCTGTCTCGTTCTTTTGAATTTTGCCAGTCATTTAGAAACAGTATGAGTACCATTGTTTCCAATGTGCAGTCAGAGTGTTGATGGGAAAATGTTGTGGTTATATCAACTCATTTTTCATACTCATTCACTAAAATATTCTGTGATACGTGAATTGAATATTTCTGGAATCACATTGGCAATGTCGAAAAATTAGAATCGCCTTTCCGTCAATTCCATTGTTACCAACCTGACAACTTAAATGACAGATATTCAGTAAACAAAACAGCATAAATTTGTTGATTTTGTATTTGCTAGAAAAAGCTACAATTTGTTGATAAAAAACTGTTTTCAATGAAAAAAAAATGTAAAACTGGTGAATTGGGGTGCGTATATTGTGCTGGTGAAAATAAGGAGGCATTTGAGTGTGTTTTTCGAAGAAGAAACGTGTACCAGAAAATGCCAATTTTTATTCAAAAAAAGGCCCGTATCTCCGAAATTACTTGAGATCGCCAAAAATTTCATTTGGATTTTTTGTTCAGGAGGTCAAACTACGTAAGTCTCAAAAAAAATTTGTAGCTTGTAGCGCCCGGTTAACGGAATTTTACCCTACATTGTGTTTAATTGGATGGGTTGACTTCAACATTGAATAATTGCACCATAATGTTGAAGATTTCAGCTTTGAACAAAGGTCTAGGAAGTATGCCATTACAACATTTTCTGAGAGAGAACTCCTGTTTTTACTCTTGCGATAATCCATAAAACGTTTATATGCATTTTCGCACTTTTCTCTTGAATTCTTTGGTAATAATACTGATGAAGCAGTATTCACTGCCTCATCCAGCTCTGGAGGAGTCACAAGAATACAAAATGTCATCATCACTTGTCATTTTACGATCGAGAACACCAGCAATAAAATTTATATGCGTCAAATTTGACAATTCAACCTCAATACGTTTCCATATTAACCCAAGTAATTTCATTACGAATTTCAAAGCACTGTTTATTTGTGAATAAAATTATTCCTATTTTTTTTTAAATTAATTAATATACAGGGTGTTAATTAAGTACGTTGACAAACTTCGGAAGGTGATTTTTTGAAAGTTTTCAGGATGAAAAGTTCATATAAACAAATGTCCCAAACTGCTTGGTTTTCGAGATACAGGGTGATAAAAATACATTTTTTTCAAGATTTTTTATAAAAGCTTGTCTTTATATTTTTTATTCTATAATTTTTATTAATCGTAGATTTTTCAAATTCTGAAAAAATATTTCCATCAATTTACAAACATTGAGAATGTTTAATTTTCAAATTTTCTAATGTTACACGACACTGGAAAATGTTTAAATTAATATTTTCATTATAGCTCCTGAACCGTACAAGTAGGTAAATGAAAAAATGCAAAAAAGAAAAAAATATGTTAAATGAAACAACACTGATTATTGCTTTCTCATAATATGTCAATGGCAGGGCGGAAAAAAATCCTGAAGGGTTGGACAAAGCTTGTCTCTGAAAAAAGGAGGACCCTGTGAATTATTTGAGAAATGCATTATTTTATATCATGCGTACTATTGAATGGATTGCACTTGTCTAATTTGAACTGATTATTGTCGAAAATGTCGAAGTTAACTCTAACAAATTAAAAAAAAAATGTATTTTTATTACCTTATATCTCGAAAACCAAGCCTTTCGGGACATATGTTTATATGAACTTTTCGTCCTGAAAACTTTCAAAGAATCACCTCCCGAAGTTTGTCAACGTACTCATTTAACACCCTGTATGTCGAAGTTCCTAGCGATTTGCGGAAAAATAGTATGTTTACCTCGTAGGAAAAGCCACATTCGTGGACTCTGTGTTGCTAAGTCTCGGCTTGCACCTCGACTTAGCAATCTTCACAGTCGCCCAGGAATGTTAGGCTTTTCCTACCCAGTAAACGATATACTATTCTTTCATCATAATTTTCATCGTCCGAAACAATCAGGAATTTTTTCAAATTTCTACGCATATTCAATCTAGATATTTTTCACTATTTTTACGGATTTTTCCGATTTTGTTTTCGCAAGTTTTAGAAGTATTTTTGAAAAGTGTGGAGGGTGTGATCCCATCGGCAGACATACTCGTTGTCATAATTTTCCATGTATGAAACCGTTGGAAATTTTTCAGAATTTCTACTCGTTCTCTATCTAACTTTTGAGGGGACAAGAGGGGTAAATTTTTTTGAAACCGTTTTATTCAATTGTCAGATAATTTTCATTATTTTTACGGATTTTTTCGATTTCTATTTTGCGAGTTATCCTAATTTTTTTTCGTGACAGGAAAGTGGGGTGAGTCCCACGATCGATTTTTTTATCATCATTTTCCATGTACGAAACTGTTAAAACATTATTTGAATTCCTTTGTGTTCTCTATCTAGCTTTTAGGGGGGACTGGGGGTTATTTTTTTTAAACCATGATATTCGACGGTCAGATATTTTTCACAATTTTTATGGAATTTTCAGATTTTAATTTAGCGGGTTTTCCAACTTTCTCCGAGAAAAGGAGGGGGGCGAGCCCCCTCAAACTAACTTTTTTTGCTGTAATTTTTGACGTCCAATTCCGCCAAGAAAACTTCCGAAACCCTACGCGTACTCTTTCTACCTTTCGTGAGGCAGGGGGACAATTTCTTCGACATTAATATATTGTCATCGGAACTGAATCAACTTGTAAAATTTCAATTCCATACAGAGAGCACACACAGAGAGCAAGTTAAATACAAGCTTTTAATAAAAATAAATACAAAAGTTCTTCAACACTCTTAAATAAATTTGGAATTCCAAGAAAGAAAATATTACGGTACTCTGAAAACTGTTATAAAAATATGAAACTATTCCTCCATATTCCAGATATGCGTTCTGCAGGACGAGAAAGTTCAGTTATTCATTCTGAATTCAATAACATCTGCCGAACTTCCCAGATAGTTGTTACAAGAAACAAATGTGAATGCATTTTCCTTGTCAAAAGTTGGAACTACATCCTGGAGTTTGTAGTCACGTCTCCCAAAGTTTATTGATATGGAACAGCAACCCTCCTGTCCAATTCCAGATTCCCTGTAACTAGAATAAATGAACTTCGAATGACGAATGGAGACCTTCGACATAGCTTGAAACTTCATGGTCATAATATTGGCTAATTAAATGAAAATTGCAATGAGTAGATCTGATTGAAGTCAAGAGTGTGCATGTCTGACTGAATTGGGAGCCTGGCAATATCAATTTATTTAAAATTCAACCTTTCGTGATATACATGGTGTCAATTTGAAAACTTCCCATCCTTAATATCTTTCTTTCAGTAAACAATAAGAGGAATCGAAAAAACAGGTCAATTTTATTTGCAAGGGGGGCCCTAGTGGTTCAACTCCCTAGGAGTGGTAGATGTTACCCTCAGAATTTTAAATGGGAAGGGGGATTAAGTGGTACCCTGACTTATTATTTTTTATGAGCATTTTCCGAAAAATAGCGTTCGAAACTGATAAAAGTAATTATTAGAAGGCCTATACTGAGATGCATGGTTTTACCAGAGCTGGTTAGAATAATACCGTAGACCCTACCGTTTCAACCCTCTATTAGGGGTAACATTAGTCATTAGCTCTAAACAATTTACATCAAAAAGTAGTCTAATAGTAAAACGTAGATAAAGTTGTGTTTATTAAATGCTGAATTTTTAATTCTCATCGCAGAAATTGTACAGATAGCCTTTCTTTTTTGCTACTTCTGCTGTAAAAACGTTTCTGTTTTCAGACAAAAAATTAGTTAGCAGATTTGAACGATGTGGTAGTATTGTGAATCAGAGCTGTCCCAAAGCACTGTAAATAGTGCTCGTGAAAGTGTTCAAAGCATTTTAGTGCTCGTAAGCACTGTGCTCCCGAGCACTTTTTGGATTCAGTGCTTGGTGCTTCAAGCATTTCACGAAAAGGCTTCATGCTTAGTAATCCAAAAGTGCACCCGAGCACTGCGGTGCTCTGTAGCACTTTTCGGGATTCCCAGGCACTAAGCCTTTTCTCAGCTATGGATCTATGAATGTTGTTGAAAATATAAAACGCGGTCAGCGGCACCCCCAAGAACTACTGATTGCGTCCTTACATTATGCAAATTGTAGGTTCGAGGGCTCAGTCTTGACATAAATGTAGTTGATAGTGTTTATAGCGTTCAGAGTGAATTTAGTGCGCAGTTAGGTTGCAATTGCAAACGATGATATTTTATTTAGGAATGTTTAAAACAGTTGTAGACTGGACCAGACAGTCGTCAAAGTGACTCTACATCGAAAATATGCCTTACTCAATCTCGGTAATAAGCAATTCTGAAATAACAATGGATATATCAAGGACATTAAGCCGGCAGGTAGAAAGGGATCAGTTAGGGTTAGTGAGAATGTACCAAATCCAGATACGGTAATTAACGAACAAAACTACCTAAATCAGAATAAATACAATCTTCGCAGACGGAATCTCCAGTCATCTGAGATTATTCATGATGTATAAGCCTCTGAAGAAGCTAGCCACTCGCGCTGCCGAAACTTTAAGAAAAAATTCCAAAAAAACGACGGCCTTCACCAGAGTGAAAATTGTGACACTGAAAACTTCGTCCGCAAAAGCCTTAACCATTTAGTCTGAAGTTGTGCCAATTCCCAACCAGAAGATTCTGCAGTCGCAAAGGCTTTATAGAGAATGTGATACCCAGACATGGTATTTCGCTGGATTAAGATTCTAATAAAGGAAGAAACGATGAATATTTTAGGCATGAAGAAAACTCGTCCAACAGCTCTACATCTCCAATCAGACGGAATGGTCGAACGACATATTGGGACTATCTGACGATATTCGTCGCTGACAGATTGGGGTGAGTTGGTGATACTAGTTCTTCCAACCTAATCTCTCTATGAGTCCGGATATACCTCATCGATGTTAAACACTGGGCGAGGCAGTTAACTGTCACGCGATCTGCTGTTTGGATTGCCACCCAGACAAGCGGAGGGATACATTTCTCCCAGAATATCTCGAAAAATTGTAACAGCCAGTAGAGCACTACATACGAAACCAATACTTATACGAGACAGTGCACATTTATTTCGCCAAGAGGCTGCCCTGATGACAAAATAAATGCCCCGAAACGGTCTCAGCATCGAAAACTGAAATATGATTTAATTGATTGTACAGTACTCACGAAACGTGTTTAGAATGCTTGGTAGTTCAGGACAGTAAAAGAAACTTAGAAAATCTATACTTAAACTCAATTTAATTTGATATAAAAAATGAACATATTTGATTGTTGACCACAGTAAGCCATAATGAAATTCATAAGAACAAAAATGAGCTGCGACAGCTATAAATTATAGTTCACAACACACTGTATTGATTTATAAGTTTACTAAAATATTATATGAGACTCAAAACATCACATGTATATAATCGACGAACAGTAATCAAGAAATTTTCTTATTGATTCTAAAAATAAATCGGCAACTGTTTAACTGAAAATTCGTTTCGCACAACCCTGTACATTATGGTGACATAAAAAAAACTTGTGGGCTAAATTCTGCTTTTTTACTAATAGAAAAGAATCTTCAGTTACAGCTATTAAAAGTATTGAAGAATTCATTCATAATTGATTCATGAAACACTAAGAGAATAGGTCCAAAAATAAATTGTTCAACACAAATATAACTTTAAAATTTTTACGGCAGACCAGAATGTCGACTGAATTGAGAGGATAATTTATATGGGGGTATCACTTACATATCTTCAGCTGTTAATTCCGACGCGTGGCAAAAAATGTTATACTTGTTGAAATACGAAGACACACATTTTCTGAAGGGAAATTTATGGCGAAACCGAGGATTCGGGCACTTTCTTCATGACTGTTGAAACGTATTTTCGAGACTTGATAAAAATGGAGTATTTACTGGCTCGAGAAAACTAGTGGATTCGACTACAATTGCTGATTCGTTGCAGACTTTCCAACGAATGTTTGGCAATGTTGAGTTAACGACTAGCACTCTGCTACTTTTAATAAGACACACGAAAATGGATATCACGAAACGTCGATTCTGATTGTTGTTCTTGTACTCTATAACTGAAGACTCTCTTACTTGGGGCTTAACCTCACGAACTATGGATAAGAGCCACAAACTATATGAACTGTCGATTCATTTCTATAATTGAGAATTGACCATCGCCATTCTTCACTCGTTGAAACGGAACTGACTGAATACTGACTCAAACATAGACGCTTACGGGTCATTTTATATTCTCGAGAAGCTGTAAATTTTATTTTAATGAGTAATAAGCTTAAACAATAGCGACACTAATTACAGCTATTAATAACAATCTAATAGTCTATTCATCATATTTCATAATGTAAATTGGTTCCACGTCATTCTTAATGGGTTAAAATTGATATTTATCAACAGGAAGTGTCAAAAAACGCGTATTGTAATTATATTTATTACACCTATTAATATATCCTTATAGAGTGCGACGCTAAATTATGGAACAAATTCATTATTTCTTATTCTAAAAATTGGCCCATCGGAAAAGAAAATCGATCTATCCGAGGATTTTTCCGAAATATCTTTATATTCAGAAATAATGAATTTGTTCCATAATTTAGCGTCGCACTGTATATAGTCTATGAATTCCTGAGACAATAATAATTTCCATCTGTTTGCCAGCTGCGTTTTGGTGACTAATCAATTGAAATCTTTTGTGCATCTGAGATACAAGAATTTACGTTAGATTGACGTTATTTTGCATCTAATTGAATGATTAAATGATTCTACAGGGTGTTTATGAGTTATAGTGTTGGCTGGAGATCTACCACAAAATTGCGTGAAAGTGCAGTCAATGTTGCACTGTTTTCATGGGACTTTCTATTGAAATAAAACAATTGTCGACCAAAAAATCTCAATTTTCGATATCAAATCAATTTCAATATAATCAATGAGTACTCCAATCCTTTCTACCAAATTTGAGTTCACCTACCAAATTTGAGTTTTCCAAGTGAAAGCGTCCAAATGCAATATGAACTTGGAATACACGAAATTGAACGCCACCTCAACGGTCTCTCCTTTTTAAATCGAATCATTTTTTGAAAGTGCTTAGTAATCACAAGCACTTCATGAAAAAAAGTGCTCTCAAGCACTTTTCAAGAGTGCTTAGTGCTACTCGAAGCACTTTTTGTCAGTGCTCAGCACAGCTCTGGAATCGTGCAAATACATATATTTTTTTCTCTAAAGGTATTCAGGGTTGCATAACAAAAATTAGAATTTCAAACTATGAAGTTTTGTACCTGTGGCACTCGAAATACTGATCAAAGGTTCCAATTTTCACGAAATTCATGAAAGTGCCAATATCTCCAAAACCATCAATATTTTACTCAGGTCATATTGTGATATTCTGGTCAGTCATGAGCTGGACTATCTGCCCTCCGAAGGATGACGTTGGTAGTTTTGGGACACCCTGTATATCAGCATTTCTTATTTTAGTTTCACTCGTGAAAGGTAGAGGGAATTATAGAATCTGTAATGTCCCAAGGGAGATTTGACCCTCTGTAATGATAGCGTCACTATGACGATATAGGCTTATAATATCTCGGTCAGAAATAATAATTAATATCTCTTTACCGAATTCACCTCATCCAGCAATGTAGCCAACATCGTCAAAAGCGCCCATTCCACTTTTAGTAAATACACTACGGTTTCTGTTTGATCGCTCTACGCCATTCGAGTTATCCTTAGATTCTACGTTTTTTCTTAGAGCACGGTGAAAGCAGTGTAATTGATTTTCTCCACAAGCATAATAAAACCCGCGTGAAAGAGCTTTCACGTTTCATCTCCACCTCAGTTCACTTTTGTAAATTGGAATTAAAAAATAGCGCTCCGGGCTACAGAAAATATTATGATTTGATTCCGAAAGAGCACGGGTCTTCGCCTGAGTGATGTGGAATCAAGATAAAACCTTTTTCTTTCAGTAAAAGCTTGAAATATTGTGTGGAACATCAGTCACAGAGAATCCCTGTTTACGTGAAATTTAGTAACTGATTTGGTTGGGAGTTGTTTCCTGATTTTATTTTGTATATTTTTATATCCGTTTAATATGAGAATAAATGAACTTAAAAAAAACTTTTCAGAGAATAGCTTTTATTCAAATGTGCTAAAAAGAACAAAATTAAATTTAAAGTGAATTGAAACCCATCATTTTGTGACATTATAACATTTTAAATGATATAAAAGCTTGTCGCGAGAAGTATCTTACTGTAATTTCTTATTGTAAATTAAATTTAAAATTATCTCAAAATTTATTCTCGCGACCAGATTTTATACAGGGTGTTTCATAATGAATGCGCAGGACTTCAGGATGTGATAGCTCGTCCAAAAACATAAAAAAAAGTTTTTATTAACTTACCCTCTAAAATGCACCATTTTCGAGATACAGGGTGTTGAAATTAAAAAAAAAAATAATCGTTTTTTGCGAATATCTCTGGAACCGTTTATCGCACAGAAAACAGATTTCGTAGGCATTTCCTACTCATAGAGCTATGTTTTGTGCGGATTTTTTATTTTGTCAAATTCATAATTGGTGAAAATTTTGAAGGGGTAGTGGGTGTTTTTTTCTCCAACTTCTACGCCACTGGAAAAAGTACAGTTCTCCTATATGAACCGACAATGTTTTCTACACTTTTCTACACAAAAAAGGTATTATTGGTCATAAGCTCTAAAGTTGACCGTTTTCAAGAAAAATCAACTTTCATGTTTAAATGTTTTTTTCTCGAAAAATTGCTGCGTGCATTGAAGCTAACGGCGGACATTTCCAACAATTCAACTGAGTATGATTGTTACTGTTTTTTGTTTATTTTCCAATTAAGAAGTTAACGTTTGGTTTTGTTACTTGTTCTAACGTTTAAATAAATTTTGTATAATTAGGAAAAAAATTATTTAAACAAATTTACCATGTTTTTCAACATGAAAGATGATTTTTCCTGAAAACGGTCAACTTTAGAGCTTATGACCAGGAGTACCTTTTTTGTGTAGAAAACATTGGCGGTTCAAGTAGGCGGCTCAAAATCATACTTTTCTCAGTGGCGTAGAAGTTGGAGAAAAAAACACCAACTACCCCTTCAAAATCTTCACCAATTATGGATTTTGAAAAATATAAAATCTGCTCAAAACATAGCTTATTATGAGTAGAAAATGCATTCAAAATCTGTTTTTTGTGCGATAAACGGTTCCAGAGATATTCGCAAAAAACTATAATTTTTTTTTAAATTTTAACGGAGATGTTGAATTTTAGAGGGTAAGTTGATAGAAACTTTTTCTCGTATTTCTGAACGAGCTACCACATCCGGAAGTCCTGCGCATTTATTATGAAACACCCTTATAATTTAAAATTTTATAATAATGGGTTCAATTCACTTTAAAATTTTCTTTCTCCTTTATAGTTCATTTAAATAAAAGATTTTCTTTAAAAAGTTTTTTAAGTTTATTTATTTATTTCTATTTCAGTTTTTTTGGATATGTTTTTCAATTAATGCGTCATAGTTGCACGGTCAATCTCTTGTTGATTTACCTTTGAAAATTATTCGGAATTTTGAATGCTTTTGAATGCCAATGAATCCTAGAATTACAGACCAGCCAGCATTAATTTTCTACCTAGTAATACAAATAGCTATTCCTCCCGCGGATATTAATGCCCTCCGCTTCGCGTCGGGCATCAAACTATCCGCGGAAGGAAAAGCATGATTTTCCTCCCTCACTATGTAAATAGCTATATACTTTAATGTTATTGTAGGAAAAAATAAATATTGAGGCATATTACCTGTATTTCTTTAATTTTTCAGTTGTAGGAAAAGTATAGTGTGAAATATGTGGGGGAAGTACTTTTTCTCACTCTTGTGAAACTTCCACACTCGTGAGAAAAGTAGAACTTTCCCCACTTGTTGGACAATACACTATTTTGTTACCCACACTGTACCAAATACATTCCAGAAAGTTCGGAATTCACTGTTTCGTCCTTGGTACATTCACAGCAATCAATGATGAATACAACAATTTATATACAACAAAGCATATCGCTCCGCGTTTCTGGATGCGCTTGCATCTAATTACATAACGGTTCCTGTTCAACCGAATATCGTTGATTGCAATTACATCATGCCGAAACGTCGCTGCTATGCTGCTGGTGCTGGTGATAAATGAGTAAGTAATGGATTTGCGAGGATTTTGCTTGGCGGAAGCAACTTTATTGCCGGCTATTCGAAATTTCAATCGAATCAAATCTCAGGCCACGATATACCGAGGGGTTGTGAAAAGTGCGTTTCTTTCGGAAATCAGAACTAGACAAGATCTGATACTCGGAATTAATAATTGGATCTTTCATGGTACAGTGCGCTCCAAACCGGTTGTTATCTTCGGCCAGAAATACAAAACCACCATGCATCCCGTAAGGTTGAGGCCCGGAATGATGATGTCCCAGCACTCGTACGTACTCGAAAGCTTACCCCCCATAACCAACACCCCCGCTCTTCAAAGCGGTTCCTCATCCTGATGATTGGCAGAATTAAATCTGATCGTTTGATATGGAGAGCTTGGCCCATTCTCGGCCTGAAACCCTCTTATATCTGACATAAATTGAAATTTGAATTTAACAATGACTTTACTTAATGTGCATGGTGCCCCCCTGAAACTGGCTGAATGCCTGGGAAAACACTTTGCTAAGGGCCAAGTGTTGTGTAGTGAATTTACTGAGTTTACTTCTTGGTCGGTTCTTCTTGGAATCTGAAACATAAAAGCATGATTACCGAGATTTAAGCCTGTTGAAGTAGACGTTGGCGTCGTCGAAGGTTTCGCTTCTGTCGTACTTCTTCAGGGGTGTCGTTGCCTCCCTGGTTCACTAGTCGTCCGTATTTGTCTGTCTTTGTCGTCTTGCTCACGTCTGTTCTCGAGGAGCTCCATGAGCAGTAGGTTTGTGTGGGTCTCTTCTCTGTCTAGAGTAGTTCTCACATGATGCCTGACCAGTCTGTCGATGTAGTCCGGATGGATGTCTAAGTCTCGATATATAAACCTGTTAGGCATATATCGTGATGCGTCTGTTACCATTCTCAGGCAGACATTGAAAAAGGCCTGCATCCTCTGACTATAACTGTTCGCGCATTGCCCCCAAGCAGTAGACGCGTACAGCATGATTGGCAGAAGGATTCTCCTGATGAGGCGTAGTTTCAACTCGAGTGCCATGTTGCTCCTACGTCCGATGAGTGGATACAGCTTATGCCTTGCGGCTTTTGCTATAGCTAATCTGTGGTAGAGAGATACAAAAATAAATTTCAGTCTGAGGAGTACTTACCTATATCCAAAAGCAGAGCTCAAATAGGCTCCGCCCACAAGCAGCCTTGCTCGGCCATTGGCCGGACTGAATATTACAAATTGAGCTCAAGTTTGCTGAGAAAATCAGTCATCCGGGAGCCACCGAAGTGCTTGGATGTTGTAGATGACGGTAAAGAGGAAGATGACGGTAAACAGGAAGAAGAGACACTTCAAAAATCATATTCTGCCTTCCAAGACACAAAAATGGGTGAGTCGAATCAAAGTGGGGATAGTGATGCAGACGAAAACCCCACCCCAAGACCCTCTGATTCGAAAACAACGAACAAATTGGAAAGTGTGCTGAATACCCATAAAGAGCACAGACAGCGTTCGAGCCCCAGGTGTATGTGCCGGTTGATACTTGATAGTGAACCCAACTGAAGTACCACCGAAGCTTCAGGAGGACAACCCCAAGCCGGGTGAACTACTCCTAGCAGAAGTGCCCCAGGTCAACCCATTTAAGATCTGGGACACCTCGTCATAGGCCACGAGCGAGGAAGCAACAGCGCCGAAGCTCCTACCTCTCAACCCATAACGATGCAGCACCCCTGAAGATGATGCCGTAGAAATGGGCAAAAACAGCCTTTCCCCTATCCACATACCAGGAAAACTAGCCACGAAGATAAGTCCGACGTTCGCCACAGTTCCGATTCTTCGAAGATGGATAGACAACCAAGTTTAACGCTTCGCTACAATTCCCAAAAATCTTTTGCTGAGGGAAACATAAAAGGAGGTTCACCACACTTCCGATTCGATTCGCCACACTTCCCAACCTACTTTGAATCAGATGGAAACTGGAAAACTGTTGTACTTCACAACACTTTCGATTTCAAGAATCTGGAAAGTGTGGGGAACATCAACACAGGACTCAATATCCAGCAGGACGGGCAGATAGTAGCACCGACAAACGGAGACAGGCCGACCTACCAAACTCTGAACGGGTAAGTATTCTAGGAGAGCGTTCTCAACACTTTCCATAATACAAAAGTATTTTACCCCTTCACCAAACTTTGTTATCGAAATGAGCATCTAGGAATTAAATTACTTATTGTATTGAAGGGATAAAATACTTTTTGTTCTCACTGAGTGACACCACAGGAGTCCAATATCCCATTTTCGATAATACTCTTTAATTTTTTTTTCAACTCTGAGTAAAATATGGTTCATCACACTTTACAACGAAGCAACGACCCAACAAGACTTGGAAAACTCGAAAGTTCAACACACTTATCAAAATGCTTACCTAAACCCACCAAATTTTAGACCCAAAACTGTTGTGAAAGCGATGGTTCATACCAGATACGAACGGACAAATTTTTCTGGTATAAACTATGGCAACGCAGATTTGGACAAAATACAAAAAAGCCAATGAATACACCGCGAACCGGCCACAACAGAATTTGGGTGATTATCGCCTTTTGAACGCTAACTAAGCTGTACAAATTGAAAGGGAATTGGAAAGTGTGGAGACACCCAAAAATCCTGCCAAGACATCAAAAATGACTCAGCCAAATTTCGATGAAATTCTCACATTTGAATAATTTTCGAAATCCTTGCCAAGTGCCAAGTGTGGTGAAACCCTTCACCAGAAACAAGTAAATTGGAAAGGGTGGTGAATGCAACTGAAAGTGAGGTGAAAGCATCTGAAAGTGGTGAACGCAACTGAAAGTGTGGTGAACGCAACTGAAAGTGTGGTGAACGCAAGTGAAAGTGTGGTGAACACAACTGAAAGTGATATGAAACATGTTAGGGGCGAAATTTAGGAAAGGAGAGCAGTGAATGTGCAATGATGTGTCACGCCTCTAACATACCCAGCAGCTCAGTAGGCGTGGATTCGACAATAAAAATTGATTTCGATAAGATTGAAATATGGGGTTAATTTTCCGGAGCGCCACGGATTTATCGCTAGTGAAAAATCCGAAACCACCCTGATGGAATGGGACAACCCACTGCACGAATATTACTAAAATATTAAAAAATATATACCTGTAAATGGTATAATAAGAATATATAACTATGTAGAGGTTTTGTCTTCCCTTACGCTTAGATAACTTGGACCAGAATAAAAGAAATAGTCATGTCCCTTACTAATAAAATATATTGATCGTTACACACCCTGTATGTGCACAGTTCAGCTCACCATACAACAGAACATGAAATTAATGTAAATATCAACCACCAAGATGAATTCAAGTGAATGCTGTGATTGAGAGTATGGTATTGTTTGAATATTGTCGTGAATTGGGGTTGATTCACGACTAACTAGGTAGATACTGATCATTCGTAGATTTAAAACACTTTAGAAAAATATAAAAACATTTATTTTACTATGAGCAAATATGCGATTTAGACGATTGAAATTAATGAAGGAAATAATCAATAAAGAATTAATGAATTAAAGAATTGAAGAATCTCTCCTAGTTATTGATTGGATAAATTATTTTAAAAAGATCTTTACTTACAATACATATCGGCTTAAACAGTTTATGAACATTTTCCATTTATTTAATATCGAATCTTCCAAACTCCCCCCATAGCTGTGGGCACGGCAGAACTCTAAACTCGACTACCAGATCGAACTATCAGTGGCCTTTTTGAAAACTCTTGTTTATGTTATGTTGAGGACAAGTTGTGTTTCAAAATAAAATATCTTCGCTCACGTACTGAATTGTAAAAAGGTTACCCACGGATTGAACTATAAAATATTTTAATGTACAGGATGTTCCATATATTTTTGACAATATATCGATATGAAACCTCCAGTGAGGGCTATGCCTGTGACGTCACGATGATAGCTTACAGTTATGGATACTTACGCCTTAGGGGCAGTCTTATTCTAAACTTATCTGATACTACGTAGATATTCTCAAGCATGCCAGTTCACCAATTATTGTGGTTGCAGTTCATCAGTGCCTTGGTGTATACAGGTGCACAGTGGGTACGACACAATCAATCAAAGTACATGTACAGTTGGGACGAATAGCGAAGGAATGCTGAATAACAGATATACTGCGGGACAACCACAGTCGAGCAGGAACAATCACAGCAGTGGAACAGTGTAAAGACAATCGTATAGCAATGAAACAGTGGAACAATCACATTAGTGGAACTCCAATAAACGGTAGCAGAGTAGTAGCAATAAATCGTAGTGGAGCACTACCAGCAGCGAAGAGGTAACAGTAGCAAAGTAGAGTAGTCGCAGAGGAGCAGTAGCAAAATGGTAGTCACAGAGGAGCAAAGTAGTAGCAGAGTGGTAACAGCAGCAGAGCACCCTAGAATATACAATACCAGTCTGACTTCTGATTACACTTGGGAGGGTTCTGATAACAGCTTTGGTGGTCTGTTTGCTATCTGATAGCGAGTTTCTCGTTCCAGTGGTTTCACACAATGATGAAGTGACTTCTAACCTCAAAAATCCGCAAAGCGAACGGAGATTTCTCAAAAATATATAGCGTCAAAATTCGCAAACAATATGAGAAACTCTCCTGATATGAATTTTCCCAAGATCCATCAACGATGATCAAACTTTAATTGGAAATCTTCAAAATAGGTCAGTCACTCATCAATATCAAATAAGGAAGAGGAAAATATATCTCAGACGTCAAAGTCAAAACTGTCAATATCTGACAAGGAGCTTTCTTGTTCGTTAGTGTTCGGTGGGAACAGTCCAGGAACTAAGTCGAGCTACTAGGAGCTATGAAAAGAACACCTTAAGATTCAGTGTTGCCAACTGAACCAAGACGAAAACGCCAGCCTCTCAATCTCAGAACCAAACACAAACAAACAAAAGGTCAAGTATTCGAATGTGAAGTAGGTACCTCAATGACACAAGACAGAGATAGAGTAGGACTGTTACGGTTTTGTGTTCTAAGTACAAAACAATAGACTAACCATAAGTATGTTTGCAAAACAACGCTGTCATACCGCAAAATAGAACAACTGATAACTGTCATTAGCTTAAGGCCGGTTCATGTCCGCTCGAACTAGTACGACAAAGGTAAGTACTAACATTCGGAACAAGCTATACATGACAACGATCAAGTTGTCATTTTGATACAGTGGTGTACAGAGTGGAAAGTGTATATCAAAGACAGAGAATTTCTGATGTTATTGTATTAAAACAAAAAGGGTTTTCTAGTGCAAAATAAACCCGTAACAAACATTTGGGAAGTGTGGTGAACCCAAAAAGCAAGGCCAACAACACGAGTAGATCGGAAAGTGTTGTGAACGGAATCGAAAGTGTGGTTAATCCCGTTTTATTCTAGCATTCATTTGATCCTATTCCACCCCTCTGAAAATAATCAAAAAAGTGTCTCTGACTTTTATTATCATCTTGTTCGAGTTTTTTTCACAGAGAATCATGACAACAACAGCGAACAACAAAGCCATCAATAAATCACTGAAATCGAATCCAGTTACACCATTTTATATATCCGCGCCTCAACCAACACAACAACGGAATTACTATATCTAATTAATTAAAGCGCGAAAACTATAATTCAGTTAAGAGTATCCGCATTCTGCCGACCCAGGGGAAGGCTGGCGGAATGTACACGGAGTCGGGGTGAATCATCGCTGCCATGACTTGAAAATGAGGTTAAATGGATTACGGAAACTGTGTTGTACGGTTATATTTCCACAGAAGTTAGACTGGATACATGAGATGAGAAAAGATAATTTTATAGAAAATAATATACATAGAGATTACATATACAGTGACCGCCAAAAAGTATGTACCATATGGAAAAAAATTTTATTATTGGAGTATTGGAAAAAATATTCTGGGGAAAAGTTTGTGCATGTCCGATAACCTGAAAATCGATTTTGACACATGTCACGTGATCGCTAAAATGGCGGCAAAATGAAAAAAATTGCAATTCAAAGACAAAAAAGGGGTAAGATGGCAAGATATCAAAAAAACTTATTTGAAAAAGTCACTTAGAATTCAATTTTATACGAAGTTGCAAGAGATAATTCGAAAAAAATTGAAAATAGCAATTTTTTAAAAATATTTTCCCATCTATTTAAAAATATTATTTTTTTTTCTTATGAATAGCTTGACTATACTGAAACATTTGCATTTTAATGATAATGACAAAACTTTCTCATTTTCTCCACACCAGAGGGCACTAAATTGAAAAAATGGGAATTTGTCAGAACCCTTGCTGTTACATCGGTTAATAATAATATTTTTAAATAGATGGGAAAATATTTTTAAAAAATTGCTATTTTCAATTTTTTTAAATTATCTCTTGAAACTTTGTTTATGTGTATAAAATTAAATTCTAAGTGACTTTTTCAAATAACTTTTTTTGATATCTTGCCATCTTACCCTTTTTTTTGCATTTGCATTACAATTTTTTTCATTTCCCGCCATTCTAGCGATCACGTGACATGTGTCAAAATCGATTTTTAAGTTGTCGGACATGCACAAACTTTTCCCCAGAACATTTTTTCTAATACTCCAATAATACAAATTTTTCCCATATGGTACATACTTTTTGGCGGTCACTGTACTTATAATAAACAACGTGAGTTGGTTAAGTTGGTGATTAAGAAGACTGGTACCAAAGAAAGTAAACGAACAGGAGAGTTTAATGAGCCTAGCCAATAGAAATCTTGTAGCATCAACGCGTCATAGTGACATACTTGAACATGAGTACAGAGTTGAACTCGAACCAAGGAACAAATCTGTCCTCTGTAACTCTCATATACAGGGTGTTATTTAAGTACGTGGCCAAACTTAAAGGGGTGATTCTTTGAGTGATTCTAAGACGAAAAGTTCATATAAACATAGGTCCGGAAATGCTTCGTTTTCAAGATACAGGGTGTCAAAATTTTTAAAAGAAATCGTTTTTGTCGTGAATATCTTAATAACCCTTCAACCGATTTTATTAAAATTTGGCAGTGTTATTGAAGGTCGTAAAGGGCGGATTTAACCCTAACTATATCAAAATTATCATGTCCAGTGGCGTAACCAATATTTTTGACAGAAAACATGTGCGCCACTGATTTTTTTGCAATTTTTGTATTTGTTTCACATTGAGCAACTGAAATTACAACTTTTTTATATCTAGAATTGTTTTCGTATCTTGCTTTGTTTTTGAGAAAAAACATAAAAATCACTTCATTGCACGTCCCTGGCACAACACAATAAAAAATTGTTTGTATAGGGTTTTTAATGATTACAGGTGAATCTGTTATGCTTAAAAATTGTTTGTTTCATTTGGCCAGTGCGTGCATAGTGGTAACGCCGGAAATGCCAAAGCAACATCAAACAAGAAACACCCTTTATTAAAACCACACTGAAACAAAAATGGTACCTAGGCAATTTGTTTCTGTAAGAATACATTCAATAATAAACCTACAATAGTTGCTCAAAATGTCCTTCTTCAACATTAACTCGTCTTAACATCGATTCCCGAACACGTTGAAATATTTCCGGCGTATGTCTTATCTGATCACATGAATCCCGTATTCGTTGGATTAATTCTTCTTCAGTGTTGACTGGAGTTTTATAAACGAGGGACTTCAAATGTCCCCAAAGGAAAAAATACAAGGGATTTGAGTCCGGTGACCTGGGCGGCCATGACTGTGGACCTGCGCGACCGATCCAGTTTTCTCCATAAGTTTCATCCAGAAATTGACGTGCTACTATGCTGAAGTGAGGTGGAGCCGCATCGTGCATGAACCTCATTGCTCCTCTTACTGCCAGTGGGACATTTTCTAGTAGTACAGGTAATACAAATTCCAAAAAATGACGATACTCTTGACCATTTAATCTCGGGGGTAAAAAATGAGGTCCAATGAGATAATCGCCAACATTACCAACCCAGACATTCACGGAAAACTGCTGTTGATAATTATTTTCTATAACCGCATGGGGATTTTCTTCTGCCCAGATATGGTTGTTATGAAAGTTCATAATTGAATTGTGGGAAAAACACGCTTCATCGGTAAATAATATACTGGATAAAATTGTTGCAAAAGCCACGTAGTATAAACAACTCGCTTGGGAAAATCCGCAGGAAATAACGCTTGAATACGATGTATGTGGTAAGGATACAGTTGGTACTCTTTCAAAATCTTCCATACACTAAAGTGAGAAATGTTTAATTGTTGTGCAATTTTGCATGTGCTTGTATCGGGGCAACGCTCAACTTCATGTAAAACTTCTTCCTTCAGCGCCACTGTTCTTACCGTTGCCGGTCTCCCAATAAGAGCAGCCGACCATTGAAAGGTGCCTGATTCGCACAGCCTTTCATGTATTCTCACAAATGTTTGCCTATTTGGAACATTTCAATGAGGATATCTTTCTTGATAAATGCGTCTAGCCGCTCTGGAATTGCCTTGGGCCATTCCATAGACAAAATGCATATCGGCCATTTCCGAGTTTGTAAACCGAACCATTTTCAGATATCAGTAACAAATTTTATATCTCAAAACTCTTGAAAACACTTCAAATAATTACTATCAAATAATTACGTATGTACCGTTTCAATTTGTGACAGTTATGAAGTTAAATTTGTTTGAGCATTTGTTGTTCCTTCCATGGCCCTCTTACTTTAGCTTCAAAACACTGCAGTAATACATAACAACATTATTTGTTTCATCGAAAACAGGTAATATGAGCGAAAAAAATTAAAAGATGACTTCCATGTAATATTAATTGTTTACTCATAAATAAAAATGTCTTTATTGTTCATGAGCCGAAGCCAAGAGCCGAAGGCAAGTGCTGCAATTCATACATATTTTTTTTTTCATTGCATTAATTTTGATAGAAAATTCTAAGACTAGAATAGAGTATTGATATGAAAAAATATTAGTAAGACCCCAGTTTGTGATGGTTTAGTAGTTGAAATGTTTTATTGTGTTGTCACAGGGATGTGCAATGAAGTGATTTTTATGTTTTTTCTCAAAAACAAAGCAAGATACGAAAAAAGTTCTAGATATAAAAAAGTTGTAATTTCAGTTGCTTAATGTGAAACAAATACAAAAATTGCAAAAAAATCAGTGGCGCACATGTTTTCTGTCAAAAATATTGGTTACAGTGCCTTCCGGGACGCCACTGGACATGATAATTTTAATATAGTTAGGGTTAAATTCGCCCTTTACGACCTTCAATAACACTGCCAAATTTCAATAAAATCGGTTGAAGGGTTATTAAGATATTTACGACAAAAACGATTTCTTTTAAAAATTTTGACACCATGTATCTTGAAAACGAAGCAATACCGGACCTATGTCTATATGAACTTTTCGTCTTAGAATCACTCAAAGAATCACCCCTTTAAGTTTGGCCACGTACTTAAATAACACCCTGTATACAAAGAGTGCGGAGTGCGCTAGTCCGTCACTGTCTATAGAGAATGGCGGCCATGACATGTCCATCTACGTCACAAATGTTCTTTCATCCCTTCCTATCATTGTCACCATTAGACTCTCATAGTCAGATAATAGACTACAACCATATAACAATTTGGAGAGGTCATTTGACCCAGGATGAAATATATTCAGAACGATGCTACCATATGAAATAATATCTTTAGGCACTATGCCGTCAATTCTTGGTGGGACAAATGACTGTAATAATAATAATAGTAATTTTTCATCTGAAGATGTGCTCTTCCGACAAAATATTCTTGTACGGCATTCCTCACGTTGGTGGATTATGAAATAATAATCTCCTAGAACCTACTGCCGTACAAAAATAATGGGGCCGGAATCCAGAATTTTTTTTTACTTTCGGAAATTGAAAATTTTTTCTGGCTTCCGGTCCCATTATTTTTGTACGGCAGTAGGTTCTAGTAGATTATTATTTCATAATACACCAACGTGAGGAATGCCGTACAAGAATATTTTGTCGGAAAAGAACATCTTCAGATGAAAAATTATTATTATTACAATCATTTGCACCACCAAGAATTGACGGCATAGTGGCTAAAGTTATTTTTTAATATAGCAGCATCGTTCTGAATATGTTTTATCCTGGGTCAAATGACCCCCCCCCCACCCCCCCAAATTGTTATATGGGCTAGTAGTCTATAATGATCAATCTCTTTGGAAAACTGTAGTCAAAATTGTGCAAGAAAAATTTTATATGGATTTTTGGATTGTATTTGACCCATTCAAAGATGTGACATTTCAAGTCAGAGCAATTCAGATAAAAGAAGACAAAGTTTCATAGCAAATTAGATTTATAAAACCTACAAAATTGATTTGAATACGACCGAATTGGTGCATTTTCCACTGAATAAATCCGGGAAAACCTCGAAAAAGAGACCATTTTTCAAAGATATACAATTTTTATAAATCTGAAGCTGAACAAACAATACTGATGGATAAACTGATGGATAATAGTATTAGGCCAATCAACAGGGCTATCAACCTCAACTTAAATTGTTCCGCCGATAATTTTTTTTTTAATTGTAGAACACAGTGTGCACATTACTTCTGAGAAAAATTATCATCTCCAGGGAGGTGGAACCCCCTTCCCCAAAAAAAACGCGTTGAAATAAACTTTTGAGGTGATTTCGAAATATCTTAAAAAATTTACTTTAAATCAAAAAAATAACTTGATATTCAGAAAGAGCAAAAATTTTTACAAATAAACAGTACCTACCAGAATTTCGAGAAATCGCACGGTATTCTTGAGAAAAATTGTTGAAGTTATATGCTTTCGCAATGGGCCAGGTGTTGCGCCGGCTCCCGCCAACGTGCATTTTTTCA
Source organism: Chrysolina oricalcia (assembly GCA_944452925.2). Lineage (NCBI taxonomy): Eukaryota > Metazoa > Arthropoda > Insecta > Coleoptera > Chrysomelidae > Chrysolina > Chrysolina oricalcia. Next base: position 56,162,435 of record OX101825.2, read on the forward strand.
ACCAGCGTGTGAAGTAAAGTTCTATAACTCCTCACATAAATGTTCAATTCGGATAAATCTCATGTCATTTTGAAGATGAAGATCGCAGCTTTGTATTCTGATATTATTTATATTTATACGCGCAGTTGCCAGCTGCAAAATTGTAATTGAAAATCTTATAATATTAAAATTCCTGACTTCGTGAAATAATTCTTGTGATTACTGAAATAATGTGTTATCACTTGTAGCAAGTAAAATGAACAGTTGAGGAATAATTCATTGTCAAATTGCATAACGTTTAACCGGTCCAAATGATGTTGGTTTTAAATACGAGTGTTTTCAATTCTTCGCATATTTTAGGTTACAAAATCTTGAGGGAGTTTATAAATTCAAATGCTAATAACTCAGAGATAAAAGCACGTATCCACATGAATGAAAAGCTAGTTTGCAGAAAAAACCCAGCTCTTATTGAAAATATTCATACTTGTACAAATTTTAAATGATTTTAAATGCAATCCAGTCAATCTTTTAAGTACTTAAAATAGAGGTTACTCGGCATTTCATCGCATTATTGTTCTATGGAAAGAATCATAAAATCAGTCCTTGATGGAATATAGTGATTCGAGACCGAGGAAGACAGAGCACCAAAGGAAACTGTCCCGAAGTGTACCTGCTTTAAACTCATTGAGATTCTAAAACCTGAAAAATATCGGCTTGGGACCTTGTCAATGCGGCAGCTAGCGCGCCGCTGTATAGTATACAGCGGCGCGGTTCTGTCGGTGCGCAGTGGGTAGCAGTCAATGTTGCTCTATGTAAACGTCAGATAATATAAAAGTTCCTGTGCAGAAAACACTGGATACTGGAATAACATCGATAGTCGAAGACGAAGAAACATCTCTTAGTGCTTTGTCACTGTTATTAATTGAGAATGGTTGTCATATGAGATACATCCTGAAAATTGGGGCGGGGAAAAGAGTACCACTTTGAAACCAATCGAAATGACAAAAAAAGCCGCACAGGATTCAATTTTAAAAATGGTTTTTTGTAACTGCACTACCGGCTGCATCAGAGACTCCTGCACGTGCAAAAAGAGTCTAAAATGTATCAATGTTTGTAATAATTGTACCACATATATCTGTAGAAACTTTGCAGTGATTGTTCCGGATTGTGAAGATGAAGACGAGAAGACTGAAGATGAAGTAGATGATGAGTTGTATGAGTGAATAAATACATTTTGCTATACATTTCTTGATGGTGATTACTTGTGGATTCATTTCTCCACACCCTTTCTCGATATCATTGAAAAACACTCTCATATTTCGTTACCTCCGGTCTGCGTTTGATTTATACAATAAGATGATCTTCCCTCGAATTTGCGAATAATTTTCATAACAATACTTCTAAATCTCAATAACGACATTTCTCAACGATTATTTACCCACATTTATATCTAAGAGTAGTAGTTTGAGAGTTTTTACAAATATTCTCTCCCTTCCCTCTAGCCCCAATGTTTCCACGATGCGGGGGATAGGCCCCGAATGCGGGGGCGGGAAAATCGTTTCTAATAATTTATACCTATTATTTTTACAAATTTTCGCTGTTTCATTACTCAGGATTGACAATTTTACATATTCATCAAAAATACCCCAAAAAACACGATTTCGGGAAGGGGTTGATGCCCCGGGAGGGGGGTTAATTGTTGAAAATAATTCACCCCCATTACCGATTATCACTCATATTTATTGCCCAGAGCTGAAATGTCAAGAAAATACCTTCCAGAAAAAAGGTTTTACGATTTTGGGGGGTTGCACCCCCCAGGGGGTAATAATTTTATTGCTAATTATTCAACCCTCCGTGACGACCGAATTGCATAAAAAAAATCGGCGGAGCAATTGAAGTTGAACTCTTATGAGAAAAATTGCTCTGTTTATTGGTCTATATGTGGTTCAACTGTGCGCAAGATACTTTTTCTACAACCACACTCCAAAACATGCTTTTCTGCATAGTTTTACGTTCGCAAACATGATTATTTCTCACAACAATTGAAATTTGACATTAGTGTGCCGCAAAGTGACATTTCTGTGCCACAAAGTGACATTTCTGTGCCAAAATTTTTCAGTACCTAATTTCTAAGCAATTCCTTTTTCGTGACAGCAAGGTGAAAGTATATTTTGAAAATTCTGCATTTCGAAGGGATATTCGATCAGGCAACTTCAAGAATGAATAGACAAAGTCTATTGGTTTATATAATATGAGGGAAATTGTCGCACAAATTCATAATATTCTGAACAAAAATCATAGACATCACTACTGCTGTCTCAAATACCCACATACACACTATCCATTGCTAGGCAACGGAGCAACATCTATCGAATCATTTGAATGTCAACAAACGTCAAGCATAAAATATTCGTAAAATATTCTTGTCCCGTCATTTTTTAATGAGATTGAACTAAAATGGATAGCGACAGTTCTGAAATTGAAAATACTCCGCCAGAACTAAGAGAACAAGTTGATTCATTGTCTTTGAATTTACTACCTTCAACTTCAAGAGGAAAATATAAGAATGAGTCACTGACATTTCATTCCGTCTTATAGTATAGTATTATTTTTAGCAAAAAGGGTGTTGTAGAAAAAGTATAGTGTGTAACACGAGCAGAAATGCTCTCACTCGTTTGAATTGCAGCACTCGCTTGCGCTCGTGCCGAAACTTTTTCAAACTCGTGAGAAATTAGCACTTTTCTGCACTTGTTGGTTGCACAATATACTATTCTGTCCGAAGTGTAGTTTTTGCACAATCGCGAAATAAACACTTTGAGGGCACATCTTGCAAAAGGCGCCGATTTAAGGGAAATCGTCGTAATCAAATTTTGTAAACGACATCTGGAAGTGGAGACCTATATCTACAATTTGTATCTTTTGGATTTTCACCTGAAAGATGGAAAATGTGTTGAAAATGTCACTGAAAGTCGAAAAAAACGCTTCAAAGTTCGTCCGAAGTCACCCGAAGTCGCACTTAAGTTAACTCGAGTTGAGTTCGGGCGACTTCGAGTGCACTTTGAAGCATTTAGAGAAACATCCAGTGACATTTTCCACCTTTCAGGTGAAAATACAAAATATACAAATTGTAGATATTGATCTCTGCTTCCAAATGCCGTTTACAGAATTTGAACAAAATGATTTCTCTCAAATCGGCGCGTTTAGAAAAATTTGCCATTAAATTGTTTTGTAAAAACTACACATGGGACAAAAATCATCTTGCGCACAGTTGAACCACATGTTATAATCTATCAGTTTCCGCAATATTGTTTGTCCAACTTCGGATTAAAAAAAAAATATGAATTTTGGAAATATGGTCTCTTTTTAGAGGTTTTCCCGGATTTTCTCAGTGAAAAATGCACCTACCTGGTCGTATAAAAAACCATTTTGTAGGTTTTATAATTCTCTACAAAAATTCTTCGACTGTAAAACGATTCCTTCAATACTTTTTGAGATGTTCGCGAAAGAACAAAAATGGTTGTAATTGTTTTCACTATTTCTTGTTTAAAAAATTTCACAAAGCGATTTTGCTATGGCGAAAATCGGGGTTTTCATTAACGTACTATCTTATAAAAAGTAGTATAGGCCTTTTCCGTGTTTTATTTTGTGTGAAAAGAGCCTCTTAAAGATTCTTATAAATATCTTGGCCTAATTAGCATAAGTCAGTTGATTTACAACTGTTATCGTTTTCTACTTTGATTTCTTCTACCAGAATAAAAACAAGCCACTTAGTATTCCTCAGGGGATCGGAGCCAAAAAGTACGTCATTCGCTATATACCTCAACTCATGTGGGATATTTAAACAAAAACACAAATAACTCCAGCTCTCGAACGTGACATTCATACGTCGCTGGCCCGAAACTTTTTGTTTGTGCCAGGATGAAAGGAACGTAGAAGACAAATCGACTTCCGCTCTCCCTCGGGAATATCCCAAGTGACGTAGCGGCGGCGGGATGATGGTACAAACTTAATAATGACAATTTCATATGTCTTTCGTTTCCAGAGAATTTTTTTGTCATACGAGACTTTGAACGGTGTGGATCGAAATGAGACGGAGCTGGATCTTCACCTTGTTTCAGGATAAAAAGAGGGTTCATAAGGATAACATCAATACAGTCAACTCTGAATAACTGTTATAGATTGAGTATTTATTTCAATGCCATGTCTTGAATAAATTCGAAAATACATGTCGAGTAAAACAAAACTAATGAAGTAGGTAAGTCTGAATCTGCAAGTCACTTTTCGAAATAAATTTCCTTACTCAAGCTAACAATTCAATTCATGCACTAAAAATGCCATATATCGCGGTGTTTTAACATTATGACAGCGAAAAAAGTTTGCCCTAACTTTTCCAGCGACAAAACGGAACCTAACTTTTGAAAATATGACAACCAGCATTGTAAACAAATTTTTCACGACGTTATGTCAATTTTCTCAAACTTGCGTTGTCAGAAAAGTATCTTATATGTGGAAACGTCGCGATTTGAACAGTCTTCGAGTGGAGAAATTGAAGAAGCCATCAATAATAATGTGCCTCGCAATACTGTGAATTCAACCACGTCAATTTGGCGACAATTTGCGATGTTTTGTTTGGAAAAAAATGTGAACTCATTGCAGAACCTTCCACTGAAGAGTTAGCTTCTATTTTATGTGACTGGGCATTCACCATGAAGAAGAACAATGGAGAAAACTATAAAGAGAGTGCAGTCATAACGATTTGGAACACTTCAGCAAAAATGTTACAAGAGGAGTACTTTAAAGAATATAAAATAATTTTTAATCCGTTCACGGACATGCAGTTTAAGAAAGCGAGAAATGCACGCGACACAATACGCAAAATGTTGCAAGCAATCCCAGAAAAAAGGAAGGTGAGTTCTAAGGCTCACACAAAACAAGACATTTTTTGAATTGCACTGTTCTGGAGTGAAGAAGAACCTGCAGGCATTAAATTTTTTTTTATCATATTGCTGCCTATGAATTGGCTTGGAGAGGTGGAGAAGCAGCAAATTGTAAGGTATTCTATTTTAAAATCGAGACAGACAACCGTGGAAGAGGGACCGGAAGAGTTGAATATAACCCAGTATTTTCGAAGGTGGAAATCAGAAGTTGGCCGACAGTAAATAATTGGTAGCAAACGCTGAAGGAGATTGTATATGTCCAGTAAAATTGTTTAAACAAATTAATTTTGGAAATGAGGCATAAGATGTCCGGAGGACTGCTCATTGCTAATATCCTATACAATAGGAGAATTTGGGACGAAAATCCATCAGAAAACAACTACTTTCCTGGCTAATGCCACGACGAACATTGAATTACATCTGATGATATTTCCGTGCAGAGTTCCTGCAAGATTATCTCTGCAATTGCTTGTTGCATGGAAATGTTCATCGAAACATTCGAACCACCTATATATCGATTTCCCCTCATCAGTATAGGGTAGGTCTAGTAGTCAATAACTAATGACTGCAACGAATGAATCGACAACCAAATCCATTTCAAGACCGAAACTGAGATCGCGCTAGACCTACCCTATACTGATGAGGGGCAACACCCCGAAATCCATATATAGGTGATTCGAATGTTTCGATGAACATTTCTATGCAACAAGCAATTGTAGAGATAACCTTGTAGGATGCACGGAAATTTCATTACATGTAATTCAATGTTCATCGTGGCATTAGCCAGAAAAGTAGTTGTTTTCTGATGGATTTTTGACCCAACTTCTCCTATTGTATAGGAGATTAGCAATGAGCAGTCCTCCGGATATCTTATGCCTCAAGTCATAAGCTCATTGTGAACTTCAGTTTTCTTCTCCGTAAATTTTGGAAAGACGGGGAAAATGTGAAAAAAAAATGTTTAACTCCAAATCCTTTTTGGCAAAAAACAAATTCGAAAGGATGGTATTCCTATTGGTATAAATGAAAAATATAAATGGACCAAATACTCGGCAAAAATATTGGACTTGAGTCAAACGGGTGAAAATTACGAACCATTCTAATCGAGCTGCCGCCGGTAACTGAATTGTCCAGGAGTGGTATGGGTGACCAAAAACTTGTGAAAATTACGGGACATAGTAATCCATCGTCATTAAAACCGTACCTTCAGTTCAGTTCAAGAAACAGTTAATGTAAGTATGGTATAGTAGGATGGGGAGGTGTTGGGAAAACTACTTCAACAAATTTTGAAGTTATTTAAAAAAAGAAAAGTTATGTATAAAAAAGATGTTAGTCATCCATCCGACAACCTGTTTTGGGAAAGCTCTGTAATGGACATACGGCAGCTATACTATTATTTCACAAACATCTATCAACATAAAAATAAACATCAACTGAAAATAATAATTGATTTCAATAATGTTATTCATTGAAAGGAGGAAAATTTAAATCTGGGTCGGATGGGAATGGGATTCAATATTATTTAATTTTATTATTAGGAACAAATTTATATAAAATTATAATGCTGCAATGTCCAAACATCAAAATTTCATTCTTCTATTCCCTGATTGTAGAATATTCGAGCGAAGGAAAAGCCCCAACTGAAATTTATTTACGGAATCTTTAAATTATTCGGCACTAGCTAATGTCAACATTGCTTTCCACTTAGCTATTCAGAACTTGCAATTCAATTCGCAAACTTTTAACCATTCCATTCCTGCCTTAGTTTAATGGCGCTACATTTTTCGAATAGCAGACGACAATTAACCTTTCACCGTTTTCGGTCCCCACGGTGAAACTTTCCTTCCCTTCGACCTAGAGGAAAACACTTTTGAAGCGAACTTTCCACGAAAACTTGAATCACAGCAAGAAATCATGAGAGTCTGAATTGTAGAAAGAAGCTGAATTTTATCTAATCGATGAGTTCCGGAAAAGAAATCTTATTGAAGAAATTGGACAGAAGCTTACGAGGATGTATTGATATCTAGTTAGCCTAGACCAGTTCCCTGCATAAACAAAATATTGAGTTACCATAGCAACGAATAATGACTTATTAGAAGTGTCAGTGTAAAGTTTGACGTAAAAAAAGTAAACCAGAGTTACGCAATAAATTAAAAGAAAAAATATGTCCACTGAAATTGTGAAAATCGAAAAATTGGAGTATCGAGCCATCATCAAGTACCTGTATTTAAAAGGGTTAAGAGGTAAGCAGATTTACGATGATATGCTTAATACCCTTGGTGATCAATGTCCTTCGTATGCGACCGTGAAAAATTGGACTGCAAGCTTCAAAAGAGGTAAATTTTCCATTGAAGATGATGACCGATCGGAAAGGCCAGTTTCTGTTTCAGTCTCCGAAAATATCGATGCAGTTCATGACATGATTTTAACAGACCGTCGAATTGGGCTAAAATGGATATCTGAAGCACTGAATATTTCATACGAACGTGTTCATCATATAGTTCACGTCAATTTGGACATGAGAAAAATTGCTGCAAAATGGATCCCCAAATGTTTGAATGTTGAACAAAAGCGTGCAAGGGTAGTAACATCGCGTTCGATCTGTGCTCGATTTGAAAATGATGTGAACATATTAAACCGAATTGTTACTATGGATTAGACTTGGGTACATTTCTACAATCCAGAAACAAGGCAACAATCGATGGAATGGCGACACTCCGGTTCTCCAAGACCTAAGAAGTTTCGTGTCCAAAAATCTGCTGGAAAAGTTTTTGCTTCAGTTTTTTGGGATTGCCATGGAGTAATCATGATTGATTTTTTGGATAAGGATAGAACTATAACTGAAGATTACTATTCGACATTACTGACCACTCTACGGGAAAAAATTGAAGAGAAAAGACGAGGAAAGCTATCCAAAGGTGTTTTGTTTATGCAGGACAACGCCCCTGCACACAAATCTCATGTTGCCATGCAAAAAATTCGTGATTTAGGGTTTGAATTACTAGAACACCCGCCTTATCCACCAGATTTGGCTCCGTCCGACTATCATCTCTTTCCTCAACTGAAAAAACGTTTAAACGGTCGTAAATTTTCTTCCAACGAGGAGGTAATAAAAGCTGTGGAGGTCTGGTTTGCAGAGCAAGAAGAAAAATATTTTTTTAAAGATCTAGAGACGTTGCAGGTTCGCTGTAATAAATGTATCCAATTAAGAGGAGAATATGTTGAGTAATAAAATATTTTGACATTGAAATTTTGTTTGATTCTATAGTAGGCTAAGAAATTTTCAATATGTCCTCGTACCTTTATGAACGGGAGAACATGAAGAAATTTAAATTTCGTTCTCTGGTGATATTGGATGTGTTTTTGAGGAAATTCGAGAAGAAACATTATTTCATTGGAAATGTGTTCTAGATATTTGAAATCAATCAATCAATCGATCAAACAATCAATATGCCTTATCGTCCAAGAAACCATATTCTTATTGACTGAAACCAAAACTATGAAGTAAAGTGTGTATACAGTGTGTGCGATTTGAAACAGCAACACCTTGTTGTTTTGGAACCCATGGACCGATTTTGAAAAAAGATGATTGTTATCGAGTTTGGAACACCCTGTTCCAAACTCGATAGCATATTAGACGTTTCTGCAAAATGGGACGTAGGATTATTTTGAAAATTTGGTTTCTTGGATAATCTATTCTGCTCTTTCGATGTTAAATATTTTCAGCGCTGCGGCGTTGCGCTTCTATCGAGAAGTAGCACCAACTATGATATTATATTATTGCATTTTTCGCTTTGCTTTTTGATTATTTTCATATACATTGTGGTCCACTAAGTGTGCAACAAATGTGAAACTTGTTTATTATCGATTTCTCAGAAAATTTTATTCTTGACAAAAGTTGGTGCATGTTCCAAAACTATACCAAGTGTACCTGAAATGGCTTTATGACAAACACCATACAGGAAAGGCCAAAAAATATAAAGTTCGTTCAACAGTAAAGTACCCTTATTTCAAAAAATATAGAAATATGTTGAAGAGAAAAGTTGCTTAGAATTAAAAGTTATGTTCAGGTACGAAGTCATGGCCTGCTATTCGAATGTAATTTTTGTTTGGAAAATATTGAATTACCCCCGTATGATACATATTTTTACTATTTTGATTTAATATGTATGTGAAGTAGCCACAATCAAAACTGTTTGGTGTATTTTTTTATCAAATTAAAGTGTATTTGTAAAATTTACTTGGATTTGTATTTTTTAGGTGACCGTAAACTTCATGTTTGTTGCAACGATATTTGACAGAACTCTAGAATAAAACAAATACTCTTTTTAACGAGGCAAATACTTTACTAAGTAAATGTACACATGAATAAACTGTCAAAAAAGTAAAAAAATTCTGTTCTATTGACAACAATGCCTCAACTAGAACAGATATTAAAAAACACTCCAAAATCTGTCGCGGATAGCCATGAACAAAAAAGAACCAATAAGCGATAGTACAGAAACTTACAGTAGGTAACTGAATAGGTGCTAACAATAAAAATTATCGAAGCGTCTGTATATCCACCTTCTCTTTCGATGCATCTAATTGTTCGCTCATAAAATTCGTTTACTGTAGATCGCAACACATTAGCGGGAATATTTATGCAATAAACTCGTATTGAAGTTTCAAGCTCAGCAACATTATCAAAGGAGCGATCTCTGTAGACTTTTTGTTTTAAGTATCCCCATAAGAAATAATCCAGAGGTGTAAGGTCTGGAGAACAAGGAGACCATTTATTACGAAATGTCCTATTCAGCCACCGAGAAACATTTCTAGTAGAATGGGCAGGACATCCGTCATGTTGGAACCATACTTTTTGCCGTTCTTCTAATACCATATCATCCAAAAACTCTCCTATTTCAGTTTCCAAAAAGTTCAAGTACCTGTCACCATTCAAATTATCTCGAAAAAGAAAAAACGGACCTAGTAATGTATCATTTAATATACCACACCACCAAACGTTTGTTTTCTGATAGTATTGATTTTTGTTTTGTGGATTGGCATCTGACCACCATCTGCAATTTTGTGATGATAGAACCCCATTTGATGTAAAAGTCTATTTATCTTCAAACAGAATACATCGATGAAAATCTCTTTGTTCTTCTATTTCACCCTGAATCCACATGGAAAAATCATATCTCAAATCATAGTATCTTTCTTGCAATGTAAAAATGAAAGTAGGTTTGTAAGCATGGTACTTATGTTTCTAGAGAATACGCTTCACAGAGGGTTTTTTTATGCAGGTATAATCACTAATTTCTTGGGTGGACCTTCTAGGATTTTCTACTACTGCTTGAAGTACGTCAAGCTGGATTTCTTCTGTGCATACAGGTTTCGTATTATGTTTATATTCTAGTGAGCCGGTCTGTTTCAAATTCTTTAAAATTATACTTACACTTGAATAGCAAATTTGTTTGTCTGGATGCCGCTCGTTGAAAATATTTGCAGTTTCGCGCATTGTTTAATAACCATCACCACAGATTAAAACCAATTCTGCCTTTTCAGTTAACGATAATACTACTGGGCGAGGCATTTTTAATTAAGGACAAATATGAAAACGTTTGACAGGCAAGTTTCAAGACGCCACACTATCAAACTACAGTATTGTTTTCGGGCGTATGTGTTTTTGTTCATGGCTATCCGCGATAGATTTTGGAGTGTTTTTTAATATCTGTTCTAGTTGAGGCATTGTTGTCAGAAGAACAGAAATTTTATACTTTTATTGACAGTTTATTCATGTGAACATTTACTTAGTAAAGTATTTGCCTCGTTAAAAAGAGTATTTATTTTATTCTAGAGTTCTTTTAAATATCGTTGCAACAAACATGAAGTTGACGGTCACCTAAAAAAATACAAATCCAAGTAAATTTTACAAATACACTTTAATTTGATAAAAAAATACTCCAAACTGATTTGATTGTGGCTACTTCACATACATATTAAATCAAAATATTAAAAATATGTATCATACGGAAGTAATTCAATATTTTCCAAATGAAAAAAAAATTCGAATAGCAGGCCATGACTTCGGATCTGAACATAACATTTAATTCTAAGCAACTTTTCTCTTCAACATATTTCTATATTTTTTGAAATAAGGGTACTTTACTCTTGAACGAACTTTATATTTTTTGGCCTATCCTGTATGGTGTTTGTTATAAAGCCATTTCAGGTACACTTGGTATAGTTTTGGAACAGGCACCAACTTTTGTCAAGAATAAAATTTTCTGAGAAATCGATAATAAACAAGTTTCCCATTTATTGCACACTTAGTGGACCACACTGTATAACTTCCCTATACCTATCACCAGTGGTTTTTGGGAAAATCAATTATTTCCTTATTTTTTTTGCGAAACATAGCTTTAATTAAATGTTCATTACTGCGGTATCTGGATACGTAGAAAGCTGAACTTTTGGATGTAATTTGACAATGTCCTGTGTATAAGTTATGACTCAAGGAATTCGTTCTTCATTTTACAGGGTCGTTGACAATTTGTGATTTTACCAATAGATACAAAAGTGGTGAAAAGTACATTTTTTCAAATGGAACACCCTGTGTTTCATCAAATATCCTGAAAAAAATTGAATTTTCTTTCAAATGATGTATCATGTTCCTATACCTGAAGAGTCAGGTTTCCGAAATAAAAGCAAGTTTTCTATGAAAATTTGATTATTTTGCCATATTTTGTATTGGGTAAATATGAAATGTCATGGAACATGTCATTATGAAAATTCGAAAATTAGTCTATTAATAATATAACGTTTGCTCGTACATTAACGTAAATTTGATTAGAAAAGAATCAAAATGGGAGATAATAATTATTCAAATGAAAATCTGATTGATTTTTGACGTTCGTCCCATATTTCTAACTGCTCATTACATATTTATATTTTGTTCCAAAACAGATATTGCATGAATTGAGAAAAGCAGTGATTTGAAATTTTAATTTCGATTTGAATAATGTATGCTTGGTTCGGTTTTTTATCTCCATGATAATTTTATCTCCCATTTTCAGGGTATCTGAAAAACGTGTGTCTGTTGAGAAATCAATAAACAAATGAAGGTCCTATTAATCGCTAATTCATGTTTTCGGAGTGATGTTTAATTTGATTCAATATTACTATTTAGAAGAGTTAGATCTGGGGATCGCGGTGGCCAAGGCTGTGTCTTATACACCGATCTTCAAGGTTGTTTGTTGTCAGCTCTCTGCTCACTTCTTGTCTACAGTGAGGGGGGCACCTTTCAACTGCTGCATACAACTTCGATGTACATGAAGCGGCAAATTGCCAAAAAGTTCCCAACTGTTGTTCTCATATTATTCAAATATTTTCCATATAATTTTCTGAAAGAAATTTTGATTTTCGTAAGTCCATATTTGAATCCATTCACAGAAATCAACACATTTTTGAAGAATCACCTCTTGACGCCTTAACATTCCCAAACACATCATGATTCCGTTCGATTCTTCTGAATCCTTCCTAATTATTTTTCTTTGTGATTTTTGACGTTCAGATGTATCAGATATTTTTCACTATTTTCACAGATTCTCTCGATTTTAATTTCACGAGTTTTCTTATTTCATTGAAGGAACACTGGATCAAATACTGTGCTTTGTTAAGTATGCAACATCTCAACTCACATTTAACTTGAAACAAAGAAGTCATATCCTTCAGTATATTCAGTCTACTCATTTTGAGGGGGTACAGGGGAAATGTTTTTTTTTAAACCTTAATATTCCATGGTCAGATATTTTACGGATTTTTCCGGTTTTATTTTCGTGAGTTTTCCTACTTTTTTCGAGAAACGTTCAATTCCATTAAGAAAACTTCTGAAACCTCACGTGTTCTCTATGTAGCTTTCGGGAAGAAGAGGGGGACAAATTTCTTTTCTTAAACCGTAATATTCGTAGTTCAAATATTTTTCTTAATTTTTATGGATTTTCCGCTTTTGATTTCGACAGTTTTCTAACTTTTTTCGATAAAAGGGGGGGGGGCAAGCCACCTTTACCTATTTTTTTTGCTTTAATTTTTGACATCTAAATTCGTCAAGAAAACTTCCGAAACCTCACGCGTTTTTTATCTATATTTCGATGAGCAGAGAGGGACAATTTCTTTTTTAAAACTATAATATTCAATGGCCAATTATTTTTCACTATTTTTAAGGAGTTTTCCGATTTTAATTTCACGAGTTTTCCAACTTTTTTCAAGAAAAGTGGGGTGGGGGCGAGCCACCCTACCTAATTTTTTTTTCGCTCTAATTTTTGATGTCCAAATCCGTCAAGAAAACTGCCGAAACCCTACGCGTTCTCTATCTAGCTTCCGGGAGGCAGAGGGGACAATTTCTTCCTTCAAACCATAATATTCGACGATCAGATATTTTTCACTATATTTGCGGATTTTTCCGATTTTAAATTCGCGACTTTTCCAACTTTTTTTGAGAAAAAGGGAGGGCCGAGCCCCACTTCCTAATTATTTTTCGTTATGATTTTTGACGTTCATGTGTATCAGATATTTCTCAATATTTTTACGCATTTTTCCGATTTTATTTTCGCGAGTTTTACAACTTTTTTCGAGAAATGTCCAAATCCATCAAGAAAACTTCTGAAACCTCACGCGTTCTCTATCTAGCTTTCCGGGAGCAGACGGGGACAATTTCTATTTTTAAACAATAATATTCGATGGTCAGATATTTTTCACTATTTTTACGGATTTTTCTCATTTTAATTTCGCGAGTTTTTCCATTTTTCCAACATTTCTTCGAAGGAACACTGAACCAAATACTGTGTTTTGTTAAGTATGCAACACCTCTACTCACATTTCACTCGAAACAAAGCAGTCATATTATTCAGTTTGTGCAGCAAACAGAAACGAAAATACGGAATTCCAAAAAACTCACTGGGAATAATTCATCCTCGTGGAACACATAACAAATGGAAGATGACACTTACTCCTCCGACTTTATGTGACGGCAAAAATCCACTTGCATTTCGAACGCTTCCACTCCGAAACACATAAATTATTCAAAAGAAAGTCGACGATTTCCACATTTTAATCTCCGACATCTCAACATGATCTCAATGCAGACACGCCATTACGAATATTAAACTGGAACGAAAAAAGTAAAAGGGTCTGCCGTTCTACGGAGAGAATATTTTGTCATCGGATGTAAGTGAGCGAGATGAGGTACACAAAATAGCGCTGGTTCGGGTTTACACGTATCGTGTATTTTTATAGAACAACGTGAAAACCTCAGGGGAAAGAAGGGAAAAAAATAAATACGTATATTGTTTCTAAAGTTTTAGACAAGATGAAAATAATGTCGCAATCTGCCACAGGCCAGGAAATAAAAAACTCAAAAATACATTTCAGACGAAAGCTTTTATTTAAATTCACCAAAAAGAAGGAAATAAATTCTAAAGTGAATTAACCGCATCATTTTGTTACATTATAAAATGTTCAATTAAATTTAAAATTACCTCAAGATTTATTCTCGCGACAAGCTTTGATATCATTTAAAATTGTATAATGTAACAAAATGATGGGTTTAATTCGATTTAAAATTTATTTTCTTATTTTTAGTGTATTTAATTGAAGCTTGAAAATATTTTTTCAAGTTTATTTGTTTATTTCGATTTTAGTTTTCTTTGGATATGTTTCTTAGTCTGTTCATTTCAATTGATGCGTCATTGTTGCACGGTCGATTGCCTGTTAATTTTTTCGATTTCTATTTCGCGAGGTTTCCTAATTATTTTCGTGACTGGAAAGGGGGGCGAGCCCCTCGATTGATTTTCTTCATCATTATTTTCTATGTCCGAAACTATTTCAACATTTTCCGAATTCCTTCGCGTTCTCTATGTAGCTTTTGAGGAGGGATAGGAGGGGCAAAAAACCATAATTTTCAATATTTGTACGGATTTTTCCGATTTCAATTTCGCGAGTAATCCTTCTTTTTTCGAGGAAAGGAGAGGGGGGCAAGCCCCCCTACTCATTTTTTTCCCTATAATTTTTGACGCCCACATCCATCAAGAAAACTTCCGAAACCCAACGCGTTCTCTATCTAGCTTTCGGGGGGCAGAGGGGACAATGGAGAGTATCCCAACTTTTGATTTTTACCTTACAATACATTCTCTCAATAATTAAAAAATTACCGTAATAACAGTTCTTTGATACGTCTCATAGTTTCCGAAATATTCAATCGTTTAGCTAGGCGGAGTCATTGGCCGCTGTGACGTCACTTTACAACGGTCGGCCAGAGTGTGCTCTGCTCCCGACCTGCGTCTATGAAGTTTGCGTCGAATATTGATAAAAATGTCGCATCCAGAAACTAAAAAATCGTGTATTTTGCCAAAGTGTTTGAATACAACTACTAATTGTCTTTTATTGTCTATTTCGAACCTAAAAGTCGAAAGAAATGGATACAAATCATGAAGAGGGAAGATCCACCCGGAGACAAAGGTGTGTGTTGTTGCAAAGATCATTTTGATGTAATTATATATTACTGCAGTACACGTAATAAACGTAGGTCTAACTATATTTGATAAAAGATATATTTTTATTAATTTATGTGGATCAGATATAGTTTTTTTTTTCTTTATTCTGTTTGATTGCTAGAGTGAGTGTTTTAACGGGTAAGTTTAGTTTTTAGGTACTTAGGTTTAAAAATAGAAGTATTACGAATTATTTCATATTTTTTCTTTGTTTCAGATTGAAAGTGACATGGAAAATATGTGAAGAACCTCAACTTTTACTAGGAATGTCTCAACAATGTGATTTTTCCATGATTATTTTGTCTAAAACTACGAGAAATATAATGATTGCTTTTGAAAAAAATTCGCCTGAGTCAATCTAATGCCACCCTTCACTGGATTTTGCTTTAGCAACAAATTCAGGACCTATTCAATCATGAAGCGTACTATTCCGGCCATATATTCTTCAATGAAGTCACTTAAATACGTTCCATCTTCACAAGATTTACAATAAAATCTACCTATTCATTTTAGAAGAAGGTATGGCCACGTTTGAATCATAGTTGTCTTCTTTGAAATACAAATAGAGAAACCCCTCGATGATGTTAAGCAGGCACTTACATGTCAGAAGATGAAAGCAGTACCATGATATATCTAATTTCGATAACCCCTGATAGTTTGATAAATTTTATATCAGAAGAGTATTGAGGACGAGCAACTGATTCTACGATTTTCAAAGACTGGAATTCTGCAAGCTCTGCTTGAAGGAGCAGCTGCTCTGGCCGACATCAGTGGTTCTAAGAATGTCGCAAATTTGCTGCAACGACACGGATATATTGATTTCATTGAAAATATGAACAGGATGTTCATAAAGTCAGTTGTGGAATCATCTGCGATTGAAAGTTGGAATTTAGTCGCTTTTTTCCATCGTACAATTGAGAATGTTTCTCTTTAAGACACGGATATACTTTGATCAGACCTCCTAGTGTGAGTGCTCAAACTAAACCGACGACGAAAGTAGTTTTGGAAACCAAAAAAAATTGCGGAACTATGGAACCACGTGGAAAGAGCTATCAGCAGACTCAGAAGTTTTGGATTTATGCTTTCACATGCTTGTGTGGATTTAAAGCAAGTTGATTTGATATATTTTATGCATATTGAATAGCAATTTTTTTAATTTTCGTGATACTGGTGTCACACTCATTTGTGAGTCTATCCGTGAGACACCAAATATCGACCATTTGCTGTCCAAAATAAGCCCAGACTGCTCCACTTTCAAATTTTTTATACTTATAACACTATTGTAACACTGACTCACATAATTAAGTTAGAAACGTTATTGTGGTCGAACATAGAGAATATCCGATAGTGAAGCAATGAATGAGTGTACGGTAAGAACGTGGCGTTGTAAAGTGACATCACGCAAGCATGTCGCGCTCGAGCGAAATATTTGAATAGAACAGAAACTAAAATTGTCGTAGCTTTAACACTACTCGCTTGATTCAAATGGAACAAAAACAGGTATATTTCTGAACATTTAGGCTACGCGGCCATTAAGTTTAAAGTCATTTGCAGACCCAGTGACATTCTTCATTCCTTTCACATTAATGTATTGTCATCGGAACTGAACCAACATGTAAAATTTCAATTCCATAGGATGAGAGGAAGTGGATCTAATTCAGCTTGCAAGACTTGGAAAGCTTTTAAAAAAATATCACATTCTGAATAAAAACTATTATAAATTCTGTAGATGTTATAAACTGGTGATTTTACTAGAACAGTGATTCTTGGTAGGGGCAGATAGAAGCAAATTTCATTTCTATCATTTAGTCTTGGTACGTGAAAATCTAGTTGAGATAACAATTCAGGGCAGTCTATCACATTTCAATCGTTATTTTCTACCAGTATCCAAATAACTAGTATTTGTGAACGAATTAGGAGACAACAGCGGTTGTGTTATCCTACAATAACGAGGAACAGCCTCTGGCATTCCGATAATGAATAGAGAATCTCGGATGCTATCTGGAATATCTTCGGGTAGATACCCAGTAAGATTAACAAACTATTCCTGCCTGCAGGAGATTTGAAACTGATTTGATGTCTTATTATAATTCTCTCGTGTTCTAGAAATTTACCTAACGTTATTATAATCATTTTTTGGAAAAGCGATTGATTATGTACTGACTGTTAGTTTGTTTTGCATTGATATTTATTGCATATAAGAATCGTGTGAAAATATTGAACTCACTTTTCCTGTTTCAGATTTGGTAGGAGCCAGATTTGGAGCAATTTGTTTGTGAATCACCTGAGCATGTTCTGAAGTCTACAATAAAATATAACAAGGACATTTGAAACCTTATTTGAGCCCTTTAAACTCGCCCCATTCAAAAACTAAGAGTTTTAGAGGAATTTGATTCACACAGCCTAGTAGCTCTTGAAAAACCCAACCAAATAATTTTTGGTTGAACTTTCTGGCATTAAAACTGAAGTAAAGAAACACTTGCTTATGTGTCTACGTATGTGAGTGTATATCTCTTTGATTCCTTGCCAGTGTATTCTCAAATGCAAAAGAAATAGCACGTGCGATGACAATTTTTTAGAATTGTTCAATTGTGTTTGTTATAGTTATAAAAAAAATCATAGTTATATTTTTTATTTCAAGTGCCGGATTTGTATAATCCATTTGTAAATACTTTCATAATTTAAGGATTTTTTCGTACATAATATTTTGGACTCTCCAACACATCAATGATAATGCGATTTCTATTCAATGTTATATCCGTCAGTTTCAGTTATATGCTCTTCACCTTTTCCTATTTACGGGGATATATTGAAACATTCTTAGCCTAGTATAGAACCAAACAAAATTTCAATGTCAAAATATTTTATTACTCAACATATTCTCCTCTTAATTGGATACATTTATTACAGCGAACCTACAACGTCTCTAGACCTTTCAAAAAAAATGCTTCTTCTTGCTCTGCAAACCAGACCTCCAAAGCTTTTATTACCTCCTCGTTGGAAGAAAATTTACGACCTTTTAAACTTTTTTTCAGTTGAGGAAAGAGATGATAGTCGGACGTTGCCAAATCTGGTGAATAAGAGGGGTGTTCTAGTAATTACAGCGAAGTGGTCGTGGTGTAAGAGCGTTCAGCTTCCACCCAGGTGGTCCGGGTTCGATCCCCGGTCGTGTGTCACTGAGCTTGAAGTGGTTCGGATTCCACTTTTATTTAAACTGTAGGTCCCGGATCTCCCTTGCTCGCACAAGCTCTGCTTTTGAGGGGTTTTCTCCGAAAACCTGGGAGTTTCGTAAAAACAAATTTTACAATTTTTTTTTTTTACAATTCAAATCCTAAATCACGAATGTTTTGCATGGCAACATGAGATTTGTGTGCATGGGCATTGTCTTGCAAAAACAAAACACCTTTGGATAGCTTTCCGCGTCTTTTCTCTTTAATTTCCCGTAGAGTGGTCAGTAATATCGAATAGTAATCTCCAGTTATTGTTCTACCCTTATCCAAAAAATCAATCATGATTACTCCATGGTAATCCCAAAAAACTGAAACAAGAACTTTTCCAGCAGATTTTTGGACACGAAACTTCTTAGGTCTTGGAGTACCGGACGCCATTCCATCGATTGTTGCTTTGTTTCTGGATCGTAGAAATGTACCCAAGTCTCATCCATAGTAACAATTCTGTTTAAGAAGTCTACATCGTTTTCAAATCGAGCACAGATCGAACGCGATGCTACTACCCTTGCACGCTTTTGGTCAACATTTGGAGATCCATTTTGCAGCAATTTTTCTCATTTCCAAATTGACGTGAATTATATGATGAACGCGTTCGTATGAAATATTCAGTGCTTCAGATATCCGTTTTAGCCCAATTCGACGGTCTGTTAAAATCATGTCATGAACTGCATCGATATTTTCGGGGACTGACACAGAAACTGGCCTTCCCGATCGGTCATCA
This sequence comes from Chrysolina oricalcia, assembly GCA_944452925.2. Lineage (NCBI taxonomy): Eukaryota > Metazoa > Arthropoda > Insecta > Coleoptera > Chrysomelidae > Chrysolina > Chrysolina oricalcia. The sequence goes on from OX101825.2 coordinate 56,181,828, forward strand.
TCTTCAATGGAAAATTTACCTCTTTTGAAGCTGCAGTCCAATTTTTCACGGTCGCATACGAAGGACATTGATTACCAAGGGTATTAGGCATACCTTCGTAAATCTGCTTACCTCTTAACCCTTTTAAATACAGGTACTTGATGATGGATCGATACTCCAATTTTTCAATTTTCACAATTTCGGTGGACATGTTTTTCCTTTTAATTTATTGCGTAACTCTGGTTTACTTTTTTGACGTCAAACTTTACACTGACACTTTTAATAAGTTATTGTTCGTTGCTATGGTAACGCAATATTTTGTTTATGCAGGGAACTGGTCTAGGCTAACTAGATATCAATACATCCTCGTAAGTGAATGAAAAAAGCCAAGTGTATTGGTATATTCAATGACCAGTTTGAAATATAGTTTGATTATGTCCATATAGGACAAAACTGCAGTAACGCGAGTGTTACAAATATAAAATGGTATGAAAATATAGGAATTTTCATTTCTCATTTTTTCATGATGATATCCTACCACGTAGTAATGGCTACATCCCTCGATTTATTGAATTTCCAATAATGCATGCTCCTCCATCAGATTTGGTTTCACTAAAAGCGACCCCTACTTGGGAACCCCAAATGAAAACCCTGTATAATTTTTTCAAATTGTAAATTCTTTCAATTGTTGAATCCAATACCTATCCCTGCCAAGTTTGAATCTCGTATCCTATGGAACTATGCAAACTATGGCTTGTCTCAAGAACTCGTTGACACCCACATCTACAAACAGACGCCTCTAAAACCGCCACAGGGGATAAATTACAAAATGGTAGCTTTTATCCCATAAGGTTCAAATCTTCGATCTTACTGAAGAGAATGAATAAGTTCTGATTCCTTGACCCACGGATGGTGAAGGCTCTCCAGAGGATTATAAGCAGCTTCGAAAGTTGTTCGAGTATAAAGAGAACGATGCGTCTTACGCGAGCGACTGAACTCAAACTTACTTTAATTCGACTTGATAAATTATAGCAGGAGGATAAGTTCTGCGACTCTCAGATGCCGCCTAACGTATGGAATAAAATTTCAATATTTCGCAGGAAATGGCACTATTACCGGTTGACTGAGGATTTTATTTATATGGACGCCCACGTTCTGGATGATTTCTTAGTATATCGTGAAGGATTCATCTATGACAGACTGAGCAGAGGTTATCGCGTAATAAACAATTTAAGGGCACATCTCGCGAGATGCGCCGATTTAAGGAAAGTCGTCGTATTCAAATTCTGTGAAAGGAGATCAATATACACAATTTTTATATCTTGGATTTTCACTTTGGCAGGGCTCCCAGCGACTTACTACTTCAAAAAAGGGAAAAAGGGACTTGTGACTCAGAAAAAAGGGACCAAAATGGGAACAAACTAACAACAAGAATGGTCAACATATACACCTATTTTCAGGATAGCGGTGTAAAGGACCACGCACACATCTTATGGAAAAAAGTCTTTCGGTGAAAATGGCTGGATTTTTGATATGTTGTAGCTGGAGCCATTCCGAGTAAAAGTCTCCATTGGCCCAACTCGATCGTATGACTAGATTCGGCGCTAGAGGGCGCCAACTCATGAATTTTGTGATTTTTGGAGAAATTCAGCAGAATAAAAAAATATCAATATCTCATTTATATTCAATATGGTTTGCGACTGAGCATTCCTTAAATTCTCTAGAAATATTTTTTCATAATGCAGAATAAAAAAACGCCATTGTTTTTCTACAGGGTTGACAACAATATACTCTTTTCTTCAGTGAATTAATTTCGCCTACGGTGTTATAAGTTGATTAAGTTTATCATTGGGAATCAATCAGAATGGTTTGTTGATCGACCAAAATTTGTTTGAAGATATGAATACAGGGTGTTTGAAATGAGTAAGGGTGCATATTATATACCGGGCGGCCCAGTAGTACGAGAAGGTACAGTATTTCACCTATCATGAGGAGTGTGAAAAGTATTTCAGTTAAAAGTTATACGATTCACTTTGTTCTCTATAATAAAAATATTTCAAAATAAACAAATTGTTTCTTTAAAGCAGGGCACCACAAAGCCTCACTTTTTTAAAAGAACCATCCTGTGAATTTTCTCACTATTGAACGAACTGAGCAAAATATTCACATACGAAAATATTTCTTTTTTTCATTTTGCGGAGTTGTCAAGTTATTGCTGAAAGAAATAAAATGTTATTAAAAACATACCATTACAAGAAATACCATCATAAATACTCCATGAATAGAATTTAGGCAGAATATTTTGAATCTGAAATAGTAGAATATACCTATGAAACTCATATGAAAAACAGATTGCTTCCATCGAAACATTCTTCCAGCCTATATCAAAGGGGTGTCTTTTATAATGGTTGCAAACTATTTAATACCCTTCCTAAATATATACAGAACTCGAGAAATATACACATGTTCAAGAGGGAGATGAAACAGTTATTATTGAAGAAAACCTAATATTCGCTGGAAGAATTTTATGGTGATTTCTGATCATTTCTATCTGTTTTTAAATCTGTTTTTATTTATACATTTATATGTAGTGTTCTTTTTTTCTTTTTTTGCCAAATTGGTTAGTCTTTTGGAATTATCCACCTAATGACATTGTCGCATTAGTGTATTGTATAGTCATGTTACTGTATTATATTCTTTCGTGACTGTTAATAAATGAAATGAAACATTTGTATCATGCACAAATTATGAACGTTCCTCTAGTTTTCTGAATCAAGGGCTAAGTACCCTTTATCGGCCGATTCTGATCAAACTGAGCGCTATTTTATGGACCATGTAACCATATGGTATCATCACATCCAAAAGCATTTAATCTTAGTTCCGCGTAGTCATTCGATTCACAGGCAACGAAACCATACGATAACAAACAAGCTTGAGAGGGGGGACAAAGGCACAAATCGATTTTGCGTTACCTCTTATTGCCAGTTAAACTTTTTATGATTTGTGCTCGTAAATTTTTTTGTTAAGGTTGCGTGTACATGTGAATATTGATATTATGAATACGTTGTGAAATTATGCTGATATTTTTAGGCCATTTTGATGACTTGCCCGATAAGGGATACAAAGAATTATGTAGCCATATGGTGACAGGTACCGATAAAGGGTTAATAACTCCGTGCCTTTGATTGAATTCTCCTAGGATTCAGATTGCTAAACTCAGTTCATTCACATCAAATATATAGTCGACGGAGATATACTCAATATCCTCAGAACATCAGATATATTTCTTTATCGCCGAACCTTTAGGTGTTGACGACGAAGTCATGTTTGAATCGTGATTTGGAATAATTATATGTATACAGTGTGTCCCACTTACAATGCTCACCATGGGTATCTTTTTAATGGTAAGAGATACTAGGTCGGTTAAATGACACCAAATGTGGTGTTTATCTAGGCCAACTATAATTTGAAGAAATATACTGATAAAATCTCTTTGTTTTTGTTTTATACGCAAATAACAGATTTTGATAATTTTCATGTCTCTTGCAAGTGAATTTTGACCCACTTCTGGCGGTCCTAATAACTTGAAATTTGGCAGATGTTCATAATTCCGGTGACAATGCACCATGGAATTTTATTGAAGAAAAAAAAAATGGCGGCTCCTACAATATGACGGACGAGATTTGTGATTATGGTCCGATTTCATTCAAAATTGGTATGTGGGGGTTTTTGAGGTCGGAGATCATGATTTTTTTGTTAAAATTTATAAATTCAAGATGGCGACTTCAAATTAGTTCTTGTTTTTGTATATCATCTGTAAGAGAAAAAAAAGTTATTCATAACTAAGTCATAGTGAGCTATGACCTACATTTGAAAAATAAAAGTTGGTGCTGATATCTCAAATTCTAGAAGAGTTGATATTAATTTCATATTTTTTTCGAAATCTCATTGAGAAACTGCCATGTATTTTTTTTCTGTATTATGGAAACATATTTCTCGCGGACTTTGGGAATGCTCAGTCGCACACAATATTGAATATAAATGAGATGAATGATGGTTTTTCGGGTTTTTAGGCCGACGTTTATTTAGACGTTTTTAGGCGTATTTAGACGTATTTAACGTTTATTCATATTTTTTTAATCAGCTGAATTTCTCTGAAAATCACAAAATTCATGATTTGGCGCCCTCTAGCGCCGAATCTAGTCATACGATTAAGTTGGGCCAATGGAGACTTTTACTCAGAATGACTACGGCTACAACAAATCGAAAATCCAGCCATTTTCTTCGAAAGACTTTTTCCCATTAGATGTGTGCGTGGTCCATTGACAAAAAAAACAGGAATCACTATATCTATTATTCCTGAAATACAGACAAAATAATAAATAAAATGAAAATGTAAACTCGAAAGACATAATAAAAAATAAATTTATAAAAAAAACAAAACCACCAGAGGTCATTCAAACATTAAAAAAAATTCTTGAAACCCAGCATGACTTTTATAAATTGTTATTTCCGTCAACCGGCTGTACACCTACGCGCAACCCTCAGAAGTCCTCGAAAGTCTTGTGCGAGCTGGGGAAGACATTGTCCTCACCTTTCAACGTGTGATGCCATGCACGAGATCGGTGACCATGCTGGAAATCGAACCCACGACCGTATAATATGACTTAGGGATGGCTAAAATGAAATCCCATACATAAGATTAAAAATCTTGTCAGACTTTTACTGCTCAGTTTTTCTTTGGATTTTTGTTTGAGAAGTTGGTTGTTATCTTACTCTTGCTCTTCTCTGCAACCTTGCTAAGTTGCTCTTTTTGTCATTGGCTTCTGTTTCAATCGGAATTTATCCCCTCAAACATTAACTGGGCCATCGATCATATTTTTGCACATAGAGACATTTCTGAACCTTCTAGTTGCCTCTTAAAAAGTTTTGTTATAGATATCCCGCTTTTCATTTTCTTCTTTTCTTAAGATCAATCACTAGCTTGGCCTCGCCTTCTTATATCATCCAGTTCTTGACTTCCTTTTCCCAGGTAGCACATCATATCGGCTGAATCTTGGTTCCATATTGGGCCAATATAGATATATAGTAAATGAAAAATCAATATTAGTCCAATATGGGTGAATATTCAAAAAACAATATTATATTAATAATATTGGTGGAATATTGGTTGAACTAGTTTGGAATGTAGTTATCACACGAAATATTGGGTCAATATTTGTTGAATAATTTCTACCAATATCGATAGTACAATATTGGTTATATATTGTTTTCCACATCTAGAATAAATATTGCAATCCAAATATTCCAGTCATATCGATTATAGGGGAAAAAAACTATATTGTATTTCCAAGTTTGTTAGAATATTGGTTGAAAGTCATTTCCACTTCATTTGACAAATTGTAATAACTCATATTGAGTCAATATTGGTTGAAAGATATTTACCAATATCGATAAAACAATATTTTCTTCACATCGTTTTTAACATCTAGAATAAATATCGCAATCCCAATATTCCCCTAATATCGATCCTAGGAATAAAAACTATATTGTATCTCCAAGTGTGATTACACATTGGTTGAATATCATTTCGCCAATATTCAACAAATCTTATTAATTAATATTGGGTCAATAATGGTTCAATAATATTTATCGATATCGTTAAAACAATATTGTCTTCATATTGTTTCCTACATCTAGATTGAGATGAAATTTGAATATTGGCCGAATATTCAATGAAACGTATTGAAATTAGATCATGATCAAACCTGGATAAAAATCCGCTAGGTGGCTCTACATATAGAACGTCTTCTAAAACCTACGAAAGTATATTAAATACTTCCAGTAACTTGTTTTCAAGACAGCTCACTCAGTGGTTATGGCGATCAAAAGGCAGACTCTGGTGTCACCTTCATCAACTAAAAGACATTCAATAATTTACCAAGGTATATTGACATCCACCAATATATCCAAATGATATTGTACCAATATCGACAAATATTGTACCAATATCGATAAATATTTTGAGGACATTATTGCTTCAAGAATATTTCACCAAAACTATTTCTAAAATATTCAAACAATATTCGACCTATTTCGCACTATGTTCATATTTTACTTCTCGACAATGTAACTTTTGAATATTGTGCTAATATTGTATCAGCGATATTGTACCAATATCACCAAATATATTGAGGCCAATATTAGTTCAAGGATATTTAGCCAATATTATTCAAGTAAAATTGGACCAATATCGCCGAAGTTTCATAATTTTTTTCTCGCCAATATTGCATTTCAAATATTTCGCCAATATGTTCACAATATTGTACCAATATTTTACCAATATAGGTGTGCTACTTGGGTTTCTTTTTTCTCTTCCAATTTCCGGCAATTTTCTTATTCTCTTCTCCTGGCATCTTCCTTCTTTTTCTGTTTTCCAGATGACCACTCTTACAGATGATACTCTAGATACACACTGTATTGAACCCCTCGACAATGCCACCGGTTCAAAAAAAACCTGGTAACAGTCTGGGGGGTTTCTGTCCAGGGGTAATTCTCTTGAATTTACTAATGCATGAACAGTGTGTAGTTGATAGAACAGAACAGGGGCCGTTTTGAAGGTACCATCCATAAACCAGTGTGATGATGATTCTATAATATCTTCAGATTATTATTAGTTCCAAAAATTGATATCCTGTCATTACCTACTAAGTCAGAATCATGTAATAGAAATGCTTGGTCATCTGTTGTAAATTCATATTTATCTGTAATTATTATTTCGCTGATGGAATTGGTAATTTCTAAAATGTGACCGCAGAGAACATCGGCTTTGATTTCACCTTCTCATACTGATTAATGATCGAATTTCCAGCACCTTGGAAAGCTAGGTTAGGTTGGGTTGAGTACCACTTTTACGTTAAGGAATTCGTTGAGCAACCAGCAGAATTAGTGATTGAATTGCTAGCAACTTGGATAGCTAGGTTATGTTACGACCTTTTTTGCGTTATAAAATTTGGTCCATGACCGCAAACGTGGTAATTTGAAAGTTATGCCAAAGGCTTGACTTATTTTCACTTATAATATCACAAGAGATCAAATTATTTACGGAAATTTTCTTGAGGGCACGAATATTTTGAAAATTATCCCGAATCGAGAAGCGACGAGGGATAATTTTCTTAAAATATTCGTGCCCGAAAGAAAATTTCCGGAAATAATTTGAGCTTGCGTGGTATTCGATAAGAAAATTTCACACCATAATTTGGAAAAAATTTATTAATCCAAGCTGACATTTTAAATTAATTTCACTGCTTGTCAAGTTGGCAAGGGTATTGTTGTTTTTGACATATGCTGATTTGTCATTTTTGTTCCACCGGTTCTGTCTCAAAGCTTAATAATTACTAGTTTAAAACGTCTGTACGTTGAGTTTAATAACTGTATAGCGTAATGTCGCGAATACTGGAGGACTACGCATTTAATATGAAAAAGAAAAATGTTGAAGATTATAAGGAAAGTGTGGTCAAAGTGTTGTGGAACTCTACTTCTAAGCAGTTACAAGAAATTTATTACGAAAAATATAAAATAAAATTGAATCCGTTTTCTGAGGTGGAATTTACGTCCGCCAGAGCTGCACACGATGCTAAGCGCAAAAAATTACAGAGAGACTCATTAAAAAGAAAAGTGAGTGCTGCAGCCTTAACCAGTGACGAATACAAAAAAATTATTGAAATGTGGGATGAAAATACTCCAGATGGATTGCAGCATACATTTTTTCACATAGTTTTCCATGAGCTGAAATGGAGAGGAGGGGAAGGATATTCTGCGTATATCCAATACTTTAAAGAAGAAACTGATAATTTCGGAAACCCAAAAGGTCGGATAGAATATAATCCAATATTCTCTAAAACCACACAAGGTGGTTCTAAAAAACTGTCGGATAGTAAATGGTTGATTTCAAATTTCGACAATCCACAAATGTGTCAGGTTCGTTTGTTTTAGAAGTTGATGGAAAAAAGGGGAAATCTCATTCAGACCGACAGATTATTTTTAACATCAAATCCATACTGGAGTCAACCCAATTCGAAAGGATTGTACAAGAATAGCCCAGTTGGTAAGAACATAGTATCTTCATGGTTTAAATCAGCAGCCTCTGATATAGGAATTGACAATAAAAAAGTAAAAATAACTTATCAATCTGCCAGAGCAACAGCTCTTTCGAGTTTGGCCAAGGAAGGAGTTGATGAACAACAGCTCATTGAAATTACTGGACACAGTAACAGTCAGTCAATCAAACCTTACAATTGGACGTTGAACATCGTCATCAGATGATTGAATCCATGAGGAGAACTTCATCAAGTACTAGCAAGTTTAATCATGATCAGAGCACGATGCAAAATAAAACAGAAAGTATCCAGATTCAAACCACCAATTCACGCCAGCCGACAAACATTTATAATAATTGTGTTTTCAATATTAATAAAACCTATAATAATTAAATGTATTTCATTATTATTTTGCTTATTAGTCGATATCATTAGAGATTTGCCAATGAAGATATTAGTTCATCATGAAATAAATTCTAAAAAAATCATATTGGTAAGTTTATCTGCCATATTTCGTTAAATAAAAAAAATACCAACTTTAGTTAAACCAAATGCTGAAACTCAGATGGGTACTAGCTCAGTCTATCGGCATTTGGTAATTTTAGTCAACTAAAGGTGGTAGAAATATTTTTTTTACAAGTAACATGATCATATGTTTACCTTTCCAACTGTCAAAAAATATCGTGGCGCCACAAAAAAAATTCCGGAATTTTTTTTTGTTGCCATGGTAACTAATCAAAATTAAGGCATCTTATTGGTTAAGAAGTAGAGGTGTGAAGTTTTCAATTTAATTAATTTCAATTTGATAAGACTGGCCTGTTTTATATGTTTTTTTTTCGGGTGAATTTTTTCAGGTGTTAATTATTTTCAATTTTCTTTATTTTTTTAGAATAACCATTAAAAATGTATCATGTACCGGAGATTTTCTGTTCCGGGGGTTTTTTGGCCCAGTTCTTGTGTATCAGGAATATTTTTTACTAGGGGGGTTAATGTCCAGGGCGTTATTGGGGTTATTTTAGGGGGTTTTTGTTCCGGGGGCTTTTGTCTTTGTCAAGGGGGTAATTTTCTTAGAAGTGGACATTAATTTTTCTTCAAAAAAAGTGTACCCAGTACTTGCTTACACGCACACCTTTAGAGCTTGTGACGCGAGTAGTTTGTGAACCTTTTCCTGGCAACTTCAATAATATGATTCTGCCGATTATGACGAAGCACATCTTATTCAGCGCAGAACTAAACCTCATTCATTGTGACCAACGAAAAAAGGGAATACAAGGGACATTTTACCAAAAAACAACGGAATAAACAGGACAGAGCTCTGTAAAAAGGACTGAACCCTCAAAAAGAGACCGACTGGGAGCCCTACCGCACGTACCTAGAATCGAACGTCCTCTAGAATCCTGTCCTTGTTTGACATCGATACGACGAACCGTTTTCGAGTTTTCAAGTGACTCTTTCACCCTGAAAAGCGCCCCAAACATGATTGCGACAATGGCCTCTTAATGTAATAATTATTCTGTTTTTTGGTGGAGGCATCTTCCCCAATCTTAGAAGATAGTCTCAGATATGGTGAAGTTTCAGCTGGGCAGTTTCGAATATTTAGCGGATTTATCGGAGTGTCTTCACCAACATTTGAAGAGCGTCTCAGATTTGGTGAATTCGCTGGATTGGCAGTTGGAATATTTGGCGAATTCTCTGGAAGATTCATCATAGGAAATATGTGAAAAAGTCGCGATGAGGCTTTAGGGAAGTCGTCGTCGCAATCGCAATGATATGAGCTGAAAGTAGGGTCGTAGTCGTACTAACGTGGGGGCCAAGAAGTTGGTGTGTTTTGAAGAGCTGACGAAAATTACGAACGTAAATGACGTAGAAGTGACAGTCAGTGGGGTCGCTAGTTGGCTTTAGTGATGGATGCCGTCACAATTAGTGCTCCCAAGGGTTCCACCAAAAATTGCTTCAGCTGTCACTCGAGGGCTATTGAATAAGCCTGAGAGGATGACACATCGCTAGTGTAAATAAATGACGCCATTGTCTATTTCTTTCAACGTAAACAGAATGAGCAGAGTCATCGCTTATGCAAACTGAAACGTTTTGTCGATCATAACGTATTTCATGTTAGGCCATTGGGGGCCAGTTTCACAGGTACCAGTTAACCTTCAGATAACTAACTGAAAGTTCTGACGGTGAATGACATTCTTTCAATGGCGGTTACAGGTTCACAATCTAACCATTGCTTAATTGATATGGACTCTAACTGGTACCTGTGAAACTGGCCCTGAATAAAGCATTTTTTCATAACAAAAATATAGTGGTAAACCGACTGTTCCATCACATGGAAGACAGTTCGTAGTTATATTCTGTTATGTTTTCGACTGTCATTTATTAATTTGTTATAAACATTTAAATAACAAAAAACGTGCAATTTTTTTATTGTTTTGCTTATAAAATGAAAACGAATAGTGCAATCTGGTTGCTCCAACAAGTGGAATTGTAGATAATTGAAATACAAACAGAATTAAATGTTTTACGACCCGATCGAATCATTAGTAACGGAGGAAAACCAGAAAAACCAGAAAATTTAACGATTTTTTCAAAAATGCATTACTCCGCCATTTTTCAAGAAGTACTGACTGTCTTCCATGTGACTGCATATAAGCCAATAAACAGAGCAATTTTTCTCATAAAAGTTCAACTTAAATTGATCCGCCATTTCTTTTTTGCAATTCGGTCGTCACGGAGGGTTGAATAATTAGCAATAAAGTTATCACCCCCTGGGGGGTGCAACCCCCCAAAATCGTAAAAACTTTCTCCTGGAAGGTATTTTCTTGGCATTTCAGCTCTGTGCAATAAATATGAGTGAAAATTGGTATTAATAATGGGGGCGAATTATTTTCAACCCCGAAATCGTGTTTTTTGGGGTATTTTCTATGAATATGTAAAATTGTCAGTCTTGAGTAATGAAACTAAGCGAAAATTTGTAGAAACGATTTTCCCGCCTCCGCATTCGGGGCATATTCCCCGCATCGCGGAAACATTGGGTTGAGAGGGAAGGGGGAGAATTTTTGAAATAACTCTCAAACTACTACTCTTAGATATAAATGTGGGTAAATAATCGTTGAGGACTGTCGTTATTAAGATTTAGAAGTATTGTTATGATTATTTTTCGACATATCTTGCAACCAATAAAAACCATCAATTTAAAGCTATGATGTACTTTCAAACCAATCACAACATTATTATAGTGGGAATTTTCTACTTAGATTATTGCCTCGGGAATATTCGTGGTATTTTGTTTTTATTGTATGACAACAACTGATACTTCTGATTTGACGTCTGTCATCAGTTTGCATGCAAATTGAAAAATAAATTTAAATAACCGTAATGAATAAAAATGTTATATAGAGAATGTGTCTACGATTGAGGTATCAAAAAATAATCTATCGAATACCACACGAGAGTTCGATAAAGTAGAAAATAATTATCCACATTTTTTCAAAAACTTGTTGCCATTTGGCAATAGCCACTCGAGCCCTTCGGGCTCTCGTGTCTATTGCCTGGCAACAAGTTTTCTCACTCTCTTGTGGTATTACAACTGAAACTTATTCGCAATTTCGAGAGAAGATCAACTTATTGTATAAATTAAACGCGGACCGGAGGTAACGAAATATGATAGTGTTTTTCAACGATATCGAAAAAGGGTGTTGGAGAAATGAATCCACAAGTAATCACCATCAAGAAATGTATAGGAAAATATATTTATTCACTCATACAACTCATTACCTACTTCATCTTCAGTCTCCTCGTCTTCACCTTCACAATCCGGTGCAGGAGTCTCTGATGCAGCCGGTCGTGCAGTTACAAAAAACAATTTTCTCCTGAATTCCTAGGTGGACCTTTGGAATTTTGGAAATGTAAGTCATATCTGACATTGCGATATTTTGAAACAGAGCTGAGTTGAACATGAAATAAATATTTTAAAAATAAACTCACCATTTTCAATTAATAACAGTGACAAAGCACTAAGAGATGTTTACTCGTCTCCGACTATCGATGTTATTCCAGTATCCAGTGTTTTCTGCACAGGAACTTTTATATTATCTGACGTTTACATAGAGCAACGTTGACTGCTTGCTCAATGCGCACCGACAGAACCGCGCCGAGGTATACTACACAGCGGCGCGCTAGCTGCCGCATTGACAAGGTCCCAAGCCGATATTTTTCAGGTTTTAAAATCTCAATGAGTTTAAAGCAGGTACACCTGGGACAGTTTCCTTTGGTGCACTGTCTTCCTCGGTCTCGAATCCCCATATTCCATCAAGGACTGATTTTATTTTTCTTTCCATAGAACAATAATGCGATCAAATGCCGAGTACCTTCTATTTTAAGTACTTGAAAGATTGACTAGATTGCATTTGAAATTTGTACAAGTAACCAAATTTGTATGAATATTTTCAATAAGAGCAGGGTTTTTTCTGCAAACTGGCTTCTCATTCATGTTGATACGTGCTTTTATTTCTGAGTTATTATCATTTGAATTTATAAACTCCCTCAAGATTTTGTAACCTAAAATATGCGAAGAATTGAAGACACTCGTATTTAAAACATTATTTGGACCGGTTAAACGTTATGCAATTTGACAATGAAGTATTCCTCAACTGTTCAATTTACTTGCTACAAGTGATAAGACATTATTTCAGTAATCACAAGCACTATTTCACGAAGTCAGGAACTTTAATATTATAAGATTTTCAATTGCAATTTTGCAGCTGGCAACTGCGCGTATAAATATAAATGATATCAGAATACAAAGCTACGATCTTTATCTTCAAAATGACTTAAGATTTATCCGAATTGAACATTTATGTGAGGAGTTATAGAACTTTACTACACACGCTGGTTGAAAAAATGCACGTTGGCGGGAGCCCCATTGCGAAAGCATATAACTTCAACAATTTATTTCAAGAATACCGTGCGATTTCTCAAAATTTTGGTAGAGAGAGTTTTTTTGTAAAAATTTGTGCCCTTTCTGAATATAAAGTTATTTTTTGATTTAACGTAAATTTTTTGAGATATTTCGAAATTACCTCAAAAATTTATTTCAACGCGTTTTTTGGGGGGGTTTCACCCCCCCTGGAGTTGATAATTTTTCTCAGAAGTAATGTGCACACTGTGTTCTACAATTTAAAAAAAAAATGATCGGCGGAGCAATTTAAGTTGAGGTTGATAGCCCTGTTGATTGGCCTAATAATCGATTTCCCAATAGTTTTTTGTTAAAAACTCACTCATTTTATACTCTATTACTTGATGTATGTATCCTGTTCTGACTTACCAGTTTGTCACGTTCTCTTGAAACATAACATTTATGAAATATTATTGATTGATTTTTGGGTGAAATTACATATCATTGGCGGTGATTATGATCTCTGTACTAACTATTGACACTATTTTTTTGAAGAAATATCGCTCTGGCTTCAATTAATTGAGGGATATAGGTTTCTACCGTGAGAGTTATAAATGAAATGACTTTGTGCAAATTAAAATCGCGTGGCGCTACTCCCTATTTTTGAATTTTCTTTCTATTTTCAATTTAGGAATCCGGTGAAAAGCTGTCGTTTGCACACGCCGGCGCCGTCTAGATAGTTATTAATTAAATAAATATGCTGCATCGTATTGAAATATCAGTAAAGAGTGTTTCAAAAACAGATAAACATGTTTGCAAAATAGAAATTTTGCGCAATTTGATTGAAAATGATCCGGACTAAATTTTACAGGACCGTCACAGAAATAATTGTTGAAAATCTCTTTCAGTTGTAATACATTTGTTTTAGCGATGTAAACAATTTTCATCTAAATGGAAGAATAAATACCCAGAATTGAAGATATTGGAAAGGTGAGATTTCCCATGAATTCCCCAAATGATTAATGTTTAGATGACAACATTTTAGGCCCCTTATTCGCAGTCAATAACTGACTATTCATTCGTAGTCCCTTATTCGTAGAACGGAATGCCTCACAAAACAAGCGACGACACAAAGGATCATCTCCGTCTCCGAAAGGCGTCAAAACTTTCCATTTCCGAAGTTCATATACTCACATTTCTGAAGTCAATTAGTTGCGTGACGAGCGTGCCGTCCGACCTCTGGAATTCCAATGTGACGGTGTCGTCGCTCACGTTGGCCGAGATGTTCTCCTGGACGACGTCTCCTCCCTGGAACGGTAATTAAATCGGAATTAGACGAATGTTGAATGCGTTGAGGCGGTGCTTTCATTCATCATGGAAAATAACATTATTGACCGTCAGATAGTGACAGATTTGGTGCCTCATTTTTGCATACAAGCCTCGAATAGGGTTGAAATGTACATAGATGTTGAGTAAAATGGAGGGACGAGTGGCTCTTGGAGAGAACATGGAAAAATCAAAAAGAATTTTTATTAAATTTTCCGGCGATAAATTAACTCCTGTTTAAAATGTGTCATTTAAAAATGACTGTATTGTCATTTTGAAAGCGATAAAAAAGGTGCATCGTTTTTATCACCGATAAAAACGACTGTTCCTCTTCAGCGTCTACATCTAGTATGCTTACGTCACTTTAATGTCTGCCCTGTCAGTTATTTAAGTATTGTTGATAGTTGATACTGAAACATTACAACATGAGTCGTTTTGGGGAAGTTTCGACTCAAGAAATAACAAAAAATATAGAAAAAGCAATCCCGCAATCTACAAAAAATACTAAAGCGTCAATATGGAGACAATTTATGGAGTTTTGTCAAGAACAAAATAACGAACTGTCGAAAATAACTCCGTTACAACAATTGGATGTAAAAATAGAAACAAAGGAAGTCAACATCCAAGTAGGATTGTCACGCTGGTAGCTATAGCTGCCTCCGTGGCGACGTTAGTTGTTGCCTTGAAATCTCAAGGTCTTCTAACCGAAGCCACAAATGTGTAGTTTGCTTCCTGTTGTTGACTTCCTTTGTTTCTATTTGTACATACAAGTGTTGTACATCTTCGCACTTGATTTTACCGTACTGATGAGAGCTTAAGCTCGAAACACGTGTCTACGGTTGCACAACTATTTGAGGGCTATACCAAATAACTTTTCTATTTATATTTTTATATATTACCCCTCGATAAATATATATATATATATATATATATATATATATATATGTGTGTGTGAAAATGAGTGCGTTAGCACTTCCTGTTATATCTGTCTTGCCTTCACGGTATTAATTCTTGAGTGGATTCGTTATGATTTCGATAGCTCCATAAATCCTTTCTGATGAGTGCGTTAGCACGAAACAGCTGTCAAAGGTTTGAGCTCTCGGAATTAAAACGAAATATACTCTATTTTCACTTAGATTCTGCTTGCGTTCCTCATAATGTATTAGAAACTTGATTGAACCTTGGGTTGGTCAGAACAACGAGTTGTTGGCTGCCTGTCAATTTGTGGACAAACCTCTACTTTTGGATTCCTTGGTTCGTGTCAAATTAAGTTTCAACTAGTGACTGTAGATGTCATAATTTACTTCCTGTTATATCTGTCTTGCCTTCACGGTATTAATTCTTGAGTGGATATATATATATATATATATATATATATATATATATATATATATAAATATTTGGGATATGCAGCAGGCCAATAAGAGTACTCTATTACACAGATTCCAAGCTTTCGATAATCTTTATTGTCATCATCAGGGATGCTACAATATGAGAAAGACACGTAAAATACCAATGAAGAAACAGTCAGGTTGTAACTTACAGTGTAGTGAGGTTATGCGGCGTTAATGTTAAAATTGTACATGAAAAATGGACGAGACTGGAGATAAAAATTCATTACTAAAATTTTGTGTTATTTACTACAAACACATATAAAATTACTATAATAAAAATTAATTGATGCACCTTTCACGATTTTCACGTGTTCTTCCTTGAAGAGGAAGTACGTCTATCATGCAGAAGCAACAGGTTCACGCGCATGACACGACAACTGACATGGCCCATGACAGACACGGAATCACGCCATGTTGTCCTGTGAGCCCGCGTACCTCTTGGCTTTTAAGTAAACTGTAAGTTACAACCTGACTGTTTCTTCATTGGTATTTTACGTGTCTTTCTCATATTGTAGCATCCCTGATGATGATAATAAAGATTATCGAAAGCTTGGAATCTGTGTAATAGAGTACTCTTATTGGCCTGCTGCATATCCCAATAATACACTGGTCCCACTAATAAACATTTGATGTATGATGAACAAGGTCCTCTTAAAATACGTTACACATAAAAAAAATTACCGGGACCAGTACCGATAATAACCACTATATCTATAAAATTACGGGGACCGGGCCCGTATGTGCCAAATGTCCTCATATGTACCTCTTCACTTCCGTTTTGGTACCGATATGTACGCCTATATCAACATATATATATATATATATATATATATATATATATATATATATATATATATATATATATATATATATATATCTATATATATATATATATATATATATATATATATATATATATATATATATATATATATATATATATAGTCACTAGTTGAAACTTAATTTGACACGAACCAAGGAATCCAAAAGTAGAGGTTTGTCCACAAATTGACAGACAGCCAACAATTCGTTGTTCTGGCCAACCCAAGGTTCAATCAAGTTTCTAATACGTTATGAGGAACGCAAGCAGAATCTGAGTGAAAATAGAGTATATTTCGTTTTAATTCCGAGAATTCTAACCTTTGACAGCTGTTTCGTGCTAACGCACTCATCAGAAAGGATTTATGGAGCTCTCGAAATCAAAACGAATCCACTCAAGAATTAATACCGTGAGGCAAGACAGAATATAACAGGAAGTTATTCATGACATCTACAGTCACTAGTTGAAACTTAATTTGACACGAACCAAGGAATCCAAAAGTAGAGGTTTGTCCACAAATTGACAGGCAGCCAACAATTCGTTGTTCTGACCAACCCAAGGTTCAATCAAGTTTCTAATACGTTATGAGGAACGCAAGCACGGTATTAATTCTTGAGTGGATTCGTTTTGATTTCGAGAGCTCCATAAATCCTTTTTGATGAGTGCGTTAGCACGAAACAGCTGTCAAAGGTTAGAACTCTCGGAATTAAAACGAAATATACTCTATTTTCACTTATAAATATATAAATATATATATATATATATATATATATATATATATATATTATAAAAATAATAACATCCTACCAACATATGTGGTCTGTATAAATAACAAGGAATACTATAAAAATGTATAAGAATACAATAAATAAAAAATTCATTGAAGAGATGTTTTCTGTCATTGACAATAAATATGTGCTCTCATTATTCTTATGGAAAATTTCAGAACTTCAAGTGCTATAAATTTAACAATTTTCATAAGTAAATTGAATTTTTTTGCAAAATCTACAAAGAATTTAGTGATGGTTCCTCGAGCACCAACGAATAGTGATATTTCATGTTCATTTTGTGAATTATTTTGGCAGTGAAAAAAAAATTTTTTTTTCACGATGAAAAATTAAACATTTACGCATCAATAGAGACGTAGAAATGTTAAGTTTTTTTGACAGTTGTACAAAAAAGAAATATAATAATATTCAAATAAACAAATTTTATTTTTAATAAATTGCATTTTCTAGTAGTAACTGTGTAAAACGTAACACAATCTCATACAAAATGGGCTAAAAATGGCATCGATTTGACTTTTATGTTTGTCATGATACAGAACGCTGTAGCAGAATGACAGATGAGTGCAGTAAAGACTTTATTGCACTCAGTGCAATATAGAACCAGTTTTTTTCTCTAAATAGAGTTCAATAGTTTTGTTTTTTGCATGAGCATAGAAAAAGTTTATTTTAACTCATATACAGCACACCTTTCGAATCACCTCTCAGGTACTTGCGTGCCCATCGATATCTGTCAACTATTTTTTGTATTTTAGAGTGCATGAACTGAATTATATTAAAATTCTCTCTCTCTCTCTCTCTTTCGTTTATTGGCCGTTACTTCCAGTGAGGTGTAATTGGCCAGCTCACATCCAGGGGTTTACAACCTTGCCTGATATTACATCATGTTGCAACCCTTTTTATTTTCTTGCTAACAACTTGCTTCTTGTGGTATTCATGACATGTGAAACGTGTTGATGCTGGATGCTGTTCCTAGTTCCTACTTCTTCATGTGCTAAAAGGATTTTAGTAGACAGACAGATAGCACAAACATAGGTAGGGATAGGTATGCGGTTTTAAGACTGATTATAGTAGGAGCATAGTAATTTGAAGAAGGTATATGATCTTTCTATAGCTTGATTTGATTATAATCAATAAATTTACATAAAATTTTAATGATAGACATGTTCAGATTTTTAAGAACTGCAGTCATATCAAAAGGGGTCTGTATGCCTTCTTTATTAATATCAAAATAGATATCTCTGTTAGGGAACTCATTAAGAGGACATTCCAGAAATATATGATTTATATTTTCTATTTTCCCACATTCACAAAATGGGTCTTCCATTCAAGCTTACAGCGGTAAGGTTTTTATTTACTTTTATTTGAGTACATGTCAGTGGGTAATAACCTGTTTGTAATGCAGTATAAATAAATTCTATTATATTCTATTCTAAATTTTCAAAAATAAAAGGGCAGAGGACGTGCAAGGCCAGGTCGTACCGTACTTAACATGTTATGACTCATTACTAGAAAAATTTGTAGCTTTACAGAAAGACCGTTACTCGAGGGTTCACGAGCTCTTGGGCCAACATTTCCCGCGTTATATTAAAAAAATGAGAATGTTCAAATTTATCACTCGCAGAGATTTACTTTCTCGTAAAAATATGTTTATTATGATAAGGACAAGTTTTACATTTTACTGTAAACCGACTTACAGTTGAACACACTGAATCATTCAAAGCAAACTTCGGAACGGTCACATAAATTCACCGCTAACGGACCCCGTTGGAATTTTTAATCCCATCATAAAAAGTTCATCGTCGCTCCTGGAGGCAACTGCGTCTACAAATTACGAATTCCCCAGACGGCAATCAAATGATGGAATTAAAGTTTATGATACACCACATGCTAAATATTTAGTGGTTTCCGACGCTAAGGGATTACTCCGTTCTTACGGCTCCCCGTAGAAATAATTGCTTGCCCGTCCATTGCATATAAATTGTCTGCCGTGCGGAGTTCGTGGCTGTAGAGAGGAATTAAACTACAAACGGATGAGTCTACATGATGATATCCAAAGTTAACGTTCATTGTTCTTGGTAACGCCAAAACAGTCAACACTAAGAACTTAGTGAGAAACATTTCCTTTCACTGCAAATATTGATTCAGGTTCCATACTCGTCAAGAAATTATGGCCTTAACTAAGTCAACTAGTCAAGCACAAGTCAAGCTACAGAAAGTGAAGCGGCTAGCTTGTCTGGGAATAACAGGGGCAATATTTACGTGTCCCACTGCAGCCTTAGAGGTAATGCTAAACCTTCCGCCATTGCACCTATGTGTAATGAAAGAAGCAGCAAACAGTGCCTTCAGACTGAGCCAGACAAAAAACTTAAGAGCGGGAAATCTGATTGGACACTTGAAGATATTGGAAAACATTCCCTTAGAAGCCATGTCTAAACCGACAGATTTCATGTCAGTTAGGTACGACTTCGAAATGCAGTTTGAAGTGGTCATAAACAGCCACCAAATATGCACAGAGAACGGACCTCAACTGGAAAGGGGTGCATCAGTGTAGTACACAGATGGATCTAAGATGGATGAAATGGTTGGAGTGGGCGTTGCAGGACCAAATTTTAGGCTCTCGAAACCCCTTGGTAACACCCCAACCATATTTCAAGCAGAAGTACATGCTATAGAATTATGTGTCCAGGAATGCCTTGAAAGAGGCACTCGAAGGGCAGAAATCTATATACTATCAGATAGCCAAGGAGCACTAAAAGTTCTGAGGTCATATACCTGTGAGTCTAAGCCGACTTGGGACTGTAAAAAATCCCTGAGACAACTGGCAACAAACAATCAGGTCACCCTGATGTGGGTGCCAGGTCACAAAGGAATTAAAGGTAACGAAGAAGCAGATTGCCTTGCCAAAGAAGGAGCAAACACACAATTTCCCGGCCCAAAACCCTTCTGTGGACTCTCCAAAGCCCACTTGAAAGAGGAGTTCCGACGCTTGGAAACCGATGAAATGAAATCTCACTGGAATAAAGTGTCAGGACAAAGACAAGCGAAATGACTAATGTGCCTATCGCCAAAGAAAGCTAAACAGCTTCTCGAGTTAAACAAGAAAGACTTGAAGATGGCAACGGAACTCCTCACTGGACACTGGGGTACCACCTCAAAAAGATGAGTGAATCAGAGAGCGATAGTTGCCGCTACTGCGAGAACTTCGCGGAAACTGCAGAACATTTGCTTTGCGAATGCCCAGCGCTTTTCTGAAAGAGGCTTAAGTTCCTGGAAGGGGCCTTTTTAACGCCCTTCGACATCAGGAACTTAGCTCCCAGGAAACTGATAAACTTCACAAGAAGTCTCGGAATCCCGAGCCTCGAATAGGTCACGCACAAATGAACGTATAGGTCGAAGTGCTTGTGAGGCTGCACAGCCTGTACGACCCCCCTACAATCTACAATCTACAAGTCAACTAGATCGATCGAAGCATATCTCTTTGATAGGGTTCTCAAAGTGATGGTTAGTTCCAGTCATTCTGATCTACATCAAGTCATCTCGGCAGTGACACAAGGTTTAGTTCTGGTACCTACTCTCATTTTGAGATATGTCTCAGGTCTTCCCATTGTACTCCATTCAGACCATGCAATTTTTGCAGATGATGGCAAGTTCTTTAGAAATCCCCGAACCAGTCATGCTGATCTTCAGTCCGATCTTATTTCCTTGCGAAGGTTGTGTGAAACTTGGAAAATACCTCTGAATGTCGAAAAGTGTTGCGTCTAACATATTGGTTATGATAAATAACCCAACATTAAAAAACTTACTGCTGCCGTTGTTAAAAAAGCTAACAGTCGTACTTACCCACTTAACAAATCTTACATTTATGCTGCTTAAAGACTCTTCAGTAAACTTTATAAAACGTAAATCCTCCCCACCTGGAATATGCTGTCCAAATCTGGCCCTCTTACTTGTTGAAAGACATCCACTCCTTGAGAGGGTCCTTTGGAACGCCACCAGGATAATAAGAGGACTCAACCAACTCTCCTACGACCAACAACTATCTCAGCTCAATCTACCGTATCAGAGTGACAGACGTACTAGAGGAGATGCTACTTCTCTGTAGATCTTGTCAGCTCATTTTTATTACAAGATGATGGTAGGTTGCGTGGACATCTTTCGAAATTGAGGAAGGGATCTCTTCGTACAATGTACGTCAAAAATACGAAGATTGTCCCAGAAGTACCCGGCCTGACCTAGAGATGGCGGTAGTTACTTGAAAAATACCATTGTATAAGAAAGTACACAATCTATACAGCATATGTTTCAAGTTTGAAGACGACACGTTGTTTAGTAATTGTTTGGCAGCCATCAATAGTAGACGTTTTCAGTGAATTTGGCAAAAATTGGTCATCGTTATGTGATACAATACTTTTATTTGAAAGACCTTAGCCCAACCAATATAAAAACTGAACTAGATTCTACTCTGGGTGAGACTGCTCCTCCGTTATCAACTGTAAAATATTGGGTGGCAGAGTTTAAACGAGGCCATACGACCTGCGAAGACGAGCAACGCAGTGGTCGTCCAAATGAGGTGACGACTCCAGAAATGTTGAAGAAAATCCACAAAGCGGTACTGGATGATCGTCTACTGAAAGTGCGCGAGATAGCAGACATAGTAGGCATTTCAAAAAGTGCGGTACATCGCATATTAACTGAAAATTTGGACATGAGAAAGCTGTGCGCAAGATGGGTACCGCGTTTGCTCACAATGGAACAAAAACAGTGTCGTGAAGATGTTTCCATCGAGTGTTTGGCAAGGTTTCACAGAAATAAAGCCGAATTTTTGCGCCGTTTCATAACCATGGATGAAACATATGTCCATCACTTCACACCCTAAACAAAAGAACAATCAAAACAATGGACTGGAAAGGGAGAACCGGCTCCAAAGATGGCAAAGACCGTTCCATCTGCATGCAAGGTCATGGCATCGGTTTTTTGGGATGCGCGTGGGATATCTTGCAAAAAGAAAAAATATCAACGACGAGTATCATGCGAACTTATTGCAACGTTTGAGCGAAGAAATCAAGCAAAAACAGCCGCATTTGGCTAAGAAGAAAGTGTTGTTTCATCAAGACAATGCACCAGCTCACACATCCGTTATTGCAAAGGCCAAAATTAATGAATTAAAGTTTGAATTGCTACCTCCTGCACCCTATTCGCCAGATTTAGCCACCTCGGATTATTTTGTGTTTCCAGACTTGAAAAAATGGCTCGGTGGTCAAAGATTTTCCAACAATACAGAGGTTACGTCGGCAGTTAATGGCTATTTTGAGGAGCTTGACGATTCTTATTATAAAAAGAGTATCGAACCTATAGAACATCGCTGGGAAAAGTGTGTGGAGCTAAAAGGAGATTAAGTTGAAAAATAAATATATTACTTCCAAAATGTTTGTGTTTTTCTTTGTTGGGTCAGGTACTTCTGGGACCACCCTCGTACCTTCAGATGTCGTGACAGCCCCAAGTACAAACGGTTTCAATAACCATTATGACTATTTCACAAACTGCGAACATGTGTTATGACTGGGTAGATGAAAAACCTTTCAATCCAACTCCACCAAATACAATCTTTATTTTTAATACTTGGAAGACTTACATCAAATACATGTTTCCAAGGATTAATCCTTCAACTTCAGCAAAGTGGAGATTGGTGGCAAGGTGATCGAAAGAAAAGAAAAAAGGGTCACAATAGAACTGAGAACAACGTTAGTAAATAATATAACCTATCATTTTATGATGGAAAACTAACATTAAAAAAGCAAAAAACTTAAATAAAATTAACTGGTGCTGATTGCGATAATGTTTCAAATCTAGTATGGGGTCCACCAGTGTTAGAGACCAACATATTGAAAAAATTATTTCAAAGGAAAACCATGCAACAACATCTGAATACTAGTAACACTAGGTTATGAATTTGACATCTGTCATATAGAATACCGTGATTCAAGGTAGCAGGCAAAAAAATGTCCCATGCTTCCATGGAACAAGAAAATCTTCCCAAAACATCGTCGATTGACAGCTGGCAGCTCTTTTCGAAAGCAGAAAAATTGTGATTTCATTTTGTAAAAAATGATTAAAAATTTGATATTGAAATAATCAATAAATAAATGTACCTATTTGAAGTATTGCCTTGGAAGGTCAAGAGATGGGATATCAAAATGGTAAAGGGTTAAAAAAATTCAAACTAACAAACTAGGTCTGTTCATTTATACACATTGGAAATCTAGTAGATTGATTTTTTTGCCTTTGTCAAAACGTGTAAATTTTTTAAGTAACAGTTGGAAGCAAGATTGTGTTTCTCATTCATGATGTGATTGGAAAAAGCTGAATTTTAATCAATTTGTTCTTATTAGGAGTTGGAGTCTATTATTCTAAAGTGTTCAGCTAGTCGAGTTATAAACTTTCGGCATGTTTGACCAATATAATAAACTTTACAATTGAAGTTGGAACAGTTCAACTCATGAATTCCCCACAAATGTTTGAGATTATTAGAAGTCTTAGATGAAATGGAGAAATTAGAAAAATTGTTGGAATTTATTTTTTTGAGCAAGATATTTTTTGGTATTACTGATAGGGGGCAAAAATAGGATGAAGAGAAATATTTATTTGGTGAATTTGATTGAGTTAATCTATAGTTTGAGAATTTATAAACATTTGATTAGGTGGATTCGAAAATCTTTATTAAATGCAATTTGTTTAATTATATTGAGTTCTGTTGAAAAGAGGTATCGTAAAGAGAAGGTGAAAAAGTGATTGAAATTATGATTTTTTTTTGTTATATCGATGGTTGGAGTGAGAAGGTATGCTATCATTAGTGGATGTCGGTTTTCTATATACGGAGAATTCTAGGGTTTCAGATTTGTGAATCATGAGGTTTTAAAATGGTAATTTATTGTCAGTTTCAATTTCCATAGTAAACTGAATTCTTGGGTTGAAAAAATCGAGAGAAATTTAATATTTATCAAGGTCATCTAAAGTGCCTTTGAAAAGTGTGATATAATGTCATCGACATGAAGATGACGAAAGTCGATAGCGCTTTGCATATTTAAGAAATTATACACTTTATACAAAAAACCTCTCTTCATTTAACTAACAACAGACAATCTTCTGGGTCAACGCCATGTTTCTAACCTCTCCCCCATCATGTTTCTCTCAGTTGGTATGAAACTTCATACGAGAAATGGAACCTTAATCATTCAAGAATATTAATTAAATTAATTTATATTATAGCTGCAGCAGTCGAAACATAAGAAATCGTTCAAAATCAATGCGGAGAATAATCTTTTTTAAACAAGCCTTTTCGTTTTGTTTGAATAGTAGCAAACTTTTCAGATGTTGTAACTGGTATTTTTTTAACACTTCGAAAGTTGGCAGACCTTTTGCTTCTTTTACAAATACGATTTTTTTGTTGCAGGTGAGGTTGCAAATCAATGAAAACAGTATATTATTATGTGAAGATATCTTCATTTGCAACAATTATTCAAAACTTTTGTGAAAATCCAGACTTATTTTAATAAAACAAAAACAATTTATTGAAAACATTCTCTGTTTCATGTAGGATTTTTCAAATTGAAGCACATCTTAAGAACAATATTTGAGAAATTTTTTCGAATTTGAAGAACTTTTGAAATTTTCTCGAAATATTTGAATTAAAAATATATTTTAAAAAAAAAAAACAAACATTTCCGGTAGCTTCGTATGTAGATGTAAACTGCTATTAGTCAACACTTCAAAAGTGTGCAGAAGTTTTGCAAATTTTTGTGAGCTGATAATGCGAAAATTCTTCGACTCCTGGTTTTCATCTTCCTCTCGGAAAAAAATGTTGAAAAATCAGAATTAAAATCATTTGAACATACTCTCCATTCCATTGAAGTTTTAAAACTTTCGCGATCATTATTGAAAAATCATGTCTATATCTGCTGGTCTATTACTAGTTTGTGGCACTTTCTACATACTATTAATTTCTCTTTGTAATAACTGTTGTTGAATACAAACAGTTCAAGCGCTTTCTTATTATAGATCGCGTGTGAAACATTCTGTGGAAAAGCCTAAATGATTATGTAGATACTCTTTCATCCGACATATTGCGAAACAAACTTCGAGTTTGTTCAAACATAATAATCTCCTTCCACGTCAGCACAAGTTTTCGCGGAGCTGGAGGGTTTTCATATGCCTTATATAGGTTTCACTTGGAATCTCTTAATTGTTGTTTGAGCGTTTTCGCCTGGATTTTCTTCATTATACCGTTAGTAATTTATACATTTACCGGCAGATCTCCCTACGGGATGAATGGAAAATATTCCAATTTCGAATCTCTGAGGAAATATTATCTCTTATAACATTGGAAGTTGTGTCGAGACCCAGTACAAGAGAATTTTTTTTTTAAAGCTTCTATTTAACTTGCTCTGTGTGTGTGTCTTTGTGTATATATTAGATGGGTACATATCTTGCAAGCTGAATTAGAACCACATCCTAATATCCTATGGAATAGAAATTTTACATGTTGGTTCAGTTCCGATGACAGTACATTAATCGTCGAAGAAATCGTCCCCCCTGCCCCCCGAAAGCTAGATAGAGTACGCATAGAGTTTAGGAAGTTTTCATGACGGAATTGGACGTCAAAAGTTACAGCGCAAAAAAAATTAGGTAGGGGGTGTATGGATCACCCTCCACAAGCATGATGTTAATGGCAGATATATGTTAAAGTTGGAGTTTAATATAATATAAAGATATTGTCGATAACAAACCTAACAGCGCAGTCGCAGGTCCAGTAATTCATAATACTGCTAGTAACTTAGATATTTTGGTAAAGGTAAGCTTATCGGGCTCATTCTCGAAACAAAAAAAACGTGGCGTTACTTACGTAGTTTTATCTCCTGAACACGAACCCGAAAAAATTTCGTAGGGGTCTATAATACTTTTCGAGTTATGACCTTTTGAATCTTGAAAATCGACCATTTTCAAACTTGACTTTCTTAGCGAAAAATTGCACAAAATGCCTCCTTCTTTTTGTTGACACATTTTTAAGATCCTAATCAACTCATATGTCACAAATACAAGCACTAAAACAAACGTTTCACACAAAAATTCAACCTTCTTTTAAAGTACCTAACCCTTCTTACACCTCTAGAATGAACGCCAATGAAGAGGTCAATGAAGAGGTTAGGTATAGTGTAATATAAAAATGTTATTTTTTTTCCGTAAAATGTTTGGTTTTGGTGCTTGTAATTGTGAAAATAGAGTTTATTAGGCAATGAAAAGAGTGTCGACAAAAAGAAGGAGGCATGTTTCTTTTTTTATTTTACATTTTCACTCCTTACATCTTACATTTTGTTATCTCCAAATTTTGTTTTTCTTAATTCTACGCACTTTTGTTCACTTTTGTGTGATTTTCATGTTGTATTGTTACATTTTTAATATAACTCTCTCTTTGAGATTTTCACATAAGTTATTTTACAACCAATATTAGTAGACCCTACATTAGTCTCATAAGAATAGTGTAGAATTTTAATTTTCTTCACTGTAATAACAACTTTTACATCCTGAAATTCTTATATCAATGTACATATCGATATTTCTTAAATAATTTATTTTATATATTATTAAGTTACTTAATCTAGCATAGTTTTTTTATATAAACCACTGTTGAATACGTCCACAAACGAGCAGTGTCTACTGCTTCGTGGTATATTCTTTATTCACAACCATGTTGTATTTGTCAAATTCTTCTCTGTACCAATCTTTTTTGTTAATAAATTATTATTATTATTATTTTCTGCGATTTTTTTATACTGAAAAAATCGTGTTTGAAAATGGTCAAAACTCGAAAAGTATAAGAGACCCCTACGAAATTTTGGAAAACTCGCGAAATTAAAATAATAATAATCTTTTACATTTACGGAACGTATCCATATATTCCAATAAAACCGCAAGCACTTGTTTCGGATTAATACTTCATCATCACTACGATATAGCCAAACGTAGTTGTGTAACATTTAAATTTGTACAATTCAGAAAGATCCGTCGACTCACCCTATATTGGCAATATATCCATCTTTCTATCATAATATTTCTCTTATCTGCATTTTCAGTTTACCGAATATCACCCCCTCTGAAATGAACCTAGCCATGTGCTCGAGACAAACACTTTATATTCACCTGATCGCTCACAGGACCCGTCAGACAAAATTTGTCGGAGTTCTCTTGAGGAGGGGCGTCCTCTACGAGAGGAAATCAATATCCCATCTCTTACTGCAAATATTGAAGAACTCGAAAGTATTTACATGTTGGAGTACAGGTTGAGAACAAAGTCAAACATTCACGAACTTGCAGATTAACATGTATTGGAGAACAGAACGATGGCGGCTCGACGAACGAGGCTCCAGATTTTCTGATTTTTGTCATCGTATTTTCCACTGTAATTTTGTTCAAAACAAAGGATTACTAACAGAAAAATTTGTTAGTTTTTCCAAAATTCCAATGAAGAAATTGACTTGCAGCTGCAGCAATAATAAGCTTGACTAGACTAGCAGTATTTATTGAACGAACAAATTATTTTACTCAAATATACAAAATATTCTGTAATAGGAAATATGCATCTTTTTTTATTTGTTTAATAATTTTTTTACTTCGTTACAACTTACTGAAAAATATAAATACGGTTGAAAGCCTTAGATATAATTTTTAAAATAATATATAAAATACCGATTGAATTTGACCTATTTGAACGCCTCCATTTTCGCGCGCTGTGGCTGACGTCACATGGCGCTATCAGTGTTGTTCTTCTTCAGTGTCGTTCGTTGAGACGTACTCTGCTCTACTTGCTTCAAGTTGATATTTTATAAAAGAGTAAGACAAATGCAGTACAAGTGTTAGAGAGAGATGAACATATGTGAAAGTAATCTGGATCAACAAGAGCAGTCTTCAATGAACAAGCCTTTCTATAGTTATGGCCATTGACATTATTGACAGTTATTAATTAGGTTAGGGATATGCAGTTTTAATCGCTATTACGATAATGGAAAATGCTAAAAAAACATTCTAAAGGTATTGTCTAGTACCGGAATGACAAAACACAATTATAAGTACACAAAATAAAGTATTTTTTTCTGTTCCAAGAGATGCGAAAATACGTAAACAATGCTGTAAGGTTATGAGAAGAGGCGAAGTATCTCCTATATCACATTTACATTGTTGTGATGATCACTTTAATGTGAGTATATTGTATTTCGTTAGTTTAACATGATGTGAATAGATCAGAAGTAAGTTTTGTATGCATAAATGTTTTGTATATACCTGCCTCACCTAAATTACAAAAGGAAAACTATCATTTGATAAACTATTACTACTTATCAGTTCAGGTATTGTCGGATTATGCTTTGACAAAACCGTTTTCACTCATTGCTCTTGATAATTTACAATTGTCACTAGACCAAAATCGCACTATGTAATGGAAAACACTACAAATATATAAATAAAAACAAATTTTCTATGAAAGACGACTAGCACAGTATGAATATCAACACAGATAAATTTCATAACGTGCCATGTGACGTCATTCTTCGTTTCGACCAATGGTGATGCGTTTCGCAAATTTGAATTCCGCGCGCTTATTATGCGCTTTTTGGTTAAAGTTTTAAATACAAACTAAATGATAAACTAATGGTTTAGGTGTAATTTCAAGACAATAAAGTATATGAGGTAATAAAATCAAGTAAATTTAAATCACTTGCATATTCCCTATTATGAGAAAATATATACTAGGTCGAATACTTCTTTGGGCATCACACATGTGTACCAGAATTAGTTCACCATTTCAATTGAATTGTAATGACTATCACAAATATTTCGTTTGAAATAACTAACATGTGTATCACCTCAAAATTTAATGAATTGATTGAAAAAAAAAAGAATTGTTTCAGTACTTTGTAAATTCGATCCGAAGATGCACTGAATGGGTTAATAAAATATTTTGTTTATTGGAAACAAACTCTAATAAAAAAACTGAAAAGTTATGTTGAAATATCGAATCAAATTACGGTCAACTGAAACATCTGATGTTTTCAAGAAAACAAAAAGAGAATTTCTATTAACAAAACAAATACTCAATGGGAAGCAAATTGCATTCAATCTAAAAGGATTGCGTCGAAGCAAACCGATGACATTGTTTGTTTCATTCGAATTAATATTGTTACGAGATTCAAAACAAACCTACTAACGCCGCCCCTGTTTCCGTTGTTGTCGCTGCAGTGTAACAATTGCATGAGTCCGCCGCATCGAGATATTTCAAAGCGCGCCGCACAGATGAATGATGATTTTTCTGGATCGATTTATCGATGGAAGCCGAAAATTTGTGACCTGAAGTATAGCTACGAGGATGTATTGATATCTAGTTAGCCTAGACCAGTTCCCTGCATAAACAAAATATTGCGTTACCATAGCAACGAACAATAACTTATTAGAAGTGTCAAAGTAAAGTTTGACGTCAAAAAAGTAAACCAGAGTTACGCAATAAATTGAAAGACAAAATTTGTTCACCGAAATTGTGAAAATCGAAAAATTGGAGTATCGAGCTATCATCAAGTACCTGTATTTAAAAGGGTTAAGAGGTGAGCAGATTCACGAAGATATGCTTAATACCCTTGGTGATCTATGTCCTTCGTATGCGATCGTGAAAAATTGGACTGCAAGCTTCAATAGAGGTAAATTTTCCGTTGAAGATGATGACCGATCGGGAAGGCCAGTTTCTGTGTTAGTCCCCGAAAATACAGACCGTCGAATTGGGCCAAAACGGATATCTGAAGCACTAAATATTTCATAAGAACGAATTCATCATATAGTTCACGTCAATTTGGAGATGAGAAAAATTGCTGCAAAATTTATCCCCAAATGTTTGAATGTTGACCAAAAGCGTGCAAGGGTAGTAGCATCGCGTTCGATCTGTGCTCGATTTGAAAACGATGTAGACTTCTTAAACCGAATTGTTACTATGGATGAGACTTGGGTACATTTCTACGATCCAGAAACAAAGCAACAATCGATGGAATGGCGACACTCCGGTTCTCCAAGGCCTAAGAAGTTTCGTGTCCAAAAATCTGCTGGAAAAGTTCTTGTTTCAGTTTTTTGGGATTACCATGGAGTAATCATGATTGATTTTTTGGATAAGGGTAGAACAATAACTGGAGATTACTATTCGACATTACTGACCACTCTATGGGAAAAATTAAAGAGAAAAGACGCAGAAGGTTATCCAAAGGTGATTTGTTTTTGCAGGACAACGCCCCTGCACACAAATCTCATGTTGCCATGCAAAACATTCGTGATTTTGGGTTTGAATTACTAGAACACCCCCCCTTATTCACCAGATTTGGCTCCGTCCGACTATCATATCTTTCCTCAACTGAAAAAAAGTTTGAAAGGTCGTAAATTTTCTTCCAACGAGGAGGTAATAAAAGCTGTGGAGGTCTGGTTTGCAGAGCAAGATGAAACATTTTCTTTGAAAGGTCTAGACAAATTAATTTCTTAGACCTAACCATCACACATAATCATAATAAATTTGAGTTCAATGTATTCAGAAAACCGAGCTACACGGACATTACAATCCCAAGTGATTCATTCCATCCCGATAGTCAAAAATTAGCAGCATATAATTCAATGTTACATAGAGCGTTCTCGTTTCCTTTGTCTACTAATAATCTAGATACAGAAATTAAAACAATCATACAGATAGGACAAAATAATGGCTTCCAAGCGGCCACAATTCAAAAGTTAGTCAGAAAACACCGTCTTAAATTTTCGCACAAATTAACCCTTTCGCTCATGGTGTCCTAAATTTAGTACACAACTTTCTTGTTTTTTTTTGTGTGCAGAAAACTGTTTAATCCAAGTATTGTTGCCATGGTTTTATAAGTTGTTATTTTAGTTGCCAACTGTTATTTTATCTGTCATCTATCAGATTCTTCAGGAAGTATTTTAGAAAACTTCAGCTGACGAGAATGGACGAATCCTATCATCTGGGTCACCAGTTTGGTGTATGTCATTTTCGAATTTCTCAGTGTGGAATTTATTCATCGAAAAAAATACTGTGTGTTCACATTAGAGTGTTTTACGTACTCGATTCAAAATATTTAAACATTTTATCACTATTTTGAAGTTTTGAACATGAATTTCGGTGTGCTAAATTTAGTACACTGTGAGCTAGTGGCATTGCATATGTGGTAGACATAACCTCACTTTATATCATTAAAAAATGTATTTTTTGTTATTTTCACAGTACCATTGATTGACATGGTTATTAGAAGGGCCTTAAGTAATCAGAAGCTATTATCAATAATAGAAAACAATTTATCTGATAGAATGTCAATGAAATCGAAAGTGACTTGAGTTAGGGCACTAATTTGGAAGCTTCTGGTGGTAAATTTCATAGGTTCAGAGGAAGAACAAGAAAACGGGTAGTTACATTAGCACAAAAACTTGCAAGAATCAACTGAATTACCTACCTACATTTTGATATATAAAAATAGTCTTGGAATATTACAGAGTATGCTGCGACATTTCTACTTTCGTTTTCGGATATTTTTTGATTTGCACGAAACATTTTTACTGAATTGCAATGACTATCACAAAATTTGTGTTCTCATATTATAATATCCCATATACCGTTTGCTCATGGTGTACTAAATTTAGCACAACCCATATCACAAAAATTGGCTGTCGCAAAAAATTTTCTATAGGCTCAAAAATCTTAGAAAAATTCATTTATTATATTTGCAAAATTCAAAATTTTTTATTTCAAAATACAAAAATTCATGAGTGAAAGGGTTAATATACCCCCAGGTCAAACAAACAGAAACTAAGAAATTTGTAACCTTAACGTACTTCGGGAGAAGAACAGAGGCTATTGCGGGATTCTTTAGAAAGAATAATATAGGAGTAGCATACAGGCCGTATGCCAGGTTGTCTAATTTTCTTTTCAATGCCAAAGATAGAATAGCAAAAATGGAAAAATCTGGAGTTTATAAGCTTAAGTGTCCAGAGTGTAACGGTGTTTATGTGGGACAATGTGGACGTAATTTTTCAAAAAGATACGCTGAACATGAAAGGTCCTTCAGACTGGGGAAAATGATTCGACGTTTTCAAACCATTCCTTGGAATGCAACCACAAGTTTCCGAGTCTGAACGATACGAAAATTTTGCACTATGCAAGCAAGGGTTAGAAACTGAATTATTTAGAATACCTAGAAATTTATAAACACAAATATTGTGGATGTAACCTACTGAATGATCAACTGGATTTGGTCTATTCACCGGTTTTTAAGGTAGCGCAGTCACATTGTCGCAAATAAACGAGGTCCAGGTAAAAGTCATTAATGACCGTTAGTCATTAAGAAAGGCCTCGGATAGAATTAAGGGTATTTAAGAAGTGTTATTTATTATTTCAGATTATTGTATTGTTTGATAATGTCCATATAGGACGAAACTGCAGTAACGTTGGTTACAAATAGAAGTGGTATAAAAACAGAAAGTTTTATTTCTCATTTTTCGTAAAAATATATATTTTTAACTTGAAATGTTCTTTGTTTACAAAATAAATATAAACAGTTTATTGAGTTTCTTTTTTTTATTTTCTCTTTTTTTATCACTTTTTGTTTTTGATATTCATGCCTAGTATTTTTACTTGTATCCGTAAAAGTATCCGAAAAAAGTAACCGAATACTTGTATCCGAGTACATTTTTAGGTGAAAGTATCCGTAATTTTTTAAAAAGTATCCGGATACATTAAAAGTATCAGTAAAGTATTCGGATCCTTTTTTCCTGTATCCGACCCAACTCTGAATGACGATCCCTAACCAAATATGGACAAATATACTGGGTGTCCCATTTAAAAATATCACCAAAGTCGCTTTTCCTCAAATGCGGATAACCCTATACATTTTGGGTGGGGTTCAAAAATTGGCCCATCGGAAAAGAAAATCGACCTGTCCGAGGATTTTTCCGAAATATCTTTATATTCAGAAATAATGAATTGGTTCCATAATTTAGCGTCGCACTGTATAATGTTGAAGTACTAGTCGAGAAACAAACTTTAAGCACTATGCCGTCAATTTTCCGCGGTACAGGTGAGTGTACAGGCGAGTTTAAATGTCGTAAAAAGGGGGTACTTTTTGATTACTTTATACATGACGGCACTATTCTGGTCAAAGAGGCAATGAAAAAAGAATGCTCCAAAACCCAGAGCCGTCAAAAAATAGCGGTACAGGGAGTCGGAATTTTTTTTTAAATCGGCGATTTTACCCCCCCCTCCCCAGTTAATCGAACACTTGAAGGCATTGATTCAGTTAACTTTGCCTTTCTTTAAAAAACTATAATACATCTATGTCGACAGAAAAGGGTGGTACATGGGGTTAGAAATCGCGAATCGAAACCCGATTTTTACCCCTTGTGAAAAATTGATTGATATGAAAAATTCACCATAATGCTATCGACTTTTTGACTCTATTGTATCGAATAGGTCAAAGCTGGAAATGAAACCGGTATTGCGGTAAGTCGCATCGTCAGCGTCTTTTGCATTTTCTTGTCTGAACTAAGAAAGACGGAGCGATTGGCTGTTGCCAAATAATATAAATTTCCTTGCCTTTCAGCGATATATTGGCCCTTGTGGCGACGTCTGATCGAGATTGGTGTTCATTGTGTTAGATCAATGGACCGCAGTGGGTTGCAACCCAGGTGACTTATTGCTATTACCGTCGTTCTTTTGTTGCGGTGACAGATTCCTTTCTTGGGGAACATGTATGGCTTCGGATTCAAAGAGTCGAGTAGCAATATACAGGGTATTTCAAAATTCGGTATCAAGATTTCAGGGGCTGTAACAGAAAGTCCTCCAATAGGGAAATGAATGAATGGTAGAAATGGTAATTGACTTTTATTTCAGGTAGTCACAGTTGGTTCAGTTGCGATTACAACCTAAAATAATTAATATTATTTCCAACAAGTTCTGAAGATATTCCTAAATGTCGAACCTACCTAAAACCAGGAACAACACTCGTAATTCGTAACACGAATTCTGGTAATTAAACCCAAAGGATTTCAAGTTGTGTCCTACTAAAGATCAAACTGGCAACAACGGAAACTCAAAATGGTTTCTTTCAAACTTCTTTCGAACAAAACATTCGTGATAGGCGCGAAATAGTAATTTACGTAAGAAGTCCGGAAAATACTGTTTTTTTTGGACGAGTTGCGTACACTATTTTTTCAGCAACCATGTAGAATAAAAAATCAATGAGACGCATTTAGTCTAAGAGACGAAGAGAGGTCGACTTTCACCCATCTGTTAACCGGATGAAACGATTCCAAATTTGAATATTTCGAACATTTCAGTTCTTATTTGTATTATATATTGAAATTCGAACAGAAGATAGGTACCAACAGAAACATTCTAATTCTTATTAATATTAATATTTGTATTAAAATTCGAGCACTTCCCGGCCTAGTCCGGGAAGTACGTACTTCCCGGACTAGGTCGGGAAGTGCTATTTTCCCAAAGAAAAAGTGTCCAGGAAGTGAACACTTCCCGGATGGTTGCCGAAAAAGACAATTTGACACTGCACGGGCAGGGATAGACATCTATCGACGAATAGGTGGAACTGCTGTGCCAACTAAATATCCTGTAATCTGAACTCGGAAATTATTTCATTACAGGGCCTATTTTTCAGGCCAAAAATAAGATTTATTTTTCCTATAAACATGCGTCCGCAAACGCTTTGTTACTGATTTACAGAGCGTTGAAGTTTCAAGATTTATAGAACAAAATCGAATTTTGATTGAATTTTTATTTTTCGAGAAATCGCATACTTTCCTCAGACGCAACTCGACGAACTGATTCCGAATATCACATCAAAAATTTGGTTCAACAAAGGGTTAACTGGAAAAGGGCAATTTTTTGACAAAAAATTGCACTCATCCACGAAATCGGCATTTTCTAAATTAATTACCAATCTGGTTCAAAAACCAAGTACAATTTTGGATTCGCAAAGAAATTTTCTATAAGATAAAGTACCTAATACTCGCGGAATTCCTAATTTTTGAAATATTTCCATGTGATCAAATTCAAAAAATGCAATATTCAATTTAAAAGGAAATCGAATTTTCAAAAAAAAATTATTTTCCATTTTTCAAAAAATCGCATACTTTTTTCAGACGCAACTCGATATGCTGATTCCGAATATCACATCAAAGCGATCAAAGTAAAAAAATACAATATTCAATATAGAAGGAAATGGAATTTTTCGAAAATGTTTGCCTTCTGTAGATTTTCCTATTTATTCACTCTCTTCATATGTTCATGTTCATATGTTACTTCAAAATGTGCTGTTATTTACTAATATTTTATTAATTGTCTTATTTAAATACGTAAAAAATGTGAATACATTTAATATTATTATACACATTTTTCTGGAAGGGTAAAAAATGTATAACAAATAGTTATCAAAATCATCGGAAATTTAATTGTATTTTCTATATTAACATTTCGATTACATCTGAAATGAACTAATAACAATTGTGAGTGATCCCAAGCATTAATGACTACTTGGTGAATTCTCTAAAAAATCTAAAACACATAGATAGATAATAATATACTTATTTGAAATAGGATGTCTTAACATAAATAAAAAATATCACAGAAAGAAACAATGAAAAAAGTATAAAAATATAGCATGAAAATAGTACAGAAAGATATAAAACAGTATACGAGGATGTGTTGATATCTAGTTAGCCTAGACCAGTTCCCTGCATAAACAAAATATTGCGTTACCACAGCAACGAACAACAACTTATTAGAAGTGTCAGTGTAAAGTTTGACGTCAAAAAAGTAAACCAGAGTTACGCAATAAATTAAAAGAAAAAATATGTCCACCGAAATTGTGAAAACCGAAAAATTGGAGTATCGAGCCATCATCAGCTACCTGTATTTAAAAGGGTTAAGAGGTATGCAGATTTACGAAGATATGCTTCATACCCTTGGTGATCAATG
This sequence comes from Chrysolina oricalcia, assembly GCA_944452925.2. Taxonomy (NCBI): domain Eukaryota; kingdom Metazoa; phylum Arthropoda; class Insecta; order Coleoptera; family Chrysomelidae; genus Chrysolina; species Chrysolina oricalcia. Next base: position 56,218,197 of record OX101825.2, read on the forward strand.
TCCTTCGTATGCAACCGTGAAAAATTGGACTGCAAGCTTCAAAAGAGGTAAATTTTCCATTGAAGATGATGACCGATCGGGAAGGCCAGTTTCTGTGTCAGTCCCCGAAAATATCGATGCAGTTCATGACATGATTTTAACAGACCGTCGAATTGGGCTAAAACGGATATCTGAAGCACTGAATATTTCATACGAACGCGTTCATCATATAGTTCACGTTAATTTGGACATGAGAAAAATTGCTGCAAAATGGATCCCCAAATGTTTTAATGTTGACCAAAGGCGTGCAAGGGTAGTAACATCGCGTTCGATCTGTGCTCAATTTGAAAACGATATAGACTTCTTAAACCGAATTGTTACTATGGATGAGACTTGGGTACATTTCTACGATCCAGAAACAAAGCAACAATCGATGGAATTTCGACACTCTGGGTCTCCAAGACCTAAGAAGTTTCGTGTCCAAAAATCTGCTGGAAAAGTTCTTGCTTCGTTTTTTGGGATTGCCATGGAGTAATCATGATTGATTTTTTGGAAAAGGGTAGAACAATAACTACAGATTACTATTCGACATTACTGACCACTCTACGGGAAAAAAATTAAAGAGAAAAGACGCGGAAAGCTATCCAAAGGTGTTTTGTTTTTGCAGGACAACGCCCTTGCACACAAGTCTCATGTTGCCATGCAAAAAATTCGTGATTTAGGGTTTGAATTACTAGAACACCCGCCTTATCCACCAGATTTGGCTCCGTCCGACTATCATCTCTTTCCTCAACTGAAAAAACGTTTAAACGGTCGTAAATTTTCTTCCAACGAGGAGGTAATAAAAGCTGTGGAGGTCTGGTTTGCAGAGCAAGAAGAAACATTTTTTTTGAAAGGTCTAGAGACGTTGCAAGTTCGCTGTAATAAATGTATCCAACTAAGAGGAGAATATGTTGAGTATTGTAACAAAACGTAATCTTGAAATTCATTTTTAAAAGTTCTCGAAGAGGACAACCATTGAATCTACATCCGGAAGCCATTAAATTCAGCATTTAGTTTACGATACCAAGAAGGGCACCAAAACCTTCGCACATATGGTTGCTATAAAAATCGTTCCAACACAGTTTCGAGAGTTTTACGAGGGGTATTTATAAATTCGAACCAAATATTTTGTATCCAATAATCAGTTTTCATTATGAATTCAACGTCATATTTCCGTTAATAGAATTGATTCAAACCATAACCGAGTGTTACAGAAAGATCCATGACATAGAATAAGTAGAAATAAGATCAATTGTTTGGATATAAAGAGCTTTTTCATAATGCGACAAATTTGCATTATGTTTTTTTTCTCGTAACGTCGGAATATCTGAGTTATAAAATATTTAATGCATAAGCCGATTGTAGAAGAAACTGAAAAAGAAAGTCAATTCACTATTTAATTTTCGAACAACCCTTATATTTACTGCCTAAACAATTGGGATTTCGAGACCCAGGCTAACTTGAAGGACATATATTTTATGCTTCTAAACGGCAGTCATGTTTTAAATCTTGAGAGTGTTAGATCTTTGTTAGCAACGTGACCTTTTCTGGTAAATGATCTGTTCCAAAATATCAGTTCAATACTTTAGTAAGAATAATACCTTTTTGAGTAGTTTAAAAACGTAAATGTCATAAAATTTTATTCAATTCACTGGTTTTTTAATTGGGTTTGATTTAATAACTTATAAATTTAAAACTTCTTAGTTATTCCGGCGTTCTATTTTTTTTCTTTCGGCATAATAAATGTTTTTGGCCGATTTCTCTGTTTTATTCAGTTAAATTTAATCTTCCACCTGGTCCTTCGGCCCAGATAATATTGATTAACAATTTGAGAAGTATTTGAATAGATTGAAATCCAGAAAAGTATTGAAAATAATAATAAATAAAGTAACTTTAATAATTAAAACTAGTGTGTGTGCAAAGCTGGTAGCAGCTTCCTGATGGTTGCCGGAGATGAGATTTGATTGGTAAGTAAATGCATAATTTTCCTGATGTGTTCGTATATAAACGCTCCTATAAAATAATGAAAAAGGTACCGCTCGGCCTAACCATTAATAGTATCAGCTGTGATTAAACTCTATTTCAACGGAATAGCGATTTATTATAGTATTAAAATATTTTGACATTCTATTGTAGGTTAAGAATTTTTGAATATATCCTCGTATGTAAAGATAAAATTGAGAATTATTTATTTTTGAAAATTACAAAGAAGCAAGCATCAATAACGAAGTAAAAGTATATATACATATATGAAACACATAACATAACACAGTTCATAGCAAAGATAAAACTATAAGATTATGATAACGCAAATAATAAAATCGACCGAGAAACAAAGAAAATGTTCAGGCGATCTGTTGGAGTTGGTAATGTAGAAATGTTTCTACTGATTGATTTCTAGTGGATTGAGTTATGTAAAATGAGTTTTTATCTTTGCTTTTGGTTTCTTATTATTTTATTGACATTATTAACAATTGAATCTCGTATCTGATAGGTACATTAAAATACATGTAATTGTCAAATAGTGCAGGAAAAACGTAGGTCAGGAACTGAAACTGAATTGAAACTTAACACGATCACTTATTTTGTTTTCATGGTTCCATCAAATCCCTCTTGAAAGTATTTAGTGAATTACAAATTATCAATGAAATATGCAGTTTGTTGTATTTATTGAAGCTTTTGAAGAATAATAGTAATTCGTGGTATCAGCATGATTTGTTCTTGTTATATGCAAATTATTCCTATTTCGTGAGTGATTATGAATGTCTACATTGAAAACTATGTAATTCAATTCAATATTTTGTATATAAAGATCATACTGAAATAATATAATCGTTGGAAAACAGTGAGCTAATGTAATGTATCCAGCATATTTTCAATAGGGGTATAACGATTTGACACATCAGTCATGAACACAATTAAATAACAATTTCAAGTCAAAGCTGCAGCACGAAGAAAATCCTTTTAAATGAAACGCTGAAATCTCGAGAAATGCATTTACCTCTGGAAAGCTCTACAAACGGAGTACACACGTATAAATCATACCAGCCAGCAGAATCAGTTCTGAATGAGGGATTACTCTAAAAAGATTACCGGAAGTAACAAGATTATAGAAAGCCAAGGAAAATGTTCAAGTAAACCTGACAACAACCTGTAACAAATATACAGTGTATATTAGATAAATTAAATTTATTCTGACTCCATATTTGGGTATGCTGAAACGGTCAATCGATTTTGACCAGAATATACAGTGTGTCCCACTTTGAGCAGCCACACCCTCATATTCCGTTGAGCATGAAATAATTCGAAATTTTCTTTGACTCAAGTTGTAGTACTCGGAAATACCTACCTTTATGTTTACGTAACCTTTGTATATCCATTTTCCACGGCTAACTACGACCAAATGAAAAGTGAAAAATTGGGAAAACATACTAGGCATTTTTTTTATCGCAAAAATAACACCAGATTCTGTTTCAGAACATCTTAAAACCCCCAAATCTCAATGCTTCAATCATTCATTCTGATCAGAGGTAGCCTTGGAAAAGTTATATTTGGCTATTTTTCAAAGTATTAATTAAATATTTTTGGGAATTCTGTGACAAGAGAAGACACTTTGGAAACTTTCCAAGCATTATTTATGGATTAGAGTTGATAATGCTACCAGCTACAGATGATACCCTGTATATTCAAATGATTCAAGCATTGAGATTTGGGGGTTTTAAGATGTTCTGAAACAGAATCTGGTGTTATTTTTGCGATAAAAAAATGCCTAGTATGTTTTTCCCAATTTTTCACTTTTCATTTGGTCGTAGTTAACCGTGGAAAATGGATATACAAAGGTTCCGTAAACATAAAGGTAGGTATTTCCGAGTACTACAACTTGAGTCAAAGAAAATTTCGAATGAGGGCGTGGCTGCTCAAAGTGGGACACACTGTATATATATATATATATATATATATATATATATATATATATATGCTGAATACTTGTTTCAAGGAGCAATAAATGTTCCAGTGACTGTAAAACAGTCGAAAACAATCCTTGAGGAACTCACTATACCTTTGTATAGATTGTATGGCATATGTCCGACAGAAAACAACTACTTCTCTGGCTAATACCTCGACAGATATTGAATTATATCTGTCAGACATATGTGCAAAGATCCTTACTTTGAAGGAACAACTTTGCAAGAGCTCTCAGAGACAGACAGCAGGACACCGCCTGATCCAAACAAGGAACCAACTGCAGACCGGTTTCGGGATAAAGTCCCTCATCAGTGCAGTCCTGGTTATCACGGTTGTATACACGTTGGGGCCCGGTGCCCGTCATCGTTCGCCGGGATGAACACTGCAATCGCTTACAGGATCCACCACGGCAACAGATTAGAGAGCGTTCCAGAAGGACATTTCGGATGCGAAATGGTATATGCTGAATACTTGTTTCAAGGAGCAATAAATGTTCCAGTGAAACAAGTATTCAGCATATACCATTTCGCATCCGAAATGTCCTTCTGGAGCGCTCTCTAATCTGTTGCCGTGGTGGATCCTGTAAGCGATTGCAGTGTTCATCCCGGCGAACGATGACGGGCACCGGGCCCCCGCGTGTATACAACCGTGATAACCAGGACTGCACTGATGAGGGACTTCATCCCGAAACCGGTCTGCAGTTGGTTCCTTGTTTGGATCAGGCGGTGTCCTGCTGTCTGTCTCTGAGAGCTCTTGCAAAGTTGTTCCTTCAAAGTAAGGATCTTTGCACATATGTCTGACAGATATAATTCAATATCTGTCGAGGTATTAGTCAGAGAAGTAGTTGTTTTCTGTCGGACATATGCCATACAATCTATACAAAGGTATAGTGAGTTCCTAAAGGATTGTTTTTGACTGTTTTACAGTCACTGGAATATATATATATATATATATATATATATATATATATATATATATATATAACAGGAAGTAATTTATGACATCTACACGGTATTAATTCTTGAAGGGATTCGTTTTGATTTCAAGAGCTCCATAAATCCTTTCTGATGAGTGCGTTAGCACGAAACAGCTGTCAAAGGTTGGAACTCTCGGAATTAAAACGAAATATACTCTATTTTCACTTATATATATATATATATATATATATATATATATATATATATATATATATATATATATATATATATATATATATATATATATATATATATATATATATATATATATATTATATATTATATATATATACATATATATATATAAAACCAGTTAATATTGGGGATTGCAGCAAAGTCAAAAGTGTACTCTTTTATAGAGTTAATTCCAAGCTTTCGTAAATTTTATTTACATCTTCAGGGAACTACAAAGAATTATTATGTCAATTTTACATGTTGATGTTATTAAATTGTACTTACAACTATAGTGAGGTTGTTTGACATGTTCTTAATGCTTTGTATAGTGACATTACAGTTTAAAATAATTGTAAATAATGAAAAAAGAGACTTCACGAATAAAAATAAACAGAAAATTTTAAAATTTCAGTCGAAAAACAAAAGACTTGTTGATTGTATCTAAGCAATATACATCATTTTAAACTGTAATGTCACTATACAAAGCATTAAGAACATGTCAAACAACCTCACTATAGTTGTAAGTACAATTTAATAACATCAACATGTAAAATTGACATAATAATTCTTTGTAGTTCCCTGAAGATGTAAATAAAATTTACGAAAGCTTGGAATAAACTCTATAAAAGAGTACGCTTTTGACTTTGCTGCAATCCCCAATATTAACTGGTGTTATTCTTAACTAGTCAGCAACGACTACCCTTATATATATATATATATATATATATGTACATTACTAAGTTCATGGGTTGAACCGCGTTGAGAGTTTATAACTCGACGTTTCGGCTCCTGCTTTGGAGCCATTTTCAAGAGTGTGACTGCGAGGCCTCTATCTGCCTACTCCTCGAGTCGTGGTCTTGAGAGATATCAAGGTCTCAACCTGCCTACTCCTTGATCTCAAAAGACGATCCGATGTTGGTTGCACTGTAGTATTTATAGGTGGTTGGCTACCTGGAGGTGGGCGGGTCTTACGGGTTTTCTCGTTTGTCTTGTCTGCTGGTGCCTGCTGTGTAGTTGGAGTTAATGGGATAATAATTGATTGCGGATAAGTTTCACGTGGCCTGGTAATTACAGTTGGAAGAAGGGGCTTCCAAATGGGGTTCAATTTACGGCTATCATCTTTAATGTTCAGGCAATCAGGCCGTTTTTATATATATATATATATATATATATATATATATAATAATAAGGATGGATTTAACGAGGGGCAATATATGAAAATATAAGTAAAAAAGTTATTGGGTATAACCCTCAAAAAGTTGTGCAACCGTAGACACGTGTTTCGAGCTTAAGCTCTCTTCAGTACGGTAAAATCAAGTGCGAAGATGTACAACACTTGGATGTAAAAATAGAAACAAAGGAAGTCAACAACAGGAAGCCAACCACACATTTGTGGCATCGGTTAGAAAACCTTGTACTCACAAGGCAACAACTAACGTCGCCACGGAGGTAGCTATAGCTACCAGCGTGACAATCCTACCCAGGAAGATACAAATAAGGATGGATTTAGCGAGGGGCAATATATGAAAATATAAGTAAAAAAGTTATTGGGTATAACCCTCAAAAAGTTGTGCAACCGTAGACACGTGTTTCGAGCTTAAGCTCTCTTCAGTACGGTAAAATCAAGTGCGAAGATGTACAACACTTCGACGTTAGTTGTTGCCTTGTGAGTACAAGGTCTTCTAACCGATGCCACAAATGTGTGGTTGGCTTCCTGTTGTTGACTTCCTTTGTTTCTATTTTTACATCCAAGTGTTGTACATCTTCGCACTTGATTTTACCGTACTGAAGAGAGCTTAAGCTCGAAACACGAGTCTACGGTTGCACAACCTTTTGAGGGTTATACCCAATAACTTTTTTACTTATATTTTTATATATATAATATATATATATATATATATATATATATATAAACAAAATTGAGCAATGTATTTAAAAAAAAATTGTGCAATTTTTTTAAAGTAATTTTTTGACCCTTAAAATTAAAAAAAAAATCAAAATACTCATACGATAATATGAAAGAACAACTCTTACAGAAAAAAATGAACCATGAATCGTTACTGTAGCATCATTCCCCGAGCAAGAGTAGCCATATTGAGAGAGCATCTTTTTTGAGAAAACTTCATATATTTTGAAAAATAATCAATCTTTATCAATTTTTCAAAGAAAGACTCTTTTGTCTTGTCATAGGCTACACATAACGGTAAGTAACAAGTTTGAATACCTTACAGTTAACGAGTTATAGAAAACCCGATTTTTCACGGTTTTTCTGATATAACTCGAAAAGTATCAATAATATCGGAAAATCATAATTCATAGATCTTTCTGATACCTACAATTTCCTAATTTGACTTTTTTCGATCGGAACTGAAGTTTCTTAGTTATCAACAAAAAACCGCTTTTCGCAACTTTGCCAATATTTTAGGTTATGTTCGGTAATCACGATCGAGTCGCATGGAATAGATACTTATGCTGAATTCCAATTTCCTATACGCTCATATTTTTTGTTTTCGGATATTAAATTTTGCACGCACTTTTCCCGATTGCTTGGACTAATCATAAAGCAAACACTTGCAGCAATAGCTGACTGGGTTCCGAATGCGGACAAGCATTATATCTATTGTACTGTACGATTACCCTCAAGGGTCAAGCAACAGAAATTAAGTGGTCAGAGACTATAATTGTTTGCTTGATAACAGAATCCCTAATAAAGCTTTATTTTGTTCCTGGTGCTCGGCTTGGTTTGTTTAAATTTTCCAGTTTGCCGCCCACGTTTCTGTAGGATAAAGATGAAATTGCAAAGCGAAATGTAGCTCTAGCTAGGCCTCGGCGGGTTTAATAAAGCACTCGTTTAGTTCGTCTTGTTACAGCATTTAACACTTCGCCGCCTTTCTTTTCAAAACGAATCGCTAATTGCTCCCCATCGGAAATTATTCGGAAAGCTCGTGAACTGAAAAATGCATGAACCGAAACGATGATGAATGGAACTGGAAAACATGATTAGATCGCGGAACGCTGGACTGTGAAGCGTTCAAGAAAGAAATCTGACAAGGGAAATGGTCCATCAAATCTCCAGAACTCATTAGAAATGCGTGGTGATATTTTATTCCATGATTTCGCAAATAAGTTCATCCATGGGTACACACTTCAACACTTTATTTCCTCTACATCGAAAAATGCATATTATGACAAGAAATATACTCTTATAATATAAGAAATATAAGCTTTATTTCTAGACTTGAGACGAGCTTTTGAAACAATAGACAAACATTTTCATAAAAAGTTCCACAATATCCGATGAGATAGATATAAGCATTGGTGGTCCCCAAGGAAGTAAACTGGGGCCACTTTTATTTAAACTTAACTTAACTTAACTTAGTATGTTCCTGGCGCATTTTTTTTCTATTTTTTAATTTTTTTTTCTTCAAATATTGTTTTTCCAAATTTTTTGTTTTCAAATATTTTTCTAATTTTTTTACATTGACACTGAAAGGGTAACGAGATGCCATAGCGACATGGTTGTTGAACAGATAACTGTAATACTTACTGAGTATTTCTCCTATTTGTAATCAAAGTATGACCAGTAATAGCATTCCAAATATCCAAAGACCCGCTATCAGTAAAAAATTGTTTTACTCGAAGTGCCCAATTATATTTTGCATCAGTCTAGTTTATACAGTGTGTCCCACTTACCATGCTCACCATGGGTATCTTTTTAATGGTGAGAGATACGAGGTCAGTTAAATGACACCAAATGTGGAGTTTATCAAGGCCAACTATAATGTGAAAAAATATTTTGATAAAATCTAATCGTTTTTGTTTTATACGCAAAAAACAGATTTTGATCATTTTCATGTCTCGTTCGTAACTTCTTTATTTATGAAAATATTTTAATAGGAATTTCACATTCTTATGGCAGTTTTTTAATGAGATTTGGAAAAAAATATGAAATTAATACCAACTCTTCTAGAATTTGAGATATCAACACCAACTTTTATTTTTAAAATGTAGGTCATAGCTCACTATGACTTAGTTATGAATAACTTTTTTTCTGTTACAGGTGATATGTCACAGTAATAGCTTTTTGTTGATAACAACGGAGTTATCGTCATTTATACAAAAACAAAAGCTATTTTGAAGTCGCCATCTTGAATTTATAAAATTTAACAGAAAAATCATTATCTCCGACCTCAAAAACCCCCACATACCAATTTTGAATGGAATTGGACCTTAATCACAAATCTCGTCCGCCATATTAGAAGAGCCGCCATTTTTTATTTTTTACTTCAATAAAAATTCCATAGTGCATTGTCACCGGAATTATGAACATCTGCCAAATTTCAAGTTATTAGGACCGCCAGAAATGGGTCAAAATTCACGTGCAAGAGACATGAAAATGATCAAAATCTGTTATTTGTGTATAAAACTAAAACAAATAGATTTTATCAAAATATGTTTGCACATTATAGTTGGCCTTGATAAACTCCACATTTGGTGTCATTTAACCGACCTCGTATCTCTTACCACTAAAAAGATACCCATGGTGAGCATGGTAAGTGGGACACACTGTATTTGTTGTTCAAAACAAAGTATTGCATAACGATCACTCTCCATTGTAAGAATCTTGTACAGCCAATTTAGGGTAATTATAAAAATATTATATGCAAGTTTAACTCCTCCCGTTCCCAAACGAACTATTGCATCAGGTGTATTAATAGCTCAAATACTTGGGTATATATATAGATTCTCATTTGAAATGGGAAGATCAAGTTAATTATGTGATTAAAAAGTTGCGATTCATGGTCTACAAATTCAAAAACATATCTAACATAATTAATATAAAATATCTGAAAATATTGTACCATGCTTTGGTCGAAAGTCATCTTTCCTATGGAGTCATTGCATGGGGAGGAGCCTCAAAAACACTTATCAATAACCTCCAAAAAATTCAAAAGTGCATTCTTAAAATGATGTATAAAAAACCGCGAGAATATCCATCCTGTAGCCTATATCAAGAAACAATGATAATGAATGTAAGTCAGATATTTGTTTTTGCGATCCTCTTGAGGCAGTTTAGACATAAATCGTCGTTGGTACCTATTCAGCACCCTTACAACACAAGACATAAAAGTAACGCTGTGATACCAAGAACTGAAAAAACGATAGGACAAAAATGTTACACTTTCTTGGGACCAAAACTTTTCAATGAGCTACCGCCCGAACTCAAAACGATCAACTCATACGAAATGTTCAAGAAAAAGGTCAGAACTTGGCTATTCGGTATTCCGTTGGAAACACTAGAAAGCTTTATAGCTACAAGCAGAGTATGTTATAGACTTGCATGAGGTGTTGCTTATGCCTGTAGATGTTATTATTCCAATGCGACTTTATTGCCAAAATATTTCCTCAATCTGATATAAAATTTAATATTTTAGAATTGTGTTGTCTAAAGCTTTTATATAAAATTTTAACAATACCAATAATTTCATTTTTAATTGTTCAATCCTTTAGTTTGAATTTTGATTGTTTAGTCCTTTTAATCTTAATAATTTTTATATTTATTTAATTTTCTATTTTAACAAAATTAGAAAATATTTGTATTTCAATGGTGTTTTTATTCAATATTTTATTTTATTTTTAAGATTCATCTGTCTTGTTATTTAATTGTTCAGATATATATGTGTATATGTGTATGTATGTGTGTGTATGTGTGTATATGTGTATATATATATGTATATATATATATATGTATGTGTGTGTATATATGTATATATTTACATTTTAACAGAATTGGGAACATCTGTATTTAACTGTCGTTCACTTTTAATGTTAAGATTTCATGCCACGCGCGGATTCATTTCCTTGTGGTTTTTCTGTGTTTATTCATTAACGTATTATTGTTCTTAAATGTTTATATTTTAACCCAGACTGTGATGATGATGTATGATGATGATGATGAATAAACATATATTATATTAAATTGACACATTTAATCTGTCAATTGACACATTTAATCTGTCAATTGACACATTTAATCTGTCAATTGGCACATTTAATATGAGGTGATTAGAGCATATCGATAATAATGAATAGGTACTAAAAGAATTCCTTTTAAGAAACTGAGATGTGCTCTTTCTAATACTTCCAAATATCTAATGCCCCATGCCGAAACAGAGTTGACATAACACCTATTGCTAATGACTCGAATAATTTTATTCGTGGATACCAGGTGTCAATTTTAGTTTTAGATAAAATAGGGAGTACTGAACCAATAGCCTGTTTTTCTTGACGTTAGCAACTGATGACATTTCATTGAATGGTCCTGAAGAGGTGAAAGTTACTCCCAGATAAACATATTTATCAGTTACATCTAGTGGTTGTCCGTTAAAATAGGAAACAGAATCAGGTCTACGATATCCACCTCGAGCAAATTGCATAATTTTAGTTTTTCGTAAATTAACGGTCAAATCATTACAAGCAGCATATTTCTCTAGAATCTTCAATTTTTTTACGACATCAATTTCTGAGTGTGCAAGAATCACTAGATCATCTGCATATAATAATGCAAGAATGTTTCTATATCAGCTATAAATAGAGCAAAGAGGCTCAGAGATTTACCATGAAATACACCAGTTGTTAAATCAAATAATCTAGAGAGGCCATCAGAACCTTTTATTTGAATTGTTGCATTAGCATACAATATTTGTATTATCCGAAGAATTTTAGCTGATATTACCATATTGATTAATTTATCCCAGAGTGAGTAAGTTGAGATAAGCGAAATCTAATGTGGGATTGTCATCGTTTTTCCATTGTACTGCCTACTTTCGTCCGCAGTTTTTTATGGAATCTCATTGTTTGTCCCCTGTTGGTTTGGCATGTTGATACTTCATGCTAGATGCTAACAGATGCCGCTAAAATGTCGATTTCGGAAAATAATGGAACCTCATCGTTTTCCCACTGGACCATTCATGTAGTATAAAGAACAAACACTTGAAAAAAATTACTGTGTTGTAAAAAGGTCGGAACTTTTAGAGGAAATCTCTTTGTCATACGAAAAAAATCTCAATAGAGATTTTCCTAATGAAAAATGCTCAGTCTCACTAATGGGACCGATGATAAGGATCAGAAAAATATGCTGAATTGTCTGAATTTTTGACCCACCCTGTATAATAGGTGGCTTTATCTATCTTAACGGACCGACTAACTGTCACGTCATTTGACTTTCTTCAAAACAGCAATGCTATTATTTTGGTAATGATCATATGAAAAGTAATATTTTTGGATGTGAAGCTTTTACCATGTTTTGGTAAAACAGCAATTTCTATGATTTTCCAAAATTCGTATCTCCGAAACTGGACATAGAATAGTATATTCTTCAACGAGCGTATAACGATAGCTATTATTCTCGATGATAAAAATTCCGAAACGAGCCGAAGGCGAGTTTCGGAATTATCCGACAAAATAAAAGCTATTATACTTGAGTAGAAGAGTATACTTTCTCTACGACTATACGACAGTCAGAGTTTTAATGAAATCTAAATATTATTTATGAAAATAAGTATAGATTATAAAGTAATATACGGTAGAATTACAATTATACATGAATAATCGGTGTTCATTCATGAATGAATAAATGCTTTGATTGAAAATAATTTTTAAAAAAACTTTCAAGAATTCGAACTCACGCCTATACATTTACTTCATGTACACGCTTCTACCAACTGAGCTATAACAGGCACTCGAAAATTTGTTAATAAAATACCTACTAGAGAAACTCTGACCAAGAACTGAGAGAGTGTGGAACGTTCAAGTAAAAATTGTTTGACATACCTTTGTTGCAAGATAGATTTCATCTTCCTCGCTATCACTGCTTTCCCAATCCACTCTATTCATTTTTATATTAGGTACTTGTCACACAGATCAAAGTTAAAACTAAGAAAATAGTCAATCTGACATTCGCGGATGCCAAGCTGTGACAAAAGTTCAATCAAGCAAAGCCTTCTTGAGAAATTTGTTTGTTGAACCTCTCAGTTCCCGTGGATTCAGAAAATTCTGAACCTGTGATTGGCCGAGTGCCGTTGAATAATGTGTCTTGGAATAATCTTTATTCTTCAATTAAAAATCAATATGTAATGAATGTAGAATACAATAGTCGTAGAGAAACTAATTTAAACTTCCATGTGTACTACAATATCACAAAAAATTACCAAAATGGGCTGAATGCTATTTTTCCATGTATTTGGTGCGGGGTCCTTTGCACTACGATAACGACGAGTATATAATATAATTGAAAAAAAATCCAAGTTTGTTGTAATAATGAGGGAGAACCAATACACCGTCAGATAGTGACAGATTTAGGTGCCCCATTTTCACATACAAGCCTCGAATAGGGTTGAGAAGTACATCGATGTTGAGTAAAATGGAGGGAAATTTACGAGTGGCTCCTGGGGAGAACTTATGGAAAATTCGATTTTCCATGGAAAATTCGATTTTCCATATTTTAACGCGAGCCGTGTTCTCCTTATCATTAATTAATATAACCTGGCTTCAGAAGATCAGAAGCTTGAGTGTTGAAGGTGGCTAAATGGTTAAAATGAGGCTGTAGTCTTGTAAAGAAAAATCGAGATTTTAACAGGTTTTCCCACGCAAGCCCATCGAAACTATGAAAACCTACATCGTCACTAGACCGAAAAACATAATGGCTTGAGTGGCGCGAATGGATAAGTAGATTTTGTCGTCGGAAAATTTAATGGAAATTCTTTTTGATTTTTCCATATGTTTTCCCCACGAGCCACTCGTAAATTTTCCTTCATTTAACTCAACATCGACTTACTTTTCAACCCTATTCGAGGCTTGTATGTGAAAATGGGGCACCTAAATCTGTCACTATCTGACGGTCTACAACGGGAGTACAAAAGTTTGGCAAGGTGAAATGAACAAATAATATGCAAAAAAGTGAAAAATAAAAAATCTGGCTCAACCCTCCTGTTCAATAAATAAACTACAGAGAAATCATAACCAGTTATTATACAAGCATAGACACGCCTTGTGCGTGTCTCTCTCAAACAAATCGTATTTGATTTGTAAGGGTTTTCCTCAGACGAGAGCAAACAAAGACTCGCCATGATAGGGCACGCTTAATAACCGCCACGTTTGCATTCCTTATTGTTTGCCTTCTGAGACTCGTTATAAACGAGGAATATTTGCAAATTCTCTTCGAAAGTACATCTGTTTTATAACTCGATGCGTCTTTTGAATACAAAATGCATCATTATTTCTCTTTTCTTGTTGGGTAGAGGTATTCTTTTAGCACCCTTTCAATTTGTGTTGCGCATTTGTTCAGAGCTTTGTTCCGAATATCCGGTGGATTCATATTTGTGTGATCGATACGACTATTCTTGATTTTGAGCATTACTCTCAGTATATATTGTATTTTATGTCATACTAGTTCATTATTGTGTTTTTATTGCTTAGTTACCTACTATCTAATGTCGTACTTTATGCCCGTGCGGGCATGAAGTTCACTTTATGGCCCGCGCGGACATAAAGAGAAATAATTATTTTGATTTTATGACATTTACGTGTGTTAACATTCACCTAGCAACGATAGTGTCTACTATGATAAAATGGCAATGCTATTAATTCAAACCGGATTTTTTGAAATAGTGATTTGTATTGAGATTGGATTGCAATAACGAACTAGTATGACATAAAGTTATGTATGTACCGCGGGCATAAACAGATTTATGAATTTGCTTTTCCAAGTGGTTCATAAAGATTTCGGCAAGTAAAGGGGATAATGGTGAACCCATGGGGAGGCCGGTTTTCTATGATATGAAACATCAATTATAGATAGACTGCTTAAACAAAAACAAAACAAGAAAACTCTAAATTTAATATTCCCGCATATCAAAGTAAAAACCGATCAACGTTTTGCATGTCTAACATATCTTGGTCAGCATACGAACAAAATATCCCGTTTCCTTCAGAAACGGAATATAAATGTTGCATTCAAAACCAACAATAACTTATATTCCTTTATTAACAACGCAAAGTCTGTACGGGATAAATTCAAGAAGTCGGGGGTTTACAAACTTGAGTGTGAGGATTGCAATGCATTATATATAGGCCAGACAGGCCGTAGTTTTAATCAAAGATTCGGTGAGCATTTGAGAAGTTACAGATTAAATAAACAGGACTCAAACTATGCCAACCACCTTATTGACAATAACCATAACTTCACACAAAACCCTGAAATTTTGCATATTCAACCTAAAGGTCAAAAATTAAACATATTAGAATCCATAGAAATCAAGAAACATTTACGTAACAATAGCAATTTAGTTCTCAATGACCAAATTGACCTGTACAATTCACCTATAATTAATTATCTCACTAGTAACTACTCAAATGCTCCCTAATCCAAGCTATATGTCATTAGGAAATTTCATACCTGCAATTGTCATTAGTGAAATTTCATGCATGTTATTTTAATATTTAAGAAGGTGATTTTGACGTTTCTTTAGTTGGTAACTCGCTCAGATGATGACACCGTGTGTCGAAACAATTGTAAGCACGTTACAAGTATATATTTTTTGTGTAAATTGGAAGATTTTATTTCCTCTTTATTTATCATTCATGATGAATTTACACATATTAAATGCCACCACGATAGAACAACATAACATTACTTATGAGAAAATCACTCAATAGCAATCCGAAATGTATAAGCTATCTAAATATCCAATAATTCAAATCGCTAACAAGAAAAAAATAAAATAACGTTCTTGAAAAAAAAAAAAAAGTGGTAATTGCCAGGAGATGAACCCGGGACCTTCGGATTACAAGCCCAAGACGCTAGCCATTGCACCACCGCAGATTCTCAGATACACGTGGCTGTATTGTCTATAGTTTCCATCAAGTAAGAATAGGTCTATTTGAAAACAAAGTCATAAAATGACATTTCACGGGAAACGTTAACTTTGCGTAGAGATCTGAAAGCGTCAAAAGCTACTTTGGTAAGCGGTTGTAGAAAAAGGATATCTTGGTAACATAAGCGGTTGTATCAAAATAAAAGTTTTATTGAGTGGGTAGGAGGCAAAATCATATGTAGTATATGGGAGTAAAGTGCCTTTTCCTCCCTTGTGGAAAAGTGGCACTTTCCTCCCTAGTAATACAAATACATAACTCGAAAACTAGTCGTCTTCTGCTTTGCGAAAAAAATATGATTATTCGACACCAACAAAGACATATTTGAACAAATGTTCATGTTAATTAATTAATTTCACGCGATTAAAAAAAAAAACACTGAAAAGTCGGTTTTTCGCCATTTTGACGGTTAATTTGAGGTTAAATCAAACAGTGTTAAATTCAAAAGTTATCGATTTTTTGTATTTTCTACAACATTTTTCGTTAGGTCACGTTTCGTCGCAAATCGCAAAAAACAGTTTTCAATCCCTAAACTGCATCCCCATT
Organism: Chrysolina oricalcia; assembly: GCA_944452925.2. Taxonomy (NCBI): domain Eukaryota; kingdom Metazoa; phylum Arthropoda; class Insecta; order Coleoptera; family Chrysomelidae; genus Chrysolina; species Chrysolina oricalcia. The sequence continues at coordinate 56,234,813 of OX101825.2, forward strand.
TCACCATTTTGAGTGTTTTCGTGTTTAAATATTTTTTTCCTCAAAGTTGGAACTTCAACAACATGTTCCACCTGGTCCTTGACTGTTACTTTTTTTCTTTTAAAATTCGTTTTGGCACCAGCCTACTATAGCACTTTCGAATTCTTGTAACTATGATAATTTCAAACATACTGATATGTTCAGTAAAAACTGCCATATCAAAAAGTTGTCGGTAGGTAATGGAAATTGGAGCAATTCTATTTGCCGCACGTAGCGTGCTGGCGGTTCCTTATCTCAACACGATTTCAACTAATTGAGAATTAACTGCCCTAAATTAATATTGCGTGCGAGAACACTTGCGTAAGTATGGAGTTTAATGGTTGCCATTGGAATTTTGACATAATTGACTGATAAACGTATAGAGGATTGATTGAGAAATAACTAAATCTCAGATCCAGTTCGTATACAGATACGATATTAGTTTTTTTGTAATTTAGTTGCTTTGAATAAAAATTAAATAGTTATTTACCTAACAAGTGCGGAAAGAAGTACTTTTCCGCACGCGACGGTAGTTGCACAAACGACGCGGAGCGGAGTTCGGGCAAGCCGTCATGGGCGGAAAAGACGTTTTCCGCAACAGTTATGTACAATGTTTTTCCTTCGAGTGTTTTTGTCCATCTTATTTATGAAAAAAAAATGGTTTTTATTAAACAAGATTTTATAATAATGCTACAAAATGACACATAAGACAGAATAGTTACATAGATCATTTAGTTAGTCCTAAATATCCTCATTCTCAACAATATAAAAATCGTGCAACAAAGTAACTTTTCAGCACTAGTGCGGAAGAGTAACTTTTCCGCATGATTTTATCTTTCCGCGAGATTTATAATATGAGATCGAATCTAGTCTATCAACGACTGTTTGATAATAACTTTCCGATATTCCGTAATTTTCATAAAATTAATTTCAAAATATAAAGTAATTAAGACATTATTAAAATAAATAGTGATATTCAAAATTTGACAGGATTTGATATGGTGTTATAGCAATTAAATTAATATCTGAAATAACTCAGTTGGCAAAGTAAGAGAGCAGTCGTTCTACGCTGGTTAATGGCTAATGGGGTAGGTGGTTCGAATCCTGGGAAAGTGTTACTTTTTTTGTTTTTGTTTTGAAATCGATGAGAGTACTTACTGTTCAATTTTCGTTATATTTTTTAATATTTGTATATTCAATGACGACATGAGTGTTTTTGATAGAATCTGTTATGAAAAAAATAATTCGCTCGTACTACAAAATTTCCTAGTCGTGGGAAATGTATGTCATTTCATGCTCATTGTACAATATACTAATCTTGAATTAGAATATTGTGCTTTAAAGAGAAAATCTTGCGTAAAAGTAAAAATCGTGCGGATAAAAGTAAATATCGCGCGGAAAAGTTACTTTTCCGCACGCTCGTAGGAAAACGAAATTTTAAGTAATTTCAATATTTATATAGTTGAAGACACATCCAACACATTATGATAAACAGTAGATTTGAAGTAATATCGAAGAAAAAGTAATATCGAAGAAAACATAATATTTTTCAATTTTGGAAATATGACTGCTGGATATCCTGATCTATCACCACTAGATTTCTTTTTGAAATCCGAAGTTTATATCACACAGCCCAATTCCCTTGATGATCTAATACTCATGTCAATGACGGTAAAAAAAGTGTAAACTGTATATTTATCCTGTACCAATTTCAATGAAAATTTGGATTTCGGTTCTACTTACCCTCTATTTCAAAATCTACCCTGTGCCAAGGGTTGCTTTTTTGTAGGGGTAAAAACCACACATATTCGAAAAAAATCTAAAAAACTTTGATTGGAGCATGTAATCAACTGAAATCATATTTATATCAGTTAAATGAAAGTTAATTGACAATTTTTAATATAATTTATGATTCATTAATCAATTTCAGCCCTTAACAACCACCCCTTATGACAGATATCATTAAAAAATAATAATTAACATGTTATTAAGCAGTTATTTAAGTGATTAAACAGTATCGATTTACATAAAAATTTGGATATAGGTTATATACCGGGTGGCTACGGAAGTATTGCCTACGGAATATCTCCGTTATTGTATGAAGTAGGTTTGTGAAATTTAGGGCGTCGATATAATGACATAAGAGCTAGAATATGAGCATATTGACATGTCGAAGTTAACTTCCGGTCTGACCGGAAGTAACATCAACTTTCTTATTTTAAATGGAAACCCTATTTTTTTTTCTTTTCGCTTTAATCAGCATTCAATTCCCTTTCTAATGACATATCACAAGTTGGTATCTAACCAGAAACTAGATCAGAAAAAAAAAATTATTGAAATTCACCGAGTAGGCCGTGGAAGCGAAATGAAAGTCAAAAATTGAAAAGTTGGCTATGGAAACAGTTGCTACTACTGTGATATTTTATTTTCATTCGTCGGCGTTATAAAAAGCCGCCAAAAAAAATATTGGAAAAATTGGGAAAAAAACAATACTCTGTAGGTCCATAACTTAAATAGGAACATACAACTTTTTCTTTCCTGTACTATTCAGCATAACCATTGCTTTCTAATGATATAATAGAAAGTAATTTTTTGAAATGAAATACCAAAAAATCCAATTATTATTCTTCAAATAACGAAAAAACAGATTTATCAAAAAAAAAATCAAATTGATAGGATTAAAGATAAAATAAATTCAAAACAAATGTTCGAAATGCATTCCCTCAGCGTCAAAACATTTATTGACTCTGGTGATATTTTCATGTAAAACGTTTCTAAACATTTGGGGCGTGATATCTTGGAAAGCTCTACGAATTTTTACTTCTAGCTCATGTAGAGTTGTAGGCTGTGTGGAATACACCCTATTTTTAAGATGCCCCCATAGAAAAAAGTCGCACGGAGTAAGATCAGGTGACCTTGGTGGCCACCTGACTGGACCATGGGTTGTTATAAGTCTCTCTTGAAAGCGATTTTGAAGATAATTTCTCGCTATTCTTGAATTATGCGGAGGGGCGCCATCTTGCTGGAAGTACATTCTCTCAGTTATTTCCGCTGGTAGGTTGTTAATGAATTCCGAAATTTCATTCGTTAAAAAATTAAAGTATCTCTCTCCGGTTAGTTGGCCTTGAAAAAGAATGGGGCCAACAATATGAGTTCCAACTATTCCTGCCCAAACATTCACACCAAATCTCTCCTGGAAGCCGCCTTGTCGAAACCGGTGCTCGTTTGCTATCGCCCAGTACCTGGAACAAAAGACCGTTCACACTTTTAGCACTTTACACTTCGACTATCGACAATAATCCAAATAAAGTACAGTACCTACCTTGTATTATTCCTGTTAAATAATCCATTGTTGGTAAATCTTGACTCGTCCGTAAACAAGATATAATAGTTAAATAGGTGATTCTCAGCATTTCGTCGAAGAAACCAATTACAATATTCCAGGCACCTTTCACCGTCATTTTCATACAAATGTTGATGCAACTGATACTTGAAGGATTTCAATCGATGTTTTTTCAAAATTTTCCTAGCAGAGTCCTTACTTATAGCTAATTCGGCGCCAATCTGCCTTGAGGAAATTGTGCTATCATATTGTACTAAAGCTAATACATTAATTTCAGTTTCCTCATTAATAACAAATGCTTCTTGGTCTTCGTGAACATCAGGCTCAGTTCTTAATTTTTCTTCAAGCCACTGGAAATACCTTCTTGACGGTTGCTGCCTCCCTGGATATCGCTCTAAATACAATCGTTCAGCGGCATAAGAATTTTTTAAACATTCACCATAAATGAGAAGCATGTCAATTTGTTCGGTTCGTGAATAACGGGGCATTTTTTTAATATTCCTCTAACTGATTTCGATTTCCAAACCCTTTTAAAATGGCAGAATCAAAAACACTACTTCGAACGTCAAAATAATATGGATAGCAGCGTTCGTGACAGCTCTCATTTCTTTTTTGTTTCATTCCAAAATACATCTTAATCAGCCTACTTGTTAATATTTTGGTTCGAATGATTATTGCAATGGAATGATTATTCTGAATAGCACAAACATCGTCCATAGGTAGATATTAGAATATCTATGGACGATGGCACAGACCAAGTACGTTTATGTTCCTATTTAACCTAGAACCTACAGGATATAATTTATCATTCCACATTATTTTTAAATTTATTTTTGCGTATGGCGATAATCTGTTTTGTTATTTGAAGAATAATAATTGGATATTTCGGTATCTCAGTTCAAAAAATTATTTTCTATTATATCATTAGAAAGGAATGGTTATGCTGAATAGTACAGGCAAGAAAAAGTTGTATGTTCCTATTTAAGTTTTGGACCTACAGAGTATTGTTTTTTCTCAATTTTTCCAATATTTTTTTTGGCTGCTTTTTATAACGCCGACGGATGAAAATAAAATATCACAGTAGTAGCAACTGTTGTCAAGTGACGTATGGTTTCCATAGCCAACTTTTCAATTTTTGGCTTTCATTTTGCTTCCACGGCCTACTCGGTGAATTTCAATAATAATTTTTTTCTGATCTAGTTTCTGGTTAGATACCAACTTGTGATATGTCATTAGAAAGGGAATTGAATGCTGAATAAAGCGAAAAGAAAAAATAATAGGGTTTCCATTTAAAATAAGAAAGTTGATGTTACTTCCGGTCAGACCGGAAGTCAACTTTGACATGTCAATATGCTCAAATTCTAGCTCTTATGTCATTATATCGACGCTCCAAATTTCACAAACCTACTTCATACAATAACTGAGATATTCCGTAGGCAATACTTCCGTAGCCACCCGGTATACCCTCTCTTTTAAAGTTGAGCTTGTGCCGTTGGTTGATTTTTATTTATTAAGGCTGAAAACTACCCCCATTCGAAAAAGTTCATAAAATACTAGTTTCGAGCGTGCAATTATCTGTAAATAAGTTAAATTAACCTCGATGGACAATGTCTGATCTATTAAACAGTGTAGACCCCTAAAAACCACCCTTATGATAGTTATCATTAAAAAATTATATCGAAATTGTTATTTAGTAACCGGAAAACCCAATTGTATGAAAATTTAGATTAAGGCTCTACTTTAAAGTTACTTCTGTACTCGGGATTGCTCTTGATTTTTCAAGAGTGAAAACAACCCCTATTGAAAAAAAAATCTAGATTTGGATGAGTGATTGAACGGAATCATCTTTAAATATATTTAAAAAATGTTTAACAACTTTCATTATTATAAAAAATAAATATAAATAATTGTAATATTACAAAAAAATAGCCACTATGTGTTTTCATCAATATACTAATATACGTGGATGTATTGATATCTAGTTAGCCTAGACCAGTTCCCTGCATAAACAAAATATTGCGTTACCATAGCAACGAACAATAACTTATCAGAAGTGTCAGTGTAAAGTTTGACGTCAAAAAAGTAAACCAGAGTTACGCAATAAATTAAAGGGGCATTTAGTCAACATAAACGTAACTTTAGCACAAGCACTGACATAAACATAACCTTGACAATAATTTTGTATGAGACCTAATATTATACGAGTTTCAGATTGAGGTATACATTTAAGAATGATACATTTTATGACATTAAACTTTAGGTACGCATGAATTATGGACAATATTTTTATCCTAAAAGTAAGATTCTTATAAAGTTGGGATTTTTAAAGTGACATGTTTTTAGCATAAACTTAATATTGTTGTATAAATGGTGCCATTTGTCAACAGATTCAACTTTCGTTTTCAACATATATTTAAGCACAATTTTAAAATGATGTTGACTAAATGCACCGTGAAAAATTGGACTGCAAGCTTCAAAAGAAGTAAATTTTCCATTGAAGATGATGACCGATCGGGAAGGCCAGTTTCTGTGTCAGTCCCCGAAAATATCGATGCAGTTCATGACATGATTTTGACAGACCGTCGAATTGGGCTAAAACGGATATCTGAAGCACTGAATATTTCATAGGAACGCGTTCATCATATAGTTCACGTCAATTTGGACACGAGAAAAATTGCTGCAAAATGGATCACCAAATGTTTGAATGTTGACCAATAGCGTGCAAGGGTAGTAGCATCGCGTTCGATCTGTGCTCGATTTGAAAACGATGTAGACTTCTTAAACCGAATTGTTACTATGGATGAGACTTGGGTACATTTCTACGATCCAGAAGCAAAGCAACAATAGATGGAATGGTGACACTCCGGTTCACCAAGACCTAAGAAGTGTCGTGTCCAAAAATCTGCTGGAAAAGTTCTTGCTTCAGTTTTTTGGGATTGCCATGGAGTAATCATGATTAATTTTTTGGATAAGGGTAGAAAAATAACTGGAGATTACTATTCGACATTACTGACCACTCTAAGGGAAAAAATCAAAGAGAAAAGACGCGGAAAGCTATCCAAATGTTTTTTGTTTTTGCGTGCTCCCGCACACAAATCTCATGTTGTCAAGCAAAAAAATCGTGATTTAGGGTTTGAATTACTAGAACACCCCCCTTATTCACCAGATTTGGCTCCATCCGACTATCATCTCTTTCAACGGAAAAAAGTTTAAAAGGTCGTAAATTTTCTTCCAACGAGGAGGTAATAAACGCTGTGAGAGACATTGCATGTTCGCTTTAATTAATGTATCCAATTAAGAGGAGAATATGTTGAGTAATGAAATAATTTGACATTGAAATTTTATTTATAGTAGGCTATATATAGTATATCCTCGTACATATTCTAATTCCTTCAAAAATGTGCTTTTGGTTTTTTCCCCATAACTCGCTAAGTTTTTGAGCAATCAAGTCCTTCAAAAAAGCATTTTGTAGGTTTTTCAAGAGCTATAAGCTCATCCAAATATTTTTTAACAGATCTTATTTTCAAAAAGGTTCATGTTAAAAGGGCTCAAAAAAGGTACTTTGCGTGAACACACGCAAGCTTTAAATGGCCATATCCTACTCAACTTTTATCCCACAAAAAACACCAAAATTTTCAGAAAAAAAAAACTACAATTTTGTTCAGTTTTTGAGTTATTTTGAAGAAAAGGCGATTTTTCGCTAAATAACGAAAATGATATTCTCTCTTCAAGCTCAATTTTTTTTCAAAAAAAGTACTCTAAACCGGTCAAACACTCAGAACGTATTATAAGGACATGAAAGAAGTGAATTGTGAAGTGGCAACGATTTTTTTTCAAATGGAGGAGATGGTGAGATTTTCACTACTTTTTTTCAACAAAATTATTCTCTTCATACCTAGCTTAATTTTGATGCTAGGAACTTTTATAGACAATAAAAGTGAAGGTTTTTTAAAGGACTTAAAAAAAAAGCCCTATGTGTTTTCCCCGAAAAATGCATTGGTTTTTGGTTATTGTACGTAGAAACTTTCCATTTTGGCGTTTGAAAATACCAATCAACATTCAACAAGCATACATCATCATTTGTTTTTTTATAAGCTATAATTTTGCTTTCCACAGGTTTTTCTATTAAATGCATATTTTTCCAGTTATTTGCGAAAAAGAATCTGAAAATGTATTTTTTGTTGTCTGGAGAGCGACAATTTCACTCGCGAATAAGTCAAAAAGTATTGACTTTCATAAAAAACTTCATAGAGCAAAAGTTTCTCAGAATTAGTCAATTTATCGATTTCCGCAATTATTTTCGATGTAAATATTTTCACCCCCAAGAAGGGGTGGCATCCACCCCAGGGTAAAAGCAACCCCCAGCACAAGGTAGACTTTGGAATAGATGATAAGTAGAACCTATATCCCAATTTTTATGAAAATCGGTGATTTATGGGATTAATACACGGAAAAACAGTCATTGACTGGACTATAAGCAGAAGAACTGTAGCTGAGTGTACTAACAGTGACTACAGATATTTTGAGAAATGTGCGAAGAAAATTGCTTATACTTCTGTATAAACCTTTCAGATGATCTGAGCGATTATCAATTTTTCTACGACTTCGTTGATAAAGGGGTGATACGTTTTAGCTGGGACACACTGTATATAGTACAATAAATACTAGAACTACGGATACTGCAAAGTCCGAATAACTCTCCCGAATAGGTTGAAATTCCGAGAAAGCACTTAAAACTTCAATAAGAGTTCAAATGAAGGCGACGTAAAATGAAATTAGCCGTAAATACGAATTGAAAGTTTTCGAATCGAGTGAACGCTTCAAGAGCTTCATCACATTATTGTTAATTGTAGGGATTGAATGTATTGTCTGGAATATTTACTGCATTGTGTCAGTGCCAGATGTTGGTTTAGGTGAATTGGAGGGTTGTTTGAGGAGCAACTAGGAGTGAAAATAGCACAACCAGATTTTTTTTGACTTTTTTTTACGAATATATATAACCGTGAATTTCAATCGGACTGTAAAATATGTGCAGGATACAGGACACAATTTTAAGAGAGCAGTGGCTTAGCTTTGGGGCTGCAGCCCATAACTACTAGTCTAAGTGCAAGATAGATAACAAGGATTTGCATGGAGTCCCTGGTGCCAAACGCGATGACACCCCTTGGGGATATCTAATGCCACAGCCAGAGTTCCACCATATTTCTCAGTGATGTTGTCCTTCCGCAATAACGGATGTTATTGCAGGTGATATACAAACCTAAATGGTCAGGAAATACAGAACTGATGTGCTCAACAAATTCATGTCGGAGAGTATATCTCCGCGGAATTTTCCGTTAGGCCACGCCCCGCGACCGCGGGACGTCTTTCTATAAAGGAAGAAATTTCGCGAAGCGAAATCAGTTGATTTCTGTTCTGCTTATGGAACGCTTCGCTGTAGTTTGAAAATAGAGTACCGAATATTTCATGTGATAATCAGACGAGCTTCTGATCGTGTGTTCGTTTTCCCTATAGTTGATTACAACTTAGGGACCTGTTTCGAATCCTAATCAAGTATTAGAATTCACTCCGAGTGTATCCAATACGAAGAGTTTCGGCTATCTGGCTGACGATATACTCCGAGCATTTACTGTTTCTGGGAGAATCCTGACCAACTGGTTATATCAGAGAAATCTGCGCCCGGCAAAGTGGCAACATCAGCACCTGAGAAGGCGAGGGAGTAGTACCAAACGATCGTTTGTACTATTTCAACATCTAGTCTACACCCGCTTCGAGACTGCGGGCATTGGGCCCACTGCAGAGAAGACCACAGCTGAAAAGCTGACTGTCGGTAAGTGAACTATACTATACAGTGAAACTTTCCGAAATCATAAAATTTCATTTTGAAGAACAGTAGCTTATACGCTAAGCTACTGCTCCTTACTTTTGCAAAAGCTAGTGCTAAATATTAACATTTCTTCATTATTCAAACATTAGTGCTTTGGATTTTCTAGAATAAACAAACAATCTTAGTTGTTTTGAGTTGTTTACAAACAATTATATTCGTGTTTAAGTGGCGGTTTTGGAGAACTTCTAGTGCCAAAAAGGCTAACGTCCTGAGGCGCTAGAATTATCTTGTTTTATTTGTTGAATTTTTCTTAATTCCGTTTCCGACTAACGTTCGGATGTAACAGGAACGACAATTTTTTTATTACTGTTATTTATTTTACTAATACCCGGGCTAACGTCCCGGTTTCTCTTTCAAGCATCTCCCCCCATCCTGTACTGTAGCTGCCTTCGAAACAAACTGTGCTTTTCAGTACAAATTGAAAGAATTCGTATAAAAGTACAGGAGGGACGATGTAAAAGCCTTACAACAATTATGACCAAAGTGCTTATATTTCTATAAAGACATTCAAATTATTTATTCGAATATTCTACTTCACTAAGGCTGGACATTCGCGTAGCGATTATCCACCTTGTAAAATATATTATTATTTTTCCTCTTCATGGGCTTTCACCGGGTATTTAAAAAATTTAATTTTTCTTCGTTTTTCCTTTTCGGAAATTTCTCCTGACACGGAAAAATTAATCCGAATTTTTTGCGTCTTGCGGAGGAACCAAACCCTCGCCGAGCTAGTCAGGGTAGAATCAGAAATATTTTTTCTGATTCGTTCCAAACCAACGCCGCCCCAAGACGACAATGACAGCTGCTGTTGCATCCACACGCATCTTTTATTTTTTAAGTTGAATAATTTCTTACTTTTTATTTCTAAATTTATTACCGATTTTCTATACTTTGATATTATTAATTATTAATTAACATTTTTTAATGCTCAAACCAAATTTGGTTTATCGTGGTTCACCGTGTATATTGTTTATCAATCAAGCATTTCAATAAATTTATTCAAGATGCTGATAACGAAACATATTTACTTTATAATAATAGGGTAAAGATATAATCATAATTTTGCAAGATTAGTAGAAATTGCAATATTTTTTATTTGTATGTTGTCCTAATTTTGGGTATCAGCGGTGCTTGTCGCCGTAATGAATTACAACATACAGTGAGCACGTAAAGGTTGGAACAAATTCGTTAAAAGCTTGATATGGCTATTGGGGAAAAAAGCTCAGACACGTCGACTTTCTTTTTCAGTTGTACATTTTTTGGTCCACTCAAATTTTTGATGATGTCATCGCAGTGCGAGTTATGACGTCATCATAATTTTTTTTAAATGGCATTACCCTATTTTGATAATACTTTCAAAAAGAACGCATTTTTCTGTGTATAGATGTCATATTTTTTTTTATGTTACATAACCGTATTTTCGAGAAATAAAAGATATATTATTCATAATTAGGTCTGGTAACGTGAACTTTTGACTTGAGGTTTCCTAACAAAAAAAATCTGGAGGGATTAGATCAGGAGATCTACCTGGCCACTCTAAAAAAGTCCTCGTCTGTGGTCGAAATCCGGAGAATAAGGGAATTTTTCTCAAGTATTCTGGTATCGATAGGTGACCTCACACCTTGTTGTGAAGCGAGTGCGATGTGAGTTGCCTAGATGCCAATCCCGACGTCTGGTGTTTGTTCGAAGTGTGCAACCGACCACCCAGGGTGAGGCTGTAGGTTTTTCCTGACTTTCCTGCAGCTGAAAATTGAATACGCCACCAAAAATCAGAAAGTCACCCCGTAGCGCCACGGCGAATGATGATAATAGCCGTCCGTCCTCTCCCCGCAGACGAGGATTTTTAGAGTGGCCAGCTAGATCTCATGATCTAACGCTACTAGATTTCATTTTGTGGAGATACCTTAGGTCAAAAGTTTACGTTAACCAACTTTATATCACATTATTATGAATGAAATATCTTTTGTTTATCAAATATACGGTTATCTAAAATAAGAAAAAATATGACATCCGTACTCAGAAAAATGCGTTCTTTTTGAAAATATCATCAAAATAGGGTAAGCCCATTTGAAAAAAATTATAATGACGTCATAACTCGAACAGCGATGACGTCATCGAAAATCTGAGTAGTCCAAAATATGCGCAACTGAAAAATAAAATCGACCTGTCTGAGCTTATTTTTCCTAATGGCCATATCAAGCGTTTAACGAATTTGTTCCAACCTTTACGTGCTCACTGTATAACTATTATTGAAGATGCTGGATCTATATTGACTGTTAAAATACCTGATACAAAGACCTATTAGGCAAGATCGTTTACTGTTTCAAATTCTGATTATATTGAGATATACCGCAAGTATAGAGCACTTCGGCCGCCTCATACAAAAAGTAACAGATTATTTTTGAAATATTCCAGAGGAAAATGTATTAACCAACATGTGGGGATAAATAAAATAGGAGAAATTCCCAGCTTGATTGCAAAATGGCTTGGAAAAAAAATGCATAAGAGCTACACAGGTCACTGTTTCAGGATATGCTCTGTAACTCTTCTGGCCAATGCAGGGGGCAACATTACATCCATAAAACGACACGGTGGCTGGGAATCTGCCTCCGTAGCAGAAGCATATATAGAAGATAATTTGAATAACAAAATTGAGATTTCTAACAAAATATTGAATTGTCCATCTTCTTCTAAACGAATTAAAATATCTGAAAAAATTGTGGAATCAACTCTTCAAGAAATATCTAACGTTTCTGATCAGAAGCAATATGGAACATCTTCGGGAATTTATGTAATTGTTCAAACTTTACTATCAATTATTATTCCAATAAACGAAATTCTTTTATGATGATAAAATAAATCCTTCAAAAAGTAATACTTATTTCATGTTTATTTTGTGAATTATTCTGGCAGTGAAAAAAAGTTTTTTTCACGGTGAAAAATTGACTTTTTTCACGTTTGAAAAAAAGTAAACATTTACGAATCAATATAGAGATGAAGAAATGTCAAGTTTTTTTGACAGTTGTAGTTAAACTCCTGTTTTGAGAAAATAACACATAAATCAACTTTGTCTTCCAAAATTATCGGTTCTCTTTCTCTCTCTCTCTTTTTTTCTTATATGGCCCTTGGCGCATTTGCGGATCATTTTTGAACTATTGCAACTATTTGAAGAGATTGGACCTGAAAAACTGAAAATAGCTTTAGTCACACCAATTTTTAAAAAAGGTGATTGTAATTTATATGAGAACTACAGAGGTATAAGTCTACTCTCAAGTATGTCGAAAATTTTCGAGAAAAATATAAAAAAAACAACTAGTCTCATTTTTCTCCACGAATAAAATTCTCTCACCAAACCAACTCAAAATAAAAGCACTGAAACTGCACTTTATGAATTCAATGAACACATAATAAATGCTCTAGACTGCAAGTTTCAGGTTCATTGACTTCTCTGATTGTGTGAGAGGGATTGCTTCGAAACTGATGAAGTCCTATTTGAGCGACAGAACCCAGAAAGTTGTTATCAAGAGTACCCGGAGTCAATCAGCGACTATCGAACAAGGTGTACCTCAAGGTTCCATACTCGGGCCATAACTTTTTCTCATATATGCAAATGACTTGATAAACTACTTTTATGGTCTCTCATCAGTTCAAGTGATTGCATATGCAGATGACACAAATTTCCTGATCAAGGATAGAAATACGTCAGCCCTCACAGAAAGTACAGAAACTATTTACGAAAGGATAATTACTTGGGTAAACAAAAACCACTTGGAATTAAATGTAACTAAAACAACTCTAATGAAATTCTCCCTGGGTAATTCTGCTGAAACCCTTAAAATATTCGACAATAATGAACTACATGTTGAATCATGTACAACAAGTAAAATGCTGGGCTTCACGTTGGATTACAAACTGACATGGACACCGCATATTGACACACTATGTGAGAAACTTCGTAGGAATTGTTATGCGCTAAGATTTATGGAGAACCACTGTGGTAAGGAAGTTTTGTTGAATCTTTATCATGCAACCATCAATTGTCACTTGCGTTATGGGATTCTGAACTGGGCTATGGGGTCTTCAGCTAACAGGGTGTTCATACTTCAAAAATATGCAATTCGAATCATTGCTAGTTTGGGATGGCAACAATCATGTAGAAGTGCTTTTAAAGAGCTTAAAATACTCACGGTTGCTGGTCTATACATCTATGAAATATGTGTCTACGTTCATAAAAACAGAACTGTGTTTTCCTCCCACCGACAAGTTCATGAATATCCAACTCATTCGAAAAATTTACAAGTACCCAATGCACATCGAACCTCTCTCTATCAAAAAAGTCATCTTTATTTAGGACCAAAACTATATAATAAGTTAGATGAATCAATTAAACTCTCACCAAACATAAATATTTTCAAATCTGCTCTTATCGATAAAAATTGCTACACCATCGACGAATGTTTAAACTGATTTTTAAATATGTGATTTTATTGTTGTTCTAGTGATTTTTAATATGTGATTTTATTGCTGTTCTGGTATTATTTTTATTTATTTACTTATTTCGTCGTTGACATTCTAGGATGTATGTTTGTACTCATACATTCCAACAATCGTAGTATTAAAAACTCTCTTGACTTTTTCCTAGTCATTGTACACTTGTAATTGCTTTGCTCCTACGATGTACATTTTAACTAGAGAAATAAATATATTATTATTATTATTAGAGGATTCAGTGACCCTGCTCCGTGGCTGTCGCTTTAGAATTAATGTTCACACTTACCCCAAAATCACACTTCCCCAAGTTGACCTTACTCTTTCGAGTCTCCATTCAAACGAAAATACCCCATGTTTTGAATGTACTTATTTATCTTTGAAAAACCTCGGTTTAATATACTTGTGACAGTTTTACAAAAAATTATTTTTTCTTATTGACATTTTCATAGGTGCAACAAAAGTAAAATGAAAATATATACAGAGGGAAATAACTTATACAAAAATAGTTTCAACATTAATACAGAAAAAATTAAGTCAACGCACACCCACGTATCGAAAAAAAAATTGGCGACTGTCAATTTTCAATACTTTTCAAGATTCACAAAAACTTTGAGAATGACTGCATGGATTTTGAGATTTGTTTCTCTAGAAATTTTGTTGGGGTTGGGATCAGTAGAATCGAAGAAAAACTATTGTTTTCTGCCAACGTTTCGAATTTCATTAAGTTCATCATCAGGGCTCCAAATTATTTGTTTTTCTGAGTTAAAATCCTTAAAATATGTTTATGAACAGACATAGTAGATAACAACGCACGAAGGACACTAACACATGTATCCATCAACTAGGAACGAAATAACAGATTTCGTACAAACTCAAATGGGAGTGCTGAAGACGAAAAACAGCTAGAGCGAAAGGAAGAAGAAACACAGCTAGAGCGAAAAGAAGGAGGAAACCAGTTAGAGCAGGTAGAGGAAGAAAACCAAAGAAATGAAAACGAAGAAGAGGTTCAAGATAAGAGTGGAGAATTTACAACTAGAAGAGGACGTGTGGTGAAACCACCGAATCGTTATGGTGTTCAATAATTTTGTGGGGGGAGAATGTTGAAACTATTTTTGTATAAGTTATTTCCCTCTGTATATATTTTCATTTTACTTTTGAGGCACCTATAAAAATGTCCACAGGAAAAAATAAATTCTTGGAAAACTGTATATTAATCCGAGGTTTTTCAAAGATAAATAAGTACATTCACAACACCACAAATCATAAACCCAAATACTCAGTGTTGTAATATCAGAGTTAAAATTCAAAATGCCTATACCTTTTTGAACTCCATCGTGATGCAGGTAGCAAATTTGAAATAATAGTAAGGAAGTAGAAAAAGTAATTATTGTAGTTGCATATATCATAATATCCCCACTATCCAGTTTTGAAACATTTAGATTTCAAGACTTCTCAGATCTTCATTAGCTAAACAAACCCAACTAATTGCTCCGCCCAACCGATAGATTTGTTTCTGTATTATGAGAGAAAACACCTGAAAGATTTTCAATTAACTGATCTTCCAAATCTCCAGAGTCGGAAATATCCCAAATTACTTTTTTCAATCACACGCCCGGCTGACTCGTTCGCTTTGTGTTTTATTCTGTCGAAATTGGTTTCCACTCGATATGTAAATTAAGGAATTACACCTGTGGCAAGCAAAAGGCAATTTCTCCGCTCCTTTCGACCCTCTCCGTTCACCAAGATCTTTAGCGGACGATTCCAGAAGACCTGAAGTTGAAACCAAGCGGAAAATTGCATGATTGATAGCAGTGTAGAAGAGGATTTTCAGGAAGAAAAACGGTGTGGCACACTTGCGAGATAGTTTTCCTCGAAGACAATCTTGTATTTGAATTACATAACTGTTATGCAATCCGATATTTTGTTGGATAATATAATGTTTTTTCGTAGACATAATTCCACTAAGATAATAAGAATTTGTTATTGGTGTATGCAATCAAGTTTTTTCTGCGACTCTACAGAAAAACTTACATTTCAAGTGCGGTATTCGATTAAGAAATCCACAACGTTGTGATACAGATTTACAGATATACGAGGATATATCAAAAATTCATAGCCTACTATAGAAAAAAACAAAATTTCAATGTCAAAATATTTCATTACTCAACATATTCTCCTCTTAATTGGATACATTTATTACAGCGAACCTGCAACGTCTCTAGACCTTTTTAAAAAAAATGTTTCTTCTTGCTCTACAAACCAGACCTCCAAAGCTTTTATTACCTCCTCGTTGGAAGAAAATTTACGACCTCTTAAACTTTTATTCAGTTGAGGAAACAGATGATAGTCGGACGGAGCCAAATCTGGTGAATAAGGGGGGTGTTCTAGTAATTCAAACCCTAAATCACGAATTTTTTGCATGGCAACATGAGATTTGTGTGCAGGGGCGTTGTCCTGCAAAAACAAAACACCTTTGGATAGCTTTCCGCGTCTTTTCTCTTTAATTTTTTCCCGTAGAGTGGTCAGTAATGTCGAATAGTAATCTCCAGTTATTGTTCTACCCTTATCCAAAAAATCAATCATGATTACTCCATGGCAATCCCAAAAAACTGAAGCAAGAACTTTTCCAGCAGATTTTTGGACACGAAACTTCTTAGGTCTTGGAGAACCGGAGTGTCGCCATTCCATCGATTGTTGCTTTGTTTCTGGATCGTAGAAATATACCCAAGTCTCATACATAGTAACAATTCGGTTTAAGAAGTCTACATCGTTTTCAAATCGAGCACAGATCGAACGCGATGCTACTACCCTTGCACGCTTTTGGTCAACATTCAAATATTTGGGGATCCATTTTTCAGCAATTTTTCTCATGTCCAAATTTATGTAAACTATATGATGAACGCGTTCGTATGGAATATTCAGTGCTTCAGATATCCGTTTTAGCCCAATTCGACGGTCTGTTAAAATCATGTCATGAACTGCATCGATATTTTCGGGGACTGACACAGAAACTGGCCTTCCCGCTCGGTCATGAGCTTCTCTTCTGATATTTTCTTTCACTGCATCTACATATTATTCTTTGTATTGTATTGTTTCCATGTTCGTTTTAGTTATTTTCACAATGCGGCAAGTTTTTTAAGTAGCATTTAATGTTATTCCAGGAATATTCACTAATTATAAAAATTGACAAAAAGTTGTAGCATGTAAATTTTGTTAATTTTTTATAAAGCTTTAAAGCAATGTAGACTTCACCCTGTGGTGACCTACTTTCAATGAGCCTTAACAAAACATACGTATATGTTCCTAGTTGGTTGTCTAACGTCATTCATAGCAACCTTATCAACATACCCATGGTAATTTCCATTCAAAACCACATTTAATGATCAATTCACATTTTACAAGTTGTCACTACGAGGAGAATAATTAAGTTCTGGATGCACCATCAGAATAAATCATTACTTTTCGAAATGTTCTCATTGAAACTGCATAGGTTGTGGTCCTGTCTAGCTTTCCAAGTAGTGCTTGTATTTCTGCTTGCTAGAAAAGTGTGATCTGTTACGTTTTGCAAGTGTTGATCTAAAAATTATTAAAGGTGAAAAAAGAATTTCTTCGAAAGAAAATATATCCTACTCTCTTTGACATCCAATGTTGTCTTCGAACTAGTGCTTCGTATGTATGTCTGAGTTCTGGTTATTGAGAAGGTTCATAAGGAGTGTCTTCGAATTATTGTCTTTGTTTTAATCTTTAGGGTTTAAAGTGATTATAAACTGAATGTTTTGATTGTTTTCATGTTTACGTTTATTTTCTATTTGTCAGCTGTCCGATGATATTTCAACTGTCAGCTGTCAACTGTCATGTTAAAATATCAGTGTAGTCAACTTAGCTTTTGGGGTTTCTGATCAGAGACAAACAAACACACCATTATTTTTATGCTGGTCAGATTGGTCGGTTAAGCATGGAACATGCAAATATCGAAATATCTGAATGTTGGTAACATAACTTCCTGGATGGAAAAATCTTCAAGAGGGGTATCGTTTCCCACTGAGAGAAGGGTCAGATAGTGGAATTGGTGGAAGCTACAGGTGTCTAGCCATACAGGGGTTCCTGGTTTTGTTCGGTTGACGAATCCTGAATTTGTTAAGTGATCCTTTGTGGATATTCCGTTCTACTCATCTTACTATCAACTCCAAAGACCTGGCTTTGGATAAATGCCTATCTTGGAACAATTTTGCGTTTGAAAACTTTGTACCACGCCAACATTTTTTAGAAGATAAAACCCTTCACGGAAGGGTTGTTGTTGTACCCGGAGGAATTTGACCCAGAGAATTGTCACGTTTCCTTGCCTGGTTGGGTATCTCCCAAGCTTTAGTCGAGCCCCACGTCTTCCTATTGGATATTTATGGTATTATGGCTCCAGTATAGCTGATTTGCTGAAGTATAGAATGCCTGTTATTGCTTGATGAACTGTTGAATTGCTGTCAAATGTGATGAGGCCTTCTTCATTGATAGTCTTCGTAGACTCCCTTCCTTCATCACTCCAGCCCTGGTTGGCCTAGGATCTAGTCCAAAAATCTTCAGGTTGGTGTCACCAAAGGAACAGGTTTCACTTTCTAATTTTTTATATTAGATGAAATCCTACAATTTCAATTTTAATTATTTATTATTATTCAATATTGATATTATCTCAGGTTGAAGTTTATATCTTTCAACGACTATCTGTAAACCACCACATAGTACTATGCGCTGGGAAAAATGATTTCCTAATTAAATCTTACAATTTTAACCTCAGATTCAACAGATACCGAATATTGAATATTATTAGAATCAGTCTTATTTTTGAGAAACTGTTACTCTGACCAGTGAAGATTAATTCATATTAAATGTTTGTGTGTTTATTTATGTTTTATTTATTTATTGATTAACACTTTTCAACTTGACAACATCGTATGGTAAAGTCTCTTATAGTTTGGGGTATAACATCTAATTGTCTTTATTCGGTTGCACAACTTCCCAAGTAAGTACTCTTTGACATAGACATATTAAAAGTCGCTGTGGCGCCCCCTCTTATTTTTGTGACCATTCTGTTACTGTTCAATGATATAATTCTGTTATAAAGTATAAACGAACCCATAGTGCCTACCGACGAAGAGCTGCCGTCTGCATTGCTTTTTATTCAACTTTGAAGAAAAGAGGGTTGCAAAGTTAAAACGCCAAAAAAAGAAAGAAAATCCGGCTCGTATGACCAAGTCCTATCTTTGATTTCTTGTCTCTGTCGATTCTACATAGTCCCTATACAACACCTATTTTTGAAGAATAACTACAGAGATATGAATTCAAAAAAGAAATATTTGCAATCATGAAATTATCACCAAACTAACTCGGCCTAAAAACACCAAAATCGAAAAAACAAAATTTTCCCACAAAAATACGTTTATATTTTAAATAAAAAAAAATTCATGGAAACATTTTGTTGATCTGTCCGCTGACAACAAAATTAATCATATAATCTTTTCGATATCTCGTTTTCAAGTTACTGGTATTTATAAAAAAAATTGTCAAATTATTTTAAGTAGCTTATTTTTTGTTTCTTTTTGAAATATTATCCGAACTATTGATATTACGGAAAAAAATCATTTACATTTTTCGTAGATTTTCAGTAAGTGATCAAAAATAGCTATACAGTGTGTCCAAGATAAGAATGAACAGCATGGGGATATCGAAAACGGTAATAGATACGGGGTCGATTAAATTAGAGAAAAGTAGTTACGGAGATATCCGAGAAAAACCGAAATTTAAGAATTTCGTTTTTATTTTCTCCTAGCTTTATTTTCGAAGGAAATGTAAAACAAATAGCACTTTGTCAAGGCCACTTTTTAAGGACTACCTGATAACGTAAGCAGAATTGTTCTGCGACGTTCCGTCTTTTAGAAAACATCATCAACTTTTTATTTTTATATGGGACGAAACTAAAGTAAACCCTGTATACGACTCCAGTTTTCATTGTGAATACAGAAACGTATCACACAGTATGATTTCAGAACCATTTCTCGCGCAAAATGAAATTTAGTGATTACTTAACCTGTTTTCCTTCAATTTTAGATAGTAGGCGCTGGAGAAAATGTCATATTTTGATACATGAAGTAAATTAATTAGTGTTATTTATACAAGTATAAATTTTAACTTACCACTTGCCGGAACTTTTGCGTTGTTGAATACAAAGATAAGTCGCAATATCAAAAGTTTAGTTTATAAATGTAATTGTAATGTAATAACAAGGAGCTAATATGTATTACAGGAAAATAAACAGAAACTTATAACAAATGTTTAAATAACCCGCCGTTATTTTCTAAGGACAAGTACGCTCTTCTCACAGACGAATTTAAAACTTGAGTTAACATATTCGGAAAAATATTGTTAAAGGATGCAGTAACCGATCTTAGCTAATCTTTATTTTGAAAATTATGATTAGCGTACAGTTGATTCTTGATATATCCCCAAAGGAAAATGTCTAGTGGGGTTAGGTCGGGGGACCTTGCAGGCCAGGATGTATCACTATGAGTACCAATCTACTGTCCTGGGAAGCGACGGTTCAAATAATCACGAACAATTCTAGAGTTATGTGCTGGAGCACCATCTTGTTGAAACCAGCAGCTGTGAGTTTACTAACAAATTTAGATTTTGAGGAAATGTTTGATAATTGATGGGAAATATGGTTGCTGCAATTACATGGGAAGCTCAATTTTCAGCTGTATCTTACCTCGAACCTTCCTCTCGTAAATGCTGACGCCGTTCGTCAGTTGTGATGATTTGAGTTTGATGTTCATGGCCAACTTTGTTCGATTGAACAATCAACTGTATCTCCGCCATTTTTCAACCGATTTTCAATTTTGGAGAACAGTGTTATCACAAATTGCGTGTTCTTCCTGATAATGAAAAAAATTGTACAGGGTGTCATTAAAAAAAAAAAAGTTTGGGGTCACTTCCGGTTAAACCGGAAGTGGTGAATTTTCGGTTATGGAGTCAAAATATGCGTATTTGAGTAATATATCGACGTGCCAAATTTGAAACCTGTATCTTCAAAACTATAGAAAAATTGGGGGGCGTACCTCACCCCGTGGTCACCCGGTATATATATATATATATATATATATATATATATATATATATATATATATATATATATATATATATATATATATGTACACGCGGATTTTGTTGTGACCAATAATGAACATTCCGCCTATTGAAAATACCATTGTTGGTAATCATACTTTCATCAGATCAAATTATTTTGAAAGGGAAATTTTTATCGTCTTGGCATTTTCTAGTGTACCATTCACAAAAGGTTCTTCGCCTTGCATCGTCACCTGGTCTGAGTCCATGACAAATCCTAAATTTATATGGATGTTACTTATTTTTTCTTAAAATGAACGGAGCGGTGGATTTGGCTACTCCGGTATTATCTTCAATGGTGCGAGAGGATATCTCAGGATTTTCGACAACGGCCTGTAACACATCACGCTGACTTTCCTCATTAGATAGCTTTTGTCGGGAAACCACAGGTTTTTTAAATGATCCGCATTCTTTTAAATTAAAAACTAACCGTCTAAATATTGATTTACCAGGTTGTCGCCTCTCTGGATACTTATTAGAGTACGCACGTTCAGCATCAACACAATTTTTTTGGCACAAAATGTAACATAACAACATATCAAATTTTTCAGTATTCGAAAAGCTGCCGTTTTCCATTTTTAACACAAATTAGGTAGGTAACGAGATGTAAAAGTAGGAACGGTAATATGTCAAAAAGTCTACCAAACTATAGTATTATTATGACAACAGAACATTATGTGTCATTTTTTCCAGCGCCTACTATATAAAATTGAAGAAAAACAGGTTAAGTAATCACAAAATTTTATTTTGCGCGAGAAATGGTTCTGAAATCATATTGAGTGATACGTTGCTGTATTCACAATGAAAAATGGAGTCGTATTCAGGGTATACTTTAGTTTCGGCCCATATAAAAATAAAAAGTTGATGATGTTTTCTAAAAGACGAAACGTCGCAGAAAAATTCTGTTTACGTTATCAAGTAGTCCTTAAAAAGTGGCCATGACAAAGTGCTATTTGTTTTACATTTCCTTCGAAAATAAAGCTAGGAGAAAATAAAAACGAAATTCTCAAGTTTCGGTTTTTCTCGGATATCTCCGTAAATACTCGGAATATTAAAACATTCTGAATGGCATATTGTTGGGCACATAAATGCGATACTTTTCTTTAATTTAATCGACCCCGTATCTCTTACCGTTTCCGATATCCCCATGCTGTTCATTCTTATCTTGGACACACTGTATATGATACAAGTCCGTAAAGTAGGACTTTTTTATTTGTGCGTGAAGTTTGTTGAATGAGGCGCAGCCGAGTTCAACCCTAAATCTAAACCCAAACCTAAATTGCAAATACTAACATTAAATTTTATACTACCATATACGAGCGATATTGAAAAACAATTCAGTTTTATTTACTATTTGCAGCAAGATTTTGTGAAATACCGTCACATATTTCAATTAACAAGATTTTCCGAGCATAGTTTTCCTCATATCGTACAGGGCGATGAGGAGAAAATTGGAAAAAAAGTGGAAAAATTAAAATGATCATAGGTGGCTGTGATTTGAATTTCTGAATCAACATTCGATTCTGAACTATATTTTCCCCATACTTTCAATTCTACCGTGAAAAATAAAGTGACGGGATCAAATTTTTTTTGAAAACTAGGCATGTTTTTCAATATCGCTCGTATATGGTAGTATAAAATTCAATTTTGATATTTGCAATTTAGGTTTCGGATGAAGCAGAGGTTTTCATCAAGAACAATTTTTTTTGAGAAATCAACAATAAAAAGATTTTCATATGCTGTGAACTTTATGCCGGACACTGTATAAGAACATTACTGAAACATTTTCGAGCAAAATATAAAAATTGGTAGTGACTCGATTCCAAATCGGGTTCCCTCATTTGAATGCACCCATACGTCATGTTGTATTCCTCTCCCAAACATGTTTTTGTCAAAAGGGCCGGCGTTACGCTCAATGAAACCAAATTGATGACCGGTCCCGATTCCCGAACAATCATGTTAAATGCCGTAAAATTATCGCTACGGACACGTCCATATCAGATCCTCATCAGTGACGACAGCTTGACGTTTAATTAAAATATTATAGCACACACAGCCGTTTGCTGATTTTGCAATAATTTTCTAACGACCCCGGGCGACATATGTGGCAAGCCAAATATTAAAAAATCCTATGCAGCGACTCCTGTTGTTGTAGGCGGGGAATAAAACATAGTTTTGTGCAAATGGAAGCAACTACATACACACACGTACAGGGCATAATACTTTGTTCAGATGAGTCACCGGACTTATCTCCCGAGCCGTGGTGAGAAAATCTGCAACACGTACGGAAATCAATTTGACGTCCTACTCAAATCTGAAACACTCTCGAAATCCCGGTTGGAGGAGAATTAATTGAAAATCCGCTTGTTTTTGGAAGGATGATTCATTCTGGATACGTCCAGATATTTCTTGCTTCCATAGTCAAGAATTGTGCGTGAGTAAACCCAATTGAATGGCATGTGTTTAAAAGAAATAAAAATCAGCCCATTGTTCGCCTGAAATGCATGCTGAGTATCCAAGGTAACAAGAAACAAAATAAGTGACTGACAAGCCAGGTTAGGAATCAATCTTGAATTGTTTAAAACAAATTGCTAATGTCGATTCCGCCCGACCAGCTGGAACTGATTCGACGAAGGACGGAACAAGGATTATCTACCGTCCAAATTGCCAATCTGCAATAGTGAGATCCGTCCAAAAGGCTCTTCTCTAAGTTCATCGGGCAGCAAGGCGATTGTGGGGGGAAGAACATCAAAACTGGGGTTTAACATAGTGGAATAGGTATAATGGACCTTTCCACGAGATATGAGGTAACACTGAAATTAGAAAGTAAATACGCTAATATCACTCGGGATTTTTTATTTTTTTTTCTGACCGCTATTTTATCTATAATCAGAAGAAAAGTGGTATCGTGACGTCACGTTCATCAAAACTAAACTTGGCAATGTTGTTAAAGTTGTGCATGAAATTCTCATTCAAATATAATGTGTCGTATGACAGTTGTCATTTGATACCAGATGGGTTCTTTCATCTGTTTCTCGGTGCGATCAATAAGAATAGTTTGTCTCTGTCTAACTCATTTGCCTACCCATTTGATACAAGTGAAGCAGCTCCATTAGATCTAATCTTCAACGAACACTACCTTGATTTATTTTTTGAGGTTAATGAGGTTTTCTAAGTTTTGAGAGCTTTAGTTGTTTGTGTTCTAAAATTTGTTATTAATTCCTGTATCTCCAGTACCTGTCTCCCTGCAATAACTGAACATGTCGAAAAGGTGCTTTGTACCTCGGTAAATTATCCGAAGTTCCCTTCACGAAGCCTTGTTCCATATTTTTAATACACAATTACACAAATAAATTCACACCAAATCGTTTATAATAACACATCACTACACTATTATCGAATTTATCAGTTGAATGTTGATTCTTGAATGTAAATAAAATAAACATTAACCTCACATCTCCATATAACTTTTGACAGTTGAGAACTGTCGTTACGATTTGCTGTGTTGTCAATGCTCGTTCTTCATCAAAAGGATGGTCTGTTCAGAAAATTTGAAAGTTACAAATACAATAAAAAAATAGCTAATATGTGGATTTTTATCTATGATTTGATCAAGTGACAATGTACTGATTATTTCTCAACGGCTTATATCATGCTAGAAGTTATATTTTTAAGGAGAACGGTATTGCCTGTTTCGGAACGTGGATTATGGTGGGAGATATTTCCGATGAACGTGACGTCAGCGGCACACTTTCAAATGTGATATTTTTTTAAAATGAAAGAAAAATAATGGAACTTTTTGTTAAATGGACTTTTCAGACTAACAACTATCGATTTAAACGAGTTTTATAATTTATTTTCCGTAAATGTAAAGGTCCATTGTACGTTTGAGAGTAGGTTCCACTTGTTTCGAAAGGATGGGCGTATGTTGGTATGGAGAGGGAGGAATAAAAGGTTTTTGGAAGGGAATATGGAGGCAAGGGTGGCCTTCGGATGTGGAGGAGTGACTGTGTGGGGTGGAATATCGATGAATGGGAGAAGTGATTTGGTAATTCTGAGAGAAGAGAGTACGAATGGTGAGAGGTATAAAGATTTGTCTACGAGATATATCGTGGTCCCTTACGCCGCAAATATCGGCGACAACTTTCTTCTAGTTGATGACAGCGAGATCGCATATGACCTTCTATGAACTAGTTTTTGAGGGATCACGGTATTGAACAAATGAACTGTCCGCCTTTCTCTCCGGATCTGAATCCGATGGAGGATGTCTGGAATAGATTGAAATTGAAAGAAAGGGAAAGGCGAATGGAAAATTTGAATGACTTGATGAATGGGGTACAGCAAAAATGGGCAGCTATTCCCCAGGAAATCATTGATAGTCTGATAGACAGCATACTGGAAAATGTCAATAATTTCCCAAAGTTACCCATAATCTTTGTTGTAGTTCAATAAAAATGCAATGCAACTTGTTTTCTTTTAACCCTTTGAGGCCGGAATTATTTTTTTGGGAAAAAAATTCAAATATTCAGTTGCAGATGATTATTAATACATTATTGAATAGATTTAAAAGTTAATTTTATATGATTTGACAATGATTTAGCTTTAGAATGGAGTGCTCACAGTGAGAACACTAGGAGGTGAAAACCATTTTGTATTTCACATATATAAAACATCTAATTTTTTTATGATATTCCAAGAAGCAGTTTTTTTTGTCGAAGAGGCATAATGCGACGTTACATCTGAAACAAATGAGTGTTTTCATGGAAAATTTAACAAAATATCAAATTTGTTACCCAGTACAATGCCATCTGGACTTATGAGGTTCCAACTTAGTGCTACACAATGAAACTTTTTATTTCTGTGACATTAGTTGGTAAAAAGCCATTGGGATTACCCCCAGCTTTAGGCAAAATATAAAAAACTATGTGTTCCAAAAGTCGATTCTAAAAAATATAAAGGAACATGTCGGAATGCGTTTCTATTTTTTCAGTAATTTTTGGTCCAGATGTCTCGGAAAATTGTTTCAATGTTGTGGCAGTTTGAAGCCGATTGCATCCAAATAATTAATTTTGCTAAATCCTGAGCCCTTGTTACGGAAATGGGGTATTCATGTCTAATAAAACAGGATTCCTATCTTTGAAAATTTTGATCTGATTCTGATCTGGAAATAAAGAGAAGAGCACTCTTGTTCCTAGTGTCCTCAAGCTGCGCACACCACAAAGTATGCATAAAAATTATCACTTTTTCTTATGCATATACTGTGACAACAATGAAAATGTGTTTTCATATGCTTTATGAATCAAATTATATTGAAACACATCTATAATTTTCCAGTATTATTTTTATTTCAGATAAAACAGGTGGTACTCATCAGCATAAAAGAAACACTCCCATAAATAATCAACACGAGTCTACATCTATACTGGTTTGTTTGAGCAAATTTTATTTGGAGTAGGGAGACATCAAACACATGTGTCATTTTATGTGTATCAGCAGTGAGGACTCTAGGCACACGAGAAATAATTAACTTGTAAGTGTCCTCACCGTATGCACTCTAGAAAACAAAGGGTTAATTGCTTTCTTATACAATCAATGCTTTACGATTGAGAAAAAACCGCTATTGTGGTATGAGCCTCAGATGGTCGGGCTTGTCAGTCACTTATTGTGATTCTTGTTACATTGGTTACGGGCCATGCATTTCAAGCGAACAATGGGCAGAGTTTTTTTTCTCAAAATATGCTGTTTCAATTGGGTTTTCTCACGCACAATTCTTGACCAATGAAAGCAAGAAAGATTTGGACGTATCCAGAATGAATGAACTTTCCGAAAACAAGTTGATTTTCATTCAATTCTCCTCCCAACCGGGATTTCGAGAGTGTTTCAGATTTGGGCCACCTTCGAGGAAATCCTTGATCTTCAAGCTTCATCTTCAATTCTGATCTTCATATCTCTTCATATAAAGTATGCCCTTCAAAATGAGCTTGAGATTTAGAAAATCGGTTCATGGGGAAAAAAGTTATGACTGCGAAATAGAAAAGTAATTTTTTTGAGATTACTCTGTAAACAAAAAAGATAAGAAGACAATTCGGGAAATATCTCAAGGTAATAAAATCATCTTCATGCCTCTGCTGTCGAATTTGAAAAAAAAAAAAAGTTTTTCTTCATTTGGAAAATGATGCACAGTTTCAGGTAACACCCTGTAGCAATTAAATGTAAAGAACCTCATGTTTTGAAAAAGTACGATTATAGCTGAAGGATTGAGCTAGCAAACAGAGTAAACAGAATTAAAATTGTTCAAAGCAGAAAAAAGTTATTCAGATTTTAACAGGGGCAAAATTTGAACGGTTTGATGTGGAGCAACGGGACAAAACAAGTTTTGAATGGTATTACCGATTCTACTCTTTGAGAGAAAATACATTGCAATTACTCGACAGATGGCGCTGGGGGCACATCAACTTGAAAATTTCGGATAGCAAAGAGACCCAAATTGTGAAAATACGTATTACCGATAATATAAAAAATATATATAGTTGAAAAGAGAACTTAATTCTGTTTTCAACGTTGTATAATTTGACCCCCAAGCCATTTGAAATTTATAAATTGATGTGCCCTCCCGCGCCTCCTATAGGGAAATCGCTATGTCTTTCATTTCAAAAAGTAGTATCGGTGGAATCATTCAAAATAGTTTTTGTTTCCATGTTTTACGTTAAACCGTTCGAAGGTTAACAGAGGAAGGTGTCAAAAAAAGCCGCACTGTATGTATATCCTAGGTTTTCATTCATACATCAATCTTATAACCTCATTTAACTACTTTTATGAATTCCATCTAATCATGTGTGAATAAATTATTATTATTATTATTATATTACACCTGAAAAATTGGGTTCACTAGTTGAAATAAAAAGGATTACGGATATGAAATATTATATTTCTTATTTCTTCCTGGCGAACATTTTCCTAAATATCTATCCGATCCAGTCAAAGAAGACTCACATTTCATAAAACGAGTAGCCGAAAAAGAAATATATAAACTCTCATCAAAAGTATCAACATCCTGTAGAGAAATTCAAAAGAAACTCCTGGACCTCTGTAAACATTAATTCGGGTGGATGTCAAAGACACGAAAATTAAAAGAGAACGAATCTGTTGAAATGAAATTGCAATCTTCGAAAGATCCCACCACCGCTATACTTTCATCCTTTTCATTTCAAAGTGCTCTCGAGTAATTTTTTAATATTTTTTTTAATTTCCAAGAATTTGTAATTAAAACTCGTTCTGGGTCTGATATTGGTTCACGATTCCGGTTGGCACATTCTCTTCACCCTACTTGAGAGCGCTAAAAAATGCAAGTTGTGTTTTGATTTTGTTTTGGCGGAGGTCTCCTTTTATATCATATTGTGAATAATAGGCCAAGGTAAAATGGTAAAAAGTGAAAAAACATTATAACAGGATGACAGCCATTGGAGAAGTAAGAAATTATGACAAAAATGATGATTTTTGAGAATAAAAAAATTCAGAACTGGATGATATCGATTAAAAAAGTAACAAAATATAAAGAGAATGGAAGGAAAAATAATTTACGGGCGATTTGAGGTAGGGGAGTGAAAGGGGTGAGATTTTAAGGGTGGAAAACGGTATATCACGATTTCAGGCAAAACTACGAGTCCTATTAAGAAAAGTTAAATGGCAAAATTGAAGGTAATAAAAAGATTCACAACTTTTCTATTCACAGTTTTTTCAGAAAAACTCAAAATTTATGCGAAAAATCCAGAAAATCGACTTCTTGGTTTTTTATTTTTATCTCCACATTTTTTTTGTCACAAAGTGTGGTGAATTTATCTTTCTATGTCCAAAAAACACAGTAATTTTTTTTATTCAAAATATTTATTGTTTCCCTTATTTTGATTTAATATCGAAAAAGCATCCTAATTTTTGATCGAAAATTCTCACGTCAAAATATCTGCTTTTTGAAAAAAATCGGTGTGATTTTTTTCGCTGAAATCTCTACTTTCTGATGGTTTAAAATAATATATACATTATTGTGGCAAATTTTCTCAGAAAATATAAAACAAAAAAAACTCGAATTCGACAAAAAAAATTTATCGTAATAAAGACCTAGATAGAAATTGTCAGATATAGTAATGAAATTGTCACAGTTGTGGATCAATATATTGATCTTTTGGTTCTTTTAAATCTATTGAATTCAAATATTTATGACATTCATTTTCTCAAGCCAGGTTCTGGAAATGTAAAATCCTTCAAACATATCATTTTATTTCTGCATTGTTTTTCTGGTTGCGATACATCAGGATTTGCCGGAAAAAGAAAACCATCGTAAATTCATTATCAGACAATAAAGATTTGTCAAAGGGCCACGCACACATCTTATGGGAAAAAGATTTTTGATATGTTGCAGCTGCAGCCATCCTGAGTAAAACTCTCCATTGGCCCAACTCGATTGTATGACCAGATTGAACGCTAAAGTGCGCCAAATCATTAATTTTGTAATTTTTGAGAAATTCAGCTAAAAAATATCAATATCTCATGTATATTCAAAATTGTGTGTGACTGGACAATCCTATAATTCGTGAGAAATACTTTTCCATAACATAGAAAAAAACACCACTGTTTCTCTACAGGGTATAGTCAACAACTTACTCAACTCTTCAGTGAATGAATTCGCCTTCGAGGTTATAAGTTGATTAACTTTTTCATTGAGAATTAATCAGAATGGTTTGTTGATCGACCAAAATATAACGAAGCTATGAATAAAGACTGTTTGAAACAAGGAAGGGTCCATATTATATACAGGGTGGTCCATAAGTGTGAGGAAGTACAGTATCTCGCCTATCATGAGGAGTATGAAAAAATGTTTCAGATAAAAGTTATACGGTTCACTTTGTTGCTTGTTTGAAAATTTTTCGGAATATAAAGAGTGTTTCTTTAAAGCGCGGCAACACAAAGTTCAACGGAAATATACTCAATATCCTCAGAGCATCAGATATATTTCTTTGAGTGACTCACAAAATATATTCATATTTCATAGCTTGCTAAATCCTCCAAAAAATACAAAATTAATTATTTGGCACCTTCTATTGCCAAACCTTGAGGCATTACGACGTAGTTAGGTTGATAGTAGATAACTTCAACTCTCTGTTGAGGATGAAGTCATGATTGAATCCTTGCGAATAGTATTTGCTACTTAAATTTTAATGGAGCCTTCCTTGTGTGAAACACTATGTATTTTCAATTGTATTTTGTTTTAAGAGATCAACTTTCATTCTGATTGATCATTAATAGTAATAAACTTAATCAACTCATAGTTTCGAAGGCGAATTCTTTTACCTAAAAATGGATTATGGAAACTACCCTGTACAAAGTCTTCATTTTGTTTCATAAAAGAATCATTCACAATCTTAGTAACGCTCAGTTGAACAACAGTTGACTATCGATTACAAATAATATGTAAATGTTTTTCATTTATCTGAAGAATTCACTCAAAAATAATAGAATTCGTGATTTGGAGTATATATTATATGGACCATTCATTATTCTAAACACTCTGTATTCATAGCTTCATTATATTTTGGTCGATCAACAAACCATTCTGATTGATCCTCAATGATAAACTCAATCAATGTGTAACCTCGTAGGCGAATTCATTTACTGAAGAATTGGGTATATTGTTGACAACCCTGTAGAAAAACAGTGGCGTTTTCTATTCTGTATTATGGAGACTTTTACTCAGAATAGCTCCAGCTACAACATATCAAAAATCCAGCAATTTTCACCATAAGATGTGTGCGTGGTCCTTTGGCCAATATTTTTTATGAAAAGGATGTAAACAAAGAAGTTATTGCCACAAATGGATTGCAATTAATCAAATCTATTTATGATAATAATAAGTGTCAGCTTCAAGCCAGCCAGGGGCTGCCCCCAGGGGGGGGGGTACTCTCCCCACTGTTATGGTCACTGCTGGTGGATGATCTGCTGGCCATTCTCTCGCTTTGGGAGGTTGATCTGCAAGCATATGCTGACGATCTGGTCCTAGTAATAAACGATAAATCCTACGTCCTTCAGGATATATTGGATACCATATATAAATGGTGTGAGAGGGAGGAAATATCCATTAACCCCCACAAAATGGTCATAGTACCATCCACCAGGAAAAAAAAGCTGGAACATTCAATACCTCCTTCCATCAATGGTGTAACAATTCCTTTTGCGAGTGAAGCAAAATATCTGGGAATAACCCTGGATAAAAAACTTAATTGGAACTCGCACTTGGAAAAGACTATCCGGAAGGCTAGCCTATCATTACGGACATGCCGCAGAATATGTGGCAAAACATGGGGCATGTCTCCAAAACACGTATACTGGTTGTACGTGACCTTCATACGTCCAATGATAACGTATGGCTCTATAGTCTGGTGGAGCAAGGGACATAAAAAAATGGCCATTGCTAAACTTAACGGACTACAGAGACAAGCGTGCCTGGCGATTACTGAAGGCATTCGCTCCACGCCAACGGCAGCAATGGAAGTCCTCCTTGGATTACTTCCTCTCCACATAGTTCTGGAGAGAGAGGCAAGATGGGCAACATACAGACTTTATCAAACGGCCATTAGTCTACCGCAGGCATGTGTCATGAGAGGCAGCGGCATGCTGGAGGGCATAATAGCCCACAACATTCTAGGAATGCCCTCAGACATCATGCCTAAAACTATCAACCTTCACACGTCCTACACTGTGGTCTTTCCCGAAAGAGAAGACTGGGTCCGGAATGAAACCAACCTATGTAGGGCAAATGAACGTTGGTTCACCGATAGTTCCAAAACTCAGGAAGGCGTCGGAGCCGGAATATATGGGATGAACCCAGTAGTGAAACGCTCGTTCAGTATGGGCAAACTAGCTACGATATATCAGGAAGAGGTATATGCCATTGAAATGTGTGCCAGGGAGCTGGAAAATCGACACCACACACGAAAAACAATAAAAATATTTTCTTTAAATGCTTTAAATGCTTTAAATCTAGGGCTGTATGGAACTGCAGAGACACCTTAAACCGACTGGCGCAACGCAACAACGTTACCCTAGTCTGAATACCAGATCACACAGGCCTAGAAGGAAACGAAATAGCGGACGCCCTAGCGAAAGAGGGGGCCGAAACAACGTTCACTGGACCAGAACCGGTAATCGGTTTAGCATATAGCACTGCCAAGAATGTCATAACAGCTTGGGCAGACAATAAAAGACCCGAGTACTGGCGTAGTCTACCTGGCCTAGCCCATTCCAAAGCATTTATTGCTTGAACAAGGAAAAAACAGGACTCTGACAAACTGCTAGAACTCAGCAGAGCGCATCTCAGAGTTATAGTAGGTTTGATTACTGGCCACTGCAAACTCAAACATCACATGCATAAAATCGGACTTGCACAAGATGCAGAGTACCGACTATGCATGGAGGATGATGAAACGGCTAAACACATTCTGTGTACATGCCCTGCAGCGGCCAGAACCAGATTCTCAATATTTGGCGATACGATAGTAGGGCCAGAAAACCTGGTAAATTGTTCTCCCAATACATTCCTCAATTTCGTCAAGAGATTGAATATACTGGGAGAAATATAACCATAAGGTGAGCCACAATAGGCCATTGGCCGCAGTGGAGGGCCTGAGAAGGGCCCACTCACGTTCAAACCTAACCTAACCGAAATGCGTCTCATTGATTTGTTATTCTACATGGTTGCTGAAAAAGTAGTGTAAGCAACACGTCCGAAAACAGTTTTTTTGGACCGCTAACGCTCGACCTAGAATTTGGTCTACTCGTCCAAAAAAACATTATTTTCCGGACTTGTTACGTAAATTACTATTTTGAATTGAGCTGGGTCGTTTTATTTTCCGTATAGAAACAACTTCTGCTTCGCACAACCCCACCAATTTTTTGAAAACCTATGTCATCTCATAGGATTAGTATAAATATTGATTCCACCTTGAAAAAAAATCATCCTCCGCCACTGTGTCATAATAGATATGCCGACACTAAGTGGAATTTCAGTTTTTCTGTTGTCTCAACTGACTTTGTATAAACTATAATTGGACCCCGTTATGCAATAAAGAACCAACCGACAATTTGTAAAAATATGAAATAATAATACCAGACAGACCTAATTTTATATCTTCATCGGTTTGCAATATAGAACCAGAGATCATCGTCTCTAGCGCCATCTTGTGAGCAATAGATCTACTTTGAAAAACTGAGAAATCTTGAAAAAAGATTTGAAACAAAGAGCCAGAGTCTGTTGGATCTATATTGCGTTATTGTCAGGACTGAAATGAAAATATGATGGGATCCAAAGCTACTTGGTTCTCTGTAGCAAATTGTTTTATTACATTTCTGACACTTGTCATTTTAATATTATTGTTGGTGGCTGGAAAATAATTCCAATTATTATTATTGTCATTATGTTCTCTAATACAATAATGTCGGCAAGATTTACAAAGATAATGAACAACGCATTGTGTTTATCAAGTGAATTAAAAAATGAGGTAAGATATCCTTTTCCTATTGTATGATAGTTTCAATAATGTCTTACCTCACATTCCTGAAAAATTCTAGTACAATAAATAAGTTTGTAATACAAACCTGTGTGAGGTTGCAGAACTGTTGAAGTTAGAATATAACATGGTTACATTATAAAAAAAAATACTTGGTTCCTTATTGCAAATTCCTTTTTAGGATAACCCGTAGTCGTACTGTCCAAAACTGGCATCTAGCAGAACGAGAAAGTACACAGGAGGTCAAAGCACCAGTGACAAAAAATATTAAAGCAGATTTGGCAGGCAGTAATATTCTCAGCAATAGAAAATGTAGGATAAGAAGCAACGAAAACATCTCAAAGATGCGGTTTTTCAACCTAATGTAGAAACAGTGTCTGAAGATATGGAAGCGGAAGTAGAAGAAGGTATATCCAACAAAAATAGTGTTCTAGAAGAAGATTCTGACGATTCAGTTAGGGACAAAAACTATGAGCCTGACTCCAGAGATATCTCCTCGAATACGGATACAGGAGAACAATCACATTTAGAAGAAAAATCCAATTTAGATAAGCCAAATGAGGAAGGCCGTTGGCGAACCTAGACAGATCTGCCAAGGGGAGACCCAGGAAAGAAAGAAAAAGAAAATATGCCGAACAAGACATAAAAACGCGAAAAATTTGTACGAATAGTAATAAGGAGTATTACTGTAAGCACCCGTAAGCTAGAAAAGGCAATTGTTAATAGAAAGAAAAGTTGCGATTCTAAAAAAATTAATTGGCTACATATGAAGGCTATTAAGGTTACAAAGTAAAGTTCTTACATACTCGTAACAGCACTGAAGCATACAAATAAATAAACATAAAAAAGGGCAAAGGAAAACAACCTACGAATACCTTTTCTAACCTTTTAGAACCATTGTGGCCGTATGGTAAACCGGTTGCTGCACTAAAACTGAAGGACATCAAAAGCTATATGCATCTCATTCCGGTCGCAGATCATCCATTTTACACAAATCTCATTGGAGACGAAACTGTTGATGAAGACATCGACGAGTACGATGGAGAAATAGACTTTGAACCAGAAGAAATTTCTTAAATCAACATTAAGCAACAGAGAACCAAGTGATTTTTCTCTACTCCCAAGTTTTGAGTTATTTTTTTGTTCAAATTATTGTGTTGTCTTCTCATATTTCATTAAAAAGTTCATTTCATACTTATATACTCATGTTTGATAATAAATTATTTTCAATACAGATCAAAGTAGTTTTTCTTGATTATCTCAAAACATGAGTAATGCTTGTTGGGTCTCTATTGCATAACGGAGTCCAATTAAAACTAGTTCTGGGTCTAATATTGATTCACGATTCCGGTTGGCACATTCTCTCCGCCCTACTTGAGGGCGAAAAAAAATGCAAATTGTGTTTTGATTTTGTTTTGGCGGAGGTCCCGTTTTATATCACATTGTGAATAACGCCGGCGAGGAAACTGAAATTAAGAAAGTTTTTATCAGTTTCGAATTTACATACCGCTTCGGAGTGCCGGGACAAATATTGGGTTATGCATTATATTATCAAAGACTCGAAAATACTTTAATGAAAAACTCGTTTATGGAAATGGGGGATTTGATTTGGCTACGCTATGATTTGTTTTCAGTAGAAACAAATTCGAAGTGGGTTTTTATACATAAAATGGAAACTTTTCAATTTATAGCCGACGAATAATATTTCAAGTCGGAAAGCAGAAGAAGAAAAGTTTGGAGTTATTCAGCTAAATGAGTTCAGGGTTTATATTCGTCTTTCGAAACGTCGGTATTAGGTGGAAAATACGAGGATATATTGAAAAATTTTTAGCCTACTATAGAACCAAACAATATTTCAATGTCAAAATATTTTATTACTCAACATATTCTCCTCCTAATTGGATACATTTATTACAGCGAACCTGCAACGTCACTAGACCTTTCAAAAAAAATGTTTTTTCTGTGACGGGAAAAAAATTTGACATTTTATCTCTGTTGCCAGGTAACAAATATATATATATATATTTTAATCGAATAAACATCCTACCCTTGTGGTCTGTATAAAAACAAGGAATACTAAATACAATAAAATAAGTTGATAGAATAAAAAAGAAAAAGGTAAAAACTAAGTAAACTAGTCAATAAACTTAAAATAAATAAATATTTTGTATATATATATATATATATATATATATATATATATATATATATATATATATATGAAAACTAGAAGTTCGGGTTGAACCGCGTCTGGACTCCCCAAGTCTCTTGGGGAGTAGGCAGATTGAGACCCCGACGTCAAGTCACAAAATCCTAACGCGATAATACCTGAGGAGTAGAATCACGTTTCCTCACTTTACCTATCCCTCTTATTCTTGAAAATGTCGAAACGTCGAAACGTCGAATTTCAACAAATTCCAGACGCGGTTCAACCCGAACTTCTAGTTTTCAAATATCTGACCGCGGAAACCTATCCGAACACATATATATATATATATATATATACGTACATTACTAAGTTCATGGGTTGAACCGCGTTGAGAGTTTATAACTCGACGTTTCGGCTCCTGCTTTGGAGCCATTTTCAAGAGTGTGACTGCGAGGCCTCTATCTGCCTACTCCTCGAGTCGTGGTCTTGAGAGATATCAAGGTCTCAACCTGCCTACTCCTTGATCTCAAAAGACGATCCGATGTTGGTTGCACTGTAGTATTTATAGGTGGTTGGCTACCTGGAGGTGGGCGGGTCTTACGGGTTTTCTCGTTTGTCTTGTCTGCTGGTGCCTGCTGTGTAGTTGGAGTTAATGGGATAATAATTGATTGCGGATAAGTTTCACGTGGCCTGGTACTTACGGTTGGAAGAAGGGGCTTCCAAATGGGGTTCAATTTACGGCTATCATCTTTAATGTTCAGGCAATCAGGCCGTTTTTCGATTTCGATGGCTTCTCTGATAAAACGAGAAGTTCTTGAACGTACTTGGGCGATGGTTTTCGTTTTCTCGAAATCTATGGGGTGACCCGTTTGGATGAAATGAAGAGCTAATGCGGAGCTGGTGTCTCGATTTCTAACTGAAAGGGAGTGTTGATAGGATCGAAAATGGATCTGTTTCGAAGTTTCTCCTATATAAGAGTGGGGGCAGATAGAACAGGGAATTTCGTAAATACCATGGTCTTCGTTGGGAATTTTGTCTTTTGTTGGTCTGATGAGGTGTGATAGTTTTTGTTCTGTGGTAAAGATGGTTTTGATATTTGCTTTTCTGAAAAGTCGACTGATTTTGTCCGTCACCCCTTTGATGTAAGGGAAGAAGACTTTGGATGGACGGTCTTCAACTTGTGGTTCGTTTTTGGTTACTAATGGTTTCTGAAGCTGTTTTTTGATGTTTCTGTCTATGTGGTCTGGTCTGTATCCGTTTTGTAGGAGAGCTTGTTTTACGTTGTGAAGTTCGGATTGTCTGTTGTGGTCGTCGGTTAGTCGGATGGAGCGAAATATCAGAGTATTTACGACTGAGTTGAGTTGTGAGGGATGATGGTGGGACTTGGAGTTGAGATATCGGTTGGTGTGGGTGGGTTTTCTATAAACCGTGTACGAGAAACCTTGTTGAGGATTTTTAGTGATTTGTACATCTAAGAATGGCAGAGTTGAATTGCTTTCTATCTCCATCGTGAAGCGAATGTAAGGGTGTACTTCGTTCAGATGGGTCAGGAAAGAATCCAGGGTATCTCTCCCGTGGGGCCAGATGACAAAAGTGTCATCAACGTATCGTAACCAGCAGGAAGGTTGAAGAGTGGCTGATGAAAGGGCTTTGGTTTCGAAATCTTCCATGAATATATTGGCAATCGCAGGTGAGAGAGGGGATCCCATAGGGGCACCTTTGATTTGCCTATAAAAAGAGTTTTGGAAGGTGAAGTATGTGTTGGACATACAATGTTTGATTAGAGTGAGGATGTCTTGTGATATGTCGTGCTTGTTTTGTAATATGGTGAGGGTCTCGTCAATAGGGATGTTGGTGAAAAGAGAGACGATGTCGAAGCTGACTAGGATGTCGGAGTTAGATATGTTGAATTCCTTAATTCGATTGATGAAGTGGTAGGAGTTTTTCACGTGGGATTCGGATATTTCAACTATAGGTTGAAGAATGTTAGAAAGATGTTTCGCTAAGCGTTGGGTTGGGCAGTTGAATGCACTGACAATGGGTCTGAGAGGGGTTCCGATTTTGTGAATTTTAGGAAGGCCATATATTTTTGGGATTCGAGAGGATCTCTCCTTCGGTATTAATAGGGACTTGACGTCGGATGGAAGGTTTGATTTATTGATCTGGGCTTTTGTTGTTTTTTCCAGGTATGTGGTGGGATCATTGGGGACTTTCTTGTATTCATCTGTACTGATAAGGGAGTTCATTTTGTCGAAATAATCCGACGAATTTAGGATGACGGTTGTATTTCCTTTGTCGGCAACATCCCTATTGACGAGACCCTCACCATATTACAAAACAAGCACGACATATCACAAGACATCCTCACTCTAATCAAACATTGTATGTCCAACACATACTTCACCTTCCAAAACTCTTTTTATAGGCAAATCAAAGGTGCCCCTATGGGATCCCCTCTCTCACCTGCGATTGCCAATATATTCATGGAAGATTTCGAAACCAAAGCCCTTTCATCAGCCACTCTTCAACCTTCCTGCTGGTTACGATACGTTGATGACACTTTTGTCATCTGGCCCCACGGGAGAGATACCCTGGATTCTTTCCTGACCCATCTGAACGAAGTACACCCTTACATTCGCTTCACGATGGAGATAGAAAGCAATTCAACTCTGCCATTCTTAGATGTACAAATCACTAAAAATCCTCAACAAGGTTTCTCGTACACGGTTTATAGAAAACCCACCCACACCAACCGATATCTCAACTCCAAGTCCCACCATCATCCCTCACAACTCAACTCAGTCGTAAATACTCTGATATTTCGCTCCATCCGACTAACCGACGACCACAACAGACAATCCGAACTTCACAACGTAAAACAAGCTCTCCTACAAAACGGATACAGACCAGACCACATAGACAGAAACATCAAAAAACAGCTTCAGAAACCATTAGTAACCAAAAACGAACCACAAGTTGAAGACCGTCCATCCAAAGTCTTCTTCCCTTACATCAAAGGGGTGACGGACAAAATCAGTCGACTTTTCAGAAAAGCAAATATCAAAACCATCTTTACCACAGAACAAAAACTATCACACCTCATCAGACCAACAAAAGACAAAATTCCCAACGAAGACCATGGTATTTACGAAATTCCCTGTTCTATCTGCCCCCACTCTTATATAGGAGAAACTTCGAAACAGATCCATTTTCGATCCTATCAACACTCCCTTTCAGTTAGAAATCGAGACACCAGCTCCGCATTAGCTCTTCATTTCATCCAAACGGGTCACCCCATAGATTTCGAGAAAACGAAAACCATCGCCCAAGTACGTTCAAGAACTTCTCGTTTTATCAGAGAAGCCATCGAAATCGAAAAACGGCCTGATTGCCTGAACATTAAAGATGATAGCCGTAAATTGAACCCCATTTGGAAGCCCCTTCTTCCAACCGTAAGTACCAGGCCACGTGAAACTTATCCGCAATCAATTATTATCCCATTAACTCCAACTACACAGCAGGCACCAGCAGACAAGACAAACGAGAAAACCCGTAAGACCCGCCCACCTCCAGGTAGCCAACCACCTATAAATACTACAGTGCAACCAACATCGGATCGTCTTTTGAGATCAAGGAGTAGGCAGGTTGAGACCTTGATATCTCTCAAGACCACGACTCGAGGAGTAGGCAGATAGAGGCCTCGCAGTCACACTCTTGAAAATGGCTCCAAAGCAGGAGCCGAAACGTCGAGTTATAAACTCTCAACGCGGTTCAACCCATGAACTTAGTAATGTACATATTTCTGACCGCGGAAACCTTTCCGAACATATATATATACATATATATATATATATATATATATATATCTATATATATATATATATATATATATATATATATATATATATATATATATATGATTTAAAATAAAAACTAAGTAAATTAATCAATAAATTATAAAATAAATAATTATTTGGTGTATATATGATTTCTCAATATCTTCACAGAGTCTTTGAGTGCCTCTAATCCAATGAATTTAACTGTTTTCATTGGAATTCCGAAAGTCTTCGCAAAATCGACGAAAAATTTTGAAATGGTACCCCTAGCCCCGATAAATATCCCCGTCACTTGAATTTCACCATTAATTTTAAATTTTTCTTTGAAATATGAAATAGTGGGTTCATAAATCTCCTTTTTTTCATTGTTCACTTCTGTTGGCTGATTTTTATTGGTTTCAAAGCGTATTGTAGGATCGATTATGTAAGCTGTGTCATGTTTACGGTCTATTGCTATTATATCTATCTATCCTTCGATTACTCTCGTTATCAGCAGTACATTTAATTTCTTCATGTACTTCAAATTTTGAAGCCAGCTCCATGGCAATTACATGACGAATTTTATTATGTCTCGTATTTCTGAGAAGTTGTCCAAATTGGCATGATCCCAAGACATGAGGAAGGGTTTCTTTCTCAGTGCAGTGTCTACACTGGGTACCATCATGAAATTGGGAAAAAAGTGAGTACTTTTTTCCCGGACATATTCACACATAGATAAAGAAGATACTTAAGTTTAGAATATTTTATTGAACATAAGTTACATTTCCTTTATATTAAAAGTACAATTATTGAATGTGCATTGCATGAATGACATGTTCCTTGAACTATTCGGTACAACAGTCGGATTTTCTTGTATTGAAATAATATTTTTTTCTGACATGGTCACTGCCGTTGATGTACCTGGTCGCAAATCGGGTGTTATTTCAGCACTGCCTCACGTTCTGAACACTTTATTAGCAATTTCTGTCATGTGTGCCACCGATTCATCAACATAGCCCTCAGCGACCGTTGATGACTTCCAACCGCCATGTTTCTATAGTGTCATCAAATCTCCCCCAGATTCAACTAAAAGTGTAGCAGAAGTTATTCGAAATGAATGACCTGTATATGAGCTAGCATTTTCAAGTTGAAGAAAATTAGCTACTGTTTCAAGTACCTTATAAAACTGATTTTTACCCACAACCTGATTGATACACTTTCCATTGCGATAAGCATAAAACAGGCTGCGATCCTTTGCTGCTGCTGGACGAAGGGCTATATACATTCGGTAAAATTTAATATATTCTTCAGTTACTACAAATATTCTGTTTACATCGTTCTTTGTTTGCTACAGTTTCACAACTAATAACTTTCCCGAATCTTCGATATCATCTAATGTTACCTGGCTGATTTCACAAATTCTACAAGCTCCTGCAATCCCAAATACAACAACCTTGGCCATTAAATAAACTTCATCGGGTGCATTATTTAAAAAATCACTAATTTGTGTACTCATAAAAATTGCAGCTTTCTTGGGCGTGTAACCTTTCCCATTTTGTTTCAGAAATGTAATCAGATTGAAATATTTTGAAATGTCTACATTATTATTGGATCGT
Source organism: Chrysolina oricalcia (assembly GCA_944452925.2). Classification (NCBI taxonomy): domain Eukaryota; kingdom Metazoa; phylum Arthropoda; class Insecta; order Coleoptera; family Chrysomelidae; genus Chrysolina; species Chrysolina oricalcia. Next base: position 56,275,862 of record OX101825.2, read on the forward strand.
AACATGCTTTTAATCATTGAATAATTCAACCACACTGTTGATGGCTTTTGTTGTTGTGCCAGTTCCGAAAAATAAGCCAATAACACCGTCTCCGAGAAAGAACTGCATGTCTTTCTCATCTTCCATTCCATAAATCTTGAATACGCGATTTCGTAAAATTTCCGCGATTTAGCTGGCAATAATTTTCGTGACGCTACTTTTGCTGCTTCTACCAACTCCGGTGGAGTCAGAGAAAACTCGGAATCAGACATTTTTCAACTTAATATTATTCAAAATAAGATAAGATAAGATAAGATCTTTATTTTCCAATAGACAACACTACATTGTATAGGAATAGTCAAAAACTTAAATCTAGGTAAATATAAAAACACGAAAAATTTAAAACTTTAGACAAAGTCAAAAATCTGAAACCACAGGTTTGAAATCAAAAATATCAATCCCAATAAGAATTGTTCTAAAAATATTCTAAAACAAACATGCCAACATGTCGGAATAAAAGCAACAAGACAAGACACTACGGTTCTACGACATGAACTCTTCAACACTATAAAGACATTTTTCTAGTAGAAATTCTCGCAATTGTTTCTTGAATGGTTTAATACATTTACTTTCTTTTATATATTTTGGCAATTTATTAAATATCCTGGGCGCCATAGAGGAAGGAGAGTTGAATGATACGCTAAATTTATTAAAAGGTACATGAAGGTCATTTTTGGTTCGGGTATCAAATTGATGTCTGACTTTATTGGTACTGAATAATGTGCCTCTGTTCTCGAATGAGTATATAGAGAGTTCTAAAATAAATAATGAAGGTAGTGTTAAAATTTTATAGTTTTTGAAGACATCCCTGCAACTTGTTCGGCTCGATATACCAACGAGAGAACGCAAAACTCGCTTTTGGGCAATAAAAACATCGTGTGAAGATACAGATAAGCCCCATAGACATATACCATATCGCAATCTACTGTCAGCTTGTGCATAATAGAGTGCAAGTAGTTGATTTATTCCCAATACTTTCCTAGTGGTTCTGAATTGATATGATAATGAATTCATTTTTGATATCAATGATTGACAGTGAATTTTCCAGTCCATACATGAATCAATTTGAAAACCTAGAAACGATATAACGTTACTATTACTTGAGACATATAGCGTTGAAGCCTCATCTGAGCCGAATGTGATATTCTGACACAATTTTTGGCGGTTATGAAACCTTATCGATTGTGTTTTTCCAACATTCAGAAACAGCTGATTTGCAGAATACCATTCGTGCAATCTGGAAAAAACTGTGTTGCATTTATCTGTCAAGGCTAGATCGGTCTTATCTGATATGATCACGGATGTATCATCTGCATATAAAGTTAATGATGCCGGTACTGATAAAATACTCAGATCATTGATGAAAAGAATGAACAATACCGGTCCTAAAACTGAGCCCTGTGGCACACCAAGATCAATATCCTTCATTTCAGAATTTTCGTTATTCACGGTGACATATTGTTTTCTATACCTCAAGTAATTCGATATCCATTCCAAAGGTAGCCCTCTGATACCATATTTATCTAACTTTTCGAGTAATATAGAATGATTGACGCAGTCGAATGCCCTGCTAAGATCACAAAAGATTCCCACAGGGCATTCGCCTGCCTCAATGAATTCAATTATTCTGTCATAGTATGAATGAACTGCTGTTGTGGTCGATCTTTTACTAAGAAAACCATGTTGGCTTTTAGAGAAAATATTGAATTCATAACAAAATGAAAGAAGCCTGTTCAGGAACGCGTATTCAAAAACCTTCGAAAAACTTGATGGTACTGTTATTGGATATAGTTTTCTACTGAATGTTTGTCATTCTTTTTGAATACTGGTGAAATTCTTCAAACTTTTAACATATTTGGAAAGTGGCCAGTGGAAAATGATAGGTTCACCAAATATAAAAGTGGAGTGGATAGGATATGGAGTGTTTTTCTCAAGAGAAACAAGGGTACTTCATCGTGACCTGAAGAAAACTTATTATTCATTTTTTTTCGTAGTAGGTCGTATAGCTCTGCTTGGTCATACGGTGTAAGGAAAAAGGAGTTGCATGATGTTGCAATCTTTTGAATAAAGAAATCTGAATCAGGCCCTGTACAGTCGATTTGGTTGACGATGTTTCGGGGTTCTTCTATAAAATAATTATTAAATAAGTTTGCTACAGTCGCTGGTTCATTCACGGAATAGTCCCCCACTTTTATTTCGATTTCATCTCGAACATTTTTTATTTTATTTGATAGTTCAGCAACTATTTGCCATGCCGACTTTGTTGGATTGTCGGATTTATTGATTTTATTTTGAAAATACTCCTTTTTTGTCCTAATAATCAAATGTTCATGTTTTTGTTTTGCTTTTCTATACATATCTATATATATATATATATATATATATATATATATATATATATATATATATATATATATATATATATATATATCTGTTAACTCTGGAAACTTCATTTTCAACATATATAGGTCTTTTAAATTTAAATAACTAAAAAACAATTACTGAGTTCGCAAGTTTCAAATCAAATCACAGAATCAAACTGACAGATGTTTGATTACTTTGAAGTTTTCCTTAGCAACGCTGGTCTAATTGTCGCTATACGTACAACACCTTACTAGTTTAAAGATTCAAATTTCATATCGATATAATATTCTGTCTTCAATATATTGTGATAATATATTTTTCTCACTATTGAATCGTCGTTTTTCCCGCCACAGAAAAAAATACACGGGAAAAATATTAGATTTTAGCTCTTGGTTTTTTGTCTCCCTCCGCTTCGCGTCGGGAGACAACACAACCTCGAGCTAAAATCTAATATTTTTTCCCTTGTATAATAAATAACTATTCTTCTTGCTCTGCAAACCAAACCTCCACAGCTTTTATTATCTCCTCGTTGGAAGAAAATTTACGACCTTTTAAACTTTTTTTCAGTTGAGGAAAGATACGATAGTCGGACGGAGCCAAATCTGGTGAATGAGGGGGATGTTCTAGTAATTCAAACCCTAAATCACGAACTTTTTGCACGGCAACATGAGATTTGTGTACAGGGGCGTTGTCCTGCAAAAACAAAACACCTTTGGATAGCTAGTCGCGTCTTTTCTCTTTAATTTGTTCCTGCAGAATGGCCAGTAATGTCAAATAGTAATCTCCAGTTATTGTTCTACCCTTATCCGAAAAATCAATCATGATTACTCCATGGCAATCCCAAAAAACTGAAGCAAGAACTTTTCCAGCAGATTTTTGGACACGAAACTTCTTAGGTCTTGGAGAACCGAAGTGTCGCCATTCCATCGATTGTTGCTTTGTTTCTGGATCGTAGAAATATACCTCATCCATAGTAACAATTCGGTTTACATCGTTTTCAAATCGAGCACAGATCGAACGCGATGCTACTACCCTTGCACGCTTTTGGTCAACAATCAAACATTTGGGGATCCATTTTGCAGCAATTTTTCTCATGTCCAAATTGACGTAAACTATATGATGGACGCGTTCGTATGAAATATTCAGTGCTTCGGATATCAGTTTTAGCCCAATTCGACGGTCTGTTAAAATCATGTCATGAACTGCATCGATATTTTCGGGGACTGACACAGAAACTGGCCTTCCCGATCGGTCATCATCTTCAATAGAAAATTTACCTCTTTTGAAGCTTGCAGTCCAATTTTTCACGGTCGCATACGAAGGACATTGATCACCAAGGGTATTAGGCATTTCTTCGTAAATCTGCTTACCTCTTAACCCTTTTAAATACAGGTACTTGATGATGGCTCGATTTTTCGATTTTTACAATTTCGGTGGACACATTTTTTCTTTTAATTTATTGCGTAACTCTGATTTACTTTTTTGACGTCAAACTTTTCACTGACACTTCTAATAAATTATTGTTCGTTTCTATGGTAACGCATTATTTTGTTTATGCAGGGAACTGGTCTAGGCTAACTAGATATCAATACATCCTCGTGTATTGTAGATGACGACTTTTTGAATAATAGTGTCCATGAGTCCAACTCAATCCTATGTTTCAGACATACAGGGTGTTGAAGTTGGAAAATAGCAATTTTTTAAAAGCATGTATGTCTTCAATGTTTCAAGAATTTTTTCCTGTGATAGTGTTCTAATGACACTAAATAGCAGTCTCTCATGAGAAAAAGTTTCATTTGCTACAGGAGTACTCAAAATTTTAAAAAACGGAACTTTGACTTGAAATATAATTCAACCTTCAGGAATTTTAATATCTGGCTGGATTTGCTTCTGATTGGTTTATAATAACAAGATATGCAAAAAATTTTAACAGGGCGAGTCAGAAAGTTGATCGCCCCTGTATGCTATATTTTAAAAAAATTCAAATACTTTGTACTGAATGTTAGTAGGTGACATCAAGTCATGTTTAAATATATATAATTCATATATGATATACAGGGTTATTCAAAAGATATGTATGTTCTTTTTGCTGATGATACGTCATTTATCTTTTCAAATACAGATTACGAATTACTGTCAGACCAATCTAGAGAAATTGAAAAAAAAAAGTAGAAAAATGGTTTACATCACATAATCTCAAATTGAATAACGGCAAGTCTCAAAGATTAAACATAACTACATATCAAAGCAGACAACATGAAGGAACTGTCAAGCTACTAGGTATCACCTTAGATCACAGGCTAAACTGGAATGCTCATACGGAACAACTAAAGCATAAGCTATCCAGTGTATTGTTTCTTTTACGACAGTTAAGGCATATTCCAAATAGTGTTGCTCAAAGAACAGCATATTTTTCACTCTTCTACCTCATCATCTTAAAATACTGAATTTGTAAAAGTTCCAAAAAGTTTAAGAAGACATACTTCACAAATAACTGTTTCTATTCTGTCAGTGAATACTCTGAAGACATTTCTGAAAGTTCTAATTCTTTTGTTGATATAAAATAATAATATGTTTATTGCGGTTAAATGAACAATACTAATATAATGTAATATAAATATAAATAAATAAACATGTATACTCACAGAAGCAAGTGATTGCTTGTGCGTGAGAGTTTACAACTACAAATACATAAACATTATCGAAACAAAATATATATTTAATGACACTAAGGTAAACACGATTAAATTTCCACAGATTTATTGTCTTCGCGACATGTTTCGATACACTGTATCTTTTTCAAGCGAATGTAATACATTAAATTATTCTACCTTGAACATTACTTAAATACCCTTCTTAACAATTGAGGTAATTAGGAGCTACCTATGATAAAAATAAAATTGACAATACAATGTAGGTAGATACCTGGAAATCTCAAAACATATCTACTACTTAATTAGTTGAAAAGGTTCAACAAAGGGGAACTATTAAGGTCCAATTGATCATTTAGTAAACAATTCGAATTTTTCAATTTATTAATTTCCAAGAATTCTAAATAATTAAGTCTAATACCTTTATTTTCAACATGAAGGATTTCAAAGTTTTCATCGAAGTCATGGTCTTCTTCCAAAATATGATTGGCATATGTTGAATGTGTTTTATTATTTACATAATTCATACGGTGCTCACGTACACGGCTTTTGAATGGTCTACCAGTCTGGCCTACATATACTTTGGAACAAGAACCACAATTCAATTTATAAACTCCTGATTTTTTAGATTTTTGTGTTTTATCTTTATTATTTTTAATAAACCTTCCCAACGTGTTATCTGTTCTGAATGCTACTCTTAAATTTTGTTTTTTCAAAAATGACGCTATTTTTTCTGAAACGGGCCCTGAATAAGTTAATGTTCTGTAATTATTGTCAAGGTTCCTCATAGTGGGGAACACTTCTTGGATAGCCTTTCTATGTAATTTTTTAGCAAGAATATTCTCTATTAATTTGACTTGATATCCATTGTTAACTGCTATCTGTTTTATAATATTTAATTATTTGCAGAAGTTTTCTTCAGAAAGAGGAATATTAACTAATCTATGTATCATACTATGGTATGCTGATATTTTATGTATATATGGATGTATCGAATTATTATGAATGGTGATGTCAGTATGGGAAGGTTTATGAAAAATAGAAAAATGGTGTTTGTTGTTGGTTTTACCTATTGTCAGATCTAAAAAATTTAATGATTTTTCTACTTCTATTTCTATTGTGAATTTAATGTTTGGGTGAATAGTGTTAATATATTTATGAAAGGTGTCTAACTGTCTGTTGGTACCTTTAAAACAAACTATAATGTCATCCACATATCTGTACCAATACAAAAACTGTTGCGAGAGTGGGTGCTTGTGGATTATTCCTTCAAGGTTGTCCATGAAGATATCTGCCAATAGGTAAAACCAACAACAAACACCATTTTTCTATTTTTCATAAACCTTCCCATACTGACATCACCATTCATAATAATTCGATACATCCATATATACATAAAATATCAGCATACCATAGTATGATACATAGATTAGTTAATATTCCTCTTTCTGAAGAAAACTTCTGCAAAGAATTAAATATTATAAAACAGATAGCAGTTAACAATGGATATCAAGTCAAATTAATAGAGAATATTCTTGCTAAAAAATTACATAGAAAGGCTATCCAAGAAGTGTACCCCACTATGAGGAACCTTGACAATAATTACAGAACATTAACTTATTCAGGGCCCGTTTCAGAAAAAATAGCGTCATTTTTGAAAAAACAAAATTTAAGAGTAGCATTCAGAACAGATAACACGTTGGGAAGGTTTATTAAAAATAATAAAGATAAAACACAAAAATCTAAAAAATCAGGAGTTTATAAATTGAATTGTGGTTCTTGTTCCAAAGTATATGTAGGCCAGACTGGTAGACCATTCAAAAGCCGTGTACGTGAGCACCGTATGAATTATGTAAATAATAAAACACATTCAACATATGCCAATCATATTTTGGAAGAAGACCATGACTTCGATGAAAACTTTGAAATCCTTCATGTTGAAAATAAAGGTATTAGACTTAATTATTTAGAATTCTTGGAAATTAATAAATTGAAAAATTCGAATTGTTTACTAAATGATCAATTGGACCTTAATAGTTCCCCTTTGTTGAACCTTTTCAACTAATTAAGTAGTAGATATGTTTTGAGATTTCCAGGTATCTACCTACATTGTATTGTCAATTTTATTTTTATCATAGGTAGCTCCTAATTACCTCAATTGTTAAGAAGGGTATTTAAGTAATGTTCAAGGTAGAATAATTTAATGTATTACATTCGCTTGAAAAAGATACAGTGTATCGAAACATGTCGCGAAGACAATAAATCTGTGGAAATTTAATCGTGTTTACCTTAGTGTCATATACTATGAATTTCCATCAAGTAAAGGCCACGTCAATCCAAAAAATATATTTAATGACAAAGTAGAGATTTAATGTACATTTCATGATATATTCGACACAATTGGGATATATTTGAATAATCGGGATATTCGACACAATCAGGATATATTTGACATAATTAGGATATGTTTGACATAATCGGGGTCTGCTTTTTTTTGCATCAATAATTTTTTTTTCTCAAATCATTATATTGTTAATAAAGTAACTGAAGAATACTTTTTCCGTGTTTAAATTCACATTTTAACCATATATTTGAAAGAGTTTTTATTGATTACAGATTTCAGTTGTGGAGGAAGGAGGTTATATAATTTAGGGCCCAAATACTGTGAACTTCTTTGTCCAATATTCTTATCGCACTTGGGTATTTTAACAGTAGTGTTTTCATTCCGAGTGGCATAGTTGTGGTCTGTGGGTTCCAATACAATTTTAGATGTGTGGATGTTGATTATTAATTTCTGACAGTATAATTGTCTTATATCTAGTATTTGACTATTGAGAAAGAGTTCATCACTGGAAAAGGTGAGTTTTTTTTTGTAAATAATTCTCAAAACCAATTTTTGTACAACATTCAGTCTTTCTAGATGACAGTCGAGAACTCCTCCCCAACCCATAATACCATAAGATAAGTGAGACTGGATGAGTGCATAGTATACTGTTTTTAGGTGGTGAATGTCTAAAAATTGCGACAGATATCTAAATCTACTAATGAGACCTCTAATTTTTTTCGTTATGAATGCAACGTGTAAATCCCAACGTAAATGTTTGTCTATATGAACATACTCACTGAATTTTAAATTGTGTGGCCTGCTTTTTAAATTGTAAATATAAATTTTTAAATATTTGAAATATTTCAAATGTTGACATGTTCTGTGTTGTCTTGTGTTTTTACTTGAAATGTATATTGTATTTGTTATTTTTATTACTATTACTACTGCTTTTGACCTGCTATAAATATACATGTGTATGTAACATAGTTAAATACATGTATTCTATTCTATGGAAGAAAATCCGAGAATCGATTTTTTTTGAAATCTCCCTGTAATTAAATATTTCCTTGATGAATTACTGTGATACTCTCACATTACCTGTAATTTGAGTTTCTTGGGCGGATGTAGAAGTTTTGTCAACTTGCTATGTTCAGTTTTTTTATCCCGACAATCATTATTTTCTTTATTGTGAACACTTGAATAGAGAAAAATTGAGAAAAAATGTATTAATGATTTTTTATTGAAAAATTAACTCCTGGTTTTGAAATGTCCCAGAACTCAATGCTGAATTATTGAAATATACAGGGTGTCATATGTAGCTCGGGATGATTTCGTAAATTTGATGTTAATTTTGTGATGAAAAAATCTCTAATATGTTTTCCCCACTTTTTCACTATTCAATTGGTCATAGTTAGCCGTGGAAAATGGATACACGAATGTTTCATCAACATAAAGGTAGGTACTCCTAAGAGCCAAAATATGAAAAAAAAAGTTTTTCAAATTATTGTATTCTCAATGAAAAATGAGGGCGTGGCTGCTCAAAGTGAGACACACTATAGATATCTTTCATAAACCCTTCCCTTGAATTTGTCGGCATGATGATATCGTTACCAAAAATGTTGTTTTCTTTTCTAACATAAGTTTTTTAAAATCAGAAAGAATAGTGTATAATTATTAGGGCCAAAATTTTCTGCCTGAAAAATGACTTTCACAGAAGTTAGAACAAAGAACAGCGTCCCCATAATTATTTTTGGCATCAGATTCGAAGCTTCTACATGTGAAAATGCAATTCGTGGGTAACCCACATTATTTCGACTTGAATAGAGGATAGCGGTTAATATACGAAAATTTATTAGGGTCGGGAAAGAACCTTATTCAGTGATTTATTTTTAGGGTCGGCTCTGGTTAACATATTCATATCAATTTATCCTAGAGATTTGGTGTGAGTGGGCATATAGATTTCCGTGCGTGATATCTGGTGTTTATTCGCCTATCTTCAACGTGGAATAGTTTTATGTTTAGTAATTTGGATACAGGATAAGAGGAGCTGATTTGAATATAAATGTTTCCTCATTTGGAATTGTCCTCCAACATTTTTACTTCAAAACAAAAAAAAATCAATTAAATATTGAAGACTTGCACTCCAAATTTTCCAAATACCTAGAAGGATGTTGTGAAAAAATGTATCTTCCATTCTTCTGAAAATCGCAAACTTCTCTCAGACGTAACTTGAAAAAATGCATTCATTCACATAATCGACATTTCTAAATGAACCAGCGTTCTGATTCAAATCACAAGTACGTTTTCGGATTCACAAGAAAATTTTCTATAAGATGAAGTGATATTCGCGGGATTAAGCATTCTTTCAAATATTCCCAGGCAATCAAAGTCGAAAAATGCAATATTCCATGAAGAAGGAAATCGATTTTTGCATTTTTCATGTTTCGAAAAATCGCAAGCTCCCCTTAGTTGCAACTCGACGAGCTGATTCCTAATATCATTTCGAAAATTGAATTCGACAAAGAGGTATCTGCAAAAAGTCAATTTTTTCGACGAAAAAATGCACTCATACTTAAAATTGACATTTTCTGGATTAATCAGCTTCCTGATTAGAAGAAAATTTTTTATAAGATGAAGTAATACTCGCGGGATTTCGTACTTTTGAAACATTTCCAGGCGATCAAATTCGAAATATGCAATATCTTATATAAAAGGAAATCGATTTTTGAGAAAAATTTTATCTTAAATTTTTCGAAAATAGCAAACTTCCCTCATATCAGGCGTAACTTGACGAGATGATTCCGAATATCGCCCCAAAAATTAAATTCGACAAAGGGATAACTCGAAAAGTGCAATTTTTCGACAAAAAAAATGGTCTCATCCACAGAATCGAGATTTTCTGAATGAATTAACATTCTGATTAAAAAAACAAGTACATTTTCGGATTCAGAAGGTCTATAGGATGGAGTAATATTCGCAGGACTTCGCATTTTTGAAATATTCCCGGGCGATCAAAGTCGAAATATGCAATATTTATATAAAAGGAAATCGATTTTTGAGAAAAATTTTATCTTCCATTTTTCGAAAAATCGCAAACTTTCCTCAGGCGTAACTTGACGAGCTGATTCCGAATGTCACCCCAAACATTGAATTCGACAAAGGGATAACTCGAAAAGTGCAAGTTTTTCGACAAAAAAATGCACTCTTCAAAAAATCGACATTAGCCTTCTGATTCAAAAACCAAGTGCATTTTCGGATTCAGAAACAAATTTTCTCTAGGATGAAGTAGTAATCGCGGGATTCCGTATTTTTTAAATATTTCTAGACGATCAAAATCGAAATATGCAATATCGTATAATATAGAAGGAAATCGATTTTTGAGAATTTCTTTATTTTTCATTTTTCAAAAAATCCCTAAATCCCCTCAGACGGATCTTGACGAGCTGATTTCAAATATCACCTCAAAAATTGAATTCTACACAGGGGTAGCTGGAAAAGGGCAATTATTTCGACGAAAAAATGCACCATTCCACAAAATATACATTTTCTAAATGAACCTGCCTTCTGATTCAAAGAACAAGTTCGTTTTTCGATTCACAATAAAATTTTCTATAAGATGAAGAAGTATTCGCGAGATTTCACATTTTTGAAATATTCCCACGCGATCAAAGTCGAAAATGCAGTATTCTGTATAGAAGGGAATTTTTGAGAACATTTTTCATGTTTTCATGTTTAGAAAAATAGTAAGCTTACCTCATACGCAACTCGACGAGCTGATTCCGAATATCATCTCGAAAATTGAATTCGACAAAGGAGTATCTGTTTCTACTTCTTCAAAGTCTTAATAGTATCATTGTTGGAAAAGTGGAAGACTAGCGATAGTTACAATAAGAAAACTCAACGCAGCATGATCCCTTTTAATCGCATTATAGAATATTTCCTTCCACAAATTTTCAAAGTTCGGCGCTGAAGGGTTTAATCAGTTGGATAACCGACTGAAATCATGCTATGCTTTCTGAATCGGTCCAGTATAGAACCGCGAGAAAAAGGTCCGAGGGCACCATTTGCAACAACGGCAAACACCGCCCGCTGAAATGAATTCGGAACGATTTTGTTTAATCAATAAGCTGCTTCCTTCCGTCCATTGTGATCCCATTTCCAACAGCCTTGTGCACGGCTACAATCATTTCAATTAGGTTTTGTACAATATCACTTTCGTTCCGGTGGAAAAGAGTATAAATAGTTGTTCGTGCGATGCTAAGTATTGTATTTCTTGGTTAACAAGAAGCAACGACGATGGGTCGATTCTCAAATATTCAGATGGTGACCTGGATGATTCTTAACATGTAATGTTACTTCTCGACAATGATACGAGGATATATTGAAAATTTCTTAGCCTACAATAGAACCAAACAAAATTTCAATGTCAAAATATTTTATTACTCAACATATTCTCCTCTTAATTGGATACATTTACTACAGCGAACCTGCAACGTCTCTAGACCTTTCAAAGAAAATGTTTCTTATTGCTCTGCAAACCAGACCTCCACAGCTTTTATTACCTCCTCGTTGGAAGAAAATTTACGACCTTTTAAACTTTTTTTCAGTTGAGAAAAGGAAACATTTGGATAGCTTCCGCGTCTTTTCTCTTTAATTTTTTCCCGTAGAGTGGTCAGTAATGTCGAATAGTAATCTCCAGTTATTGTTCTACCCTTATCCAAAAAATCAATCATGATTACTTCATGGCAATCCCAAAAAACTGAAGCAAGAACTTTTCCAGCAGATTTTTAGACACGAAACTTCTTAGGTCTTGGAGAACCGGAGTGTCACCATTCCATCGATTGTTGCTTTGTTTCTGGATCGTAGAAATGTACCCATGTCTCATCCAAAGTAACAATTCGGTTCAAGAAGTCTTCAAATCGAGCAACATTCAAACATTTGGGATCCATTTTGCAGCAATTTTTCTCATGTCCAAATTGACGTGAACTATAAATATGATGAACGCGTTCGTATGAAATATTCAGTGCTTCAGATATCCGTTTTTAGCCCAATTCGACGGTCTGTTAAAATCAAGTCATGAACTGCATCGATACTTTCGGGGACTAACACAGAAACTGGCCTTTCCGATCAGTCATCATCTTCAATGGAAAATTTACCTCTTTTGAAGCTTGTAGTCCAATTTTTCACGGTCGCATACGAAGGACATTGATCACCAAGGGTATTAAGCATATCTTCGTAAATCTGCTTACCTTTTAACCCTTTTAAATACAGGTACTTGATGATGGCTCGATACTCCAATTTTTCGATTTTCACAATATCGGTGGACATATTCTTGCTTTTAATTTATTGCGTAACTCTGGTTCACTTTTTTGACGTCAAACTTTACACTGACACTTCTAATAAGTTATTGTTCGTTGCTATGGTAACGCAATATTTTGTTTATGCAGGGAACTGGTCTAGGCTAACCAGCTATCAATACATCCTCGTATAAAAGAACAGTAGATATAGGTAATCAATTCACATCATTTCCAAGAGTTTTCAGGCTTCAGTTATACAGGGTGACCCAGGGTTAAACCGCCAAACGTTTAGGACCGATTTTTCAGGCAAAAATAAGACTTTTGTAGCCTATAATCATGAGTCCTAACTTGCTTCATATTCAAGATACAGGATGTCAAAGTTCCTCAGCCTGCATGATCTCCTGACTTAACCCCTATGGATTTTTGTATAGTGTACAATGCAAACCGAAGTGTATGCTGAGCCCAACGACGAAGGTATTTTCCTAGAAAGGATTGTTCAAGCAGCTCTAGCGATCATACCAGCAAGGTGCCATGTAGGTGCAGAATCCATCGTTCGTAGGTGCGAACTTTGCATTGGAAAAAATGGTGGTCATTTTTGTGAACTTTTGTTTTTCTGTTTACTAATAAAATACAATGAATAAATTAAAATGTATCCAAATAATAATTTCCCAGGAAGTTTTTGTTCTTGTTACAAGGAATCGATTTTTAAATTCTTTCTCACAAATGAAGGACGATACTGAAATAAACAAAAAATATATATTTTTAATGGATTAATCCAGAAAAAACTGAACATGCAAAAAAACAGTGAAGTTGCAAACCTTCTACACTATGGTCGATTTATTCTATGTTGAAAAGCACCTTAAAATATAAAAAAACCTTGATATTTCAAACTTCAACAACTCAATAGCGTTTGTCAAACAAAAAATAAAGGATATAAAGCAAGAAAATCTAAAATTTTTGAAAGAGAACATTTAATTAATTTACTCTTGAATGCTCCAGATTCCCAGTTTTTGACGATCAAAGTAAGTAAACGCTAGAGTATGTATAAAATCTAAATATTTTTTACGTTATGAGTAACGCTATTGCAATGTATGGAGTTCGTATGTAGTGTTGCGTAACTACGCCGATCCTCAAAGGCCACCGGCTTTGTTAGGCAACACATCATACGTAAAATGATAAAAAACCATTCCCTTTTGATTACAATTTTACATTCCAAACGTCAGGATATTTTCTCATGTTTTCCTCTTCAATTAAGCTATTTGTACCACTGCAATATGTTATTTTTTAGGTTGGTTTCATAATTGGAATTTCGGGAGATTGTCGTCGAGAAGAATTATGTAAAATGACAATTAACGATGTAGAATATAAACAAACAGTGTATATTATTAAAATACCAGAAACAAAAAATGGAATGGAACGCATTTTTACGATTTTAAATCCTAATAATTCTTCAGTTGATTATCTAATTTTCATAAAAAAATATACCTCACTATGACCATCAAATATAAATTGTAATTGTTGTTTTTAAAATACGCAAATGGTAAATGTTCTAGACAGCCTGTGGGGATAAATACATTTGGTAAAATGCCATATGTTATAGTAACCTATCTGAACTTGCCCAATTCAACAGCTTTCACAGGACACTGCCTTAGGAGGTCTTCAGCTACTATGCTAGCAAATTCTGGAGGTGACCTTCTAACTGTGAAAAAACACGGAGGATGGAAGTCATCTGCTGTTGCAGAAGGCTATGTGGATAGCACAATTACCCAAAAAAATAAAATTTCTAATGAACTGTTGATGGATGACAGTTTGCCATCTACTTCCAAACAGAGCGTTTCTAGAAACTACAGTTTTACTGTTGAAGACGATAGTAGAGAATTTGGAGAACCGCTCGATTCCGATATTACAGAAATAAAGTCACAAAATGTTTTAAACTCTGTAATGGAAAAGGCCAATTTTATAAATTTTAGAAGGCTATGTGGATAGCACAATTACCCAAAAGAATAAAATTTCTAATAAACTGTTGATGGATGACAGTTTGCCATCTACTTCCAAACAGAGCGTTTCTAGAAACTACAGTTTTACTGTTGAAGACGATAGTAGAGAATTTGGAGAACCGCTCGATTCCGATATTACAGAAATAAAGTCACAAAATGTTTTAAACTCTGTAATGGAAAAGGCCAATTTTATAAATTTTAGAAGGCTATGTGGATAGCACAATTACCCAAAAGAATAAAATTTCTAATAAACTGTTGATGGATGACAGTTTGCCATCTACTTCCAAACAGAGCGTTTCTAGAAACTACAGTTTTACTGTTGAAGACGATAGTAGAGAAGTTTTCTTCAGAAAGAGGAATATTAACTAATCTATGTATCATACTATGGTATGCTGATATTTTATGTATATATGGATGTATCGAATTATTATGAATGGTGATGTCAGTATGGGAAGGTTTATGAAAAATAGAAAAATGGTGTTTGTTGTTGGTTTTACCTATTGTCAGATCTAAAAAATTTAATGATTTTTCTACTTCTATTTCTATTGTGAATTTAATGTTTGGGTGAATAGTGTTAATATATTTATGAAAGGTGTCTAACTGTCTGTTGGTACCTTTAAAACAAACTATAATGTCATCCACATATCTGTACCAATACAAAAACTGTTGCGAGAGTGGGTGCTTGTGGATTATTCCTTCAAGGTTGTCCATGAAGATATCTGCCAATAGGTAAAACCAACAACAAACACCATTTTTCTATTTTTCATAAACCTTCCCATACTGACATCACCATTCATAATAATTCGATACATCCATATATACATAAAATATCAGCATACCATAGTATGATACATAGATTAGTTAATATTCCTCTTTCTGAAGAAAACTTCTGCAAAGAATTAAATATTATAAAACAGATAGCAGTTAACAATGGATATCAAGTCAAATTAATAGAGAATATTCTTGCTAAAAAATTACATAGAAAGGCTATCCAAGAAGTGTACCCCACTATGAGGAACCTTGACAATAATTACAGAACATTAACTTATTCAGGGCCCGTTTCAGAAAAAATAGCGTCATTTTTGAAAAAACAAAATTTAAGAGTAGCATTCAGAACAGATAACACGTTGGGAAGGTTTATTAAAAATAATAAAGATAAAACACAAAAATCTAAAAAATCAGGAGTTTATAAATTGAATTGTGGTTCTTGTTCCAAAGTATATGTAGGCCAGACTGGTAGACCATTCAAAAGCCGTGTACGTGAGCACCGTATGAATTATGTAAATAATAAAACACATTCAACATATGCCAATCATATTTTGGAAGAAGACCATGACTTCGATGAAAACTTTGAAATCCTTCATGTTGAAAATAAAGGTATTAGACTTAATTATTTAGAATTCTTGGAAATTAATAAATTGAAAAATTCGAATTGTTTACTAAATGATCAATTGGACCTTAATAGTTCCCCTTTGTTGAACCTTTTCAACTAATTAAGTAGTAGATATGTTTTGAGATTTCCAGGTATCTACCTACATTGTATTGTCAATTTTATTTTTATCATAGGTAGCTCCTAATTACCTCAATTGTTAAGAAGGGTATTTAAGTAATGTTCAAGGTAGAATAATTTAATGTATTACATTCGCTTGAAAAAGATACAGTGTATCGAAACATGTCGCGAAGACAATAAATCTGTGGAAATTTAATCGTGTTTACCTTAGTGTCATATACTATGAATTTCCATCAAGTAAAGGCCACGTCAATCCAAAAAATATATTTAATGACAAAGTAGAGATTTAATGTACATTTCATGATATATTCGACACAATTGGGATATATTTGAATAATCGGGATATTCGACACAATCAGGATATATTTGACATAATTAGGATATGTTTGACATAATCGGGGTCTGCTTTTTTTTGCATCAATAATTTTTTTTTCTCAAATCATTATATTGTTAATAAAGTAACTGAAGAATACTTTTTCCGTGTTTAAATTCACATTTTAACCATATATTTGAAAGAGTTTTTATTGATTACAGATTTCAGTTGTGGAGGAAGGAGGTTATATAATTTAGGGCCCAAATACTGTGAACTTCTTTGTCCAATATTCTTATCGCACTTGGGTATTTTAACAGTAGTGTTTTCATTCCGAGTGGCATAGTTGTGGTCTGTGGGTTCCAATACAATTTTAGATGTGTGGATGTTGATTATTAATTTCTGACAGTATAATTGTCTTATATCTAGTATTTGACTATTGAGAAAGAGTTCATCACTGGAAAAGGTGAGTTTTTTTTTGTAAATAATTCTCAAAACCAATTTTTGTACAACATTCAGTCTTTCTAGATGACAGTCGAGAACTCCTCCCCAACCCATAATACCATAAGATAAGTGAGACTGGATGAGTGCATAGTATACTGTTTTTAGGTGGTGAATGTCTAAAAATTGCGACAGATATCTAAATCTACTAATGAGACCTCTAATTTTTTTCGTTATGAATGCAACGTGTAAATCCCAACGTAAATGTTTGTCTATATGAACATACTCACTGAATTTTAAATTGTGTGGCCTGCTTTTTAAATTGTAAATATAAATTTTTAAATATTTGAAATATTTCAAATGTTGACATGTTCTGTGTTGTCTTGTGTTTTTACTTGAAATGTATATTGTATTTGTTATTTTTATTACTATTACTACTGCTTTTGACCTGCTATAAATATACATGTGTATGTAACATAGTTAAATACATGTATTCTATTCTATGGAAGAAAATCCGAGAATCGATTTTTTTTGAAATCTCCCTGTAATTAAATATTTCCTTGATGAATTACTGTGATACTCTCACATTACCTGTAATTTGAGTTTCTTGGGCGGATGTAGAAGTTTTGTCAACTTGCTATGTTCAGTTTTTTTATCCCGACAATCATTATTTTCTTTATTGTGAACACTTGAATAGAGAAAAATTGAGAAAAAATGTATTAATGATTTTTTATTGAAAAATTAACTCCTGGTTTTGAAATGTCCCAGAACTCAATGCTGAATTATTGAAATATACAGGGTGTCATATGTAGCTCGGGATGATTTCGTAAATTTGATGTTAATTTTGTGATGAAAAAATCTCTAATATGTTTTCCCCACTTTTTCACTATTCAATTGGTCATAGTTAGCCGTGGAAAATGGATACACGAATGTTTCATCAACATAAAGGTAGGTACTCCTAAGAGCCAAAATATGAAAAAAAAAGTTTTTCAAATTATTGTATTCTCAATGAAAAATGAGGGCGTGGCTGCTCAAAGTGAGACACACTATAGATATCTTTCATAAACCCTTCCCTTGAATTTGTCGGCATGATGATATCGTTACCAAAAATGTTGTTTTCTTTTCTAACATAAGTTTTTTAAAATCAGAAAGAATAGTGTATAATTATTAGGGCCAAAATTTTCTGCCTGAAAAATGACTTTCACAGAAGTTAGAACAAAGAACAGCGTCCCCATAATTATTTTTGGCATCAGATTCGAAGCTTCTACATGTGAAAATGCAATTCGTGGGTAACCCACATTATTTCGACTTGAATAGAGGATAGCGGTTAATATACGAAAATTTATTAGGGTCGGGAAAGAACCTTATTCAGTGATTTATTTTTAGGGTCGGCTCTGGTTAACATATTCATATCAATTTATCCTAGAGATTTGGTGTGAGTGGGCATATAGATTTCCGTGCGTGATATCTGGTGTTTATTCGCCTATCTTCAACGTGGAATAGTTTTATGTTTAGTAATTTGGATACAGGATAAGAGGAGCTGATTTGAATATAAATGTTTCCTCATTTGGAATTGTCCTCCAACATTTTTACTTCAAAACAAAAAAAAATCAATTAAATATTGAAGACTTGCACTCCAAATTTTCCAAATACCTAGAAGGATGTTGTGAAAAAATGTATCTTCCATTCTTCTGAAAATCGCAAACTTCTCTCAGACGTAACTTGAAAAAATGCATTCATTCACATAATCGACATTTCTAAATGAACCAGCGTTCTGATTCAAATCACAAGTACGTTTTCGGATTCACAAGAAAATTTTCTATAAGATGAAGTGATATTCGCGGGATTAAGCATTCTTTCAAATATTCCCAGGCAATCAAAGTCGAAAAATGCAATATTCCATGAAGAAGGAAATCGATTTTTGTGAAAATTTTCATTTTTCATGTTTCGAAAAATCGCAAGCTCCCCTTAGTTGCAACTCGACGAGCTGATTCCTAATATCATTTCGAAAATTGAATTCGACAAAGAGGTATCTGCAAAAAGTCAATTTTTTCGACGAAAAAATGCACTCATACTTAAAATTGACATTTTCTGGATTAATCAGCTTCCTGATTAGAAGAAAATTTTTTATAAGATGAAGTAATACTCGCGGGATTTCGTACTTTTGAAACATTTCCAGGCGATCAAATTCGAAATATGCAATATCTTATATAAAAGGAAATCGATTTTTGAGAAAAATTTTATCTTAAATTTTTCGAAAATAGCAAACTTCCCTCATATCAGGCGTAACTTGACGAGATGATTCCGAATATCGCCCCAAAAATTAAATTCGACAAAGGGATAACTCGAAAAGTGCAATTTTTCGACAAAAAAAATGGTCTCATCCACAGAATCGAGATTTTCTGAATGAATTAACATTCTGATTAAAAAAACAAGTACATTTTCGGATTCAGAAGGTCTATAGGATGGAGTAATATTCGCAGGACTTCGCATTTTTGAAATATTCCCGGGCGATCAAAGTCGAAATATGCAATATTTATATAAAAGGAAATCGATTTTTGAGAAAAATTTTATCTTCCATTTTTCGAAAAATCGCAAACTTTCCTCAGGCGTAACTTGACGAGCTGATTCCGAATGTCACCCCAAACATTGAATTCGACAAAGGGATAACTCGAAAAGTGCAAGTTTTTCGACAAAAAAATGCACTCTTCAAAAAATCGACATTAGCCTTCTGATTCAAAAACCAAGTGCATTTTCGGATTCAGAAACAAATTTTCTCTAGGATGAAGTAGTAATCGCGGGATTCCGTATTTTTTAAATATTTCTAGACGATCAAAATCGAAATATGCAATATCGTATAATATAGAAGGAAATCGATTTTTGAGAATTTCTTTATTTTTCATTTTTCAAAAAATCCCTAAATCCCCTCAGACGGATCTTGACGAGCTGATTTCAAATATCACCTCAAAAATTGAATTCTACACAGGGGTAGCTGGAAAAGGGCAATTATTTCGACGAAAAAATGCACCATTCCACAAAATATACATTTTCTAAATGAACCTGCCTTCTGATTCAAAGAACAAGTTCGTTTTTCGATTCACAATAAAATTTTCTATAAGATGAAGAAGTATTCGCGAGATTTCACATTTTTGAAATATTCCCACGCGATCAAAGTCGAAAATGCAGTATTCTGTATAGAAGGGAATTTTTGAGAACATTTTTCATGTTTTCATGTTTAGAAAAATAGTAAGCTTACCTCATACGCAACTCGACGAGCTGATTCCGAATATCATCTCGAAAATTGAATTCGACAAAGGAGTATCTGTTTCTACTTCTTCAAAGTCTTAATAGTATCATTGTTGGAAAAGTGGAAGACTAGCGATAGTTACAATAAGAAAACTCAACGCAGCATGATCCCTTTTAATCGCATTATAGAATATTTCCTTCCACAAATTTTCAAAGTTCGGCGCTGAAGGGTTTAATCAGTTGGATAACCGACTGAAATCATGCTATGCTTTCTGAATCGGTCCAGTATAGAACCGCGAGAAAAAGGTCCGAGGGCACCATTTGCAACAACGGCAAACACCGCCCGCTGAAATGAATTCGGAACGATTTTGTTTAATCAATAAGCTGCTTCCTTCCGTCCATTGTGATCCCATTTCCAACAGCCTTGTGCACGGCTACAATCATTTCAATTAGGTTTTGTACAATATCACTTTCGTTCCGGTGGAAAAGAGTATAAATAGTTGTTCGTGCGATGCTAAGTATTGTATTTCTTGGTTAACAAGAAGCAACGACGATGGGTCGATTCTCAAATATTCAGATGGTGACCTGGATGATTCTTAACATGTAATGTTACTTCTCGACAATGATACGAGGATATATTGAAAATTTCTTAGCCTACAATAGAACCAAACAAAATTTCAATGTCAAAATATTTTATTACTCAACATATTCTCCTCTTAATTGGATACATTTACTACAGCGAACCTGCAACGTCTCTAGACCTTTCAAAGAAAATGTTTCTTATTGCTCTGCAAACCAGACCTCCACAGCTTTTATTACCTCCTCGTTGGAAGAAAATTTACGACCTTTTAAACTTTTTTTCAGTTGAGAAAAGGAAACATTTGGATAGCTTCCGCGTCTTTTCTCTTTAATTTTTTCCCGTAGAGTGGTCAGTAATGTCGAATAGTAATCTCCAGTTATTGTTCTACCCTTATCCAAAAAATCAATCATGATTACTTCATGGCAATCCCAAAAAACTGAAGCAAGAACTTTTCCAGCAGATTTTTAGACACGAAACTTCTTAGGTCTTGGAGAACCGGAGTGTCACCATTCCATCGATTGTTGCTTTGTTTCTGGATCGTAGAAATGTACCCATGTCTCATCCAAAGTAACAATTCGGTTCAAGAAGTCTTCAAATCGAGCAACATTCAAACATTTGGGATCCATTTTGCAGCAATTTTTCTCATGTCCAAATTGACGTGAACTATAAATATGATGAACGCGTTCGTATGAAATATTCAGTGCTTCAGATATCCGTTTTTAGCCCAATTCGACGGTCTGTTAAAATCAAGTCATGAACTGCATCGATACTTTCGGGGACTAACACAGAAACTGGCCTTTCCGATCAGTCATCATCTTCAATGGAAAATTTACCTCTTTTGAAGCTTGTAGTCCAATTTTTCACGGTCGCATACGAAGGACATTGATCACCAAGGGTATTAAGCATATCTTCGTAAATCTGCTTACCTTTTAACCCTTTTAAATACAGGTACTTGATGATGGCTCGATACTCCAATTTTTCGATTTTCACAATATCGGTGGACATATTCTTGCTTTTAATTTATTGCGTAACTCTGGTTCACTTTTTTGACGTCAAACTTTACACTGACACTTCTAATAAGTTATTGTTCGTTGCTATGGTAACGCAATATTTTGTTTATGCAGGGAACTGGTCTAGGCTAACCAGCTATCAATACATCCTCGTATAAAAGAACAGTAGATATAGGTAATCAATTCACATCATTTCCAAGAGTTTTCAGGCTTCAGTTATACAGGGTGACCCAGGGTTAAACCGCCAAACGTTTAGGACCGATTTTTCAGGCAAAAATAAGACTTTTGTAGCCTATAATCATGAGTCCTAACTTGCTTCATATTCAAGATACAGGATGTCAAAGTTCCTCAGCCTGCATGATCTCCTGACTTAACCCCTATGGATTTTTGTATAGTGTACAATGCAAACCGAAGTGTATGCTGAGCCCAACGACGAAGGTATTTTCCTAGAAAGGATTGTTCAAGCAGCTCTAGCGATCATACCAGCAAGGTGCCATGTAGGTGCAGAATCCATCGTTCGTAGGTGCGAACTTTGCATTGGAAAAAATGGTGGTCATTTTTGTGAACTTTTGTTTTTCTGTTTACTAATAAAATACAATGAATAAATTAAAATGTATCCAAATAATAATTTCCCAGGAAGTTTTTGTTCTTGTTACAAGGAATCGATTTTTAAATTCTTTCTCACAAATGAAGGACGATACTGAAATAAACAAAAAATATATATTTTTAATGGATTAATCCAGAAAAAACTGAACATGCAAAAAAACAGTGAAGTTGCAAACCTTCTACACTATGGTCGATTTATTCTATGTTGAAAAGCACCTTAAAATATAAAAAAACCTTGATATTTCAAACTTCAACAACTCAATAGCGTTTGTCAAACAAAAAATAAAGGATATAAAGCAAGAAAATCTAAAATTTTTGAAAGAGAACATTTAATTAATTTACTCTTGAATGCTCCAGATTCCCAGTTTTTGACGATCAAAGTAAGTAAACGCTAGAGTATGTATAAAATCTAAATATTTTTTACGTTATGAGTAACGCTATTGCAATGTATGGAGTTCGTATGTAGTGTTGCGTAACTACGCCGATCCTCAAAGGCCACCGGCTTTGTTAGGCAACACATCATACGTAAAATGATAAAAAACCATTCCCTTTTGATTACAATTTTACATTCCAAACGTCAGGATATTTTCTCATGTTTTCCTCTTCAATTAAGCTATTTGTACCACTGCAATATGTTATTTTTTAGGTTGGTTTCATAATTGGAATTTCGGGAGATTGTCGTCGAGAAGAATTATGTAAAATGACAATTAACGATGTAGAATATAAACAAACAGTGTATATTATTAAAATACCAGAAACAAAAAATGGAATGGAACGCATTTTTACGATTTTAAATCCTAATAATTCTTCAGTTGATTATCTAATTTTCATAAAAAAATATACCTCACTATGACCATCAAATATAAATTGTAATTGTTGTTTTTAAAATACGCAAATGGTAAATGTTCTAGACAGCCTGTGGGGATAAATACATTTGGTAAAATGCCATATGTTATAGTAACCTATCTGAACTTGCCCAATTCAACAGCTTTCACAGGACACTGCCTTAGGAGGTCTTCAGCTACTATGCTAGCAAATTCTGGAGGTGACCTTCTAACTGTGAAAAAACACGGAGGATGGAAGTCATCTGCTGTTGCAGAAGGCTATGTGGATAGCACAATTACCCAAAAAAATAAAATTTCTAATGAACTGTTGATGGATGACAGTTTGCCATCTACTTCCAAACAGAGCGTTTCTAGAAACTACAGTTTTACTGTTGAAGACGATAGTAGAGAATTTGGAGAACCGCTCGATTCCGATATTACAGAAATAAAGTCACAAAATGTTTTAAACTCTGTAATGGAAAAGGCCAATTTTATAAATTTTAGAAGGCTATGTGGATAGCACAATTACCCAAAAGAATAAAATTTCTAATAAACTGTTGATGGATGACAGTTTGCCATCTACTTCCAAACAGAGCGTTTCTAGAAACTACAGTTTTACTGTTGAAGACGATAGTAGAGAATTTGGAGAACCGCTCGATTCCGATATTACAGAAATAAAGTCACAAAATGTTTTAAACTCTGTAATGGAAAAGGCCAATTTTATAAATTTTAGAAGGCTATGTGGATAGCACAATTACCCAAAAGAATAAAATTTCTAATAAACTGTTGATGGATGACAGTTTGCCATCTACTTCCAAACAGAGCGTTTCTAGAAACTACAGTTTTACTGTTGAAGACGATAGTAGAGAATTTGGAGAACCGCTCGATTCCGATATTACAGAAATAAAGTCACAAAATGTTTTAAACTCTGTAATGGAAAAGGCCAATTTTATAAATTTTAGAAGCTGTAATAGTTGCACCTTTAATATTAATATTTCCAACAACTAACAACTAATAATCTAATTTATTGACCATTGTTTTGTTTGTTGATGTTATTTTGTTATGTAAGAGTGAAATATATTTTCAATAGTCAAATAAATTTATGTTCGTAAAATGTACATTCATTACCATAGTGTGTTGAGTAAATTTTGTATTACTAATCTCAGTGAAAAAATATTGTATGTAATTCGTGTGTTAAGTCTTTTTTTTTGACGAATGTGAATATTGTTCCATAAATAACAATTTTCTACGACAGTACGTAAACTAAGCTTTTACGCACTGTTGACAGTGCGTAAAGTAATACTTTTTCGCACAAGTGCATAAAAAAATCACCTGTGCGTAAAATCATCAACTGTGCGTAAAGTAATTTTTTACACACTGTTCATACATTTATGCATTTTTGAAAAATACAGTATTTTGCGTCAAATATAACTCGGAAAACTTTATTTGATAATACGACGACAATTCATATCGTTAAACATTCAAATTAATGATTTAATTGCTACAATTTGGCAATACATTTCATTTCGGGATACATTTTTCGTGTTCCTTACGAGCTGCAGCGCGTTGTTGCCATTGCTCTTCACGTGGTCATGTTTATGCTCTCATCGATTAAAACATTGCCGCCTTTGGGAGCTTGTATTTCGATTATTAGATGGACGAATTTTTCCAGACTTGGTTATTAGCGTTGTTATGTAGTTTATTGACATGTGTTAGTTTTCCATCAAACTTGTAAGACGCGTTTCTTCTGTACAGCGTGTTATTTGAAACAATGATTGCATTCGGCTTTTAGTGCTACTTATGATTTGAAAGTCTATCGGGGAGCAACTTTGAGTAGAATTATCTCCGATTCTAAATGTACGAAAATTCTCAAAAAAATTCAGCTGACGTAGCCACTGTCGAGAAATATCATATCAAATTTTCATTGTATTTGTAAGAAAACTGTTCTAGCGTTCCAAATACCTCAACTGCCTTAAGTAATCAGTTGGTTTGTTTTTTGTAAGAAGCCCGAATATTAATAAGTTGAATTTTCTCAGTTTATAAGCACCAAAACGTGCGATACAAAAACCGAAAAAACAAAATAAAACCAGGCACTCTTGAAAATCGCGCGTGCCACCCAGTCGACATTGTCGAAAACCACTTTGCATTCAGCAAGGCCTCAAACTATCTCCCTTTATGATTCAAATTCCATTCAGTGCATTGTGAGCATTGAAACGTGTAACAACGGCAGCCAACATGCACATTCAATAACATCCTGAATTAAATTTTGTCGGCAAATAACAACATCCGAACGAGATGCAAAAAATGAACATAACATCTCGATCGTAGTGAACTTTGTATTTATTCCGACGCCGAACTTCTCGGCGCCGCGACGCGCTGCCGTCGAAAGTCGTTGCATAATAAAGGAGCATAGACGTCCCTAAATGGATATTGTAGTCCAATCATTTTAACAAAAAATAGGGAAAAATAGCAAACCGATGCAACCTTTCACACATGTTGTACTTCAGTTCTCAATGAAACAATAAGAATTTGTCCCCTGGTACAAACAAAGTCTGCAACATTGTTAAAAACGTGAATTATAAACAATTCTGGTTACTTTGTAGAGGAAAATTCTAAAAGACTCTCAAAATGGCGAAAACAAACAAAATATCACCCCGTATCGTTCCCCAATTTTGCGACCATTTCCAAGTTTGGCATCCGAGTAAATGAACTATACAGGGTCTTTCACGAAGAGCGTTTGTTAGGAATATATGGAGAACGATTCAAAATAAAAACTTGATATTTTGTGGTAGTGGGTTTTACAAAATGGTCTTCTCAACAAAAATATGTTCAACTTCCGGTATCTTTCTGTTATACCGGAAGTTCGGAGCAACTTCCTTATTTCAAATGGAACACCCTGTATTTTATTACATTTTCGAATTTCTCAGCCCATTTTAGGCCCACTTTGTATAACAATGCCTATACCCAAATTTGTTAGTTTTCGAGATATTGATTTTTTTCTGAAAAATTTGACAGTTACAGCACCACTCCGAAAAAATCATAACTCATAGACCTTGTAACGTTCACCGCTGGTAAATCGTTATTTTTCTAAAATGCTCAAAAAGAAAATGAACTTGCCAAACACTAATCCTTGGTCACCACATGAAATGAGTTTCCTGGAGACATGCCATCCGATTCCACATGATTTATAACCATTTTTATTTCCACAGATCACGGTGCTCACGGATATCTCTGGCGATTTATTCAAATCTGTAATTATTTGTTTATCGAGAAGGATTGTTTACAAAATGTCAAAACAAGATGATGCATATGAACATAGCTGGTTTACAGTCATTCCGATGTCACCTGTTCTTCTTCTCTATTTTGTTTTGTTAAGCCAGGCTCGTTTCATTGAAACGCTTCGACATAAAGTTTCGCTTTCATAAAAAAAAGAGAAGTATATTTATTTCCCTCTTTATTTACTTTTGAGATCATGAAGTGCTATTCTGTACTTGCACTGCAATGTTCAGAACTTTTGGGTGTAGTAGTGAATAATCTATACTGCTCGGTTATGTTCTGTGGCAGAATTCAATGTAAAGCATGTTGGCAACATTGAAAGGAAATATGTTTTTTTATTAAATTAATTTTTGAAGAGGACGGAAGTCTTTGAATGACCATTTTTATACATTTCTGACCTGGTAACGCTGGTGCTCGCTGGAGGTTGATTTTGATTTTTATTGAATCGCTTTTGACAACCTACCTATTGATGCTGAGACCATATAATTGAGAGCTATGCCAGGAAAAATTTAGAGAGTCAGATAAGACAGAATTATTGTCTCGTTGAAAATAGCACATGATGGAAGACAACAAATTTCATAGATTTAAATTTGTACCAAATCGACTGTGTGCCTCCTCGGTATTGTAAAGCCTATATGGTATTGTAAAGCCGCCCAAGCTATTGTAAAACCCTGCTATGGTATAGTAAAGCCTATATGGTATTGTAAAGCCTACCGAACCATTGGAAAGTTTGTTGGAGTATTGAAAGGTCTGCTGCGGTGTTGTAAAGCCTGTTGGGTCTTGTAAAGCCGATCAAAAATATGTCGACACTCTAGTTGGATGTAGGAAAGCAGACCTGATGTTAGAGATCTCCGTGAGAACTGTGATTTTGGATCCCACTGAAGACCATTTGAAGTCCAAGGAAGCCAACAAGTCGTGATATTTCTATATTACTTGTGTCAGGTTTGAATGCATTCAGACTAGGTAAGAGAATTATTATTATCATATTTAATATGAATCTTTTTGATTACGACTTGAAGGACCCATTATTTTGGTAACATTTTACAATCCATTCAGGTCCATAATTTGTTGCTTGAGTCTAAGTATTTGATTAAAATTGTTATATGTTACTGTGTCATTTATTTGGAGTTGGGGACACCTCTCTTTCAGCACAGTAAAGGTCTTTCTACAGAGATCGGCCTGTGAATAAGTTTTTTGAATTCATTTTGCACTGTAGATGGCGCCTCATTAACATCGTAAATAAAGAAAGCTTTTTCTCAGTGCCACTGGTCGGATCTGTGAGGGTTATCAAGTGACGTCGACCTACGCTCTTGCCTCCCACATCGGATAGCTAGCCGAAGGCAATATTTGTGCCCAATAAGGGTTACAACCTAACAGTTGAAAATGTGAAATTTCACAGAATCACACCTTAAGCATCAAGTCATGAACAGATCCATCGAATTTTCGAAAATAATTTACAGGGTGGTCGAAATTTCCACCTAAAATATAACATCGAGAAAACTGATGAAACACGATTTTTTCAAATGAAAACCATTCACTATTCTATTATTTTTGGATCTACGAAAAAAATATATAAAATTCATGAAGAACGTCCTATACCTGAAAAACACCCCTGGCAAGATATATCCGATTTTGGGAAATATTTGAAATGTAAATCATTCGAAGCAATACCAAACCAAGAAATCTTTGAAAACAAATGAACTAATATTAACTCTTTCGTTGGTAAAAGGTAACTCAACATGAAAATGGATGGATTGAAATAAAATACTATCAGAGGGATGAATTATATCTTTGTTTATTGATATCGAATACTGTAATTTTATTTTGTTTAAATTTTTTAAGGTTATATTTTACTTTAATTTTAGAATTTAACTTAATTTCTTTAAATTCAAATAATATTGTGGTTCATTTCAACAGATGTTCAAAGATATTGCCGTTTTGTTCTAAACAAGAATATATTCTTTTCTGCATACCACTATTTGTAGCTTTCTGTATGGAGTCAGGAATCAAATTAGTGAAAGCTCTCAGAACCCTTCGTTTCATGTTTTCTTTATCACTCACAGGATCCGCATAAACATTTTCTTTGATATATCCCCAGATGAAGAAGTCCAGTGGCGTCAGGTCTGGAGAGTGAGGAGGACATTTAAATGGCCCATTGTAGCAAAGCCACTGATCTTCAAACATCCCATACAACATCCCAGCAACGGTAGCAGTACTATGTGCAGGGGCTCCATCCATCTGATACCATAACTTGAAACGGTATTGTTCAGAAACATGCCTTATGGATTCACCAACCACATTCCTAATTATATGTGAATATTTATCGCTATTCAAATTCTCATCATAAAGATATAAATATAAAATTCGGTCTTCCTTAATAGCGCAAAAAAATTAAAACTCCATGAATCCTGGAAGTTGCGCTGGCGAACGAGCGAACGAGCAAACGAGGATTTTCTGCTACCCAAAACTGACTATTATGGCGGTTGTACATACCATTCTTGGCAAATTTGGCTTCATCTGTCCATATAATGTTCTTCATGAACTCAGGGTCCTCCTGTATCTTGATAAGAAACCATTCGCAGAATTCCACTCATGCAGGTAAGTCGTGAGGTTTCAGATTTTGAAACTGGTGATATTTAAAGGGACGCCACTTATGTTTGATTGAAATCCGGTTTATTGATGAACATGAAATTCTAAGTGACTTTTCTGCGTCATTCAACGAATTTTCTGGATAGGCTGTGAAGTAAGCCAAAACAACAATTTCGATGTCCTCATTGTTTACGAGTTTTTTTTTTTTTGTTGATGACAGACGAAAAAGATCCGAAATCACGGCAGTTTCTTAGAAGTCTTCTCAGATTGTTTTTATTGGGTCTGTGTAGATTTGGAAATCTTTCTGCAAAAACACTACAAGTTCTGTCCATTATCTTATTGCATTCGCCATAAATGATTACTAAATTCAGGAAATCTTCATTAGAATACTTCAAACGAGACATTTTGCACACAAATAGAAAACTACGAAATACACGTCAATTATATCGCATCAAATTTTGACATATTTGTTGTAACTTCATTTGTTTTCAAAGCTTGCTTGGTTTGGTATTGCTTCGAATGATTTACATTTCAAATATTTCCCAAAATCGGATATATCTTGCCGGGGGTGTATTTTAGGTATAGGACGTTCTTCATGAACTTGATATCTTTTTTTTCGTAGTATCCAAAAATAATAGAATATTGTATGGTTTCCATTTGAAAAAATCGTGTTTCATCAGTTTTCTCGACGTTGTTTTAAGTGGAAATTTCGACCATCCTGTAAATTATTTACGAAAATTCGATGGACCTGTTCATGCCTTGATGCTTAAGGTGTGATTCTATGAAATTTCACATTTTCAACTGTTACTGTCTATGAGTTATGATTTTTTCGGAGTGGTGCTGTAACTGTCAAATTTTTCAGAAAAAAATCAATATCTCGAAAACTAGAAATTTGGGTATAGGCATTGTTATACAAAGTGGGTCTAAAATGTGCTGAGAAATTCAAAAATGTAATAAAATACAGGGTGTTCCATTTGAAATAAGGAAGTTGCCCTCAACTTCCGGTATAACGGAAAGAGACCGGAAATTGAAAATATTTTATTTGATACGGCCATTTTGTAAAACCCACTACCACAAAATATCAAGTTTTTATATTGAATCGTTCTCCATATATTCCTAACGCACGCACGTCGTGAAAGACCCTATATCATCTATCCTTTTGTTAATAACTCGGCCAAAAAAAATATAGAAGAGTGGCAAACGTAAAGAAACATTTTTCTCTACAGGGTGGGGCACCCCATACGACACGGTCCCTGTGAACCAAACCATAATTTTTTCGGGAATTCCTCCATTTCATTATATACAGTGTGGTCCACTAAGTGTGCAACAAATGGGAAACTTGTTTATTATCGATTTCTCAGAAAATTTTATTCCTGACAAAAGTTGGTGCATGTTCCAAAACTATATCAAGTGTACCTGAAATCGCTTTATGACAAACACCATACAGGATAGGCCAAAAAATATAAAGTTCGTTCAAGAGTAAAGTACCCTTATTTCAAAAAATATAGAAATATGTTGAAGAGAAAAGTTGCTAAGAATTGAAAGTTATGTTCAGATACCAAGTCATGGCCTGCTACTCGATTTTTTTTTCGTTTGGAAAACATTGAATCACCCCCATATTGTTGTTGTTAAATTGTTAAAATTGTCATTTCCGTCGACCGATTGCACCCCTACGCGCAACCCTCGGAAGTCTTCGAGAGACTTGTGTGAGCTAGGGAAGACGCATGTGATACATATCTTTACTATTTTGATTTAATATGTATGTGAAGTAGCCACAATCATATCAGTTTGGAGTATTTTTTATCAAATTAAAGTGTATTTGTAAAATTTACTTGGATTTGTATTTTTTTAGGTGACCGTCAACTTCATGTTTGTTGCAACGATATTTAACAGAACTCTAGAATAAAACAAAAAATACTCTTTTTAACTTGCACCTGTTCAGTTACCTACTGTGAGTTTCTGTACTATCGCTTATTGGTTCTTTTTTGTTCATGGCTATCCGCGATAGATTTTGACAGTTTATTCATATGAACATTTACTTAGTAAAGTATTTGCCTCGTTAAAAAGAGTATTTGTTTTATTCTAGAGTTCTGTTAAATATCGTTGCAACAAACATGAAGTTGACGGTCACCTAAAAAAATACAAATCCAAGTAAATTTTACAAATACACTTTAATTTGATAAAAAATACTCCAACCTGATTTGATTGTGGCTATTTCACATTCATATTAAATCAAAATAGTGAAAATATGTATCATACGGGGGTAATTCAATATTTTCCAAACGAAAAAAAAATCCGAATAACAGGCCATGACTTCGTATCTGAACATAACTTTTAATTCTAAGCAACTTTTCTCTTCAACATATTTCTATATTTTTTAAAATAAGGGTACTTTACTCTTGAACGAACTTTATATTTTTCAGCCTATCCTGTATGGTGTTTGTCATAAAGCAATTTCAGGTACACTTGGTACAGTTTTGGAACATGCACCAACTTTTGTCAGGTATAAAATTTTCTGAGAAATCGATAATAAACAAGTTTCCCATTTGTTGCACACTTAGTGGACCACACTGTATACAGAGTGGGCCATTGAAAGCGAAACAGCGGCTCTGTAGGTCGGCAGAACCGAGTTATATAAAAACGCTCGGACACGTCAACAACATTTTCGAGGGGGGCATCGTTCGCGATAAAATTCACCCGAAATACATTCCATCCCTCGGAAATACCGCCACCCCTAAATTTTTAAATGGCAACATATGGCAAGTGAAACCTCATTTGAAAGGTATTTTCCTTCTTAATATCAAACAACAAAAATAAATTAATTATATCGATTCGTTTCCGAGATATAGGAACTTGAAGTTCCTCAATCAATAAAAACAATATCTGATAAAGCAACTGTCGCAATAATTATTATTGTCAATGAATTAAATGTTCAAACTGTCTACCACCCATTTCCATACAATAGTACAAGTTCTGTTCAAAATGAGACCTCACATTTCGTAGCATTTCCGGCGTTATTCGACGGAATTCTTCAATAATTCTACGTCGTAAATCTTCCAGAGGTTCTGGTTTGGTTGCATAGATTTTGTTTATCAAGTGACCCAACAGAAAAAAGTCGAGTGGGGTTAAATCTGGAGATCTGGCTGGCCACTCTATAGCGCCTCTTCTTCCAATCCAACTTCCAGGAAACATTCTATGCAAAAACGACCTAACCGGCTGTGCATAATGTGGAGGTGTCCCGTTTTCTTGAAATGTCAATTGGTCTTCATGGTAACGATCGTCATTTTCAATGATGTCTAAATTGTGAATAAACAAATTGTTTCAATAATTCCAAATAAGTTTCTCCTGTCAGGTTATCTTCGAAAAATACTGGTCCAATCAAACGGTCCCCAAAAATACCGGCCCAGACATTGAGTTTTTGGGGAGTTTGAGTATGGACTTTGTGGAAAACATGTGGATTGGCATCTGACAAATAACGACAATTATGACGATTCACAGTCGAATTCAAAAAGACTCATCAGAAAAACAGATGTTGAAAAGGAAATTCTCATCAGCACCTATTTTCGTAGTCATAATTTCACAAAATTCCTGACGCCTATCAAAAGCATCTTCATTCAGTTGGTGTACCAAATGTATTTTGTAGGGGTGGAATTTATGATGTTTCAGGATTCGGCGGATACTGGTTCTACTGATATTGGTAACACTAGCCAATTTCCTTGTGCTCAATGTTGGGTCTGCATGAACTTTATCACCGGAAATTCACGTTCTGGGTCTCGTTTCTTGTTGGCTACTTATTCAGTTTGACGAAATTTTTGCACTAATTCTTCTAGAATGTATTTTCTAGCAACAAGTTTATCTGGATGCGTTTCATTGAACAAATTAGCTGTACGGTTACCACACTCATCATTCTTAAAAAAAAATGTATTACTTCAACTCTTTCCGCGATCGTATACACCATTATTGAGGAAAGATATTCAGCAGCTTTAATCAAGTAATTCACTCTAATGTCGTTCAATCAACGATCAGTTTGACACTGCTAGACGTCCACAATTGCGATTTGACGAAAAAAATTATCTCATACATGTTTTTGTTGTACGAGCATTGGAGTCGAATTCGAGAAAACGTCTTTTTATCGATTCTCAAGATCCTTAATATTTTTTCGATCAAGTAATTAAGGAGGAAATTAAAATCTGAAACGGAATGGCATGTTTTTTGTTGGTTATTTGTTGGTTAGATCATTTAATTCCTTGACGATGATAATTATCTTTAAACAGTTGCATTGTTCGATCTTATTTTTATTGATTTAGTGAATAAAAAGTCATTTCCCAACTTCAACTTCCTATATCTCGAAAACGAATAGATAGAATTAATTTATTTTCGTTGTTTGATATTAAGAAGGAAAATACCTTTCAAATGAGGTATCACTTGCCATATGTTGCCATTTAAAAATTTAGGGGTGGCGGTCACAGCTCCGAGGGATGGAATGTATTTCGGGTGAATTTCATCGCGAACGATGTCTCCCTCGAAAATGTTGTTGACGTGTCCGAGCGTTTTTATATAACTCGGTTCTGTCGAGCTACAGAGCCGCTGTTTCGTTTTCAATGGCCCACTCTGTATATATATATTGATTAATAATATAATAATAATATAATAATAATAATAATATAATTAATTTTTTCTCAATAATGATGATGAATTCAAATAAATACAAATAAATACACATAAATAAGATAAGGGCAACAAAAGAACATAATTTTGGAGTCTACAGGGTGTCTCAAAAAAGTTTGACATATCAAAGTTGTTTTTTAAATGGAACACCCTGTATATCGTTACACTTTTGAATAGGTCAGGAAAAAAATATTATGATTTCATATAAGGTACCATACCGGGTGATTCTCCAAGGTGGCTCACCCCTATAACTTTTTTATTATTGAAGATAGAAAAACGAAATTTGGGGGTTGTGTATTATAGTTCAATTTACATTTTTTGACATATTAACTTGCTTTATCGTACTTCCGGTTCGACCGGAAATGAGCATAACTTTCGATTTTTAAATGGGACATCCTATATATTTTTACTTATTTCGATCGAGAATGACATTCTAAATCCAACAACACCTCACTTGTCAATATTTGACAAATGAAGTAATTTTTATTTCAATTTTTATTTTTCGATCTAGAATGCCATGGATCGTGTGAATCGCCTCATTCTTGATCAAGTAACATGGGAAAAGAACGACTTTGAGGCTTTTGAATTCACAGTCGCTGTAAGAATTATTCAAAAGTCTCAAATATGAATTTTTCCAGTTAACGTGAATTTTTCAAATGGAAAGGGGGTGGCTCGTCGGCTTTTTGTGAAAGATCATTTTCTTACGAATAATTTGATACCCCACACTTTCACTTTATTTTCACTAATTCGAGCTGCATCAGATGCATTCTTTTTTGCTTCTCCGTAAATTAGCGACATGTCAATTTTCTCGTTTCTAGTATAATTTTCCATATCAAATTATGAACTATGCAACAAAAGAATTTTTGAAAGTGACAGCATATTCATTGGCCTATTTGTTTAGGTATAGTCCTAGCAACAGCTTCAATTGTTTGTCACGAATAACTAGAATAACAGGACTCAGTGCATACCGAATACGTATTATTTGTAATTGGGTATGGTCGCTTCTTGCAATCGCTCACAGAAATAGTGAAAATAAAGTGAAAGTGTGTGGTATCAAATTATTCGTAAGAAAATGATCTTTCACAAAAAGCCGACGAGCCACCCCCTTTCCATTTGAAAAATTCACGTTAACTGGAAAAATTCATATTTGAGACTTTTGAATAATTCTTTCAACGACTGTGAAGTCAAAAGCCTCAAAGTCGTATTTTTCCCATGTTACTTGATCAAGAATGAAGCGATTTACACGATCCATGGCATTCTAGATCAAAAAATGAAAATTGAAATAAAAATTACTTCATTTGTCAAATATTGACAAGTGAGGTGTTGTTGGATTTAGAATGTCATTCTCGATCGAAATAAGTAAAAATATATAGGATGTCCCATTTAAAAATCGAAAGTTATGCTCATTTCCGGTCGAACCGGAAGTACGATAAAGCAAGTTAATATGTCAAAAAATGTAAATTGAACTATAATACACAACCCCCAAATTTCGTTTTTCTATCTTCAATAATAAAAAAGTTATAGGGGTGAGCCACCTTGGAGAATCACCCGGTATATCTAACTATGACCGTTCTCGGGTTATTGATTTTTTTCTATGAAAATGCTAGATACAATTGAAAACTAAATAACACTGAAATGTATACAAATCATCCCTTCGAATTCTAACCATGCAAGAAAGGGGTTTTGGGCTATTGATTTAGATAAAACTCGTTTCTAAATATTATACAGAATGTTCAAAAATCATTGTCACTTTTTTATAATTTTGAACAAACATAACTTTGTTATTTCAAATGGAACTCCCTGTATTTTTTTGCTCTGAGGATTGAAAAATTTGATTATCTTTCAGTTCATATTGTGGTTCCGTATGCCACCTTATTAGTTTTTCATATATTGGCTTTTTCAACTAGTAGTTCTTTTTTCAATGCATTTTTTGAATCAAGATAGCTTTGAAACGACATTCATTTCATTTGCTCACAGATTTCTTATTGACAGATGTTATACTTCACATCATCGTTGGCACGAATTTTCGTTAAATTCTAGTTAAAATTAAATCCACAATCAAATCAAAATATCTTTGCACCACATGGTATGATCTACAGTGCGGCTTTTAATAGCCCCCCCCCCTGTTAACTTTCGAACGGTTCGACGTAGAAACATGAAAAAAACCGTTTCGAGGGTTTCATCAATACTACTTTTTGAAATAAAAAAATAGTGATTGCACGATAGGGGGCGTAGGGGGGCCCAACAACTCAAAATTTTTAAATGGCATGTGGGGTCAAGTGTCACATCGTTGAAAAGAGAATTCAATTCTCTTTACAACCATCTAAACATTTTTTAATTTTGTTTATAATTTTTTTCCCAATTTCGATTTTCATACCTTTCGAAATTTTTAAAATAATGTGCCCCCAGCACCCTCTGTCGAGTAATTGCAATGTTTCTTCTCTCAAAAAGTAGGATCGGTAATACCCTTAAAAAATTTTTTGGTTTCATTGTTCCACATCCAGCCGTTCAAATTTATCGAGGTATTAGTTGTATTCAGATCCGCATTTATATTTGATATTTCGATTTTGAATTACCAAAAAATATTACCGAAATTCAAAAATATTTAGATGGTTGTAAAGAGAATTGAATTCTCTTTTTAACGATGTGACACTTGACCCCACATGCCATTTAAAAATTTTGAGTTGATGGGCCCCCCTGCGCCCCCTATCGTGCAATCACTATTTTTTTTATTTCAAAAAGTAGTATTGGTGAAACCCTCGAAACGGTTTTTTTCATGTTTCTACGTCGAACCGTTCAAAAGTTAACAGGGGGGCTATTAAAAGCCGCAATATATAGTTACCATGTTGATTAGATTATCAGTTAATAGTTAATCCTCAATTAGTTGAGCCGAATTATAATTCAAATTCGTGCAAACGGCCATAAGTCACTTACATTCATGTTCTGACAGTAGTTCATTAAACAAACTACACACATTTTTTTATTATTCATCTGAACTATCCAAAAATAGCCCTTGTGAGCAAGTCCACTGAAATGATTAAAATACGGTTTCATACTTTGCATACTCGTTTAGATTTCCACATACTTCATGCGTATCAGAGAAAACGCTTTCCATCAAGCCCCTATAAATATTAATGGGAGTCTATTAAGATACCGTCTGACCACCTGGGGCGTTCCAACCCAGGCCATAAGAAGCGTTATTCATCATGTGCAGAACAAATTAATTTAGACATTTTCCTTCCTTATGTAGGCCATCAGTTTCCAGCAATATTCATTTCCTTGAAAGTATACTACGTGGGAGAGCTTTGCACTATATATTTTCATGGTAATTATTCAGTGTATGAACACGAGCGAACAGTGTAATACATTCCGGTCAACAACCATAATTTGCAAGGAGGCAATTCGGTTGGAGATGCACATATTTTCTGATACTGAAAACAAAAATGAAACGAAATGTATGTGAAACTTTTAAATAACCTTCAGTTCATCTACATTATTATGTTTCATTTTGTACACCTCTTTTTTCAGAAATCCCCAAAAATAAAAATCTAGAGGTGTCATGTCTGGTGAACGAGGGTGCCACTTAACAAGACCATTTGTAGCAATCCATCTGTTTCCAAAACAGTCTCGCAGCGTTCCTTTTACGCCACTGACATTATGTGCTGGTGCTCCATCCTGTTGAAAATAGATCATCTGACGAGCCTCTAGATCAAGATCATCGTAAAACTCTTCCAACACTCTTGTTGATAAATTAATGTAACGGGGTCCGTTCAAAGAACTATGGTAGAAAAATGGACCGATAATTTTGCCTCTAAATAAACCACACCAAACATTAATACTGAATCGTCTTTGCGGATTGTGGGGATGGACTAGAAATGGATCATGTCTACTCCAATAATGAAAATTATTTATATTATACATCCCACGATTTGAAAAATTAGCTCCATATAATAGTACTATAAAAGTTTGGATCTTGTCTGCATTTATTCATAAACCACCGAAAAAACCCCAATAGTATCTCAGGATCACCAGGTTCTAGTGTTTGCACTGGTCTTAACTTATAAGGAGAAATCTTATGTTTCTTCATAATTCGTTGAATACCAGACAGTGGAACAGCTATTTCTCTAGATAAATCTCTGATGGAATCATTTGGATATACCTCAAAGTAGGATAAAACGTCAAATTCAATATCTCCAGATATTACAAAACGTTTTTTAGTTCCCCTCTTCTCAAAAACTTTTTCATTGTTACTGAATCGAATTGCTGTAGTGTTGGAGTGCTCTTACACTATTTTTCTGGCAAACCAAGAAGGATTCTAACATAACACATTTTTCTTGATGGGAAAACG
The DNA here is from genome assembly GCA_944452925.2 of Chrysolina oricalcia. NCBI lineage: Eukaryota > Metazoa > Arthropoda > Insecta > Coleoptera > Chrysomelidae > Chrysolina > Chrysolina oricalcia. The sequence goes on from OX101825.2 coordinate 56,313,944, forward strand.
GCATTTCGAAAAATATTCGAACAGTAGTTGACAGTTACAATAATTTATGACATTGTCATGATATACTTGAGAATATTTGACAAATAGTATTGCAACAAAGTTTCAAGGCAACTTGATTGCTCATAATTATGTTTCATCGAATCAAACACATTTTTTCCAACCACATTCATATGACCATCCAGTATTTTCTGTTCTGTACAGAAACGGCTTCAATGTTATCATTACAGCAGACATATTTTGATTCATAAAATAAATGCGGCTAGCGGAATGGCTTTAAGATGAAAACTATCGTTTTGTACATTAATACCAAATAGCCCAGTGGTGTCAATTGAGTGGTGCGACATGATCACGGTTTTCACGAGTTTACATCCCAGCGCAATGTTTTGTTTTTACTGTCTTATTTTGCTATTAGTAATAAAATATTGTCATTCGTATAAGTACCAAAATTGGGTGTTTGGACAATCATGAGGTTTTATTCGCCAAAACGAAGAAATTTTTTGTACTAAGTGTGTCCCACTTACCATGCTCACCATGGGTATCTTTTTAACGGTGAGAGATACGAGGTTGGTTAAATGACACCAAATGTGGAGTTTATCAAGGCCAACTATAATGTAAAAAATATTTTGAAAAAATCCATTCGATTTTGTTTTATACGCAAAAAACAGATTTTGATCATTTTCATGTCTTCTCCGTAACTTCTTTATTTATGAAAATATTCGAATAGGAATTTCACATTCTCATGGCAGTTTTTCATTGAGATTTAGAAAAAAATATGAAATTTATACCAAGTCTTTTAGAATTTGAGATATCAGCACCAACTTTCATTTTTCAAATGTAGGTCATAGCTCACTATGACTTAGTTATGAATAACTTTTTTTTTCTCTTACAGATGATATGTCACAGTAACAGTTTTTTGCTGATAACAACGGAGTTATCGTCATTTATACAAAAACGAGAACTATTTTGAAGTCGCCATCTTGAATTTATAAATTTTAACAAAAAAATCATGATCTCCGACCTCAAAAACCCTCACATACCAATTTTGAATGGAATCGGACCATAATCACAAATCTCGTCCGCCATAATGGAGGAGCCGCCATTTTTTATTTTTTATTTCAATAAAAATTTAATAGTGCATTGTCACCGGAATTATGAACATCTGCCAAATTTCAAGTTATTAGGATGCCAGGAGTGGGTCAAAATTCACTTGCAATAAGAGACATGAAAATGATCAAAATCTATGTTATTTGCGTATAAAACAAAATCGAATAGATTTTATCAAAATATTTTTTCACATTACAGTTGGCCTTGATAAACTCCACATTTGGTGTCATTTAACCAACCTCGTATCTCTTACCATTGAAAAGATACCCATGGTGAGCATGGTAAGTGGGACACACTGTATAGTGAAAGAAATAAATATTTCCACATAAGTCGCTCATTTTCCACTTTAGGAAGAAAGGTGATATGAGCTTTGTTGTTGAGAATGTTATTACGAATCGAAATGCATGAAAAAATATGGGGTGTTCCATGAAAAAAATATCATTTTATGAAATATTCTGAAAACGCGACTGTCAATTTTTTTTGTTTTCGGTATCGAGAAGGCCATTAAAAATGCTACTAGTTTGCCCATTTAACCGAATTTGTAGCATCAATAATAACGGAGTTGGCAATGGTGTCGACTTAATTTGGAACACCCTGTATAAGAGGTATAAGCTAGTATAATCGCCGCGATTGTTCTCAAACAGTAAAACATCGGATTTTGAATGGTTTATCAGTTTAAATGACCGTCGCTGTTTGCAAATGTCTAGAATTACTGTAACCGTAACCTAGAATTCCACGGTTTTGCCATTAATTATAATTCTGCACTTCCGGAGCCGCAAAATGAGCATCGATTGTGCCATGCATTCATCCATTTAATTCGTTCCATTAGTTCACATGTTTCTGCTTTCATTAAGTATATACTTCAATTAATCTCCATCAGGTAAAAAAGACCAAATGAAGTTAGTTAGCGTCATTTTGTTGGAAACTATTAGATGTTTTATCGCTTATTCCTGCGAATTCACACTGAGAATCTGTTTTGCTTATAGGAAGAATCATACTAAACCATAAACAAATTAAAACTTGATTTCAGAGCGGACCTAAAAGTACTCAATAAAACAGGTATGTACCGGAAGTCAACGATTTCTTTAGATAAGGCAGTTTTCGGCACGAAAATTATCGGAAAACCGAAAAAAGGGAAATTCTGAAATTTGAAATTTTCATTTTGGAAAATACGAAATATCTTAGAATATGATAATTTTACAATTTAGCAAGATGCCTTTTTTGGTCGTCTTTAGAAAATCTACAAACAATTTTCATAACATTTTTTCGTAAAACCCATAGTCAGGGAAATATATTGAAAAAATGGAGAATCGAGATATTGATCGTACTAATGAAACAAATGCAAATTTTTTTCGGATGCTTCGTGCCCAGATTTTTGATTATTTATCGCACCCTCCTCCTCCCCCCCCTGCTCATCCAACACCCCGACAAATTCTTCATTTTGATTATTTACCATCCTTGCTCCCCCCACATATTTTTCGAATGTTGAACCCCCCCCTAAATTTTTCCAAGCGCTTCGCGAGAATATTGATTTTTTTAACTTCCAAAAACTCGAATACGAAAAGAGATATTGAAAAAATATTTATAAACACTTATATTGTCCTCGGACAGATCTATAAAAAGTTGCCAAGAAATTTTTTCGTATCTGACGCTATGGAATTAAATTATAGATCAGAACTTGTAAATCAGTGTTTTTTTTAATCCATCAATAAATGACTGAGATATAGATTATTTAAATTTACGTATTTTAGCGCGGAACGTCTTTGGTCTCCGACTCGTCTGTGACGTCACGCCACATGTCTGAAATCGCCACACCACAAATAATTACGTATTAAGATCCTCAGCCGTGCCAAGGCACACATATCTTTCAGGTCCAATTAGGTAACGCCTCATTAGTTTACACTTCTTCCATTTATTCATGTCATTTGGTACATGAAAAACAATTTATTGGGGTTTTTAATTGTCGTGCTTTTACACATAGGCACTATACAATATTTGTAGGATATTTTTTTATTTCTGCCATCATGTAATAATAATAATAATACATTTATTATCCACAACATTACACAGTGTATGTTACATATTACAATTTAGTACAGTACAGTATTTCTTGCGGATAATAGGCTATAACTGGTTCAGTTGTGGACGAGTCCACTCCTGTTCTTCCACCAGTGCCAGCGAAATTGAGAGAAGAGATTTGAGAAGCAAATGATAGATTGAGTGATAAGAGAGAAAGAGAGGGAGAGAGAGAGAGAAGAAGGAAAGAAAAGAATGGAAAAAGAATAAGTGAGTCAGGAGAAGGTAGAGAAAAGTGAGATAGGAGACATGATGAAATCATATGTTAGTTTATTTTTGCGAGCACAACAGATATTTTTTGTATTTCACTTTGAATGATTTGGTAGAGGATGATAACAATGTAGGATCTAATCTATGCAAATTGTTGATACAGACTGGCAGGCCATAAGAGAAAGATCTTTTAAAGATCATTCTCATATGCCCCGGTACACGAAGAAGTGTTATTTTTCGGATATTTAAATTATGAACATCTGTAAGTGAGTTTGTTATGTAAATAGGGAGATTTTTTAGTTGTGTAGATTTTATGGGCCAAACATGCAAAGTGTAGAGTTCGTCGGTTATACATATTCAACCACTTCATTTCCCTGAACTTCCCTGAGATGTGGTGATATTTTCTTATTCCATGAACCAATCGAACACAAGAATTTTGAAGCTTCTGAATTCGTCTGGAATCATTATTTTCTAAGCAAGGACCATACACTTCACCGCAGTGATTAAAGTGTGATAGTACTAGCGAATCACACAACATTTTTTTTTATTTCACACGAGAGAAATTGCCGTTGGGAATAAATCATTTTCAGCGAGGCATATGCAATTCCGAGTTCAGAGGATATATGTTCTTTAAATCTTAATTTGGTGTCCAGGACAAGACCTAAATTTTTGCAATGAGTTTCGATTGGAATTGAAGTACCTACAATTTCCTTTACGAGCGCTGAAGTATCATCATTACAAAATATGAGAGCTTTCAATTTTTTAGGGTTTATTTTTAGAGAGTGTTGTCGCGCGGTGTTCGATAATTCTTCAAGATCTTTGTTGATGCATTTAATCGCTTCCGATACATCAGAATATTGAAAAGAAAAATATAGCTGCGTGTCATCTGCATAAAGGTGGTAGTCACAGAACTTGAGCGAATCAGGAAAGAGTGATGTATACAAGGTAATGAATAAAGGGCCAAGAATACTACCCTGAGGCACTCCACATGTGAGACTCTGGGATGTAGATTTCTGAGTACCGATTTGTACAATTTGTTTTCGGCCGTTCAGATACGATGAGAGAAGAGAGCATACTGTTTCATTGAAATTATAGTATTTAAACATAGCTACTAGAATATCATGATTCAACATTTCGAAGGCTTTCGAAAAATCTAACAGTATCAGCACAGATATTTTTCTATAGTCAATGGCTTTTAATATATCGTCAACGACATCACCAAGTGCCGTGGCGCAGCTGTACCCCTTTCTGAAGCCGGATTGCTTGATAGGTAAAATATTATTTTTATCAACGAAGTCTCTAATTTGAGATTCAATTGCTCGTTCAAATACTTTCGAAAAGACTGGCAAGATACTAATTTGTCTCAGATCACTATATTCTTTGGGTGAATTAACTTTAGGGAGTGGAATCACTTTAGCAAATTTCCAGTCTGAAGGAAAATATCCGTGTAATGAACAATACACGACACTTAAAGATGACTATTGTCATTTTGACAGCGATAAAAAAGGTGCATCGTTTTTTATCACCGATAAAAACGCCAGTTCCTCTTTAGCGTCTACATCTAGTATGCTTACGTCACTAATGTCTGCCCTGTCAGTTATTTAAGTATTGTTGATAGTCGATACTGAAACATTACAACATGAGTCGTTTTGGGGAAGTTTCGACTCAACAAATAACAAAAAATATAGAACAAGCAATCCCGCAATCTACAAAAAATACTAAAGCGTCAATATGGAGACAATTTATATTCGGTCGTTAATTTATCTTGCCAAAAAACATTCGAGCTTTTCTTTTAAGGATAAATTTCTTTTTCACTCAAAATTTTTACATCAGTAATTTTGCTCGAAAAACTGACATTTGACAAAATCGCTCGACCTTCGGTCTCGCGATTTTGTCATGTCCGTTTTTCTCGTAAAATTACTGATTGGAAAAATTATTTCGTTACAAAAAGAAAGGACCACGCACGTTTCTTATGGAAAATGGCTTTCCGTGAATTTGTCCGAATTTTTGGTATGGTGTAGATCTGGATGCACTGATCAAAAGTGTCTATTGCAAAAAACTCCAAAAATGGACAGTTTTCGAGAAATGGCTATATCAATGTAATTTTTTGTTCATTTTCTGGATTTTCACACATAATCAGTTCACTCTCATACTTAGGAAAAACCGAGTTTCAATGATTTCACTGCAGGATTCGATTGAAAAATAATTCCTTCTTCGTTTCAGATACTGCCATTTGAAGAAATTATTATACACTTCTCGTCACTGACGATGTAACTGGACTATTATTTTCAATTTCTATAGTCCAGTTTTTGTAGAAAAAAACTTCTGATTTCCTCAAGGTATCATAGAGTCACATGTTTTCAACACCTTTCGATAGGGGCACTAGAAAAATAATATTCGATACACACTATATAGGAACTGAATCTGAGTTACTTTTTTTAAAATAGTTTCCTAGTCGTCAAAGAAATGGTGGTAAATGCAAAATGAGCATATAGAAAATCGTTCATAATATAGGCTGCCGACATAAATACTCGTATCGAATGCAGTTTGTTTATACCGAGTGTTAAATATCAATAGAAACAAGGGAATACATACCCAATAATCATTTCTAATCGCAATCGAACCGTTAAGGCAAACGAATCCGTGAAAATGTCTGAATATCTGATATGATGTGGATTTCGATGCGCTGATCAAGTGTCTATTGCTACAGACTACAAAAATGGGCAGTTTTCAAGATATGGCCGTATCAATATCTGAATTTTTTCATTTTCTAGATTTTGGCCCATAATCGCTTAGCTCTTATACCCAACAAAAACGGAATTCTATCGATTTCTGCGCAGGAATTGACTGAAAAACAGTTGTATTTCATTTCAGATATATTCATTTGGAGAAATTAGCAGACACTGCTCGTCACTGGCGATGTAGCTGGGGTATTATTTTCAACTTTTGTATTTCCGGGTTCGTAGAAACAAAAACTCTTGAATTGTTCTAGTTCTAACAAACATACTTATATCCAACACAACTCAATTGTGGCATTTGAAAAAATAATATGCGATACGCACTCTAAATATGATTCGAATTTTTTTTGAAATATTCTCCTGGCCATCAGGAAAATAGTGGAAAATGCAAAATGAGAAACTAGAAAATCGTATTTATAATTTACGCTGACGCGAGGAATACTCGTATCGAATGCAGATTTTTTTATACCGAGTGTTAAATATACATACTGAAAAATCATTTCTAATTGTTTTTGTTTTTTTGTTTTTGTTTCTACGAACACGGAAATACAAAAGTTGAAAATAATAGCCCAGCTACATCGCCAGTGACGAGCAGTGTATGCTAATTTCTCCAATGGATATGTATCTGAAATGAAATACAACTATTTTTCAGTCAATTCCTGCGCAGAAATCGATAGAATTCCGTTTTTGTTGGGTATAAGAGCTAAGCGATTATGGGCCACAATACAGAAAACGAAAAAAATCGGCTATTGATACGGCCATATCTTGAAAACTTTCCATTTTTGTAGTCTGTAGCAATAGACACTTAATCAGTGCATCGAAATCCACATCATATCAAATATTCAGACATTTTCACGGATCCGTTTGCCTTAAGAGTTCGATTGTTCGATTGTTTCTATTGATATTTAACACTCGGTATAAACAAACTGCATTCGATACGAGTATTTATGTCGGCAGCCTACATTTTGAACGATTTTCTATATGCTCATTTTGCATTTACCACTATTTCCTTGACGACTAGGACTAGGAAACCATTTAAAAAATAAGTGTCTCAGATTCAGTTCCTACAGTGTGTATCAAATATTATTTTTCTAGTGCCCCTATCGAAAGGTGTTGAATATATTTGACTCTGTGATACCTTGAGCAATTCAGAAGTTTTTGTTTCTACAAAAACTGGACTAAAGAAATTGAAAATAATAGTGCAGTTACATCGTCAGTGACGAGCAGTGTATAATAATTTCTTCAAATGGCAGTATCTAAAAAGCAGGAAGAATTATTTTTCAATCGATTCCTGCAGTGAAATCATTGAAACTCGGTTTTTCCTAAGTATGAGAGTGAACTGATTATGTGTCAAAATCCAAAAAATGCAGAAAAAATTACATTGATAGAGCCATATCTCGAAAACTGTCCATTTTTGGAGTTTTTGGCAATGGACACTTTTGATCAGTGCATCCAGATCTACACCATACCAAAAATTCGGACAAATTCACGGAAAGCCATTTTCCATAAGAAACGTGCGTGGTCCTTTATCCGATAAAAAAAAGCTCTTGTGTTTTTACTGATGATAAATTTGTAAGCACTCTGCGGTCTCTGCGAATACCAGTGGCCTCGTTCATGTGGCGTGACGTCACACACTAGAGCGCTGCGTACTATGAAATTATCCTTCCAAGAGCAAATTCAAAGTCCCATAACTTTTTCATTTCTAGAGATATTTCAATGATTATTTCACATTTTTGTTCCATTTTATTTAAATTTTTAGAATTAATCCATAATAAAAAATGAAACTTAGTCCATTGTAGCGCTACGCGCGAGATTTCCGCAGATGAGTGGTAGTTTTCAAATTCCTACATATGCAGGAGATAGTTTTGTATTATGTTCAGTTATCTTGTCACTTTCTCAATTCGCCCTCTTTCCATCCCATAGCACGGCACACTCCGCGATAAATTCCCCACATCTACAAATTCAATATCGAAAAAAGTGTATAGGGGAATCCCCGCCGCCGAACGTTTAGCAGCACGGGCATGAACCTCGTTCGGAAAACTATATTGGACGTGTCATTCAATCGATTTCGGAGCGGAGAATGTAAAAGAAATCCGTTGATTAAAAGGCCGTGTTTGGGAAATCCCGTGAGTGCAAATCGGTTCGAGATAATTGCTCCGAATTCGGTACGATATCGATTTCCGAAAGAGCGACGCGAAAAAAACGACCGGTGGTCGACTGTTTATTCCTGTTGGTGGGTTTACAAGGGCATCAATTTCCATCACGTCAACCATTTCAGTTAGGATCACATCCATAAAGGCGTGAAGATTTTTTTGTAGATTTCTACTCAAACAAGAAATAGTATTTATTTGAAGGTTGTAGACGGTGTAGTAACTTGATTACTTGCATTCCGGACTTCCATCGTCTTGATGGTTGAAATATTTCTATCTCTTTCAATTTTTCACTTCGTTTCATTTGCTTGAATCTGCAATCGTCATCATAGACCGGGGGATAGTGACAGATTTTACTCAGTATGCCTTTTGGAGGACACTATTGTCCGTATATCCTCATGATAATAATGCATGAATCAAATAATCGTCGTAGGTTCTTCATATTAAAAAATAATAATAATAGTTATAATTATTATTATTATTCGGGTACGATTTCAATCAGGCTGCCATGTATTTCGTGATGAAATCATAAAACCAAAATACTCGAAAAACCATTGGCAGGCCGTTAGGGTGGGTCCAAATGGCTGGTATGGTCACGTGAAATTGTATTTGAAAAAAGGAATTCTCCGCCCATCCCAACGGTATGCCAATGCTTTTTCGAGTATTTTACTTCTATTATTTCATTAAAAACACATGGCGGCCTGATTGGAATCGTACCGAAACGCATAATTTTTCTAGAATATTATTATTATTATTTAATATGAAGAACCTACGACGACTCTTTGATTCCTGCATTATAATCATGAGAATATACTGACAATACCGTCCTCCAAAAGGCATACTGAGTAAAATCGTGTCCCAATATCTGTCACTATCCCTCGGTCTATCAGGTGAATACCTACCATAGAAATTATAATAAACTTTAGAACGCCAAACCCGCTGTCCGCGATTCAGTTAAAAGACCCCTCACAGGGAGGGAATGATGACCAACTTTGCACGTCATTGTCAAGTTTTCTTTTTTTTTCGTGTTCCAAATGAGGTTCGGAATATCATCTATGGTTAGTGCAGGTAATTGTGGGAAATCCAGTAAACTTGGCATCACCGCCTTAAAATCCTATCGTGGCGTATCAAGCGAAGAAAGGCTTCTGAGTTTTGGCATTGTTAGGTTTTAGCAGTTGTTCAGTTCAGGGAAACTGTGAATCTGGATAACACATAGGCAGAAAAAAATGTATGCGGACTTGAATTTGGATGATAGGTCCAATATAAAAAAAATATGACATTGATGTCAACGACATGTTAATCGAAGATGGGGAATTTCATCATTTAATTTCATTTCTCCCTTCTCTTTGCGTACTCTGACTGAAAATGTGGTTACACATACAGGGTGGGTCGCGGTCGATGGCACCTTAGACGTTTACGAAGAACGGGAAATAGGATCATTCTGAAAATTTGGTTTCTAAGTAGTTGCTCTTGTTCTATCGATCTAAAATATTTTCAGCAATGCAGCGTTGCCGCTTATACCAGAAAGTAGCAGCATCTTTGTTATTTCAAATGGGTCACCCTGTGTATTACCGCATTTTTGAACTTGTCATTCCTTTCTGATTGTTTCTGCCTCATACTCCCCTCTACCTATCCCTAACGGTTTTTGAGATATTGGTTATTTTCCATATTTTTTATCCAAAGCATAGCTCGAATTGAATGTTTATTTCTGCGGTATTTGGATTCTAAGGAAGTTGCAATTTTGTATTTAGTTCATCAAGATCATGTAAATTGATTCTGTATAGAGAAGATTGTTCTGCGTTGTACAGGGTCGTTCAAAATTCATGATCGAAAAGGGTTGAAAGTGCGTTTTTTTAAACGGAATATCCTGTATATTATGGAATATCCTGAAAGATGACTAAATTCCTTTCGAATTGATGTACCTAAATAGACAGAATTCCGAGATAATAGCAATTTTCACTTGTAATCTCTCAAGTGCTTGAATTATTGCCGGAAATTTTTCGAGTACCTACATGAATTTTTTGAAAATTACCCGAGTCGCAAAGCGATGAATGTAATTTTCTTTGAAAATTCATGTACGAGATAAATTTACGGCAATTAATTCAAGCACGAGGGGGATTCGGTAAGAAAATTTCACACCGAGAAATGAAAATCATCCAACAATTCATAAGAAATAACTAACGATGGTTTCACCTGAACTATTTATAACCACTGAAATTTTGATATGTAAAATACTTAACAAAATTTTCATCAATAAATGTGTTTCAATTTGGAACAAAAAACAAAGAGTTATTTTCTTTTCGTGGATCGAACCATCGACCTAGCGACTTATAGGCCGCAACACTACTGCTGAGCTACGGGACTTGTGATAAAAACTTGTGACAAATGGTGTATTGAACTTCTCCTAACATATGATTTCAAAATTGACAATTTCTGCAATAAATTTCCGGAAATTTTTATCCTCCTGGGTACCCTGGTCGAAATTAATAAGTGGAAATTTTTCTGTCAAACATTTGACATGTGACAAGTTGATATTTTGCTTTAATGTACAAATGGAGGTCTAGTTTTCATATGAAAGGAGATAATTATGTATTTACTAGATATTTGGAATGTGTCTGAAAATACATATTTCCTCCACGATTATTGCAGAAATTGTCAATTCTGAAATCATATTTTAGAAGAAGTTCAATATACCATTTGTCACAAGTTTTTACCACAAGTCCCGTAGCTCAGCAGTAGTGTTGCGGCCTATGAGTCGCTAGGTCGATGGTTCAATCCACGATAAGAAAATAACTTTTTTTTTGTTCCAAATTTAAACACATTTATTGATGAATATTTTGTTAAGTATTTTACATATCAATATTTCTGTCGTTATAAATAGTTCAGGTGAAACCATCGTTAGTTATTTCTCATGAATTGTTGGATGATTTTCATTTCTCGGGGTGGAATTTTCTTACCGAATCCCCCTCGTGCTTGAATTAATTGCCGTAAATTTATCTCGTACATGAATTTTCAAATAAAATTACACTCGTCGCTTCGCGACTCGGGTAATTTTCAAAAAATTCATGTAGGTACTAGAAAAATTTCCGGCAATAATTGAAGCACTTGGGAGATTACAAGTGAAAATTGCTATTATCTCGGAATTCTGGCTATTTAGGTGTAGGAACATGATATATCAATTCGAAGGGAATTTAGTGACCTTTCAGGATATTTCATAATATACAGGATGTTCCATTTAAAAAAACGCACTTTCAACCCTTTTCGTATCTAGCAGTAAGATCATGAATTTTGAACGACCCTGTATAACGCAGAACAAACTTCTCTATACAAAATCAATGTACACGATCTTGATGAACTAAACACAAAATTGCAACTTCCTGAGAATCCAAATACCGCAGAAATAAACATTCAATTCGAGCTATGTTTTGGATAAAAAATATGGAAAATAACCAATATCTCAAAAACCGTTAGAGATAGGTATAGTGGAGTAAGAGGCAGAAATAATCAGAAAGGAATGACAAGTTCAAAAATGCGGTAATTTACAGGGTAACCTATTTAAAATAACAAAGATGCTGCTACTTTCTGGTATAAGCGGCAACGCTGCATTGCTGAAAATATTTTAGATCGATAGACCAAGAGCAACTACTTGAGAAACCAAATTTTCAGAATGATCCTATTTCCCGTTCTTCGTAAACGTCTAAGGTACCATTGACCGTGACCCACTCTGTATATATCAGGATTTATTTAAAAAAAAATGGATTCCACAAAAATCGCCGATGGGTTCAAACGTGTGCCTAAATTGAGCATAAAATTTTTGGTGCGGCCAGATTTTTCATAACGATTCGGTAAGCCGCAAATGCTCAGACATTACGACTGATTTACGTAACTTTTTTTCTGCTGAAAATGTGTGAAACGGTGGAATTTTTAACTTCTGAATAACTTCCGGTGACACACTAAGGCCAAAAAATGAACAAATATTCGATTTAATTCGTCAAAACGTCGTATTTCCGAAAATTTTGAGGAAAAACGCCCCCAAAACAAAAAAGCACCATTTCGCTTGAGTTCTGTAAACTAGTTATAAACACGAAAAATGAGAAATAAAACTTTCTATGTTTGTATACCACTTCTATTTGTGGTATAAAAACATAGAAAGTTTTATTTCTCATTTTTCGTGATGATTTCCTACCACGTAGTAACGGCTACCTACATCCATCAATTTATAGTTATAAACAGTGGAATTAAATAGTACCTTATCCCCAACAAACGAATTAATTTGGTAGATGCATTTAATTGTTTTGACTTGTTCATTTTATATAAACCAAAAACGGCTGAATTTTCAACAATTCCTATTTATTAAAAAAATACTTTCATCACCAACCTCGTATTACGAATGAAAACTAATTAATTTACTTTCCAAGTCTGAGGTACTATATCAACAAAATGAGCTCGAATAAATAGATATACACAGAGAACAAATGAATACAATTTGAATAATCATTAGGAGAATGTGTCTGCACGTTAATTGTCAGCTAATGATCTATTTTATTTACACATATTATGTACATCTATTCAGTTGATTGATATTGCGATAATATCGATCTCTAATGGATATTGATTTCATGAAGTAAATGAAATGAATTATATCTATCATTATCACCACGCTAATGGATTATTGTTTTCGCTGCACTGATAAAATAAATCACCTCGACATCATTTTTGGTCATCCCCAATAATGCCTCACTGTAAATTGTTCGATCATTCTAGTGGATCAGCATTAATTAATATGATGAAGAGACAAATTAATTTGAGGCTGTTCAATAGACTAGAATACTGCCTATAGAGCTCTCGTGTGTCTATTGGCCGGCAACAAGTTTTCGAAAATCTGTTAAATTATTCTCAATTTATTCTCACTCTTTTATGATGTTAGTTTATTTTTACTCGCAATGTATAACTACTATTTCATACGAGAGGAAAACATCTACTTCAAATCTTGTAAAACTAGAAATTTCAAGTCATTTCAGTCAATTTTCAGTCCTTAAATCTTCACCCCATTCTTTCAGTTATCGTTCTTAAGTCTTTCAGTCTTTTATTTTTCGGCTTGAGTCTTTGATTTGAAACTTTCAATCTTTCAGTCTATTTCAAATCTTGAGTCTCTTTATAGTCTTCAAGTAATGGATTTCCGTCTTTGAGTCTTATGTTTGAATCTTTAGTCGTTATATTTTGGGATTTTTATAAATATGCACAATGAAAATTGTGAAAAATATTCGTCGGCAAGTGTCTAAACAATCACTGCCCCCATGACCGATGAATTAGGTATATCTGTTAAATTCTTGTCACCTAAGGTAAAGCCACCAGTAGATAACACCCCCAAATTCCATGCTAATGCATGACACACTTTCAAAAACTACCTATATTAAAACATACGAACATTTCCTATTGAAGTCCGACAGTTGGCAACATTGTTTAGATCACACTTGATTATCTGTAACCATTTTCTCATTCCGGAATGAGACCCACAGAAAACACACACATAGAAAGGACTCTCTATAGGGCTGCCACCATTATAAATTCCATGCCAACAAGATGCTGTGCTCACCGGGTAGATGGCGTAAGTGGGCTTGACGTTCAAGCATTCTGTAAGTTTCCATAGTTTAACTATTAGTCAACAGATGTCGCTATAGTTCAATTTGAATATACTTCCAGCGTGACATCTTGCGGTGATAATTTGAAGCATTTGAAAGGAAATGGCACTGGATACATGCATTCTTTATAGTCGTCACATTTTTCTGACTTTTGGATATATCATTCTACAGGTCTAAAGAGCAAATTTCATCATTAAACTTTTTTTTCTGGCCCTACAGGCTACAAAAATAGGTTGACTGTATAACGTCATTAATAGAAAATACTATCTACTATAATATTCCATATCTGAGTATATTCACCATAATTGATATATACAAAGTCAATCGATATTTTTCAAAGCATATTATAACCATTAATTATATCAAGAAAAATCCACTCACTGACAGTATTTTCCATAATTGGCGTTAGAAATTCAACCCACTTTTGTAGGTCAGCCTGTGGAATCAGAAAAAAGGATTGTGAAGAAAATTGATTTCTTTGGTCTCTAAATTGCTATATCCAAAAATCCGAGAAATTTGACGAGTTCCAGGAATACATGAGAGAAATTAAAGTTGACTAGTGCTTGTCCCTTGTTATAACACATTTTATAAATCTTCAATGTGAAATAGAAACAAACATACTGTCAGAGGAAATAAATAAATTTTAATTTAGATGTTTTACATTTATCTATCTGCATTTCCTTGTCTTCTTAGTGTCCTTGATGAGCCCATCAACTGCTGCACAGTTTGAACCACTTTGATCGTAAAGTGAGTATCACACACAACATAGGTATTATGGATCTGTTCCAATGAATTCTCCACAAACACTGGATTTTTCACTTGCTCAATTAAAATTTTAAAATGATTCTCATCCGATTTTGGGAATCTGTGGTGTTTGCTGTGATTATCCTCATCACAATTGGGAAAGCAACATTTATTAAAAGGCAGTTGGTTTCCATAATAACAACGTTAAAAAATACTGAAAATTACGGGCAAACAAACGAAAATCACTCACATTGGCACAATTACACACACTGATGACAGCAAAAGCTTTATAAAACATTTGCAAATAATTTGAACAATATATACCTATTTTCATTTTTCATTCGCACTAATTAAAAACTTCTCAGTGGCTGTCATTTGTCAACTGTATGAAAAAAACTGTCAATATTGTATTTAGGGTTGCTTGAACGTCAGGAAAACTATTCGCTTGTGCCATCTGCCCGGTGAGCACAACATCTTGTTGCATGGAATTTATAACGAGGGCAGCCCTATGGAGTGTCCTTTCTATGTGTGTATTTTCTGTGATGAGACCTACTCCCGTCAACACTTTTTCGATTCAAGAGTGCTAAATTGTAGTCTGGTTTTTTGTACACGTCTAATGAGAATACGAGGGGGAAACATTTCCTTTAAATCTCGTACAACTAGAAATTTTGAGTCATTTGAGTCAATTTTCAGTCATTAAATCTCCGCTTCAGTCATCGGTTTGAGTCTTTCAGTCATCGGCTTGAGACTTTCAGTCATCAGTTTGAGCCTTTTAGTCTTTTCAATATTTTAAATCTCGTACACATTTTAGCGAGATGTTTCCCCTCGTGAGAATATTAGGGAGGTAACTTTACATTTTTTCATTTGTTTTCCTTATGGTTTGAAATATACTGAATCTTTGAAGCTAGAAAATGAGTATTACTGCTAAGGTTATGTTTTCCCTTCATTAGATTTAGATTTAATAAATAACAGATTTTTTCAGTGTAGTGTCAGCTTTTGGTCTAACTGAACCTCTTGAGGCTAACAGTTGACATCCGATGTCAGGCATTAGATTTCGCAATTTCTTCAGCTGGTAAGACGAAATTAACGTTTTGCTTCTTCACGATCACACAAATAAATTTGGATATAAAGAGATGTTGGGAACCAAAAGATGACAGTGGTGTCAACAATTGGTAGTATAGGTGTCAGCTACTGGATTTTATATCATTGTATAGTCTCACTCTGGACCAAACAAAAAAAATTATACAAAGTGCAGATCCCACAATTCCATCTTCATTCAAGCGAGTGTTATTTTGGCCTGATATAAAACCACAAACGTCTAAAACGGTGAAAAAGGAAAAAATTCCTTTAGTACTCACATCGCCCCAAACAATTATGTGTTACCGGAAGAAGGAAGAAGATAAGCAACAGAAAGCTGAAAATTAAGCTAGGAGAAAGGAAGAAAGAGAACATAAAAACGAAAAGAGTTAGAAGAAAATAATCTGCTGAAGAACAGAAGAAAAGGCAAAAATAGAAACGACCCACTTAAAGGACAGGTTGATAGTGATTCAACGACTTCAGAATCATTATAGATTGAAAGTGCCTACTCTTCTCCATGGGATGAAAATTTCGAAGACGTCAACAATGAAGAAGATGATTTATCATACGAACCAGTTAATTTCTCAAGGAGGGGGATTTTGTCTTGTGTGAATTCTTAGGTGGTAAATGTAATCAACTAAATTTGATTATCTATGTGTGGTGCAAGATAATAAATCAGACATTCAAGTTATGGGAATAAAATCCACAGAAAGAATGAAAATCGAGTTTGTTCTTTTATATCCATGGACCAAGTAATTGGTAAAGTATCTCAACCGGAAATTTTGAGAAGAGGGGAAAGATTCAATTATGCTTTTCCAAGATCATTGCCGGTTAAAGAAGTTTAAAAATTAATCAAGTAATCTATTGGTCAGAAACATGTCATCTATTGGACTATTTCAATTCAGAGGTGTCATCTTCAGGTAGTAATAATGGGTGCAAGTAAAATATTTTTTCTCGTTCAGTTTTTGATAAAATATTCACATGATAGTGATGAGCAGTTCTAGAAAACCTTAGGGTATCTCATGAATTTTATTAAAAATATTGAAAATTTCAGTTATTCTTCATTTTATTTCCTTAATAGTGTCATCTATTATTGGTAGGTTTACCTTATTGACCAGTGTGAAAACAGAAATGGTTGTGGCGTCAGAAACGAAATAATAGTATATGCATGTACTTATAGTTAGAGTTTGTCATTACAGGGATAGTTTCCAGGGTGAGTATTTAGATGCCAAATCTGAAATGGGGTAGGTACGCGTTCTCAGATCGTCTGAATATACAGTGAAAAAGAAATTTCAATAAACAATGAATAAGCCGAGGAATTAACTCTGTTTCGTATTATTTATTACGGGGGTAGTTTCTAGGGTGAGTATTGAAATAAAAAATCTGAAATGGGGTAGGTGTGCTTCCTCAGATAGTTTTGAATATACAGTGAAAATGAAATTTCAAGAAATGATGAATTGACTCTGTTTCGTAGATTTCATTTATTACGGGGATATCATCATCATTTATTACTGGAGTGGGCAGGGCCCACTCCAGTACGAAGGAAAACTGTCTATCGATTTTTTCGAGGATCTATATATGACTTCCGTTATGAAGATTTTGTTTAGAAAGTGACTTGTAATCATCTGACAAAGCGGAAGATGATTAGGTTGAAAATTATTTTCGAAAAAATGGTTTTTGGGTATTAGCTCGGTTATTAGTTGGTATGTACCAATGATTATTTCAGGGGAGGTTCAATCACATGAAAGAAACACGAATATCTTCTCAAATCAATTTGCTCTCACGCCAAAAAAGTAGAAAATATATTGTTTCCGAAAAAATGGTTTAATCATCCAATCACGCCAACTAATTACCGAGGTAATACTCAAATATCATGAATTACTCACGAAAAATATGTTCTATACAGGCTGATTCACGGTGGATGGCACATTAGACGTTTCTGGTGAACCAGACAACGGATCACTTTGAAAATTTAATGGAGGGCATATTCGGACATTCTCTAGCCAACTAAAATATTTTCGGCAATGCGGTGTTGCCGCTTCTATTAGAAAGCAGTAGCAACTTTGATTTTTCAAATGGAACACTCTGTATATAATATTATTTTTGGAATCTCCAACAATTGCCCGACAACTTTTCTTGATATTTCCCTATACATATCTGTTACCGTTTTCGAAATAAAAATTAATTTCAATTTTTTTCTTCGAAAATCATGACTTCTAAAAATGCCGATATCTTTTAGTTAAGAAGTACTATGATATCGAAATTTGGTTTGGAGTTAGGTGATACTTGGTCACTTCCCTCACGTCAGCCTAATCTCCGTTACTTCAATACAGGGTGGTAAAAAAATACAGTTTTTTCGTTTGCTTGAAATAGTTGCTGAAATTTGATTATTTTAAATGGAACACCCTGTATATTATTGAAAATTCGGAAAGCTGCTGAAATTTGCTTTCTTTCTATGTATATCATACCTATACCTAACTAGTCAAGTTTCGGACTTATGAGCATTTATTTGTGAAAATGTCCCTTCAGAATGGTATTTCCATTCGGTATTTGGTAAGCAGGCCATGATTACTATTTGACAGTAGCGTTGTGACATTCTCCTAATAATATCGACATTTTCGTCACTTCAGAAGTTGCAAATACCTTCAAAACGATGGAACAAAACTATTCAAACGAATTTCTTATGAATTTGTTTATTATTTTTGGACAGTGTGATAAAATTATCAGCAGAACATGTAGAAAGTTCAATGAAATGTATCCGAATCTACCGCCAATGAACCTCAAGAAATTTATACGAATTCAGAACAATTTCAATGCATTTGGATCAACTTTAAAAGCACCAAGAAACTTGCCTCGACCCGTAACTTCTGAAGACAACCAGATTAATGTCTTAGCATATTTTCACGCATTTCCCGAGTCATCGATAAGAAGTGCTGAAGAAGATTTGGGTATAAAATATTCATCGGTTCAAAGAATCTTGCGAAGACATAAAATGCATGATTATAAATTCACCAAAATTCAAGCAATGAAGCCTCAAGACCCTCAACAGAGAGTAGAATTTTGTGAAATGTTGTTGACACGCATTCAAGAAGATCCACTTTTTTTAAATAAAATTATTTGGACTGATGAATCGAAATTATCGAGAGAAGGGATTTTCAATAGAAAAAATCGTCATTATTGGTCCAGTGAAAATCCTCACGTCACAAAAAAAGCCGGATTTCAAGAAAAATTTAGTTTTAATGTCTTCTGCATGTTGATGGACAACAAATTGAGGTACGTGATATACGAGGAGTCATTAACATCCAGAAGCTACCTGAATATTTTGGAGAATACTGTAGAGAGTTTCGTGGATAATCTGCCACTCGAAGAATATCGAAACTGTTGGTACCAACTAGACGGAGCTCCTGCACATTGCACAAGAGAAGTGAGCGCAGAACTGGAAAGACTTTTTGACGATCGGTGGATAAGGCGCTTGGGACCATGGAATTGGCCAGCGAGATCACCCGATCTTAATCCATTAGATTTTTATTTATGGGGAATGTTTAAAGAAAAAGTTTACAAAATACCCGTGCGTTCGAGAGATGAATTGTTATAAAGGATTGCCCAAACATTTGAAGATTTGGATCCCAATAAAATCAGATCTGCCACCACGAAAGCAGTCAATACCCGCATTTTAAAGTGCTTGGAAGTGAACGGCCATCGATTCGAACATATTTTGAAATATTCCACATGATTGTTTTACTTTTTTATAATTATTCATATCAATATTTCCAATTTCAAGTTTCTTGGTGCTTTTTTGAAGTTTATCCAAACATATTGAAATTGTTCTGAATTCGTATAAATTTCTTGAGGTTCATTGGCGGTAGATTCGGATACATTTCATTGAACTTTCTACATGTTCTGCTGATAATTTTGTCACACTGTCCAAAAATAATAAACCAATTCATAAGAACTTCGTTTGAATAGTTTTGTTCCATCGTTTTGAAGGTATTTGCAACTTCTGAAGTGACGAAAATGTCGATATTATTAGGAGAATGTCACAACGCTACTGTCAAATAGTAATCATGGCCTGCTTACCAAATACCGAATGGAAATACCATTCTGAAGGGACATTTTCACAAATAAACGCTCATAAGTCCGAAACTTGACTAGTTAGGTATAGGTATGATATACATAGAAAGAAAGCAAATTTCAGCAGCATTCCGAATTTTCAATAATATACAGGGTGTTCCATTTAAAATAATCAAATTTCATCAACTTTTTCAAGCAAACGAAATAACTGTATTTTTTTACCACCCTGTATTGAAGTAACGGAGATTAGGCTGACGTGTGGGAAGTGTCCAAGTATCACCTAACTCCAAACCAAATTTCGATATCATAGTACTTCTTAACTAAAAGATATCGGCATTTTTAGAAGTCATGATTTTCGAAGAAAAAAATTGAAATTAATTTTTATTTCGAAAACGGTAACAGATAGGTATAGGGAAATATCAAGAAAAGTTGTCGGGCAATTGTTGGAGATTCCAAAAATAATATTATATACAGAGTGTTCCATTTGAAAAATCAAAGTTGCTACTGCTTTCTAATAGAAGCGGCAACACCGCATTGTCGAAAATATTTTAGTTGGCTAGAGAATGTCCGAATATGCCCTCCATTGAATTTTCAAAGTGATCCGTTGTCTGGTTCACCAGAAACGTCTAATGTGCCATCCACCGTGAATCAGCCTGTATAGTTGTTCAACGTTTGTACAGATTGATTTAAGAAGATAGTCGTGTTTCTTCCACCAAGTAATAACCGAGCTGTTGCTCAAAAACATGAATTTAAAAAAAATTACTACTTACTTGAATTGGGATCGAAATGAGTTTATTCCGAGGTTTATTCCTCTCTTCTAATCAAATCTAACTATGTAAATAATCACTTATTACTGATATTGGAGTATCAAAACCGTGGATAGGAAATTTGGAACACTTGGCAACACCGCGCGCAAAATCTCCTCTATCCCAAGTTCATTTGTCCGCACGTCATAAAGCGTGGCTGGAAAAGTGTGAACACCAATAGAAGAGTAAAGGCCCAAGGACAGAGCCTTGAGGGACGCCCTGTTCAATGGTTGTATAGGTAGGTAGCCTATTTACGCACGATCAGGGTATTTTACAACTCAAGACCTTCCTGGTCATTCAAACACTCTTCTATAACCGTTAAATTTTTATTACCGAAAATAGGTAAGAACTGTATATTGAACAACAGGTACGTTTGTATCAATAAAGTATTTCTAAGAATACTTATTGATGAAATGTGGGTTATTTTCTAGGATACCATGATTGAAATTTTTATGCAGAAACAGATCAGTAGAGGATTACAGAAATAACAAATTTATTATTGTGGTAAGTAATTGACAAATTATTATCTTTTATAATATGAAATGTTTAGAATAAAATAGAATGAACCCTCATTCATCCACAAAAATCAACTGTTTACCTGGGAAGTACCTACCTACCTCAAAAATAGTAATGGTACGTACCTACCTAATAAAACATAACATACGTATGAAGGGGTGAATCTATATCTTCAATTATTAAGTGACTCATCAATAATAGTAATAAATGTTCATTCATAAAGTACTCTCTTAAGTAAGAATCTTTAGATTGTTGTTTTCCATCCTGATTCAAATTCAACCTATGACAGAGAAACTCGCTAGTACATAGTTCCAATTAAGAACTCAAGAAGTAAACAATAACAAAAATCAATGAAAATAAACAGTGAAAACTGATTTAGGTTAGGACACATGTTTTTCCATAGCTAACCTGATTCCTGACGTTGATCACCAGCTGAGTGTCCGTAAAATTCACCAGCACCAACAAACACAACACTAGACAGTTTTTGAAACAGAAAAAGTTCATTTCGGTACACATTCTCGTTGTATTTTGGCACCGATTTGACAGTTCTACCAACACTTCACCATTTCGGTACACGAACGGTCGCACAATGCGGAGAGTTTCTTTCTGATAGGCAACACAACACGCGTTGAAGTGAGGAATTTGCAATGCGCATGAGCGCGGACATGTGGATATCGGACTCTTTATTGATTCCATAGGCGTAGACTGGGGAATTTAAAGGGAAAACGAACTTTGTTGACTCTTGAATCGTCATTCGTGGAAAAACATGAAAAACTGTTTCTGTTTTTTCGAATAGTTGAATTAATGCATATATAGTGTCACCGTTGAAGTCCGCGTCATATGGGATTTCTTTATGATTCATTAATTGCAAATTTGTAGTTCGTGAACAGCTTGTGCTTTGATAATAATGAAAAATTACGTTTACGATGTGAATGAATGCGGTTTTCGTGATCACAAATTTGAGAGCGCATGCTCTATTTAATTAGTTTAACTGTCAGTGTCAATCAGCTACTTCCGATCTCATAATTGTGTCCCAGTGTTGCCGGTTTTTGGTATTCACTGGAATTTAGAGTTAAACTAAGAGAAAATATCTGAGCTAAGATCCTTAAAATAAAAATCGAAAATGTCATAGGTACATATCAATATAATGAACTCATCAAACTCCCAGACATTGCAGGAAATGCTATCCTGAAATTATGCATACAATCAACTTCAAGTTTCTCCAGTAATTTCATATTGACTTCTAGGCAACACTGTCTATTCATACAAAAATAAACATTGTCAAAGATTGGATTCATTGACATTGTTTTATGGTGAATTTGTAGTTTATTGAAGTTCATAGTTTATCAGTAAACATTCTTTTGTGTATTTGGATAAGTTCTCGCAAAGGTGTATTTTTTGTAAATGCCGCGGTTGCAACCACCGACATATTATTAAACTAGACTGCCAATACCATATTATTGAAATTGATCCAATTACGAAATTGACTGGTGGCCATAGGACATGCGCATTGTATCTGTTATCTGTTATCTGTCAGAATCACATTGGCATACTTCAGGAAAAATTAATGGGTCTTGTACGAAAGCAAGTAGAATGTTGAAAAATTGAGTTTTTATTTAATGACCAGAGTATTTTATAACTGTACATCCATGAATCATATTTCTTCTCCTACTTTCGCTTTGAAAGAGTAAAAGGAAACTAGATACCCAAGCAATCCTCAGCAACTGACATTTCCCTTGGAGTAACACAGGGCTCAGTGTTGGGACCGGTACCATTTATTTTATATATAAATGACTTAAACGTGTCAATATTCACTTACCATATACGCTGATGATACATATCTGTGATTGTATCTCCAAAAAAAATTATATTTCACTACAAAAACAGTGTAGTGACATTTTCCAAAAGTCGAATGTATGGTTATTCTTACACCAAATTACAAAATACTTCATTTTTACAATATCTATACAAGGTAACAGGTAACGCCAGTGAACAAATAAACAATATGGCTCCCCAGATTGTCAAATATCAAATTCGTGGTGGCTCTTGCGCATTGCGCAGACACGATTTCAGGATGTTCAATTGGATGAGTTTTTCGAATGGTGGGCATATGAGTACTAGCAGTCTAGTTTAAAAGTTATGTCGGTGGTTGTAACTCCAGAACAGGCGGAGGTTTGAGCTTTTTCACAATACCCTATTATCGTTTAGGTATGTTGAAAAATTGTTGATTTTTTCTGAAAGCTCGTTCATTTTTATTTTTCTAGGGCTGAAGTTTCGTTGAAAAACAGTTTGTAATATTTTTCATATTCATTCTTTGATTTTTTTGGTAGTAAACTTTCCAGTATATTATTTGCACTCTTTGTAATTTCGGGTGGTGTATTTTCACACTCTGAATCTGAATCACTGGATACATTCATGATACTTTTTATATCTTCGACTGGAAACGTGACAGCAATAATTTTGACACTTACTCAAATTTTGCCACTACGATGACAATCAACTGCGTCAAGGCTAATGTTATTATTGCTAACCAGTGTGAGAATATCATTCTATCACAAGAGAGAGAATGTGAATACATTTAAATTGCATGGGGGCAGAGGTGTTGCAGAATATTTCTACAATCTTAAGAGAGAGAATTTCAGCATTCTGTAATCAAATTTGATTTCAGAATTGGCAAATTCTGTGATGATCGTGGAGAAAACACTTTCTGCAACACTTGTTCAAATAAACCTTATTTGAGCTTGGAGTGTTTCAATACTGCACACAATTAATATTTATGTTTTGCATTCATTTAGTTACAATTCAGTGTGAGTTTACTGATGATAAATTTAATATAAATTTCAGTTTCCATAGTGATTTAAAATCATATTTTTCATTTATCAGTAATATCCGTACTTATGCCAAGTATACACATATGTTCCCTGTGGGCCACACTCTCAACCGTCCATTTGAAACTACATTTCCGTCATTTATATAGAAATACCATGTCCTCTCATCGTCCACTATACGTCATACATATATGAATGACGATTCAATTTTGGAAACATTACCGTCATTTATATATGGATGACGCGGCATTTTAGCAAAAAACACATTTGAGAATATGGCTCGTTGAGAACTGTTACATAATACTTAATGGCAGTCAATGTGTTAAATTGAGAATACGATTGCTTATAGAAAGTTTTATAATAACAATAAAAAATAAAGGCTTTTAATTAGTAATAAAGTAATGCTACAAACAGCTCGCAAACTATATAAAGCTATGAAACTGTTTCAAAATATTCATTGATTCACTGATGTGAAAAAACAAGTAGGATTTCAGCCAAGAAATGGAAAAGGAAGGGTGTTATCCCTTCCTATAGCCTAAGTATATAAAGCTCGCGAAAAAGTAATTATCCGTTTGAAAATCTATCGCTAAAACTGCAGGGAGATATTGAATTTAGGAAATAAGAAACTAGAAAAATTAATTGAATCTTCGAGTAATGTCGTAAAATCGATTCTTGTGATTAAGTGATCAAACATTGTACCGGAAGCGACAAAATGAAAATGTTTCAGCTCAGACAATTAATTTTGTACGGGATGGGATATTTTCATTGAATTCAATCCTATACCCATCCGAAACGATGTTTACTGTTTTCAGCTTTATCGTTTTAATTTTTTGTGACTTTCATAATGAACGTATTCATTGTGTCTGCTTGAGTTTTCTACATATGGAACTTAGTTATATATTCTATACTTTTGGAAGTCTGGAAAATAAATATAAGTAGAAACGTGTAGCAAATAATGGAAATGTGGAACAAGTTATGTTATCTGAATGTGATGAAAATTTCACTGAATGTTGATCAAAACGTTTCAAAGTGCGTTCGAAGTCACACGAAGTCGAACTGAAGTTAATGAGAGCGACTTCGGGTGTACTTTGAAGCATTTAGAGTAACTTCCAGTGACATTTTCAACACATTACGCACATCTCAGGTGAAAATCCAAAATATACAAATTGTAGATATTGATCTCTACTCCCAGATGCCGTTTACAGAATTTGAAAACGACGATTTCCCTTAAATCGGCGCATCTTGCAAGATGTGCCCTTAAATTGTTTATAACGCGATTGTGCAAAAACTACACATCGGACAGAAAACATCTTGCGCACAGTTGAACCAAATGTTATCATCTATCAGTTTCTGCAATATCGTTTGTCCAGCTTCAGATTAATAAAAATTATGAATTTTTGAAAAATGGTCTCTTTTTCGAGGTTTTCCCAGATTTTCTCAGTGAAAAAAGCACCGATCCGGTCGTATAAAAAACCATTTTGTAGACTGTAAAACGATTCCTCCGATACTTTTTGAGATATTCGCAAAAAAACAAAAAAGTTGTAATTTTTTCACTATTTCTTGTTTAAAAAATTCCACAAAGCGATTTTGCTGGCGCGAAAACCGGGGTTTTCATTAACGAACTATCCTATAAAAAGTAGTATAGGATGAGGTTTGCGTCTTTTATTTTGTGTGAAAAGAGCCTCTTATTTTTATCTACAGCTTGGCCTATACAGTGAGCACGTAAAGGTTGGAACAAATTCGTTGAAAGCTCGATACGGCCATTGAGGAAGAAAAGCTCAGACACGTCGATTTTCATTTTCAGCTGCTCATTTTATGGTATACTCAATTTTTTTATGACGTCATCGCTGTTCGAGTTATGACGTCATTATAATTTTTTTTTTGAATGGCATCACCCTACTTTGATAATACTTTCATAAATAACGCATTTTTCTGTGTATGGATGTCATATTTTTTCTTATGTTACATAACCATATTTTCGAGAAATAAAAGATATTACATTCATAATTAGGTCTATTAACGTAAACTTTCGAATTGAGGTAGCCCCACAAAAAAATCCAGTGGGATTAGATCAGTAGATCTAGCTGACCACTCTAAAAATCCTCGTCTGTGATCGAAATCCGGAGTATGAGGGAATTTTTCTCGAGTATCGATATGCTACTTCATACTCTGTTGTGAAGTAAGTGTGATGTGAGTTGCCTAGATGTCAATTCCGTCGTCTGGTGTTTGCTCGAAGTGTGCAACCGTCCACCCGGGGTGGGGCTGTAGGTTTTTCCGGGTTTTCCTGCAGCTTAAAAGTGGATACGCCACCAAAAATCAGAAAAATCAGAAAGTCCTCCCGAAGCGCAACGGCAAATGATAATAATAGCCGTTCTCTACCCGCAGACGAGGATTTTTAGAGTGGACAGCTAGATTTCCTGATCTAACCCCAGTAGATTTTATTTTGTGGAGATACTTCAAGTCAAAAGTTCACGTTAACAGACTTAATATTACATTATTATGAATGAAATATATTTTATTTCTCCAACATACGGTTATCTAACATAAGAATAGTTATTTGTATGCTAAGGCCGCGAAATACCTTTTTAACGTACCGAAAGAACAGTTATCGCCGAGGCCGCTTGCGGCCGAGGCAAGATAATCTTGAGGTCGTTAAAAAGTTTCGCGGCCATGGCATACACACTATTTTTCGTGCAATCGTTAAAATTATTAAAATAGATACTTGTAAATAAATATATTATTGCTCTAAAATCAACAGCAGTTCAATTTATTTAACAATATCACCGTGTGCTATGGAAATGATATGTTTCAATATATACAAAATATTTTGACAGTTCTTGTCAAAACGCAAAATGTCTGATACTGATAGCGATATTTCAGTACCTTCCACTCCTCCTGAACTCAAAAGCGTTGTAAATTCGGCGATTTCGGTTTTAATACCCGAAAAATCTAAACGGCAGTACGAAAAATGTTACGGCGAGTTTAAAGATTGGTGTGACAAACAGAATGTTAAGACGATGTCTGAAAACATTTTTGAAAGTGACGTTTGGTTTCGCGGCCGTTGCTATGGGTAACGGCCGCGAAATTAAATTTCACAGACTGTGCTGAGAACGCGAAATACTGACTTCGCGTGCGATTGCACGAAAAAAATATTACTTTCATACACAGAAAAATGAGTTCTTTTTGAAAGCATTATCAAAATAGGATAATGCCATTTTAAAAAAAATTAAAATGACGTCATAACTCGAACAGCGATGACGTTATCAAAAATCCGAGTAGTCCAAAAAATGCGCAACTGAAAAATAAAATCGACGTGTCTCAGCTTATTTTTCCTAATGGCCATTTCAAGCGTTTAACGAATTTGTTCCAACCTTTACGTGCTCACTGTATATTATATTCATGAAATGATATCATTAGATAAAATTTTGTACGAAATACGTTATGAAAAGACTTATTTGTTCGATTCGCGTAATTTGCAAAACTTGCTTCGCTCGTTTTAGCAAATATTACACTCATCGAACAATGTGGCTCTTTTCATAACTGATTTCGTAAATAACTATTGTTGAATATGGTTTACGAAATTGCTGAGAAAGTTCAAATTGCCAAATGGTATTTTCAAAGATCAAGGACGTACATTGCGTCAGATTAAAGTATTATTGGTGAAATAGTTTGAAAATAGGCCGGACAATTATCAATTGCTCTAATTCTAGGTACCTATCTTCCTTCCATCGTGAGATGATTTGTATACTGAAGCTTGAATATCAATTATTATGAAGTGCTGTAGGACATTTCAAAGTATTAATGATAACAATTTGACAGTCAATAATAATTCTCAAATATCGATTATCCACTGGATGCGTACAAATGGCTTGCATAAATGTTACACACTGTGATTCCCATATCCGATTTTAACAAATCTTTGGTTTAATAACCATAATGTGAATATCCATAACATTCGTGCCAGTATGGCCGATCTTTATTAAGTTTCTCCCTTCGTTATACGTTTCGTAAAACCCATAAGCGTCGTTATTCTCCAAGTACGATTCCGGGTTAATATTCTTTTCCAGTGAATCGAAAGTTGCTATTGCCCCGGCGGCGTCTGTTGGACCATCTATTCCATCTGTTCCGCAACTCAGGAATGAAATATCCGCCGAATTCGGTCCGAGCTTATTAACTTCGATGAAAAAGGCCAGAGATAATTGTTGGTTTCTTCCACCCTTGCCGTTTCCGGTCACGACCACTGTAGGCTCACCTGAAAAAGGCGATAATAATCAACAAAACTTTCATCAAGTTTTCACTTACCCACGTGCTTGAATTATTGTCGGAAATTTTTCGAGAATATGAATTTTTTGCGACTCTGATAATTATCTTAAAAATTTCGTGTACGATCTAAATTTTCTGCAATTAATTCAAGCACGCTGGGGATTCGGTAAGAAAATTTTATACTAAACTATATTAAATTAATGCTAATTTCATCTGACTTGGAGATTATTCAAGATAAAAGAAGTTATAACATCAGTGGGCCGTGAATGGCTTTTGTTGGCACATTGTCAGATACGCATTCGTATTGTGGCGATGTCACAGAGTAGGACTCTGTGGCGATGTTTTGAGAATATGTGTCTATCAGAAAAAAGCTGAAAGCGCTTTGCTGGATGAAGCATAAAAGCGCTTTACGTTCCACATTACAAACCACTAAACTGCTTCAAATAAATCCAGCAGAAAATAAAGCGCTTTATTTATCTGTAGCGGCTGGAAGACCTGCAAGCCGTCTATAACGTGAAACGTAAAAGCGAAAAAGAAAACTGTAGGTCACAATGAGCTTATGACAAGAGGCATAAGATGTCCGGAGGACTGCTCATTGCTAATATCCTATACAATAGGAAAAGTTGGGTCGAAAATCCATCAGAAAACAACTACTTTCCTGGAAAGTAGTTGTTTTCTGATGGATTTGATGGATTTTCGACCCAACTTTTCCTATAGTATAGGATATTAGCAATGAGCAGTCCTCCGGACATCTTATGCCTAAAGTCATAAGCTCATTGTGACCTACAGTTTTCTTTTTCGTTTTATATACGGTCTTGACGATCGTAGTCATGGGTATCGCTTGGTTGAGCTTCCGGCGCTGAGATGGCGCTCGCAGTTTGGAGTTAATCCACTGTGCGGGCGCGGTCTCAGTTTCGGTCTGTAAATGGGTTTGGTTGTCGATTCATTCGTTGCAGTCATTAGTTATTGACTGCTAGACCTGCCCTATACTGATGAGGAGCAACACTCCGAAATCGATATATAGGTGGTCCGAATGTTTCGATGAACATTTCCATGCAACCAAGCAATTGCAGAGATAACCTTGTAGGAACTCTGCACGGAAATTTCATCAGATGTAATTCAATGTTCGTCGTGGCATTAGCCAGGAAAGTAGTTGTTTTCTGATGGATTTTCGACCCAACTTTTCCTATTGTATAGGATATTAGCAATGAGCAGTCCTCCGGACATCTTATGCCTCTAAACGTAAAAGCGACTGCAGTCGCTGCATGCTGTTAGAAGCACCCATTGATAGCTCAACCACTAACCAGTTAGTCTCAATTTTCAAGTTCATTTTGTTGTAAAGTTGTCTTCAAGGTTTTAGAAGAATAATATATACAGATATATTTTGTACTCCTGATTATTCGGAGCATTTAGAATAGTTTTGGCACTAGGTAAATTATCTTCAAGTGCTTTTTTTTTGGAAGAAAAGCGTGAGAGAGTTCCAATGTTCTGAAATTATCTCTACCACAGCCTTAAATATAAGATATTCATTACAAACCTTAATATTTCATCACAACAGAAGTAGATTACCTTCAATGACAGCCATCTAGTTTGGCATGGAAATCATTTTATGATGCTTTTCATTGGCAAAAATTTGACATTCCCATAGTTCTTCTATTATCTTGCTACTAAGCGGAAAATAACTGTAAACATCTCTTGCAAACTGTTCGACTAATTTGGGTATTTTTTTGTAGCACTTTCCCTTTGAAATATAGAACAATTATCACCATAGATTTTTTAGTTCCTATGTCTGTCGTTTCATCGATTATTATTGAGAAGAAATTCTCTCGAATATTTGTGAGAGTTTCTTCTTTGAAAAATGGTGCCAAAACTCTGACTATAAGCTTATTAGCTTTGGTCCTCTTTAGAATAACACCTTTCGCAACTTTAGAGTCTGGGTAGATTGAATTATTGAATATTGAATAGTGGTAAACTGTCAAATATTAACATTGACAAATTATGCTCAAGTATGTCACGGATTGCCTCAAATCTGCCTCTCAAATTGAAAAAAAAAATATTTTGCTGAACTGAACTTTTTAAAAATATCAATCTGAGGTGTTTTTTAGCTGCAAGTTCAATTTTCTTATGAGCAGATGATACTGCATGTCTTTGCAGGTGGAATGATGTGCCACTCATTTTTTGGTTCCATAATTTACAAAATAAAAAATCAATAAAAGGGAATCCTTTGGCCAAACTCTGTATGTTTGGGTTGAGGTTGAATTTCTGTTTGTTATTTGAGGGGACATTTTCAAAGTGCAATTCACCCATAATTGAAATACTTGATCGAAAATGAGAAATCAATCAGCGTAGTGCAAAAAGCGTCTGGAAATTTCAGCCAAGTTGTCAAAATATTTCAGACGCATTCGAAATATACAGGGTGGGTCACGGTCGATGGTACCTTAGACGTTTACGAAGAACGGGAAATAGTATCATTCTGAAAATTTGGTTTCTCAAGTAGTTGCTCTTGGTCTATCGATCTAAAATATTTTCAGCAATGCAGCGTTGCCGCTTATACCAGAAAGTAGCAGCATCTTTGTTTTTTCAAATGGGTCTCCCTGTATATTACCGCATTTTTGAACTTGTCATTCTTTTCTGATCATTTCTGCTCCATACTCCCTTATACCTATCTCTAACGGTTTTTGAGATATTGGTTATTTTCCATACTTTTTATCCAAAACGTAGCTCGAATTGAATGTTTATTTCTGCGGTATTTGGACACCTAGGAAGTTGCAATTTTGTGTTTTGTTCATCAAGATCATGTACATTGATTCTGTATAGAGAAGTTTGTTCTGCGTTATACAGGTCACCATGACGCGCACCGTCATCAAACTTGTACCACAGTAGTTAAGGGTTAAGTATATTGAGAGGGGTACTATCAATAATATATTTTAAAATGTCTGTCTGCGTGTTTGTCTATCGGTCAAGAAAAATGTGTGTTATTACTTAGTTTATTTATTTAGAGTTATAGTTTTACATTTTTAGTTTTAGTGACAAAACCTTGTGTTCTCTGTAGCAATTTTATGGCAAATAAATATCTATCTATCAATACACCTTACGCGCTTCCCTCATATTACTATAATAATATTTCAATTTTAATCCAATTAATCATTCGAAATAGTATATCCATTAGTGTCGCTATTTTCACTCGGCATAGATAGTCGTTTTTTTTTTCGATATCTTCCTGACTTTTCGCCAGCGCGAGTGGCTGGTATCTTCAGAGGCTTATACATAGTGGAAAATCTCGGATAACTGAATATTTCGTCTCCGGAGATTGTATTATTTTATTCTAACTCAGGTAGATCCTTATTTGATTCCCTTTCACCTGTTGTTCTAATGTTGTTATCTTCCTTTGCTATTTTTTTATTTTTAAAAATGGAATTCCTTATTCGATTGAGGCTTATAGCTTCTTCTTCTTTGTTGACATTTTCCGTGTGTTTGTGGATCTCAATTGCCTTCCGTACAAGTCGACTATGATATCCCTGGTTGGGGCAAGAAATTTCACGTCCTCAAACAGGATCCTGTGGTTTCCTTCACTGAGCGCGTGTTTTGGCACTGCCGACTTGTCCGTTTGGCCTAATCTGCAGTTCCTCTGATGTTCCTTCAGCCTTGTTCCCATGGATATTTTTGCGATTCCGATGTTATTATTCATCTTAGAACCTCGAAACATGTCTGAAGGTGGTCAGCCCCAGCCAGATGGAGGATAAACTTTTGTTCAATCACAATAATCACTTGAAATTGGGATTCCTTTGGAAGAACGCTGCACAAATATCTGTCAAATGCGGTGCAACTTCCAACGTGGTATTTTGTTTTTTGGCAATTGTTTGCCTCATTCATTCCACTTTGTGGAAATATCTGGAGAGATAGTGTATTTTGACTTTGTCGATTTCATTCAAATCATTTAATTGATATACTGTTCTTCAAAATCTTCGAATTTTGTTCGAATCCTCGGTTTAATTGATGATTATTACGTAAATACACAGAGACGGATTTTTTAAATGCTCAATGGGACAAGACACTGCGTGAAAGCTGGCATTCAATCAGCACTGAAAAAATCAGTTGCCATAAAAACAATTGCTGATGTGTACTCTATTGTCTAGTTGACCATTAATGCGTACATGTGTGGCCATAACTCACTGTCACCCTTCACCGTATGCATTGGTCAAAGCTATTGTTCGCCGAGGCTACACCTACACGATTATGACTGTTTTCCTTCTGTTGTTTGAACGCCATCATTCACACAATTCATTAATTATTCAACTTCTTTGTCATGGAATCACACAACTTGGAAAATTTTATAATTTTCTTTTTTCTTGTCGATAGTAAGTATACAGATTGGGGAACCCCATACGACACGATCCCTGTAAGCCAAAATTATTTTTTTCGGGAATCTCTCCTTTTTGTTATATATGTATATTGATTAAGGCTACAACAAGAAATTATTTTGTCTACAAGGTTGCTCAAGGAGTGTGACATATCAAAGTTATGTTTTTTCAAATGAATACCCTGTATTTCGTTACACTTTTGAAAGGGGCAGGAAAAAATTATATGATTTCATGGAAGGAACTATCTAACCGTTCTCAAGTTATTGATTTTCTTCAATTACCATGTTACAAAAAAATTATAATAATATTTTTCAACATATAGATATATTCTGCTCCTCCCTGTATGATGTTAGAAAATCTGCTGTAAGAGTTTTGACCTAATTTCTCTCTCTGCTGTCTCACTATTTTCTTTTTCTTATATTTAGATTTAAGAACTACTCTTGTTACATCTTAGACCGTCAGATAGTGACAGATTTAGGTGCCCCAATTTCTCATACAAGCCTCGAATAGGGTTGAAAAGTACATCGATGTTGAGTAGAATGGAGGGATATTTACGAGTGGCTCCTGGGGAGAACATATGGAAAATTCGATTTTCCAGAACAGAAATAAAATGAGTAAGTTGCTCATATTTTTACGCTAGCCGTGTTCACCAAGTTATCAATTGATAGAACTTGGCTTCGGAATACCAAAGGCTTGAGTATTGCAGGTGGCTAAAGGGTTAAAATGAGGGCGTGATCTTGTAAGGAAACATCGAAATTTTGACTGATTTTCCCACACAAGCCCATCGAAACCATGGGAACTTACATCGTCACAAGACCGAAAAACTTAATGGCTTGAGTGGCGCGAATGGATAAGTAGATTTTGTCGTCGGAAAATGTAACGGAAATTGTTTTTGATTTTTCAGTTATTTTTCCATGCAAGCCTTTGGATGTAACCGAAACGAAGGCTTGCGTCGAAAAGTTGCAGGAAAATTGTAAGGAAATTGACACTATTTTCTCACGCAAGCCGTTTCGCATATGCTTAGAAAATGTGATTCTAAGACTAAATAACAAAAGGCTTGAGTGTCGGACATGGTCAACATATTAATTATACATGATTTATATAAGAAAGAGCTGACAAAAACATTTTATAATATTAAATCATTTTCCCCTTTGGCATATACTTAGAAAATGTGTTATCAAGACCCTGTAATGAAAGGCATAAGTGTAGGAAATGGAACATATAATTTATTTTGAAATGAGCTGACAAAAATGTTTATGCAGAGTTATTATTTTGACCATCTGATTTGGTAAACATTTCCTTCTATAAGTTTGATAATATTTTATATTATGAAAATAGTGCGCTGAGTTTGGATTACGTATAAAAAATATACAAATTTTTGGTAAAATATTGATGATGAAATGAGCTAACTTTATGAATGATTATACCACAAAGTGGTTTTACAATATCTCCAGAACGAGCTAAATCTATAACTCATTCATGATTGTCATCGTCGTCCTCACCTATTTCCTCTTCCTCGCCGCCTGCTTCATCTTCGTCTGACTCTAAGACGTCGATGTTTATCACTGTCATTTTCGTTTTCACACTATGTTATGTGTGCTCTGCCAACTGACGGTACAAGGTATATAATAGTAGCATATTTCCTATGCTTTATATTATACGACATCTTTACACGTATAGGATATCTAATTTTTCAAGTTCAGTAGCTGCAGTATTGTTTTACACATACATTAATTTTGTAATAATTAAAAATGCAACAACATATATGTGTCACGGTTCATCTCAAAAGAGGACGATGCAAGGAATACGGAATCAGCTCGTAGACGGGAGCATCCTACATCATGTTGATGCCGGAAAGACGTTTATTTACTTGGGGGTGGAGCAACGCCGCTCCCAAGAGGTAATTACAGAATTACAGTAAAAAACTCTTACCGCGGTAAGTATCAGCATAAACTCCGATAGATCTGGTCATCAGAACTGTCGGGAAAGAATAAAGTTGCTGCAACCGATATGCTTGCCATTTTTATTCTACTCTACCTCTTTGGGGTAGTAAAATGGACTCAAGAAGAGCAGCGACAACTCGACGTAGAAACTCACAAAATGATGCATCTTTATTGGAGTTTGCATCTTACATCGTCCGTCCCATGGCTATACTTCCCCAGAAAACGAGGAGGACGTGGACTTTTGAGTTTGGAGTGTCTACATAACAGAATGGTACTGAATGGAGCCTGTAACGTCATCAGGAGTTCAGATCTTATTCCTTGCATGGTCTGTGACCATAAAAAAGCATGGATTGGAGCATTTCTTTTTAAGGCAGATGGCCATGCAGCCGATGAACTTGGTCTCGTGTTCGACACTGACACTGTCACCGAGTTGGAAGCCGTTCAGAAAAAGCTCTGTTCAAAGCTGCAGAGACTGAGGCACTCCTGCAGCTTCATACGAATAAGCCAATGCATGGAGTCTACATCAAGAACATCGAAGACCTTGGCTTATCCAAAAATCTGACCTTTGCCTTCCTCAGGTCAAGTGAGCTGAAGTCGGAGACCGAGGAATTCATAATGGCCTGGCAGGATGGTGTCTTCAACAACTTAGTGTATCGTAGTCGCGTGATTGGTCCAGCTTATGCGGTCTAAGCCTATATCCACAGACATAACGCGGTGCTACGAGTGTTGTACTACCACTTACGACTCTCGTATGGTATGGACGAGACAACGGTGTTGCCTTATGCTCCGGGGGATATTCAGTCCGTTGTGGAGAACTACTGATTTCCCACCCTCGGACAAATACAAGCCAATGGGTGAGGTGAATAGAATCTAGTAAATGCTCATACTATATATGTATCTCTTTCATTTATTAATGAAATGAAATAGTCCATCTCAGGAAAGTATAAGAATTCACTTAACATTATTTTATTCACATCCACCACTAAGTCTGATGTAGTCCTTCTCGACCATCAAAGTAGGACGATATTCGTCATAGAGGTTTCGGCTCCAGGCAAAACGAAAATCGTAAGAAAAGAGGAGGAAAAGCGGACTAAATATCGAGATCTTCTCTTCGAATTCCGCCGGATTTACCCAATCCATTCTGTTGAAATGGTGGTTCTGAATCAATGGTGGAATGATGGAAACACTGCTCTCGGGCCTAAAAATCATACCGGCTTGCCGTAATATGGCAGAAATCTTAGACGGATGGATGCAAAAGGCCGTCATCCTTGGTTCATTCTGTCTACTCAGGGCACACGATTCTCGGACCCGAGAGTCACTTACCCCAAACACGTGAAAAATGGTTATTGCGAGTAATTGACACCTGCACGCCCTTCGGATGTATCGGGGCTCCGGAGACAGGGCATGACTGGGACATTCCTAACTATGCCAATCAATAGAGCATTTTTTCCTAACAAAAATACTAGTAAAAAACCGACTGTGCCATTACATGAAAGACAGACAGTTCGTAGTTATATTCTGCTGTGTTTTCGACTCGCAACTGTCATTTATTAATTTGTTATAATCACTTAAATAACAAAAAACGTGTTTTTTTTAGCTGTTTTGCTTATAAAATGAAAACTTATTGAGCAATCTGGTTGTTCCAATCGAAAGAATTGTGGATGATTAAAATACAAATAAAATGGAATATTTTACGACCCGATCAGATCATTAGTAACGGAGGAAAACCTGAAAAACCGTAAAATATCACAATTTAAAAAAAAAACATAACTCCGTCACTTTTCAAGAAATAGGGTTGACCCTCCTCATGAAAGTATTGAATCATGTGCACTTTATGTGTACACAAAACAGGCTCTGACGGTTCATTAGTTTTGGCACAATTGCAATTTGAATTTTTTTGCACTATCTTGCAGCGTGCCTGGATGCTCCAGAGATAGTCTGATTTCAATTTCTAAAACATATTTTGAAAGTACAAGTTTAGTACCCCAAAACGTATATTCTCATTTTGCGCTAAAATGCTGAGGAGTGGGTGAAAACGGCCGAGCTGCTGAAAGCGGTCGAGTGGTAGTAGAGAGCTGGGGATGAGTTGAAGCGTATTCTCACGTAACCCATTCATTAAAAAAATTCCCCTCATCTCCCGGACTCTTCTACCACTCGGCAGCTCATGCGGGCTCGGCCGTTTTCAGTCATGTTTGCAAGCATTTTTCACCCATTTCACACCATTGTAACGCAAAATGAGAATATACGTTTTGTAGTACTATACTTACGTGAGTACACACAGAGTACACACACGTAAAGTACACATGATTCAATTCTTTCATGAGAAAGGCCATTCCTACTTCTTGAAAAATGACGGAGTTATGAATTTTTCAAAAAATCGCAAAATTTTCCGGTTTTCCCAGTTTTTCTCCGTTACTAATGATCCGACCGGGTCGTCAAACATCCCATTTTGTTCGTATTTTAATTATCTACAATCATTTTCATAGGAGCAACCATATTGCTTTATTAGTTTTTATTTTATAGGCAGAACAATTTTTAAAAAAACACGGTTTTTGTTATTCAAATGTATATAACAAATCAATAAATGACAGTTGCGAGTCGAAAATATACCAGAATATAACTACGGACTGTCTTTCATGTGATGTCGGTTTCCTACTAGTATTTTTGTTAAAAACTCGCTCATTTTATGCTCTATTGCTTGGTGTAAACGGATAATAATGACCCTGCATAAATAAACATTTCTATAATTTTAGGCAGCTCTTTTATGGATAAATAATATGCTCCATGTGGAACACTCAAGCCTTTTGCTATATAGTCTTAGAATAACTTTTTCTAATCATATGCCAAAGGGCTTGTGTGGGAAGATGATATTATTTTCTGGAATTTTTTGTTGAATAAATCATGTATAATTTATATGATGACCCTGTCCGATACTCTAGCCTTTTGTTAGTCTTAGAATCACTTTTTCTAAGCATATGCAAAACGGCTTGCGTGAGAAAATGGTGTCAATTTCCTTACAATTTTCCTGCAAGTATTTCATGTTCTGAAAATTTGAAGGCCACGCTTTACACTCAAGCCATTATTTTTAACGGACTTTTAAATTGATAAGATTTTTTTGCAAATAATTTCATTTATGGGAAAATAACTGAAAAATCAAAAACAATTTCCGTTAAATTTTCCGACGACAAAGGCTACTTATCCATTCGCGCCTCTCAAGCCATTATGTTTTTCGATCTTGTGACGATGTAAGTTCTCATAGTTTCGACGGGCTTGTGTGGGAAAATCAGTCAAAATTTCGATTTTTCCTTACAAGATCACTTCCTTATTTTAACCCTTTAGCCACCTGCAACACTCAAGCCTTAGGTATTCCGAAACCAGGTTCTATCAATTAATAATTAAGTGAACACGGCTAGCGTGAAAATATGAGCAACTTACTCATTTTATTTCTGTTCTGGAAAATCGAATTTTCCATATGTTCTCCCTAGGAGCCACTCGTAAATTTCTCTCCATTTTACTCATTATCGATGTACTTTTCAACCCTATTCGAGACTTGTATGAGAAAATGGGGCACCTAAATCTGTCACTATCTGACGGTCTATCTGTAATCATGTGCTTTCCTGTTATTGGTGATGTGTTATATATACATCCTGTTGCAAAGCCTTATAAATAAAAAAATAAAATAAATACAAAGTTTTTTTTCTTCGACAGTTATTATATTGCCAAATTGTGGCAATTATATCAATAATTTGAATGTTCAATGATATGAATTGTCGTCGTATTATCAAATGAAGACTTCCGAGTTATATTTGACGCAAAATACGGTATTTTTCAAAAATGCATAAATGTTTGAACAGTGTGTAAAAAATAACTTTACGCACAGTTGATGATTTTACGCACAGGTGATTTTTTACGCACATGTGCGAAAAAGTATTACTTTACGCACTGTCAGCAGTGCGTAAAAGCTTAGTTTACGCACTGCCGTAGACAAAATTCTTGAAGTGAATTGACGTGGAATGTTCATGGAGAATGACTTAAGAAAGTTTGTTGTCGTAAATGAACTCAATTCATGAAAATTGTGGGTGAATACCTTGGATTGTGTCTTATTGTTGATGGTCTGCTCCTCAGATTGTTTGAAGGATTTTGAAGGTCAAGTTTTTGTTCAAACTGAGTTTTTCTTCTTTATGTCTTTGATATGGAAGTTAAATTACATCTTCAATGTCCTTTTAATACATTTTCCTTTGTTTTTCTTCAATTCAATAGATTAAATAAAGAAATGCTAGTAATTTATGTCGATTTTTCTTTCTGAATCGCTTGGCTCTTTCCAAAAACACAAAAAAAAAACTTTCCATGGTAATCACCTACTCTTCTAACTAGATTCTTTCTTTACACTCCGAAAATTGTTCACGGCATTTATATTTTTGCTTGCACTTGGTTTCCTAATCACTTACTTCCATCTTTAAACTAACTGTACGACTTATAATTAACTTACTTTACTAATATTTAGAAAAACTTTAATCATTTTGACATTTTTCTATGATTTTACTAATTTTTTCCACTTGGTTCCGAACTGAGTTTTCTGTTCCCCATCCTTTCCTTTTTTATCTTGGTTTGCTATGTCAGAATTAAATTTCTATACTGTATAATATTTATTTATAAATTTTATGAAGTTTGAAATATTCTCATGGCTTTTTGTTCTTCACAATTTCAAAATTTGTTATGATTTTAGACGTGAAATTGTGGAATATTGTGATTTTATTTCCCAACTTCTATACACTTGTAAGTTGCCCTTTGGTGAAAGATTTATTTTATTTCATACAACATCTATCTAGCGACTTCCCAAAATCTCCTTTTGATACAAATATTTTGACTTTTTCTTTTAAGTCTTAATTCTTTTACATTATATCATTTAAACGATACATGCTTTGTCAATAAGGTTGATATCTTCTACAATAAAGTGTATTTTCGATTGACTGATTGAATATTATTATCCTAAATAATCGACGAAATACAGTTCGTGCCTGTTTCGTATTACACGAATTCTATTCCAAACATTATCGAGGGAAACATCATCACAAAGTGGATTGGAATCGACTCGTCTTGCCGAAAAGCTCAAGTCTCGCTCGAGTATTTCCAATCTCCCGACAGATTTTATTCGCGAATGGAAGTTAAAAAAGTTCGCCCTACCTGCGAAGATCAAACAAATCCCTCTCGAGTAATCCATATCCAGAAGTTCCCCAATAAAAGCTCGCTCGGCACGCAAATCTTCGGCGAAAGTTTCCATAAAAACTTTCAAATTGTCCTTGTTGCTAGAATCGCTAATTACGGAAGCGAGGTGGCATGCCAATTGCGCATAAATCCTGGCGATTTCCTCCGCATCGCCTTGTATTTCGGTTGAGACGATTGCTGATTGAAAACCCCTGTTCTTCGCTTCTTGTTTGGCTGCTTCAGCTGCTATTCGGTTATTGCCTGTGTTAATTCAATTACGTTTGATTAGATAGATAGATGTTTGCTAATGGAAGCTGTAAAGTGTCAGGATAGAAGGGTTATATACTTTGATAGAGGACAATAATGACAATTCGGGAATTATATCGATTGCTTTAGTGGTTTTGTAGAGCTAATTTATAACCATAAGTCTGGTTTCTGTGAGTACCCAAAGGATCACATATCATCGTCAGAATGGTAGAATGTTGAACTGAAATTGTATATGAATTTAGAAGTATAGTAATGAAAATGTTAACGACTTCAATCTTATTATTGTTCACTGAGAATGAGAATGAGATTAGACACATAATCATGGAAATAAAAAATAAGAAATATATATATATATATATATAGAAGAGAGGTAGTCTATTGCTGACTAGTTACAAACAAACTTGACAATATTTGGGACAGCAGCAAAACGCAAGTGTACTCTTATAACATTATATTTCCTATATTTCGACAGTGGTTACTGTCATCATCAGGGAGCTACAAAAATGGATGAAACTATGGTAAAATGGTGAGGATGAGACTCCTATACTTACAATATTAGTGAGATTGGTCGCTTAACAACGATGTTACAGAATTAAAAAAGACAAAATCCATGTGCAAAATGGGGTACTTAATAAAATTTATGTAAAACATTAAACAATTGAATTTTTTTTTTAAATGTGTCGGATGCACAACACCTGTAGGAATACCACGAGGAGCGTGGGAGAAGAGAAAATTGTTGGGTTAGAATTTATTAAAATTAATCATATGTCATATGTCAAAAGTCAAAGTCAAAGTCTAATTTTTTCATAGAAGTTATAGAACTTGTTTAGTTCTGCCTTAGGGGAATTTACTAAGTATAGATCACGGTACGCGATTATTTTTCTTAGGAAGTAACTTCGCTTTTGACATTCCTCTAATGTCCTACAATTTACGTCCGAGGACTCGCAGACAAACAAAAGTTCAACCAACTTCATGTGTACTTCACCCCGCTAAAAATTTCATGCGTTTCATATCCAACCAAGCTCTTGATTGTTCTCTTTTTGAGAAACATCCGGCCTTACAGCCCATCCTAACTGCTCCTATGAGTGGTACATTTTCTGTTGAAAATAATTTTTCTTTTGGCTCTAGTTTGGAGAGCCCCACAGTCAATAGAAGCCCAAGGGTTTTACTACGCGTGGCCGTCAAACAAGGCCCCACACACTCTTCCCGATGAGCTCACAAGTGGTTGTTGAATCGCGTCGCGTCGAAAATAACGCCACAGAATCTAGTTACCACCTGGATTCTCGAAAAGCGGTTAATTCAAATTTATTTGCATCTCCTAGGTTGAACCCTGCGCATTGTAGTATGGATGATGTGAATGTGGAAAAAAGTTACGTTGTGGGCTGTCCTGATGAAGACGATGATGATGAATCTCGAAACAATTTTTCTGTTGCTCAGAATGCAAGGCGTGATCTGAGCCTGAGGGAAATTTCAGCTCAAAATTTTAATAACAGGCCTTTGAGGGCCTCACCTAGTTTTTTTACTTTCGACGGTCAACCCGCTGGGGAATTTCAAACCCCGAAAAATACCGGCACTCCACACCGAATTTTGGGAGCATTCCAGAATTTAGAACGTAATACGTTACGTTCAGGGACCTCTAGTCTTCCATCAACTATTATTCAAGAAAAAAAGAAACTACCCAAACACCAAAACTACGTCACAATCTCACTCGACGCGCGTTTTGTCAACAAAGTTAGCATCTTCAGGAGCTAAAAGTAAAATTTTAAGATTGTGACGTAGTTTTGGTGTTTGGGTATTTTATTTTTTTCTTGAATTGTATTCACACCAAAGGTTCCAAAATATTCATTTATTTGATCAACTTTTATACTTACGCCCAAAAATTATTTTATTTAGATTTTATCAAGATAAAATGTGGAAATAATCATTAATAATAAAGAATGGGCTACTTGGTAGCATTAAATAGTATGTCAATAAAATTAACCTTTCATGTAATTAAGCCTAATAAAATTATCAAAATTAAATGTCGATTATCCGACATGGCACCGATTAATACGAATTCTTGTGATAAATGTCGCAATTGTCCAACATCCAGATTCCAACGAAGTTTCAGAGACCGACAGATATACAGGGTGTAACCAAATAAGTGCAAACTATTTTAGGAGATGAATCCTTTCGAAAATTAAAAACTTTTGGTTGAACAACTTGTGACTTCCGTTGTAGTTTTTTGAAATTATTCCGCTTGTTTCATTCAGTGGTATTTATTTCTTTGACATG
This sequence comes from Chrysolina oricalcia, assembly GCA_944452925.2. Classification (NCBI taxonomy): domain Eukaryota; kingdom Metazoa; phylum Arthropoda; class Insecta; order Coleoptera; family Chrysomelidae; genus Chrysolina; species Chrysolina oricalcia. The sequence goes on from OX101825.2 coordinate 56,356,219, forward strand.
CCATACTAACGTTATACTTCCCGAGAATATGCGCATATGCACTACATTTATGGTGAATGTGGAGGTAGTGCTACTGCTGCAGCAGCGCTTTATGCAGAACTATATCCGATTGCACAATGCCGCTCAAAAAATCGCTGATTTGGGGGCTATAACCTATAACGCATTTGAAAAAGTTCTTCTTGAAAATATGTCGTCTCTGCGTACGAGTGGATGGAAAATAACATTTTTGTAATATTATTCAGTGCGATGTTGAATAATCATTATTGTGGTTTATAGTGTATGTTGATTTAAAAAAAACGTTGAATTAGAATTTACTTCATTACATCTCACTGAATGCTTCTAATCAGTTCATTCGTTATTACTCATAACTATTCAATCATTTCATCTTGATAGGATAAAAATGAATGACATTACTGACAAAGTCTAATGGAGTTGATTTTAGCTCAGAATAACATCACCCTCTAATATTATCGAAATTCTACTCCTTCCAAAAATAATGAACCCGGACGAAATGGGCATTCTTTTGTAATGAATATCCAGTTCCACTTGGTAATGTTTTTTCAAACAATAATGTCAAACTGTTGTTAGTTAAAAAAATTGGTGAAACTCAAATCTGTCATTTTACCCATCATTTTACCCTCATTTCTTGAAATTTTTTATTGTATTCTGAAAAACTGTTTCGTACATCTGAAAGCATCACTCATCAGTAATTTTCAGCATAAAAGATAATTGAATTCGTCCCAATTTGTATACATGGCATTCAAAAATCCAAGGTGAGGTAGTGATTTTCCAGAAATTGAAAAAATGCTCATTATCTCGAAAACAGTGAGATTTTTACTAAGGTAAAATTCCGATATTCTGAACAGTCATGACCTGGTCTATCACCAGTTCAAATATTGTACAAGGTTTACCGGACACCCTGTATATGATTATAATAATATATAGTAAATTATTAAATTTTAAAATTTCCTACCTATTATGAAGGTCTTGACGTGTTCAAACGCCCCATCCGAGACCGGTTCGCCGGCGGGCCGTGAAAAACGATTTTCTCTCTGAATAACGGTTCGAATTGAATGTGGAATTTTCTCGAATAAACGGTATTTCTTTAAAACCTTGCTGGCACTTTCGGCCGAATCACTGTTCGGTATTGTTGGGCCGCTGGCTATGAAATCTAATGGGTCTCCAATAATATCCGAAAGCACCAGAGAAACGACTTTGCAGGGATAGGCCAACGCTGCCAACCCACCGCCTTTCATAATGGATATTCTCTTTCTGACGCAGTTCAGTTCGTGGATGTCTGCTCCTGAAATTGTGAGAAAATATGAGTCAATAATTAGACCAAGCAATAGAGGTTTTTATCCACACAAAATAAAAGACTCAAATGGCGTATACTAATTTATATGAGACAGTTCATTAATGAAAACCCCAGTTTTCACTCAAGCAAATCGCCTTATGGATTTTTTTTAAACGAGCAATAGTGATAAAAATTACAACTTTTTTTGGTTTTTTAGAAATATCTCAAAGATTATTCAAAGAATCGTTTTATAACCGACGGAAATTTTGTAGAGCTTTATAAAACCTATAAAATGGGGTTTCATACGACCGGATCAGTGCCTTTTCCACTGAGAAAATCCGGGAAACCCTCCGGGAAACCCCCGATGAGTAGTTAGCACAATTGCGTTATAAGCAATTTAAGGGCACATCTTGCAAAATGCGCCGATTTAAGAGCAAACACTACCTTGGTAAAACGGAAATTCGTTTTCAACCCACAGTTTTTGTTTGAAATTTTTTAATTTTTTTTTTGCATTACTCAATGTTTTTGTGTAAATTCCGGAACCTCAGTGATATTTGGTTATGATAATTTTTAAGAAAAAAATGTGAATGACATGATGAATTGAAAAAATTGAGAGGTTCCGGAATTCATATGGGACCACTGAGCCCATAAAAAAAATTTCTTTCATGAAAACAATGGTTTTTGCAAGAAACGGATTCTACGATCGGGAAATTTATACATGATTGGCGCAGTAATCGAGAACGGACAGGTGCTGTGTTGCCAATGTTCATCGAGTTAATTATCTTCACCCCCACTCTTGATAAGTATGCCAACAACCCTGGGCTGGAAGGGATGAGGAAGAAATTCGACTTTTCGGGAAATCGTCGTATTTAAATTCTGTGAACGGCATCTGAAAGTAGAGATCAATATCTACACAATGTGTGAATTTTGGATTTTTACCTGAGCGGTGGGAAATGTGTTGAAAATGTCACTGAAAGTTGATCAAACGCTTCAAAGTGCGTCCGGAATCACCAGAAGTGGCACTGAAGTTAACTCGAGTTGGGTTAGGGCGACTTCGGTTGCACTTTGAAGCATTTAGAGAAACTTCCAGTGACATTTTCAACACATTTCCCAATTCTCAGTTAAAAATCCAAAATATACAAATTGTAGATATTGATCTCTACTTCCAAATGACGTTTACAGAATTTGAACAAGATGTTTTTCCTTAAATCGACGCATCTAGAAAGATATGCCCTTAAATTGTATGTAAGGCGATTGTGAAAAACTACACATCGGACAAAAACCATCTTGAGCACAGTTTAACCTCATGTTAACATCTATCAGTTTCTGCAATATTGTTTGTCCAGCTTCAGATTTATGAAAATTATGAATTTTTCAAAAATGGTCTCTTTTTCGAGGTATTCCCGGATTTTCTCAGTGAAAAATGCACCGATCTGGTCTAGTGACGAAACATTTTGTAGGTTCTATAATTCTTTATAAAAATTCTATTGACTATAAAACGATTCCCACAATACTTTTTGAGATATTCGCAAAAAACAAAAAAGTTGTAATTTTTTTCACTATTTCTTGTTTAAAAAAATTCACGAAGTGATTTTGCTGAGGCGAAAATCACGGTTTTCATTTACGAAAAATTCATTCATTTTGTTTGGAAGTGGCCTCTTATTTTTATCAACAGCATGGCCTATAATTTGATTACTTATATTTCGGACGTCCATCACCTTAATGGTTGAAAGATTTCTATGTCTTTCAAATTTTCACAACGTTTCAATTGCTTGAATCCGCAATCGTCTTCTGGTGAATAGTGACAAAATCAGATGCTACGCGACCTTTTATAGGTCTATAATTAGCGCGTAATTACGTTGTAATTACGCGCGGTCTTGTGGCGCGCTTGGTTTCGCGCTTTTTCTCCCTCCAAAACGGTCCATGAGCGGTTTCCATACGTTTTTAATTTCCACGCTTGGTTGACTGAAGGCACCATTGGCTTCTATGTAGGTGGTTTCCATTAATTTCCGTTTGAACCAATGTTCCTCTCTATGAAGAACACTAGCTTCGTCCCAGAGAATTCGGTGGTGTTTTGTCCAGGCGTGGTCAGCAATTCCCGATTTTGATGTTTCCCCTCGTTGGGTCCACTTTTTGTGTTCGGCTATTCTTACTGATAATGGCCTCTTGGTCTCTCCGATATAGGAATCTCCACATTCACATGGGACTTTGTAAATACAGGTTTTACTGGATTCTGTTGTGTTCTCTGGTTTCGTCTTGATGAGGAAGCTTCGTAAGGTACTGCCGGATTGAAAGCACCTCTTGTTTTCGTATTCATTTCCGATCCTTCTGATCTTCTCGGAGATGCCCCTGATATAGGGAAGAATGAGAACGGGGCTCTGTGGTCTTTCTTCGGTTGTCTTGGTCTTTTCGAGTTGTTTCCGAACTTCTCCTATGAGTTTCTCGGAGTATCCGTTTCGGCGTAGGTCCTTTTTGATGTGGTTAATTTCCGCCTCCAATGACTCCTGGTTGTTGCAAATAGACATTGTTCTCTCCACTAACGTTCTTACGATTCCCCTCTTTGTGGAGTTTGGGTGATGAGAGCCGTAGTTGAGGTACTGTCCTGTGTGTGTCTTTTTCCTGTAAACAGAGGTGAGGATTCCAGTGTCTGTTCTTTCAGCTTTCACATCGAGAAACGATATGGTACTATTAGTTTCCTTTTCCATGGAGATGAACACCTTGGGGAATTCTTCGCCAGAATGAATAACATGAGGGATTCAATCAAATTCACAATGGAAGAGGAAACTAATAGTACCATATCGTTTCTCGATGTGAAAGCTCTGTTTACAGGAAGAAGACACACACAGAACAGTACCTCAACAAAGAGGGGAATCGTAAGAACGTTGGTGGAAAGAGCAATGTCTATTTGCAACAACCAGTAGTCATTGGAGGCGGAAATTAACCACATCCAAAAGGACCTACGCCGAAACGGATACTCCGAGAAACTCATAGGAGAAGTTCGGAAACGACTCGAAAAGACCAAGACAACCGAAGAAAGACCACAAAACCCCGTTCTCATTCTTTCCCATATCAGGGCTATCTCCGAGAAGATCAGAAGGATCGGAAGTAAATACGACATCAAGAGTTGCTTTCAATCCGGCAGTACCTTACGAAGCTTCCTCACCAAGTCGAAACCAGAGAACACAACAGAATTCAATAAAAACTGTATTTACAAAGTCCCATGTGAATGTGGAGATTCCAATATCGAAGAGACCAAGAGGCCATTATCAGTAAGAATAGCCGAACACAAAAAGTGGACTCAACGAGGGGAAACATCAAAATCGGGAATTGCTGACCACGCTTGGACAAAACACCACCGAATTCTCTGGGACGAAGCTAGTGTTCTTCATAGAGAGGAACATTGGTTCAAACGGAAATTTATGGAAACCACCTACATAGAAGCCAATGGTGCCTTCAGTCAACCAAGCGTGGAAATTAAAAACGTATGGAAACCGCTCATGGACCGTTTTGGAGGGAGAAAAAGGGCGAAACCACGCGCGCCACAAGACCGCGCGTAAGTACACTTCAATTATAGACCTATAAAAGGTCGCGTAGCATCTGAATTTGTCACTATTCACCAGAAGACGATTGCGGATTTAAGCAATTGAAACGTTGTGAAAATTTGAAAGAGATAGAAATCTTTCAACCATTAAGATGATGGACGTCCGAAATATAAGTAATCAAGTTACTACATCGTCTAAAACATTCAAACAAACATGGCCTATAATGATTATATCGTGAAAAATACCAATTGGCCAACATCACTTGATCTTCATCTTTCTTTAGTTCCCCGCTTAGTGATCATAAGAACTGAACTTGAAAACAAAAAGTATGTAACAATGAAAAATAATTCATAAAACTATCAAACAATTCAATATTGAAAACATACGAAAAAAATCTCAATTATTAGGGAAATTCAAATGAATTTTATGACGATACCACTAAGGCATTCACTTCTAATTGTTCTCATAAATCCATCATCAAAATTTACGAAAATTCTAAACCATGGTTCAATTCAAATATTTCAAAATTAATCAGTACCAAAGATTAGTTATTTTTGTATTAAGTGCACAAAATGACTGTTTTCTTAATGGGACATGAGACTGTTGATTCTCTCAAATGTGCCATGAGAACTCGAATTTTATACACGAAATACAAACATTTTTTGTACAACTGTGAATGTGAATTTACATCGTCTGAAATATATTAAAAATAAATACTTCCGAAACATCTTGACGTGGTTTTTGTTCAGATAAGTTAACGATTTTAAACGACTGACGTCTTGGAAATATTATTTAATATTTTCAGTAAAATAGTATTTAAAAGTTCCAAAAAACTGAATACCTAATACTTCTCTTTTCCATACATGTTATATTTAATGTTGGGTCAACTTTCGTTTAGCTGAAATCAGTTATGGAAAAACCGTTGCCATGGCAACCGTTGCTATGGTAACAAGAATACAGAAAACCGATTCGTATGGTGCAGAAATGCGTGGTTGCCAAGTTGTCCACTTCAGTTTAGCTGAAATCAGTTACAGAAAAAGGTTACCATGATAACCGTTGTTAGGGTAACGAGTAAACAAAAATGCTATTCCCGTTTTGCGGATATGCATAGTTGCCAAGTTGGACCAGTTATAGTTTAGCTGAAATCAGTTACGGAAAAAGTGTTGCCATAACAACAGTTTCTTTGATCACAAGTAAACAAAAACCCAATTTTCATGGTGCGGAAATGCGTGGTTGCCAAATTTTTTGCTTTATTTTAGCTCAAATCAGTTAAGAAAAAGTTGATGCCGTGGGAAAATCGTTGCTAGGATAAGTGAAAAGAAAAACCCGATTTCCGTTTTGGAAAAGTGCGCGGTTGCCAAATTATCAACTTGAAATTAAATTGAAACTTGAAAGGGAAAACATTCTCAACAGAAAAAACCATGACTGACTCCACTGGAAATGGGAACAACCTACGATAAAAATTAATCTATTTTTTGTAATATGTAACAGGAAACAATTATTTCCCTGACTGAGGCCACGCTAGACATTGATCTACATCTGATAGATATTGGTTAACTTAAAAAAAAATTCCGAAACTGAAAATTCGTAATCTCATTCAGATAGTTCAAATTAAATGAAGCTATTTTTTCGTAATATCTAAAAAAAAACAACTACTTTCTCGGCTAAAGCCACGCTGGACATTTAACTAAACTGATCCTTATTGCTTCGGAAAAGGCAAATTCACTGTTTGCACCAATTGCGGGTCGTTGATTTAGGAATAGATCAAGAATTCATTCACTGTAAAATAACAGCTTAATTCAAAATATCATATTCAGAACACACCAAACGCGAGCGAAGCGAGCGCGTCCGGCTGACATTTCGCAAATCCGCGCACGCGGATTTGCGAAATGTCGGCCGGACGCACTTGCGTTCATGTTACTACTTTGTCAATTTCCTCCAGGAAGAGAGTGGTTCAACTCCAATCTGCTTTCTTTTAATATAAACAAAACGAACTTACTCTCCTTCCAATGCAATATACCAGATATCCCATTAGGAAATGACATTATTGCGTGGAAATCTACCAACAAATTTCTAGGAATTCATCTAGACTGTAATCTCAGTTTTGAAAACCACGTAGATAAGCTGAGTAAGAAGCTTTCCTCAGGGTGCTATGCTTTGCGTGTGATTTCAAACGAATTGGGGGTGGCAACTGCGAAGGTGGTGTACCATGCCCTTTTCGAGTCACATGCCAGGTATGGCATTCCTTTTTGGGGAACCTGCAATAAACAGCGCCTCAATATGATCTTCATGCTACAGAAGCGTGCTATTCGCTATGTTTGTAAAGTTGGACCTAGAGTTTCCTGCAAGGAATTATTCAAAGAACAGAAAATCCTCACCATTCCGTCTCTTTTTATACTTGAAACTGTATGTTTGCTTCATAAAAACAAAACTACATATAACATTATTCAAGGAACCACCCGCCAAAATAATAACCTAAGGCTACCCATTCCAACCTCAAATTTAATTAAGAATTCAATTATCTATAATGCTGCTAAACTATATAACCATCTCCCGACCAGTATCAAAGCCATTGATTCCAATCATTTATTTAGGAGGTCTGTAAAACATATACTTATAGACGAGGTGTTTTATGATGTTCAAGATTTCCTCAATAAAAATACGAGATGATAATTTTTAAAATTTTTAAAATTCTGTTTTTATACATATCTGTTATCCTTGCGTATGTGAATGTTTATGTATAGGTATTTATAAACTTATGTGACATGTATTTGATATAGACATAATTATTTTTTTTTACTAGGCTTTGTTAATAGGATCCTCATCTTCCGACAATAAAGCATATTTTGATTGATTGATTGATTGATTGAGGTAATAAAAAACTCTCTCCCAATCTTAACTGTCCTGAACTAACTTAACTTAACCTTGATGTTCAAATTGTTTCGGAAGAGACGGTTCACGGTGGAGAATAATCTATTTATAATTCGGTCAAATGTTGAATTCATTGTGAACCCATACAGTAATTTGAGATATTAGGACTATATCACAAGACACGCGAGCGAAGCGGGCGGGTCCGGCCGACATTTCGCAAATCCGCGCGCGCGGATTTGCGAAATGTCGGCCGGACCCCCTCGCCTTCAAGTTACTACTTTGTTCATTTTCTCAAATTTATGGAAAAGATCATGATCATTTATAGTGTGTGGCCTGTGGGGCAAGCGATTGCTTTGCTCATTTGTGATCAAAGTAAGATTGACAAATGCAAATACTTATATAAATAATCTTTTTGAAGGATGCGCCTTCAGATGAATTAATATTCATTTTGATATTATTTAACAGTTATTTCCATAAATCTTTTTCAAGCACCCCTAACTTGGTAACAGCAATAATTTGGCAACCATGCATTTCCGCACCACAGAAATTGGGATTTTCTTTACTCGTGATCATAGCAATGGTTGTCACACTTCTTCCATAACCAATTGCTGCTAAACCATAACTTGCCCAACTTGGCAATCTCTCATTTTCACCATAACGACTATCATGGCTATATTTTTTGCATAACAAATTTCAGCCAAAGAAAAGCAATTTAGCAAACATGTATTTCTGCACCATGGGAATCGGGTTTTTGTTTACTTGTGGTCATAGCAACGGTTTCTATGGCAACAGTTTTTCCATAACTGATATCAGTTAAACATTAATAATAAAACATATAATAATACAAAGTATGATATGAAACGAGCGATTAAGTGCCTTCCTGCTCATAGAAGAGAACGTAGGCATCTCCGCTCACGAGGGATCTAGATGAAATTGGGTTCACTTGTGTATCATTATATTCATGCCATGTGCTCGCGTACGGATGTCTACAGTAGGCTGTGTAATGTCCGCTATAGGTAGTCCCACTATGATTAGACAATGCATAAAGTCTATAGCTACAAGGAGTTACGTTTTCTGCTGTGTAATTACTCATATCTAATCCCTCTAAAGGAAAATCAATACTAACATTCAACTTTTCTCTGAATCTTCCTGTCGAAGAAAACCGTTTCAAATGGATAACTAAAATTTTCGGGAATTTATTAAATGAAAGGGATTTCGTGCACTTACTTCTATCTTTGCACTTCGCACATTTCGGCTTCTCGTCACCGTCCAAAGTTTCTTCCCATCTGAATGAATCCAAACATTGCGATAGTTTTAGTTGGTCTGTTCTTTGTGGTATTGAGAGGGAAATATCCCAAAACGGATCGAAGGAGACTGAACAGTGACCACAATAGGTACATTTTAATGTAGATTTTAACTGGCCAACGAAGTTGTCTACAATTTTGGAATTGTCCGTCCTTAAGTAACTTGACCAAGACTCTTGAGCCTTCTTAGTGTCACATAATTTCTCATCTATCTCTCTCATTATGGTTATTGGCTTTTCCGTTACCCTGTTGACGTCTTCATGTAGACCTTCTAGCAGAAACCGTAAGAACTCTTGAGCATCTTCCTGGGCAAAACCGATGAAACGAGGAGCGATTCTTTGGATTTGAGTTTTCAAGGAGACTGTATTAACAACTCCACTAGACGAATCATCTGACCAAAGTTCCCTAGATCTGTTAGAGTTTATATCGCTTGTGAAAGCACCTCTTTTCAAATACTCCAATAACCATTTTGTGTTCGATAAACACTGAATAATACTATTCATGAAGCAAGTATTACCAATATTTTCTAACCCATTTAGACCAAGAGTTCTGACGGTACTCTGTACAACAGTCCTGATTGATTTGTTATGTTTGTTGGTGTTATCTTTCTCTGGGAAGAATCTGCAAAAGTGGTTGCCTTTATCAATGGAATTGTGTGATAAATGATTCAAGTGGGAGCTGCTTGATATCGAATTGGTCGAAGAAATTAAAGAACTTGTTGATTTTGGAGGTTTTTCGTATTTAAACATTCCTTGAAGACGACTGAAAATTTCATCCAAACTTTTAGTCGCAGGAATAGAACCTAAAATGGATGCAGCATTTCCTCTTTGTATGGCAATACTTATACCTTGTATTAGAAAAGTCCTTGCCCTTCGATCATCTGTTTTATTGATAAGTAGCATTTTTGTTTACTCTTTAACCTAACAACGGTTACCATGGTAACTTTTTTTTCATAACTGATTTCAGCTAAACTAAAGTGGACAACTTGGCAACCACACATTTCCGCACCATGAGAATCGGGTTTTTGTATTGTCGTTACCCTAGCAACGGTTGCCATGGCAACAGTTTTTCTGTAACTGATTTCAGCTAAACGAAAGTTGAGCCTTAATGTTATCGATACTTCCAATATAATTTCACAGCATCCAGTGGCATTTCTGTGTCGTTACTATAGAAACGGTTTGTTGGCACGCCGCGTGCTTGACTGTGTTTGCTCGTAGTTGCTTCAATTTCAAGTAATTTTCAAGAAGATCGATGTTGATTATAATAGTGCTAGTGATACCCCATCAGATATATCTGAGAAGGCAAATACAATGGTCCGCCAAATCCAAGTTAATATATGAGAAAACATATGACAAATTTCGTGAATGTGCGACCAGAAACATGTAAAAAAGGTTTCTGAAAATGTGCTTATATGGTATTTTGAGAAAAAATCAAAAATCATAAAACCTCCTACGTTATAGAGTGTCTAATCAAGTTTCAAAATTGGTCCTGCTCATCATTAAGAACAAAAGCGTCGGATACCGAAGAAAGAAATCCAAAGTTTTATTTTTTACTTCATAAGGTACAGATGTAATCATAATGTTGTAAGATCAGCACTAATTTCAATATTTTTTCTTTATAGGTTGTTCCAATTTTGGGTATCAGCGGTGCTCGTCGCCGTGAAGAATTATTACATATAACTATTGATGCCATTGAAGATGCTGGATCTATATTGATTGTTAAATACCTGATACGTTTACTATTTCTGGCAGTAAACATGACCGAGGTTATAAAAGATGATGTTTCTGATGTGGAAGAAATTGTTCTTATTTTTATAATAATTTTCCTCACCTCTTTTCGCCAACTCTTTTATGAGATTTTGTTTTTCCTCTAAAAGTATTGGTGGTATTGGCAATGGAAGAAGTGCTGATCCCCCACCTGAAAAAATATATAATTGCGCCAAGTGGATAATTTCATAATACTAATAAATGTACAGTGGTGACTATTATGCTATAGTAGACTGTGACTACTATAGAATAGGGAAATAGATATAAATCCATATTCTATATAATACAGACCCATTTCAATTTGCATTTTTACTTCATCGATAAGTTGAAAAACTTCTGACATCAAAGTATATTTTTACTTTGACTATTATTTGAATCTTCATATTCACATAATGAGTAGAAGTGCCTTCCTTATAAATTGTAACGAATATTTAGTTTCATCCGAATATTAATGCACAATTTCCTATTTTTTACTTATTAATCAATCAATCAATCAGTTTTTTACAAAACATGTGACTAAAATACAAAAAATACTCATAGAATATGTATAATTACGAGAATGTATTTACCTGTGATGGGGTTATTTCTTCAAATAAATAAATAAAAAATAGTGGATGCTCACCAGAAATAAGTACAATCAGCAAATCATCAACTGTCAAACCTTCCACTAATTCCCGAATCATATTCGCAGCCCTAAGAGCATCTTCGTCGGGCAAATTGTTTTTGGCTCCCTCTATATATTGAATTTTTGATCCAGTCACGTTTTGGTACTTTTCAAATATTCCCACTGGTACAGACACTATCCCCCTCTCTAGTTTATCCCCTAAAACCTTTTCGATTTCGGTTGCCATACCGAGAACCGCTTTACCGAATCCTACTACGTAGCACGGTTTCTGTAGCGGATAAGTTTGTCCTCTCACCACGAGATGGCGCTCTCGTAATTTGATCTCTGTTCTAATGAGTTTTTGGGGTTCTACAGAATCCACTGATTTCAAAAAGATGTGTTTCAATTCTTGATGCATCATCATGTTATTTGTTTTTCTTACGAAATTTTTAGGGCTGCTGTACACATTACGTGAAATCACTAGTCTCCAATTATAACTGAACATGTGGGTTTTTATTAAGATTACAGAACTGTATTATCGTGAATTATTATTTCAAATAACAAGGTCAGCAGTGGCAAGCTACTTACGTAATATCCAGATATCCTCAGGATACAGAGCCGGTTCCAGTATTGCTGGCACAGATCCAACCAACAGATCTAGCAATGTACGAATAACTACGTTAAATCGGTTAAATAGTAACAATGTAATGAATTAAAAAATTACCTCTCTATAAATAATATCGTTTTTTCAAAATCCCATAGTTTCAAGTTTTTCGAATTGATATTCAACCTCATCAGAATTCTCATCAGAGTCCTTCAAAAATAGAGTGTTTCTTTCACTTCAACTTCTTTCGAGACATTTTTAATTCTGTGGAGATGAACCAATCTCCTTGTGAATAACTTCAAGATTCTCATCAACATCCTCACCAACATCCTCACCTTCATAATGTTTTATGAAGAAGAAAATGTACCTATGAGTTATTTTAATGTAATATATTGATTTATTTCATAATTTTGTTTTTCTTTTTTAATTTTGTTTTTGTTTTTCAACTCGAGAACGGTTTGAGATAGAGCAATTCTGCGAACACCAATCTAATCTGAATGAAAAAATTTCTGAGAATTTCTGTAGAAGGAAATCGAATTTTGCGAAAATTTTTATTTTGCATTTTTCGAAAAATTACAAATCTTCCTCAGACATAACTCGACGAGTTGATTCCGAGTATCACCTCAAAAATGGAATCAGACAAAGGGTAAACTGAAAAAAGGATTGGCGAAAAAATCCTACCAGCCACAAGATCGACAATTTCTAAATGAATTAGTCTTCTGATTAAAAAAACAAGTACATTTTCGGATTATGAAGGAAATTTTCTATAAGTTGGAGCAGTAACCGCGGTATATTCCCCATTTTTGAAATATTTCCATACGGTCAAATTCGAAATGTACAATTTTTTCAACGAAAACGTCCACTCATTCACAAAATCGATATTTTCTGAATGAATTAGACTCCTGATTCAAAACACAAGTACATTTTCGGACTCAGAAGGGTATTTTCTATAGGATGAATTGATACTTGCGAAATTTCGTATTTTTGAAATATTCCCAGGCGTTAAGAGTCGACCAAATTCTATTAGGGAGGAAATTGAATGTTGCATTTCTCGTCAAATCGTATACTTCTATCAGACTTGACTCGTCGAGATGAGGCCATAATAACACCTCGCAATTCGACAAAGAATTAACTGAAAATGGGAAAATGCACCCATCTACAAAATCGCCTTCTTATTGAATAAAACAAATACAGTTTCGAATTCAGACGGTTATTTTCTATAAGATGAATTAATATTCGCGGAATTTCACGTTTTTGAAATATTTCAATATTGTAATCCACTAGCCATGCCAATGCATTACAAATGCATACAAATGGTTTCTTATCCATCTATTTCCATCCACAGTTTCAAAAGCTCTTTGAATGTCGCAAAAGATGTCATAAGATTTTCATCTTAGTTTTTTAAACGCGTATTAGCGTATTGGCGCCATCCTACCATTATAGCTTTTTATTGAAGTTTAAAATTTTTAGTTTTTTTCTCAAAATTTCGACTTTTTTCTCAAAATTCTTACTTTTTTCTCAGAATTTTGACTTTTTATCTCTTAATTCTGACTTTTTTCTGAGGATTTCAAAATTTCATCTAAAAATTTTGACTTTTTTTCTCAAAATTTCGACTTTTTTTCTCAAAATTTCTATTTTTTTTCTCAAAATTCCGACTTTGTTGCTCAGAATTTTGAGATTTATTCTCAAAATATTCTGAGAAAAATAGTCAGAATTTTGAGATAATAAGTCGAAATCCTGAGAAAAAAGTCAGAATTTTGAGAAAAAAAGTCGAAATTTTGAGAAAAAACCTCGAAGTCTTGAAATTTTTAATCTTCTATAAAAAAACTATACTGGTAGGATGGCGCCAATACGCAGTAGTAGAAATTTGACTTTTTTCCCAAAATTCTGAATTTTCTTCTCAGACTATCTTGAGAATAAATCTCAAAATTATGCTAAAAAAGTCAGAATTTTGAGAAAAAAAGTCGAAATTTTGAGAAAAATAGTGGAAATCTTGAAAAAAGTCAAAATTTTGAGAAAAAAAGTCGAAATTTTCAGAAAAAAAAGTATATTCTTCAGAAAAAAAACATATTCTTCAGAATTTCAAGACAAAAAGTAAAAATTCTGAGAAAAAAAGTTGAAATTTTAAGAAAAAAAGTCGAAATTTCGAGAGAAAAAGTTGAAATTTTGAGAAAAAAATTTCTAAATTTTCTAATTTCAATATTGGCAGGATGGCGCCAATACGCCGTCTTAGGTTTCAAAGGAAGAATTGATCAAATTCAACAGATGCATTATAGAGATAAAAGCTTTAATATATGAATATTGTAGGAAATGTCTTTGAATGACCGTGGAAACTGAATTTTCTACCAAATTATTCATAAGAAATGTGGAAATATACTGAAATATTACGGATATATTATTCCATATTGTGCTTTGGGACACTTGGTAGTTATCTTCCATTTCGGTGTCGACCGACTATTAACACTCCAGCGACATCTGCAAATGGGAGATTCAACTAGACCGGAGGATGTCCCAATTCTACTGCTACCATTGTTTAAAGAGAACTTTATCTATAAACAATGCTGCTACTCAAATTAATTCGTATTTTTTACACTAGCGACTCTAGCGGCCATCGACGGCAAATTGATTCTGTATGGCCGATCTTAATATGTCGTCAATCTACAAAGTACATTATTCTCATTACAATCTATATACACATTGCGGGGCCAGGTAGCCGAGTGGTTAAAGCAACATGTTTCAATCACTTTGGCTGCCAGTCGGCGGTGGTTCAAACCATGGCGACTGCAGTAATTTTCCTAATGGCCCGAGAAAGTGCTAGGAATCGCACGTAAAACGATAAGACCTCGTTAATCCTTGGCTCGCACAAGTTTCGACTTCTGAGGGCTGCCGTTCGTAAGGAGACGACAGCTGGTTAACGGAAAAATCAATTTTAACAACAATTGACGGCATTGACCTTGTCTAAAGAAGTAAATGTTACTTCCTAGTGAAGCCAGAGAAGCAGAGTTTACAGTTTTCTCCACGGCAGCGGTTCAGAGATTCACCCTTCACCAATAGGTGTCTCTCCGATCATGATTTTGCGAATTTTTAACTAGAGAACCAATCAATATTCAGATAAAGAGACGCCGTTCGCCCATTCCTAATTCCTATTTCGAGACCATTGGAAACTAGAATCCATTCACATTTGCAGACCAATTCAGACTAGCAGGCGGCAGACAGAAGACGAGAAGACAGTATTTTTTTATTTAGTTCCTACTTTTTTAATGATCTATCATCTATTTCAGCGTTGTGTTCGTTTTAATGAGTTTTATACTTTTCTGTATCTTTACGCTGGCTTTTCAATGAATTAATTCATATACTTCAACCAGAAAGAATGCCGTGACTTAATTAAACAAAAAAAAACATCACCAGATCCATAGAAGAATCAAAATAAAAAATTAATAGGAAACTTGGAAAAATGTTGTGCATAGCTAGAAAATAATATTACATTCTTTGGATTGGTAACTAGATGATGATTTCAATGGGAACGTTTTAAAGGACTAAAGGAATCGCCTACTAGATGCTAACATTGAAGTAAAATGATATAAATAATAAATGATAAATGAATCGACCAAAGAAAAATAAATTGTCATAGAACTTTTTTACGAAAGGTAGAACCGGGCGGTAAAGTGTGTTTTACCGCCCGCTAGTGCATAACATTAAATGTTATGCTAACGAACAGTCGTTACCGACCGATGATGAACCCTTTACTCCCATAAACACCTAACTATGTAGGCTTATTATGGCAAGAACCTGTCAGAAAACAACTACTCCCCTGGCTAAGACCACGACGGGTATTGAATTAAATCTAACAGCTACTTGTGCAATGTTCCCCAAAACATCAGAGGACGCAATTGCAAGTGCCCTCTATGACCAACCAGCAGAATTAAATGTTATGTTGGTAAGTAACAAATTTTTTCACTTACTTACCTAATAGGCCAAGGCCGAAGCCTATGAAAATGGTAAAAGGTGAAAAACAGGATTAAACCCATTAGAAAAGTATGGAAATATAACAAGAGTAAAAGGAAAAATAATTTACGGGCAATTTGAGATCGGGAAATGAAAGGGTGGAAAACGGTTTATCACGATTTCCGGCAAAACTACGAGTCTTATCGAAAAAAGTTCAATTGCAAAGTTGTAGGTAATAAAAAGATTAACAACTTTTTTTCACACTTCTTTCAAATAACCTAAACATGCATGCAAAAATTCCAAAAAAAACGACTTTTTGGTTTTTATTTTATTTCCTACATTTTTTTACGAAATAAGGTGAAAGAAAACGCACCTTTTCATGTTTCAAACACACTGTAATTTTTTAAATTTAAATATTTATTTCTTCCTCTAATATTTATTGAATATCGAAAAAGCACCCTAATTTACAATCGAAAATTCTCACGTCAAAATACCTGCTTTTTGAAAAATATCGGTGTGCTTTTTGTTCGTTGAAATCTCTACTTTCTTATGGTCTTAAAAAATATGTACATTACTATTGCTAATTTTCTTAGAAAATGCAAAAAAACGAAAAAACTCGAATTCGACAATTTTTTTAATTATGTAACATTTTGATCTGTTTATTAAAATTTACATAATTACTTGAAAAATGCAAGTTTTCATGTTAAAAAAATTGCCAATTGCAATATATCACTATAATTAACAACCAAATAAGTTAATAAACTTGATACCTTATATAGTCCGGGAGCCAGTGACAGATTTCCATGACCAAATTCCTCTCAAGCGAAAATTAGTGGAATGCATCAGAGAGTTATATTATAAACCTTCGTGAACGTCAGCTGCGGTTCCGTGGGGGATGAGCGGTGGTAGCCTTCCACGCACGAAGAAATAGAAATGTATTCAATTTTGTTTTCCTACCTGAAAACATGTTAAATTATCGCTAAAGCAATATCTTGAAGAAAGAAAAAATCAGCTGACTATAGCATGGTGTATTATACGACAGCTAGTTGGTCGAACACAAAAAAAATTGTACCTTCTATGATTTCCTCTCAAATAAAATTTTACCTTATATTCGGATTTTGTCAATTTGACATGTTTCCGGGAAGGAGGACATAATTGAATATATTTTTTTTCTTCGTGCGTAGGAAACTACTGTGCTGATCATCCCCCCCCCCCCCCCCCCACCAACGGAATCGCAGCTGACGTTCACGAATCTTTATAATACGACTCTCTGATGCATTCCACTAAATATCGCTTGAGAGAAAATGACTGGCCAAATTTTTACCGGGCTCCTGGACTAATAAGACATCTACAATATTTTAAAAAAGTTGTACGATAGTTTTCAAATTATATGCGTAGTTGCCTATTTATTGCTATTTTGAGATAACTTATATCCCTGAATGGCCTACGGAAAACGTTAGCCTATCACAAGATATTTCATAGGGAAGTGGAGAAATGCCTCTTGGCCTGATATGTTGATTATGTCGTAGCAGCTGCAAATATAACTAACTCTGAATCAATTAGGATTTCAAAAATATCAATTGGCAAGAATTAAAATCGTCATTCATTTTTGCATTTTCTGAGAAAATTTGTCAAAGCAATGTTAATTGTTTTCATACCATCAAAAAGTAGAGATTTCAACGAACAGAAAGCAAAACTATTTATTCAAAAAGCAGATAATGTGAAGTGAGAATTTTCGATTGAAAATTAGGGTGCTTTATCGATATTAAATCAAAATAAAGAGAAAAAAAATTTTTGAATTAAAAGAATAACAGCGTGTTTAGGTCATGAGAAGGTAAGTTTTCACCAAATTTTGTGAGAAATTCTTTTGGTTCGAGATAAAAATAAAAATAAATAATAATAATAAATATACTTTATTGTCCAAAGAGTTAATCTTGCTGACAAAGTGAGATAAGTATAAATCTAAATGAATGTATAAAGAAACGAAAAACATTAATAAACAGAGCACAAACACATATAAAAATTATAAAAATCACATTTATATATTGAAATCCATCTCAATCAATCCATCAAAATTTGTGACAAGAATTTAATTTCAAAAGACGTCTTCATAAAACTCTTGCAAACTATAATAGGGTCTATCACTTAAAAGGTCTCTAGTAGCCTTCCTGAAATGAGTGGCATCATTTATACAGAGTGTTTCATAATAAATGCGCAGGACTTCAGGATGTGATAGCTCGTCCAAAAATATGAAAGAAAGTTTCTATTAACTTACCCTCTAAAATGCACCATTTTCGAGATGCAGGGTGTTGAAATTTAAAAAAAAAATAATAATTTTTTGCGAATATCTCTGGAACCGTTTATCGCACAGAAAACAGATTTCGTAGGCATCTTCTACTCATAATAAGCTATGTTTTGTGCGGATTTTTTATTTTTTCAAATTCATAATTAGTGAAAATTTTGAAGGGGTAGTGGGTGTTTTTTTCTCCAACTTCTACGCCACTGGTACAGCCTCCTGTATGAACCGCCAATATTTTCTACACAAAAAAGGAATTCTTGGTCATAAGCTCTAAAGTTGACCGTTTTCAAGAAAAATCAACTTTCATGTTGTTCAAATAATGTTTTTTCCTCGAAAAATTGCTGCGTGCATTGAAGCTAACGGCGGACATTTCCAACAATTCAACTGAGTATGATTGTTATTGTTTTTTTTGCAATTAAGAAGTCAACGTTTGGTTTTGCTACTTGTTCTAACGTTTAAATAAATTTTGTATAATTAGGAAAAAAATTATTTAAAAAAATTTACCATGTTTTTCAACATGAAAGTTAATTTTTCTTGAAAACGGTCAACTTTAGAGCTTATGACCGAGAGTACCTTTTTTGGCGGCTCAAAATCATACTTTTTCCAGTGGCGTAGAAGTTGGAGAAAAAAACACCCACTACCCCTTCAATATCTTCACCAATTATGAATTTTAAAAAACAAAAAATCTGCACAAAACATAGCTTATTATGAGTAGAAAATGCATTCAAAATTTATTTTTTGTGCGATAAACGATTCCAGAGATATTCGCAAAAAACGGCAATTTTTTTAAATTTCAACACCCTGTATCTCGAAAATGTTGAATTTTAGAGGGTAAGTTAATAGAAACTTTTTTTCATATTTTTGAACGAGCTATCACATCCGGAAGTCTTGCGCATTCATTATGAAACACCCTGTATTCCTCACATGGTTTGGTAAGTGATTAAACATCTTAACACCGTTGTAAACAATAGAATGTTTTAATAAGAGGGAGTTTGAGATCAGCGGTCTGTCGGGTGGCATAGTTCGATGATACTGAAGAATATTTTGTTTTATGTTTATTTATTAAGCAAACCATTTCCATGATAAAAATGATATGTACCGTTAGAATTTTATTTTCCAGAAATAGGGGCCTGCAAGACTCCCGTCGTCCAACCTTGTAAACATATCTTATTGCTCTTTTTTGAAGAACAAAAACCGACTGTAAATTTGTTTTTGCACAGACTCCCCAAAATAGGATTCCATATCGTAAGTGCGATTCTATCAACGAGAAATAGACAATTTTTGCTGCAGAGGATCCAAGTTCAGCTGAGGTTACTCTTACTGCGTAACACCCTGAAGAAAGCTTTTTATTGAGCGAAGTAATGTGGACATCAAATCTGAGCTTGTTATCTGTAGATAACCCTAGAAATTTAGTGTTAGTTTTGTGTTCTATCACGCAACTGTTTGGGGCTAATAGTATGTCGTCGACACTGCGTCGGAAGGATACTATGTAGGTTTTTGAGATGTTGAACGATAACAGATTTGAGTCACACCAAAAAACCAAAAAGTCGGTTTTTTGGATTTTTTGCATAAATTTTGAGGTTATGTGAAAAAAATTTTCCCACAAAATTTGTGAATATTTCCATTATCTAAAACTTTGCCCTTCAACTTTTTTCGATAGGACTCGTACTTTTGTTGGAAATCGTGATAAACCGTTTTCTACCCTCAAAATCTCACCCCTTCTACTTCCCGACCTCAAATCACCCGTAAATAATTTTTCCTTCCATTTTGTTACTTTTTTAATCGATATCATCCAGTTCTGAATTTTTTTATTCTCAAAAATCATCGACTTTCTGATTCGATTCTGATTCTGATGACCATGAATCGGATAGATTATTCCTGTCCACCTCATAACTATGGAACGGGTTATAGCAAATAACAAAATAAATATTATTAACGGAAATCTAAATTCCATATTTGTATTTCCAACTCAAACATTCCGGATCGAACCGTTTTGTTTTCCATTATAATGGAAAGCACTCGTGGACGGATCCGCATGGTTCATTGAAGTAGTTTTCAATGTAAGCCAAAATTAGATTCTAGGAACTGCCGTTCAATTAGTATTAATCCTATCATTGAAGCCATTCCATTAATTTTACCGAATGCCGTCTCCGTATTCATCAGTATTCACAGGGTCTCAGATTATGGGTGTTCATTACGGGAAATGAAGATTTGCGTAGGTAAGAGTTTTACAGAATGATTTGTTTTTTAAAAGAAATTTCTGTCGGCGATCTGAGTTTTCAAGTATTCAAACTGAACTACGACGGAAAATTAGTTCTCATTATCGATATTATTATACAAGGAGCAGAACTTTGACACGAAAACCGTGTAAACTGATGTGCAATTCATGTTACTCAATTTTTGGTTTTAATGAAAAGAAAAAAATTAAATATGAAAATCTTAGGATCTTTAAGGCACCGTCGGCGTCGTATAGACTAAGCCAAATTGAATAAATACATTATTTCAATTGTTGTGCATATTTATTAAACATTTCAAAACATGTCAATTTCATATTTGAAATGACATCCTGCAAAGACAAAATTTCATCTCTACCTTCAACCCCCTTCGGGTGAAAATAAATTACAACCCCCAAGTTTTTAAATGGGAAGTAGAGGTATGTAACACATCACTCAAGGTTTCTCCATCCTATATTCAAAAATGCAATTATTTTTTAATTTATTTCAAAAATGAATAAGAAAAAATTAAGTTATTCGTTCAGTTCCTAATAAAATGAAAAACAAAAAATAACATGAATGTTAACGTAGGAGATGTTCAAAATGCTATCCTAGAACATTTTGAGGTGAAATACCTAATGAATTGAAATTATCTACGATTATTTTACCAAAAGTTCCAAGCTATTCATTTGAGACCAATAAATATGAATAGGTACCTAATGCTATAGCTAAGTATTGGAGAAGGCTGTATATAAACAGATAGTGGATTCTTTGGACAGCAATAAGGTACTATGTGAATATCAGTCAGGTTTTCGAGGTAATATATATATATATATATATATATATATATATATATATATATTCTGTAACAAGGTTAGAATGAAAATTCGATGCGAGTGGAAAGTTCCGAGCGCGAGCCGAAGGCGAGCGTGTGGAACTACGAGCATCACGAATTCGTTGTTTTACTGATTATCACATTCATTTACAGTCATCATGTGAGCCAGAGGAAATTACATGTAATAAAGCATTGAATTACATGCTCACTGTAAACCACGGGAGAAAAGGAGGACATTTACCTAATTTTACATTAAAATTTTAAATTACCTGTGCAATCAAGTTATAATACTAGCAGGATTATGTATATATTACATTTTGTCATGTATTTTTCCACCCACTTTTTACTGTGTACTTGAATTTTTCATTTCCTAATTTCATATTTAATATGTTAAAATAATTTTTATTGTTGTTGTGACAGAGTGACGCAACGCGTGCGGAAGCCAGACTACCCGTTTTTGGCACTATTCTTAGGGCTCTGTAAAAATTATAAATATTGAAGGTACAGTTTCGGGAGTCCGAACTGTTTTTCAGCAAATTTGCTTATATATAATTTCAGATATTTTTTAACAATTCGAATATCTCCATTTTTTTCGGCCCAATTTGGGACTTTTCTTAAACTTTCCACATGACATTACAAATCGAATGACATCATGATCATAATTTTCGGTGACTACACAATTTCTTTTTTTTTAACGGTACACGATAGACGTGAATAAGTGCATTTAAAACACTCTCAACGTTTAACTCGTTGCGCGTGCGTTACGGATCACTTGTGCACTTCATAATATCAAAATAATATCAAAATATATATACCTTGCCGCAATCTGAATACTCAATGATGGAAAGGAATTTCAGAGGGAACTAGGCCATTTAGACGGCGGGCATGTTAACAGGATAAGAGGAAAAAGCCGAGGATCTTGGGCAGACTCCCTAGAGACAGATCAATACTATCATTTTGGACCTCGACCTACTTAACCCATTTTTGAATTGCTGTCTAGAGATTTGCATGAGATAGATGTTTGTATGTGATATTCAAAGAGGGCCCCTTTTACATCTCTTATTTCACTAAGATTGATGTTTTATAGTAGGTAAATGAAGATGTTAGGTCCGATAAAATCAAGAAAAATTGAGAAACTGAACTCAAGAACTCGGAAGAGGTAGTCGGCAAGGA
Organism: Chrysolina oricalcia; assembly: GCA_944452925.2. Classification (NCBI taxonomy): domain Eukaryota; kingdom Metazoa; phylum Arthropoda; class Insecta; order Coleoptera; family Chrysomelidae; genus Chrysolina; species Chrysolina oricalcia. Next base: position 56,378,669 of record OX101825.2, read on the forward strand.
ATTTACTATCAATTCATATGGTGATTTTAAATTGCAAAAAAGAAAGATTGTTCATTATACAGGGTATATCTTGACGAGATATCGCGATCTATAAATAGAGAACGACAAGTACGGCAATTCTAAAAATTGATAGAATGGGTGGAGAATTAATGAAGAATTCAACTGAAATATTTTAGTTATTGTGACGATTATTGTTTCACCGGAAGTGACGTCATCATTTCTATCCTCAATAGCAGACTCTGTATCATACATTATACCCAAAAAGAACCTAATTTTGTGTTATTCGAGTTTTGTTTTTAATAATAGTAACAATAATAAATGGTCTTTATTTTTCCTGACGAAGTTTCACTGAGCTATTCTTCCACATTGAACTGACAGGTGCAGTCTCTCGAACACACGTACATTTTATGTATAACAATATTTGAAAAAAATTTCAGGGAGTTCGATGAACCAGAAGAAAACGACCGCTGCACTAGTTCTGATGATGAAGAGCGACCCACAAAAAAATTAAAGTAAAATATAACTTTTGTTTCAATGTTTTAGACGATGTAGTAACTTGATTACTTATATTTTGGACGTCCATCATCTTAATAGTTGAAAGATTTCTATCTCTTTCAAATTTTTCACTACGTTTCAATTGCTTGAATCCGCAATTGTCTTCTGGTGAATAATGATAAAATCAGATACTACGTGGCCTTTTATAGGTCTATAATTAAAGTGTAATTACGGTGTAATTACGTGCGGTCTTGTGGCGCGCGTGGTTTCGCGCTTTTTCTCCCTCCAAAACAGTCCATGAGCGGTTTCCATACGTTTTTAATTTCCACGCTTGATTGACTGAAGGCACTATTGGCTTCTATATAGGTGGTTTCCATAAATTTCCGTTTGACCCAATGCTCCTCTCTATGAAGAACACTAGCTTCGTCCCAGAGAATTCGATGGTGTTTTGTCCAGGCGTGGTCAGCAATTCCCGATTTTGATGTTTCCCCTCGTTGAGTCCACTTTTTGTGTTCGGCTATTCTTACGGATAATGGCCTCTTGGTCTCTCCGATATAGGAATCTCCACATTCACATGGGACTTTGTAAATACAGATTTTGCTGAATTCTGTTGTGTTCTCTGGTCTCGTCTTGGTGAGGAAGCTTCGTAAGGTACTACCGGATTGAAAGCAACAACTGCAGTGCTGCCTACACAACTCATACTTTCAAGAAATCAGCTGTTTCTTCTCCCAAGTTGATGGACAGCCGATGGGATCTTTTCTCTCTCCAGTAATCGCCAACATATACATGGAATGCTTCGAGGAATTGGATATCAGAGAGGCAAAATACAAACCAAAACTATGGATAAGATACGTAGACGACACCTTTATCATTTGGAACCATGGAGATGAACACCTTGGGGAATTCTTCGACAGAATGAATAACATGAGGGATTCAATCAAATTCACAATGGAAAAGGAAACTAATAGTACCCTATCGTTTCTCGATGTGAAAGCTGAAGGAACAGACACTGGAATCCTCACCTCTGTTTACAGGAAGAAGACACACACAGGACGGTACCTCAACTACGGCTCTAATCACCCAAACTCCTCAAAGAAGGGAATCGTAAGAACGTTCGTGGAGAGAGCAATGTCTATTTGCAACAACCATGAGTCATTGGAGGCGGAAATTAACCACATCAAAAAGGACCTACGCCGAAACGGATACTCCGAGAAACTCATAGGAGAAGTTTGGAAACAACTCGAAAAGACCAAGACAACCGAAGAACGACCACAAAACCCCGTTCTCATTTTTCCCTATATCAGGAGTATCTCCGAGAAGATCAGAAGGATCGGAAATAAATACAACATCAAGAGCTGCTTTCACTCCGGCAGTACCTTACGAAGCTTCCTCACCAAGACGAGACCAGAGAACACAACAGACTCCAGCAAAAACTGTATTTACAAAGTCCCATGTGAATGTGGAGTTCCCTATATCGGAGAGACGAAGAGGCCATTATCAGTAAGGATAACCGAACACAAAAAGTGGACTCAAAGAGGGGAAACATCAAAATCGGGAATTGCTGACCACGCCTGGACAAAACACCACCGAATTCTTTGGGACGAAGCTAGTGTTCTTCATAGAGAGGAACATTGGTTCAAACGGAAATTTATGGAAACCACCTATATAGAAGCCAATAGTGCCTTCAGTCAACCAAGCGTGGAAATTAAAAACGTATGGAGGGAGAAAAAGCGCGAAACCACGCGCGCCACAAGACCGCGCGTAATTACACCGTAATTACACTTTAATTATATAAAAGGTCGCGTAGCATCTGATTTTATCATTCGGACTACATTGACAGACTGATCAGGAATCACGTGGGGACTACTCTAGACAGAGTAGAGACCCACACGAACCCGTTGCTCACGGAGCTCCTCGAGAACAGACGTGAGCAAGACGATAGAGACAAATACAGACGACCAGTGAACCAGGGAGACAACGACACCCCTGAAGAAGTAAGACGGAAGCGAAACCTTCGGCGACGCCAACGTCTACTTCAACAGGCTTAAAATTTCGATAATCATGCTTTTATGTTTCAGATTCCAGGAAGAACCGACCAAGTGGTAAACTCAGTAAATTCAATACACAACACTTGGCCCTCAGCCAAGTGTTTTTCAGGCCTTCAGCCAGTTTCAGGGGGGCACCATGCACATTAAGTAAAGTCATTGTTAAATCAAATTAAACTCATGTCAGATATGTAAGAGAGTTTCAGGCCGAGAATTAGCCGAGCACTCCATATCAAATGATCAGATTTTATTCTGCTGATCGCCAATCATCAGGATGAGGAACCGCTGTAACGAGCGGGGGTGGTGGATAGAGGGGGGTGAGCTTTCGAGTACGTACGAGTGCTGGGGCGTTCATCCTTCCGGGCCTCAACCTTAGGGGGTGCATGGTGGTGGGATTTTGTCATTATTCACCAGAAGACAATTGCGGATTCAAGCAATTGAAACGTTGTGAAAAATTTGAAAGATATAGTAATCTTTCAACCATTAAGATGATGGACGTCCGAAATATAAGTAATCTAAAATAAAACAATTTCGACAATTTCTTATTTTTCTATCATTGACTATAATATAACAATTTTGTGTTATTTTCAAGAATTTTACAATTTGTATGAAAAATTATTTAAAAAATCTGAAATATATCCATTCCTTTTTGAGTTTGAACACATTTAAGTATTGTTCATAAATGACATTAAATTACATGGAAATTAATCGTTTTCATCAATTTGAACTCTTATTTCCAATAAAAAATAAGAAATTCTTAGTATTACTGAAAAATTGTGAAAAGTCGTTTTCTTGCGTTTTTAACAATATTTTTCCATATGAACAATAAATTTATTTATGCCATCTTGAAGTTGCGGTTTCATCGAAGAAAATGAGCACTGATAAAGTTGAAAATTTGTAACCCAACATTTTCGAGTGAAAATTATGCATTTTTTAAATTCAAATTCGTTTACAATCAAAAAATTTGTATTTTGCTTAGCAAAAAGTATGGCTCAATTAAAAGACCTACATATGAAATGGACCATTCATATAAGCTACGTTATCAAAAAACTCCAATCTATCCTACACAAATTCAAATATTTAAGTAATTACCTGCCACTGAAAACAATGAAGATATTATTTAATCCTTGAGTGAAAAGTCATATGAGATAGGGAATCCTGATATGGGGCAGTGCTCTCCGAATACACCTCAAACCATTGGAAGTAGTACAAAGAAGATTTCTGAAAGTGATGATGATGAAAAACCGAAGATTTTCTTCGGAAATACTATACAAACAATTCGAAATCATGGACATCAGGATATTATTTTATTTCTGTACGAACGTAAAATTCCATATGTCTGGTGATATAACAGGACCCACTCACGAATATAATTCCTGCCGAAAACCAATCACGGTTGTGCCACTTGTGAAAAAATCTGTTTCTCAAAGATCGCACTCATATGTCTCAAAATTAATTATATATAATAAGTGTCCCGGACACTATTAGATCTGAAAAGAATGAAGTCAGTTAAAAAAAATCGAAAGATCATATCTTAAGCAACGATAAAAAAATAATTAATAATCTGATTGAATCGAAACCATAAACAACATCTTTATTATTGACCCACACCTCTGTATTGACTAGGTATTAATTATTTCATTCTAGTTTTTATATTTTATATTTTAATGTTTTAATATTCTAATATTCTAATATTTTAATGTTTTGATGTTTCAGTGTTTTGATATTTAAATGTTCTAATGTCCTGATATTTAATGATTTGATACTTGATGTTTTGATGTTTTGATATTTTAATGTTTGGAGTTTGAATGTTTTAGTGTTTTAATGTTTTAGTGTTTTCATGTTTTAGTGTTTCAATATTTCACTGTCTCAATGTTTTAATATTTTAATATTTCAATCATTTTCGGGTTTTAATGTATAGATTTTATTTTTTTTTTATATTTTTATACCGTGAATAAGATTTATATTTGTATTTTATATCTATGAGCATGGACATGTATATACAGAGTCGCTGATATGTATGGAAACGGTCGATTATCTCTTAAAGTAAGATAGCTAGCGAAAAATGTTAATATACAAAAGTTCTAGGGTTTTTCAAAATCCATCATATTAACGAAAAATTAAGTATACAGGGTCAGTCAAAAACTCAGGACGTAACAAAGTTGCTTTTTCTCTTATGGGACCCCTATATATTATTCCATATTTCAATTTTACTCGAAATTCTGAACAAAATTGATACAGCACATCATTTCCTTAATTCAACCTTTTTAGAGATATCGAATTTTGAAAATAACTTGTTACTACTCTTATATTTATTAAAGAAAAAGCACGAAATAATGGATATTTATTATTAAAGTCACACAAGGTGGAGTATGTGGATACGATTACAATTTAATTAAAAAAAATGTACAGAAAATAAAAAAAGCATATTTGTTCAGGGTTGATAAAAATGCATGAAACGATAACATGTATTTTTTAATGAATGTCTAGGATATTTGAAATTTTATGAAACAATAGTTATGCCAGGAGAAAAAGAGAGAAAACAAGTTTCAATAAACAACAAATTTTTCTTTGTACTTCTATTTAATAAGGTGCTCAAAGTGTTAACCATTTACCTCCTGACAGTAATGAACTCCCTGAACAAAATTTTGTAGTGAATCTAAAACCATGTGAGGAGGAATGGTAAAAATTTCATGCCTTATTCTTTCTTGCAACTCTTTGATACTTGTCGGCCTATTTTTGTTGACTACATTTTTTATGTGACCCCATAAAAAAAAGTCAAGTGGGGTCATATCGGGAGACCTAGCTGGCCATTCAATTGCTACCCTGCACCCAATCCATTTATCAGGAAAAGTTTCATCTAGATATGCCCGTACCACACGTCCAAAATGTGGAGGAACCCCATCTTGTTGAAACCATATTTGTTCTGCCAGCAAACTGGGATTGCTATTATTCAGGAATAATCGTCTGAGCTCTGGAATAATATGCTGTTGTAAAAGTGACAACTGTCATTCAGAGGTCAAATTTTCGTTAATAAAATAAGGTCCTATGACGTGTCCACCAATAAAGCCACACCAGACATTTACATTTTGTGACCGTTGTGTCAATTTACGTGCCCGTTTAAACAAAATGTAGATTCGTCTGGAAACAATATGTGGTTGACAAAGTTGACATTTTCATTTAATCTATCCATAATAATTTCTCAGAACTCGATTCTACCATCAAAATCGTCTGCACTCAATTCTTGTACCAAATGAATTTTGTATGGATGGAATTTTTGCAGATTGCAAATTTGTTGAATGGAATATCGACTCATGTTATGATTCAAAGCCCTCTGTTGTTCTGAATTTATTGGATTTTCCACCACATCTAACATGACATTCAAAGAATTTTCTTCATTTGTAACGCTTACTGGTCTTCCACTTTTTGGTCGATCTTTGACACCTCCAGTTTCATGAAAACGCTGCAATTTTTTTGAAACGGTTGATTTAGAAATGGGTTCCCGATTGGGATGCAATTCATTAAAAATATTACTTGGTCACAACTTCGTCCTCTATCACCGTATCCTATGATCATTAAAATTTCAATACGCTCAGTATCAGATAAACGTTCCATTTTTGCGCGAAAATTATTTACACTAAATGTATTTTTGACATGTGTTGTCAAGATCATCACTGTTAGAAAAGAACGACGCGGCGTTGTTATGGAGCTGGAAACTTTCAAAGGTAACTTGATGGAGTATGAACTTAATGGACTATAACATTTTTGGATAATTTATTAGAAACTTATTTTCAAAATTCGATATCTCGAAAGTTGTTGAATTTAGGAAATGATGTGCTGGATAAATTTTGTTCAGAATTTTGGGACAAATTGAAATGTGAAATAATATACAGGGTGTCCCGTTAGAGAAAAAACAACTAAGTTTCGTCCTGACTTTTTGACTGACTCTGTATACTTAATTTTTCGTTGATATAATGGATTTTGAAAAACCCTAGAACTTTTGTGTCTCAACATGTTTCCTAGCTAGCTTACTTTAGGAAATAATCGACCGTTTACTTTCCATACATATCAGCGACCCTGTATTTATATTTAATTCCATTCCGTCAATATCAAAACAAGTGATATATCACTTAGCGATTATTTCTTTATTCATAATCTGTAGTATTTAATGAACTTCTTTCCATTTTTTGTATTTCATATGTTTATATGTTAAATATGTATTTCAATGAATAAAGTTCATAATAATAATATTCTCTCTCTCTTTCTAGATTCAAGAGTTCCATCGTTCCACCACTGACCCCTATTATCAGAACCACAATTGGAATAAAATGGAATAATTATTATCATTATTACAAAACACAATCTCAATTTTTCTCTGTTCTCACTGATACCCTCCTGATTCCTATCAAACCGACTGCAGTTTTCGAAAAACCATTCCATCAGCCAAACGGAATTTAAATGGGGTGGTGTTTATTAACCGGGGAAAATGAAGTCATGGTGTATGACTTATCGTCGGCGATAACTTCCACGCGGTTACACCTCAATCTCGGCTCTCCGGGGAGGGTGTCCACGGACCCGTGGCGAGAACTAACCTTCAGTCACGTCGTGATGCCGAAACAATGGCTGTCGGGGGAAATTGGACTGATATCCTCATGAAGGAATGCGTGCATCACGTTCGTTCTCTGGTACGTTCTGAAAAATTCTAAATTTTTATACTGAAACCCATCAGTAAAGCAGACCAGTCTAATAGGTCTATTCACTATCTTTCAATGATATCGTTAGCAGTCGTAACCAGGCGATAAGCCGTTGAATAGATGAAATCACAGAATCGTATTCACTATCTGTTTCTTCATCGTTATTCAACGATATATCGTTGCCAAAACATCGCTGAGCAGACGACACCTATTTGGCTGTCATAACTGTCAATGATAATAGACGTGTTCAGCAAAAAAATTATTCTCACTCGTCCTTTGCAAAATTTAAATAGTAATCCAATAGCAATGGAGGCTCAACTTTCGTTTAGCTAAAATCAGTTACAGAAAAACTGTTGCCGTGGCAACCGTTGCTATGACCACAAGTAAACAAAAACCCGATTTCCATGGTGCGGAAATACATGGTTGCTAAATTGTCTGCTTTTCTTTGGATGAAATTTGTTATGCAAAAAATATAGTCAGGATAGTCGTTATGGTGAAAATGAGAGAATGCCAAGTTGGGCAAGTTATGGTTTAGCAGCAATTGGTTATGGAAAAAGTGTGTCAACCATTGCTATGATCACGAGTAAAGAAAACCCCAATTTCTGTGGGGCGTAAATGCATGGTTGCCAAATTATTGCTGTTACCAAGTTAAGAGTGCTTGAAAAAGATTTATGGAAATAACTGTTAAATAATATCAAAATGAATACTTATTCATCCTTCAAAAAGATTATTTACATAAATATTTACATTTGTCAATCTTACTTTGATCACAAATGAGAAAAGCAATCGCTTGCCCCACAGGCCACACACTATAAATGAGCATGATCTTTTTCATAAATTTGAGAAAATGGACAAAGTAGTAACTTGAAAGCGAAGGGGTCCGGCCGACATTTCGCAAATCCGCGCGCGCGGATTTGCGAAATGTCGGCCGGACCCGCTCGCTTCGCTCGCGTGTCTTGTGATTCAGTCCTAATATCTCAAATCACTGTATGGGTCCACCATGAATTCAACATTTGACCGAATTATAAATAGATTATTCTTCACCGTGAAAATCGTCTCTTCCGAAACAATTTCAACATCAAAGTTATGTTAAGTTAGTTCAGGACAGTTAAGATTGGGAAAGAGTTTTTTTATTACCTGGAGGAAATTGACAAAGTAGTAACATGAACGCAAGTGCGTCCGGTCGACATTTCGCAAATCCGCGCGCGCGGATTTGCGAAATGTCGGCTGGACCCCCTCGCCTTCAAGTTACTACTTTGTCCATTTTCTCAAATTTATGAAAAAGATCAAGCTCATTTATAGTGTGTGGCCTGTGGGGCAAGCGATTGCTTTGCTCATTTGTGATCAAAGTAAGATTGACAAATGTAAATACTTATATAAATAATCTTTTTGAAGGATGCGCCTTCAGATGAATAAGTATTTATTTTGATATTATTTAACAGTTATTTCCACAAATCTTCTTCAAGCACCCCTAACTTGGTAACAGCAATAATTTGGCAACCATGCGGTAACGATTGAAGCCGTAATGACATTGTTTACAAAATATGAATTTCTGAATTGTCGTTTAGATTGACGTAATCGTGAATTGAACTACAATTATTGTTAATCAACGACTCGTTAAATAACGACTTTTTAGAGAATAGACCTGTAATTCACTTCTCCCATGGAAAATGGCTTTTGATTGTATTTCTTGAAGTTTTAGTTTGTTGTAGTATATGGTCTGCGTTTCAAAAGTGTCTATTAGCCTAAGACGATCCTATGACTGGATTTCGAGATATATCAAATAGCATCTCCTACGAGGGTTGCTATTTATATATTGAGAATAAAGAACTAAAACAATAATTTGGGTTTAGAAACTTCTCTATTGTTTTTCAAAATACTCTCCTTTCAAATCTACACATTTTTGCACTCGATTAGACCAATTGGCAAAGCAGTTTTTCCACTCCGAAGTGGGTATCTCAAAAACATGGTTTTTGAATGCATAAACAGCGTCTTGTGGCGTCTAGAAATCATCGGGTGCTAAATCAGGGCTGTACGGCGGATGACCCATCAATTCAACGTTTTGAGTGCTCAAATAGCGGGTTGTTTGAGCCGATTTGTGTGAGATCGCATTGTCATGATGGAGAAATATCCTTCGTCAATGGTTCATTTTCCTTATTTCATTGATGACTTCTGGCAAACAAATAGTAGTGTACCATTCAGAGTTTACCGTTCTAAGTTGCTCTAAAGGCACGGTTGCCACATGACGGTTTATACCGAAGAAACAGGCCACCATTTGCTTCGAAATGCTGCGAACACGATCAACTTTTGTTGGATTTGGTTCATTTTGAAAGACCCATACAGTCGACTGCTGTTTAGTTTCGGGCTCATAACAATAAATCCAAGATTCGTCACCTGTGTAAATTGCATTTGATGCACCGCGGTCATATTGTGTAATCATTTCCTTGCACCAATTTACACGAGTCTTTTTTTGATCGATTGTCAAATTGTGCGGAATCCAACGAGAATAAATCTTTCTGACTGCCAAATGTTCATGCAATATCTTGTATATAGTTGTCTTACTAATGCCCAGGGATGCCTCGATCTCGCGATATGTCACATGACGATCCTGCATTATCAGTTCCAACACAGCATCAATGTTTTCTCGCACAACAACCGATTTTGGACGTCCATCTTTAACTTCGTCCGCCAGCGAAGTACGGCTACGTTTGAATTCACTAAACTATCGATATACTGTGGCCTTGGATGGTAAGTTGATCGGCACACTGCTGTTGAGATAATCCACGTCGAAAATCGTAAAAAATCATGGCACGAAAATGTTCACGATTTAGCTCGATTTTTTGGCAGAGATAAAATTTTCAAATTTCTATTAACAATACAAATAGCGTATGTATGACAAAATGGTCTGATTACCTATACTGTCAAAAATGTCTGATTACGTATACTGTCAAAAATGTCAAACTCGTCCTGCGGACTCGTGGTGTTTTCAATTCAATTCAATTCAATTCAATTCAATTCAATTCAGTTTCGTTCAGAAATGAATCGACAGACTTATCGCGAAAATTCAATCACTTGTGGTATTACTGTTGAATATATGCCGCTTATAGAAAAACACGATAAATTCCTGTAAGGTCTTCCAATTATTGTAAACTCAAATGAAAGAGAAAGTCAGGAACATGCAGATTATTCAAAAATACCCACTATGTTCACCTGCTGTGATTTTTCCAGCATTTCTTTGGCAAACTCAACAGTTCCTGACATATTTATGGGGGGATGAAAACGATTCGCAAACCATCAGCAATGCGAAAAAACGGAAATAATTATGAACATGCCCATTTATTAAATTCAAAATTGTCTTCAGATGACTCATATATCCATACCATCAACACTTCAATAAGAATTTTCTCCAGAAATGAGCATTTTTGGTGGTTTCCACAGATTCAATAAAAGCGACACAATTTATGTTGCAGCACAAGATTATGATGATTAAAATGTATACTACAAATTCTGCAATTTTTGTATAAAACTAATGGTTCCTTCAATATTAAATACTCATTATTACCTGCAATTTTCCATTTTAGAATACGGTCCTTTTCTTTTGGGATGGGAAACATGAAAAATCTTAAGGATTTCTTTGAACTATTAATGGAAAAATATTTGTTGGATCAGTTTTCGATACCACACTTAACGCCACAATTTCCATTCATTTTGGCCATTATAGCTACTATTGAAAAAGGCGAGAAACAAGGCAATGAAAAGCCTGTGAAATCAAAAAGTTTCAAAGTTTGTGATAAATTTAGGAATACAACAGAAAAATACATAAAAGACAGGCCATGGATCAGAATAATTCAATTTTGAATATTGAGCGTTGATGAATTCGCTAGCGATTGAGAATTTTTGACAAAAGTCTCAAGCAAAATTTGGAATCGCTTTCAGGTTCACCAATTAAAAAGACCAGAATTATTTCCCGAATTGTGAATACGAGTATATATTGAAAAATTTTTAGCCTACTATAGAACCAAACAAAATTTCAATGTCAAAATATTTTATTACTCAACATATTCTCCTCTCAATTGGATACATTTATTACAGTGAACCTGCAACGTCTCTAGACCTTTAAAAAAAAAAATGTTTCTTCTTGCTCTGCAAACCAGACCTCCACAGCGTTTATTACCTCCTCGTTGGAAGAAAATTTACGACCTTTTAAACTTCTTTTCAGTTGAGGAAAGAGATGATAGTCGGACGGAGCCTAATCTGGTGAATAAGGGGGGTGTTCTAGTAATATCAAACCCTAAATAACGAATTTTTTGCATGGCAACATGAGATTTGTGTGCAGGGACGTTGTCCTGCAAAAACAAAACACCTTTAGATAGCTTTCCGCGTCTTTTCTCATAAATTTTTTTCCTTAGAGTTGTCAGTAATGTCGAATAGTAATCTCCAGTTATTGTTCTACCCTTATCCAAAAATTCAATCATGATTACTCCATGGCAATCCCAAAAAACTGAAGCAAGAACTTTTCCTGCAGATTTTTGGACCGAAACTTCTTAGCTCTTGGAGAACCGGAGTGTCGCCACTCCATCGATTGTTACTTTGTTTCTGGATCGTAGAAATGTACCCAAGTCTCATCCATAGTAACAATTCGGTTTAAGAAGTCTACATCGATTTCAAATCGAGCACAGATCGAACGCGATGCTACTACCCTTGCACGCTTTTGGTCAACATTCAAACATTTGGGGACAAATTTTGCAGCAATTTTTCTCATGTCCAAATTGACGTGAACTATATGATGAACGCGTTCGTATTGTAATATATTTATAGTCCAATTAACTCTAAAATAATTTATTTAACGAAATACAATGATACAATAACACAATACTCTAATTTACATAACAATCACGGAACTAGGTATTTATCGACTTTCACTTCACTGACTGTCCGTCTGTCCGCTGCGTAGTTCTTTTTATATCCGACGTTGACTTCTCTGAATGCTCCAGAATTTTCCATCGAATCGCCCAGACTCACCGAACCGTCCAGATTCTTCTCGGTGCAAGCGCATCGACAGTCTCCCGCGGTTGGTCGCTAGCTATACGTGAGAGTTCAGGTCCGGCATCGCCCGCAGCTTCGCCACAGTATGAAATACTCAGTGCTTCAGATATCCGTTTTAGCCCAATTCGACGGTCTGTTAAAATCATGTCATGAACTACATTGATATTTTCGGGGACTGACACAGAAACTGGCCTTCTCGATCGGTCATCATCTTCAATGGAAAATTTACCTCTTTTGAAGCTTGCAGTACAATTTTTCACGGTCGAATACGAAGGACATTGATCACCAAGGGTATTAAGCATATCTTCGTGAATCTGCTTACCTCTTAACCCTTTTAATTTCGGTGGACATATTTTTTATTTTAATTTATTGCGTAACTCTGGTTTACTTTTTTAACGTCAAACTTTACACTGACACTTCTAATAAGTTATTGTTCGTTGCTATGGTAACGCAATAGTTTGTTTATGCAGGGAACTCTAGGCTAACTAGATATCAATACATCCTCGTAGTATAGTGAAAATAGACCACACGCGAAATTCTCTCGCTCTTTTAGAGTGCACCATCTTTGCTAATCTCACTCACTGCCTCGGGAGTTGCTCCCTGAGGCGTACAGCTTGTAGAAATTCAAGAACATCAATTCATATCCATCGGCCTCACGATGTTATTTGGACAGAATTTTCCTTTACGTAAGAACCAGCAAAAAAAACTAGTCCTGAGGAAGGAAAAAGCAGAGGTTGAACCTGATTCAAAAACTATATGAATATTCTACGCGCTGAAATATAAATTCTGTATTATGTGAAACATGGTTTCTGGATTGGATATTAACATGACGTAGAATGCTGTGTAATGGATGTACCTGCCAATAACGTGGGAGCACCTTTCTATCATGGTTGCCAAGACGGCAAAACTCAATTTGGGGGAGTTGTTCATCCGTAACTGATTCGATTCAATTGAAGCAACTCATTCACATTTTATTGAATGTTTGGCACAATTAGCTAAAGACCCTCGTGATTATTCTTTCAGGGAGGAATTACTTTTTTGTCAGACTCTGTTTTAGTAAAAGAGCCAATATTCATACGAATTATTTCGCCAAAGAATTTTTTTGGATGCAGTCAATTAGTTATCAAAACTAACAGTGCAGTGCAGTCAGTCATTTCAAAATATAATTTCCAATTTTCTTATCTGTTCTCTAAATATGAATTATTCAATATCGAATCATCCTTGAACAAGAATACACACAGAGGAAAAGGCATGTTTGAATCTAGTATTTCGAATTATTTATTATATATGAGGATGTATTGATATCTAGTTAGCCTAGACCAGTTCCCTGCATAAACAAAATATTGCGTTACCATAGCAAACGAACAATAACTTATTAGAAGTGTCAGTGTAAAGTTTGACGTCAAAAAAGTAAACCAGAGTTACACAATAAATTAAAAGAAAAAATATGTCCACCGAAATTGTGAAAATAGGAAAATTGGAGTATCGAGCCATCATCAAGTACCTGTATTTAAAAGGGTTAAGAGGTAAGCAGATTTACGAAGATATGCTTAATACCCTTGGTGATCAATGTCCTTAATAATAATAATAATAATAATATAATTTATTTCGATTGTTGAAAAGTACAGTTGTACAATAACAAAGAAAATGTCTAGAATATAAAATAAATGTAAATTAAATATAAATCAAAAATACCAGTAGAGACATGGATCAAGTGAAAAGACCAAGAAGTGACACACGAATTATGAGAGAAATTCATCTACAGAGTAGATATTCTTATTTATTAAATGGGTTTTCAATGATTTCTTGAATATACTCATATTAGAGGCACTTTTAATATTCTGATCCAATTTATTGTAGACCTTGCAGTCAAGAAACAGGTGCTTTCTCTGAAACTTTTTTGTACGGTGTTGGCCTGGAACAAGCATATTTCTAGATCTTGTTTCGTGCAGATGATTTTCTCAATTACTAGCAAACTTATCTCTGCTCTGATAGACAAAAATACACAGCTCATATACATTCAGGCCTGCTACAGTCAAAATGCTTAAACTTTTGAAAGTGTCTTTACATGAGACTCTCCATCCTAGACCTTATCCAATATCATAATTGCCATTTTTTGTGACACAAAACCTCTTTCCCGTGAAGCAGATGAACCCCAGTTAAGTATCCCATACCTCAAATGGCTATTGATGTTGGTATAATATAGACTTAACAATATAGATTTGCTACAGTGATTGATCATAAATCGCAATGCATAACAGTTCTTACGTAGTTTTGCACAGAGACTATCAATATGTGTTTACCAGCTCCATTTATTATCAATATTGACACCCAGTAATTTAATTGTCTCTGATGCATCTACTCTTATATCCTCATTTTCAAAGATAGAGAGGGTTTCGGTTTGATTGCTCAGGGAAAAATTAACTAATACTGTTTTTTGTACATTTAAAGTTAGGTGTTTTTTTGCCGACCACAAAATAACTTTTTTATAGGCAGTTTCAGTTGATTTCACAAGACTTTCGACATTCTTTTGTGATAGTATAATATTTGTATTGTCAGCATACGTGATCACTTGGATCGTTGACAGGTTCTGTAAAAAGTGGATGAGATCATTTGCATCTATGAGAAACAGAAGGGGGCCCAATATGGAACCTCTGTTTAATGATTAGGAAAGGGCTCTGTGTGTTTTGCATAACAACACTTTGATGTCTATTTGTTAAATAAGAGCGCATCAACTTTATGGCTACTCCTCTCTTATCCCATACCTTTCCATTTTAGATAATAACAGCTCGTGGTTAACACAGTCAAAAGCTCGTGAAAAATCAATGGGAAGTCCACGAATCTTAACCCTACTATCAAGAGCTGTTACTATCTCTTCCTGAAAAGCATTCAATGCCGTTTCGGTGCTCTTACCCAACGTAAAACCATGTTGATGGGGGGAAAGCATTCCATTTTTATTTAAAAATGACAGAAATTGGTTCTTCATGTTCATTTCAAAAATTTTACCTATGCTGGATAGGATACTGACTGCCCTGTAGTTCTCTATTTGGTGCGAGTCGTTTTTATATATATATATATATATATATATATATATATATATATTGGTTTTATTTGAGCTAGCTTCAATCTATCAGGGTAAATACCGTTTTCAACTGATATATTGATGATGTGTCAGGAGATTTTTCCTGACATTTTTTTAAAAGGTTATTTGAAATGTCGTCGTAACCACTAGCATTTGAAGTTTTCAGAGATCTTATTAAAGCTATAACATCAGCAGCAGAAACTGGCACCATATATATGGAGTTTGCGCACATATTGACACAGCTTATCATGAAGTTGTAGTCAATATTGCCACTCTCCTGATCCTGTGTAAAATAACTATTGAATTTGCCAGCAGCTATATCTTCAGGAAGTTGTTCCCCATCTTCTAGAATAGTAATTTCTTTTCTAACACTGTTTTTCTTCTGGATTTCATTAAAACATGTCCATGTTGTTTTAGTTTTATTTCGCGAGCTATAAACTCTCTGATCTATAGTTTTAATATTATGTTCCCTCAGTTTTTTTCTGTAAGTTGCTGTTATTTGTCTGCTAGGTTCTCTGTAGTTTTCATCTGTATTTGAAAGTTTCTTATAAAGAGTGACTGGTTCTTTTAAATCTAATAATTCAGGTGACAATTGAGTCTTTAATATTCCTCCTGTTTCCGTTTTCTTCATAGAGAAAGCTACTTCAATATAGTACATTAATATTCTATGAAATATTTCATAAGCTGCATTTGGACATGTTTCCTTACTAAGATCTGCCCAGTCTTCATTTTCTAAGAACTCTAAGAATTTTGCGGTGTTTGTTTCTGAAAAGTCTGTACGGAACATGGACATATTGGAACTATTAGTGTCCTTAACCTTCAGTTTTCCCTGTACATGCACCTTCAGGAGCTGTGCAAAATGGTCTGACAGACAGAGATTTATGTTTGATGACTCAAAATGAGTAAGATGCTCGCTCACCAGAAAATTATCTATACAAGAACCAGACGCAGAAGTTATTCTTGTCGGTTCCATGATAGTTCTATTCAGGGCAAAACACCCCAAACCATCATTAATGCGCCGTAGCTAAGTGCTGTCTACATTAAAATCGCCTCCAATTATAGCATTAAGATTATTTTAGGTTGTATGAAACAAAAGGCCATTTAACAGGTTCAAAAATAAATCAAAATCTCCTTCGTATACGACCGTGAAAAATTGGACTGCAAGCTTCAAAAGAGGTAAATTTTCCATTGGAGATGATGACCGATCGGAAAGGCCAGTTTCTGTGTCAGTCCCCAAAAATATTGATGCACTTCATGACATGATTTTAACAGACCGTCGAATTGGGCTAAAACGGATATCTGAAGCACTGAATATTTCATACGAACGCGTTCATCATATAGTTCACGTCAATTTGGACATGAGAAAGATTGCTGCAAAATGGATCCCTAAATGTTTGAATGTTGACCAAAAGCGTGCAAGGGTAGTAGCATCGCGTCCGATCTGTACTCGATTTGAAAACGATGTATACTTCTCAAATCGAATTGTTACTATGGATGAGAATTGGGTACATTTCTACGTTCCAGAAACAAAGCAACAATCGATAGAATGGCGACACTCTGGTTCTCCAAGACCTAAGAAGTTTCGTGTCCAAAAATCTGCTGGAAAAGTTCTTGCTTCAGTTTTTTGGGATTGCCATGGAGTAATCATGATTGATTTTTTGGATAAGGGTAGAACAATATACGACATTACTGACCACTCTACGGAAAAAAAATTAAAGAGAACAGACGCGGAAAGCTATCCAAAGGTGTTTTGTTTTTGCAGGACAACGCCTTTGCACACAAATCTCATGTTGCCATGCAAATAATTCGTTATTCAGGGTTTGAATTACTAGAACACCCCCCTCATTCACCAGATTTGGCTCCGTCCGACTATCATCTCTTTCCTCAAAAGTAAAAATGTGTCCCATATTTCTAACTGTTCATTAGATATTTATATTCTGTATATTTTCACAACAGTCTTTTCCAAAACTATTGCATGAATTGAGAAATGCAGTGATTTGAAATTTTAATTTAGATATGAACAAATTATGCTTGGTTCGGTTTTTCCGGGTATTTGAAAAACATGTGTCTGTTGAGAAATCAATAAACTTATGAAGGTCCTATTAATCGCTAATTCATGTTCTCGAAGTGATGTTTAATTTGATTCAATGTGAAAATTTAGAAGAGTTAGATCTGGGAATCGCGGTGGTGGCTGTGGACTCAAGTGTCTTATCCACCTATCTCCAAAGGTTGTAATCAGTTCTACCAATTAGCAAAATCTTCGAGAGATGTTTCAATACCCTGAATATCTTTCTGATTTTTATATTTTCCTCAATTACATTTCAGTATTGGAAGTATCGCATTCACCAAATTGACTTGTAATTCGGGGTTGAACAAATAGAGGGTTGAATTTACATTTTTCATCGTTACTACCATATTGCTCACTGCGTTTGAAAAGAAAATGCAAGATTCTAATTTATCTTCTCTAATGTGCCAATTTTCTCAACTTTGTCCATGAGTCTACCAAAATTCATCTCAAGCATCTTGAGGATCTTGGGAACATTACTCGGCGATACAGCTTTATTCTATGAAGACACAAATTGGGATAATTTAAGAAAGAAAATTGAAGGAGATTTTGGAATTGTCACTGATTTTTTTAATGGTAAGCTATTGACGGTAAATGGAGACAAAACTTTTTTCGTTCCCTTCTGTAGCAACTCAAACGGACTCCCAACATACAATCAATTAGAAATCTCTTCTGTGAACTCCCCCATGAAAATACAATGTAGAAAAGATATAAAATACCTCGGAATTTATTTGGATTGCCACTTGAACATTTTGTAATATCAAACAACTCAAGTGTCTGTATTATGCACTGGTACAGCCTCATTTAAATTATAGAATCATTGCATGGGGGGTTCATCAAATTATCTACGGAATAGAATTTAAGTGACTCAGAAGTGGATACTCAAAATTATATTTGATAAACCTTATCGGTATTCAACCGAATCATTATATAATTTGAGTGGCATGCATGACTTGAGGCAAATATATTACAAAACACTAATAACTCAGCAGTATCGAAATAAGAGACAAACAATAGGACATATATAGGGGTATGATAAGGTAATGCACAAAATTCATAAAACGTACAACGATCACGATCACGATCACGATCACTTTTGAAAAAAATGCAAAAACACATCAAACTGTTTTTTGTATTCCGCATCTTTTGACATAAGTTACAAAAATAACACGTCAAAGTTGTCAAAGTTATGACGTCATCAACAAATTGTTTTAATGGGAAGCTAAGATTTTTATTACATTATGTGATAGAGCTTGTGTTTTTACACTAGGGAAATATAGTTGTAGTAGGGCTCACATAAGAAAAAAAACGAGAAAATGAATAAAAAACGAAATAAACGTAAGTTTCATATTAACTTTTCAATTAACTAAACAGTCCATTAAACCAACTTTGACGTGTTATTTTTGTAACTCAAAAGATGCGGAATAAAAAAACAGTTTGACGTGTTTTTGCATTTTTTTCAAAAGTGATCGTTGTACGTTTTATGAATTTTGTGCATTACTTTATCATAATACTGTATATAGGGTGTCAATTTGAAAACTTCCCACCCTTAAAATCTTCCTTCCAGTAAACAATATGAGTAATCGATAAAAAAGGTCAATTTTATTGTCAAGGGGAACACTTTCAAGGACTATTTGTAGCCCTCGTGGTTCAACCCCCTAGGAGGGGTAGATGTTACCCTTAGAATTTTAAATGGGAAGGGGGGTCAAGTGGCATATCATTTTGATGGGCGTTCAATTCTTGTTCCAATGGTACCCTGACTTATTATTTTTTGATGAGCATTTTCCGAAAAATTGCGTTCTCAACTAACAGAAGTAATTATTAGAACGCCTATACTGAGATGCATGGTTTGGCCAGAACTGGTTAGAATATTAGGTGGTACCGTTCCAACCCTTTATTAGGGGTAACATTAGCCATTAGCTCCAAACACTTTACATAAAAAAGTAGTCTAATAGTAAAACGTAGATGGTAGTAAAGTTGTGTTTATTAAATGCTGAATTTTTAAGTGTCATCGCAGAAATTGTACAGATAGCCTTCCTTTTTTGCTACTTCTGCTGTAAAAAGTTTCTGTTTTCCGGCAAAAAATTGGTTAGCAAATTTGAACTATGTGGTAGTATTGTGAATACCGTTTTACCTGTTGGGCTGTTTAGGAATTACTTTAATAAGTGTATAAAAGTGTAAAAATGGTTTACATTCTTCAAGACAGAATTGAAATGATTGTAATTTATGGCGAAGTTGGAAAGTGCGCACGAAGGGCGGCATGTCTTTTTAACGAAAGACATCCAAATTGTAATGTAAGTCACCGGTATGTGCTTGATTTGGTGAATAAGTTTTACGAAACTGGTTCAGTGACAAATAAAAAAAGAAATAACCCCAGAGTACTAAATGAAGCAGCTCAAATTGAAGTTTTGAGAACATTTGCTGCAGAGCCCACGAGCTCCTTACGATCAGTATCAGAACAGACGGGTATATCACGCGAGACTATAAGAAAAGCATTGAAAATGCATAAATTTCATCCATATAAAATGCAGATTCTTCAAGAGCTCCACGAGGATGATTATGATAGAAGAATAGAGTTTTGTAAAATCATGTCTCATCGAGTCAATACCATCCCTAATCTTCTGTTAAACATCTGTTTCAGCGATGAGTGTTCATTTTTTCTGAATGGCAATGTTAATAGACAAAATTGTCGCTATTGGAGTGACGAAAACCCACATATTTTTCGGGAAGGGCATACACAACACCCACAAAAAGTTAATGTTTGGGCTGGTATTCTTGGAAATGCCATTCTTGGTCCATTATTTCTGGAAGAAAACTTGACTGGCAATCTGTACCTTGATATGCTTGAAGAGACTATCGATCCTCTTATAACTCACGAGCTAGAAACTCAAATTGATGCAGAAGGTAATGAACTTTTGCAGGAGGATCTGTTACATTTCCAGCAGGACGGTGCTCCACCTCATTATTTTCTTCCCGTCCGACAGTGGTTAAACGAGAGATTTCCGGGTAGATGGATTGGCAGAAGGGGAGCAGTTGAATGGCCTCCGAGATCACCGGATTTAACACCCTTAGATTTCTTTCTTTGGGGGCATCTTAAATCCGTTGTTTATAAAACACAACCTTCTGATATTGACGAACTTAAAAGACGAATTACAGCAGCATGCCGGTCAATTCCTAGTGGAGTTTTCCGTAATGTTAGAGGGGAGTTCGAAAACAGACTGTATCACTGTTTAGAGCAAAATGGACAACATTTCGAACAGCTAATAAGATAAGCGTAAGTAGATTTTATGTTGGAAATGTCTTTCTCGCAAATTAAATTTTATTGTGTAGAAGGAAAATAACCACCAAATAAAAAATCCCATGCATAATAAATTTATTCCTGTCATTCAAGGGTTGGAGCGGTGCCACCTACTCTTCTAACCATTTTTATTAAAGGGAGTCAATACAATAATGCATCTCAGTATAGGCGTTCTAATAATTACTTCTGTTAGTTTAGAACGCAATTTTTCGGAAAATGCTCATCACAAAATAATAAGTCAGGGTACCATTGGAACAAGAATTGAACGCCCATCAAAATGATGTGCCACTTGACCCCCCTTCCCATTTAAAATTCTAAGTGTAACATCTACCCCTCCTAGGGGGTTGAACCATGAGGGCTACAAATAGTCCGTGAGAGTGTCCCCCTTGACAATAAAATTGACCTGTTTTTTCGATTACTCATATTGTTTACTGGAAGGAAGATATTAAGGGTGGGAAGTTTTCAAATTGACACCCTGTATATAACAAGATACAAACACTCCTCAATAACATTACCTGTAGTAAATGAAACATTAATCCAAAGAAGCTTCATTTACATGGGTCCAAAACTTTATAATATGTTGCCATCTGATATCAAGTCGATAAATTCCCACAAGGTGTTCATCTCAAAAATAGAAAAGCATATGTTTCAAAAGTCAAGAACAGATATTCATCGACTTCTAGAAATTATTAATTAACTCTCCTTTGTTTATATTGTTATTTATATTCATACCTATATTCTGATATAACATCTACATCTATATATGTCAGTAAATAAATATGTCTGTGTGTGTGTGTAAGTAGATATCTACATGTATGTCGACCGCGAGCAGATTCTATATCCATGCGGTTTCAATCATTTATTTATTAATGTTTGTAAATGTAAAATAACCTGTATGAAAATGTTATGCTGATACATATATTGATAAATAAATATTACTATTACTATTACTATCAATAAAGCTTTCACGGTTTCTCGAGCTTTTCCCTTGAGTACCCTGTCCAGGCGAAGTAAGTTATCCTCATCTATTAGACGGTATTTTTCGGTAGATCGTTTGAACTCACTGATGAATATTGGCCAATCCGTTAGATCACCTGAGAAATGTTTGAGTTCCTTTGATTTCAGTCTCATCAACATGTTAGTATTTGCAGTGTTTTCAACACATCTTCTGGCATTATCGAATACAACCCTTTCTCCAACCCAATCGGAAGAATGGAGTGGACGTTCGGACAAAGCAGGGTACGCACTTTTCGTTTCATTGGTCTCTAATTCATTTTCAAATTCCAAAGTGGACATTTTTTCACTACCTGAAGGCCAGTTATTCGTATCGGTGCATTTTTTGGCATCCTCCGCCCAATTATTTAGTAAATATGGGTCTTGATATAAGTTTTGGGGCAAAACTGACTCGACATCGCTATTTTCCTCACTTTTTTCTATAATCCTCTTCTGAATTTCAAATTCTTTCATAACATTTTTCATTTTCTTCTCAATGGCTTTCAACCTTTCCTGAGTTTCTGCTTCATCTAGCTCTATCTGCTGCTGAATTAGTTTCAATTCCATCAGATTCAATTTAGTAATACTAGATTTTTTTAATGTACAGTTTCATCTTTTCTTGATTTTGTAGATGATAATGACGATATACGGGAAAAGGTACTAACAGGAGACTGAATAATTTCTGATCTGGTATTTTTCTCTTCTGCTTGGACAACACTTGGATATTCCTCCCCAAACAACTCATTTGCAGAACGGACTTCACTCTTGTAGTCCTTTTGCATTCTACTGGTTTCAACTTCAACAATAGGAACTACTTTTGATACGAGTTTAGCATCATTCGCTTCAACAATTCTCCTCGGAGGAATACCTTTGTTGATTCTGCTACTTCTTCGAAGTTCAGTTTTACCAATTTCTTCAGAAAACGCTTTTGATTTTTCCTTAGCGCGGTTCTTGTACAACTCGAAGGAGCAGTGTAAATTTTAGAACAAAAATAACCACAAATTTTACTAGCGTAACTTTTATTCTTTCTACTTGATACCTCTTGTCAAAACTCAATAACTGAATATATCTTACATAAAGCAAACAAATAATGATGGATATACAGAGATAATCTTGAACATCTTTTGTTGCTTGTCCGAAGTGGGTCAAAGCTCTTTAATTTTGAATGATCAAAAACAATAAAAACAGAACTTTCAAACTAGAGAAATCAGGAGTACACAAGTTACATTGTGATAGTTGCCACAAGGTATAAGTTGGTCAAACTGGTAGAACATTTGAAAGTCGTACTCGTAAACATTTTATGATTTATGTGAACAAGAAAACAAATTCAACACACTTCGAAGCACCTTTTAGAAGAAATCATACTTTTGACGAAGAATTAAAAAATTATCACATAGAAAATAAAGGGTTGATGTTGAATCATTTAGAATAATTAGGAATAATTAGGAAGAAGTGTTGGAATCCATTTGTCAACTCAGAAATAAGACATCTATAGGCATCGATTGTTTGTCCACAAAGATAGTTAAATCTATAGCGAAGTTCATATGTGAACCACTCTCATTTATAATAAATCTTTCAATAGAGACACATATTTATCCAGATAATCTCAAACTAGGAAAGGTAATGCCAATTCCAAAAAATAAAGACCACTTCTCTATACTGAGCTATAGGCCAATTACTATTCCGTGTGTTATGAGCAAAGTTATAGAAAAATCCATATATAATAAATTATTTCCATTTCTCAGGAAATATAGAGTGATAACCACCTGCCAAAACGGCTTTCATCCAGGCAGATCGACAGAAACCACGGCGACGATCTTTTTGGAGTACATTTACAAGCACATGGACTCTGGAAAGTATGTTGCAGCACTTTTCTTCGATTTGTCGAAAGCGTTTGACTCAATAGATCTCACTATTGTTTACGACAAACTGTATGCAATAGGGCTAAGAGGAAATATTCTTTCGTGGATTATATCATATCTCACATCCCGGAAAATAATTGTTAGTATGCCAGAAGCCAACTCAGATATATATGATGTCGACCTTGGAGTTCCACAAGGCTCGGTTTTGGGTCCACTAATATTCCTACTATTTATAAATGACCTGCCCTTTCATGTAAAATCTGAATGTATGGTACTTTTCGCGGACTATACTTCTATTGCGGAAGAAGCCGATAGCATAGAGGAATTTCAGGAGAAATTGAACAAAATTTCGAATGGGTTCACTACATGGTGTAAACAAAATAAATTAATTGTCAATGCAGACAAAACAGTATTGATTCAGTTCTTTGGAAAAAAAATAGAATATATACCATTAAAAATTATTGTAAATAGTGAAACAATTGAACCATCTGAAGGTGCTAAATTTCTGGGTATATTTATTGACCCTGCATTGAAATGGGACAAGCAAATTAGTTACGTTTGCAATAGGTTGAATAGTAGTTTTTATGCTATACTTCAACTTAAAAATATTCTAGATGAAAAATCGCTCTTGGAGGTATAGTATGCAATGGTCCATTCAATATTAATGTATAATATAATTTTATGGGGTAGCAGTTGTGACATCAAAAGAGTGTTCATTGCCCAGAAAAGAATAATTCGCCTTCTGTTCAATCTGAAAAGAACAGACTGCTGCAAACCTTTTTTTAAAAAAATATAATATTTTAACCGTACCGAGTATATTCATTTACACCCTTATAATTTATATTAAAAAAAATGAAATGAATTTGGAAACTAATGCTCAGACGCATAGGTATCCAACAAGAAAAAGAAATTTGCTGAAAACTGAAATGCATAAAACCAAACTTTTTGAAAGGTCTCCAATATATGTTGGATCTAAATTCTACAATTGCCTGCCCGCTGAGTTGAAATCAATTTCAAACTTGGATGCTTTCAAAAATAATGTTAAAAAATTTATATCCACTGAAGGTTTTTATTTAGGAGATGAATTTTTCGACTATGTTAAAAAAAATCAAGGCTCCATAGATGAATTTTTATTTATACTCAAATATGTTCGTACATTATGTCTGTAACTGTTATGTACTATTGGATATTTTATATACATTTTATATTTATGTATAAGTTTGATTTTATTTGTGTAAACAAGTGTGTTTACAACTTCAACGTTGTTTTGACAGGACATATATCATTGTAATGATCTACTGGTTGAAATAAATATATAAGTTATTATAATAGGATCAGTTTTGCTGAATATTTCGCGGAAGATTTTCAATATGTTTTTTTTTTATTTTCAATTGGAAAATGTTTCCATTCTCTAGATTAAAATTGTGTAACTGTGACATTTCACTTGCAGTATCAGTATTATTTCATATACTTGATGATGTAACAAGAGAATGAATGATATTTTTGACTTTCTTTCTCGTTAAATGTGTTTTCTGATAAATTTATCCAATACTACAAAAAGTAACCGTAACGAATGTAACACCATCGATATGATCACTCAGTAGGCCTAGAAAAAATAATTCCAATATATATCACTGCCGAAACAAAGGTGGATGCTTATGACTTCTCCGGGAAAATTTTAGCAAAATCAGTTAATAAGATCTCTAAAACAATCGGAGGGTATTTCCAACATGGCCGATCGCATTTACGGGGAAACTGTTGAAATTTTTTGCAAGTTGAAATTGAAACAATGTCAAATGTAGCGGCAAGTCCCGCCTCCCGGGCGCCGGTTGGCCGCCCCTCGCGAGCGCACACTGTATCGCAGCGAGGGGCGGCCAATAGCCGCCTCCGTCGGGAGACGGCGCCGCGACGTCTCTTGCGGCAGCGTCGGAAGGCAAACGTTACCCGGAGCTGACGTCGCTTGCAGCCATCTGACATTATGGTGAGTACACTTTTTCTGATTTTCGTATGCTGATGCAACGTCAGTGTGGGGGCGGTGAGGAATAGTTCGATTTTATCTCGGATTGTCGTACATGCTGAGTGTTCATGGAGTAAATTCGGGAAAAACTGCCAGTGATTTTGATGAAGATGATCGAGTTTTTCGAAAATGTGTGAAAGTTTATTGTGCTAAAAATTTTGTTGATTCCTCGTAAGTTCATGGTGTTTGAGATAATTATTCGTTGGGTACGTACAATTGAAGGGGTTCCACGAATACAAGTTGAAAGTTCGGAGAAATTTTCAATAATTGTTTAATTTAATTTTGGTTCCTAACCTAGCCCAATTCAATTGGTTTTTATTGAAAGGACCAAAACTACGAAAGCGTCTAGGGGTCAAACGGGTAAAAAATTATTTTAATGAAAAAATTCAATATATGTGATTTATTTTCATTATATCGATTTTTTTTCGATATATTGGATTTCCTTTCAATATAATGGATTTTTTTCTCAATATACTGGATTTCTTTTCAATATATTGGATTTTTTAATCACTCGACTTATTGCAACAGTGTAATGCTTGGTCTCATTTATACTTCTCTATTGAGAAAAAAAAACGTTCAGTGGCAAAATTGATAGCAATTTGGTAGCCATAATTTCAAAATATCACAATAGAGAATTTTGAAGGAGACAGGGACGCAAAATTTTCAATTGGATTGCCTACATTTTCAATTTCCATCAATTTCACAAATGGATGTTAGCTAAAATTTAATGGCCTTGAGGGAAAGAAGTTGTTTTCATGAAGACACTTGCCTCATATTTCACAATTTGTGGGAATTTGTGGAAAGACGAGTATTTCGACTCCGCCGAAATTATTTGTCTCATTTAGTTGATACTTTTCGTTACAGAACTTTTGTCAAGCGATATAAAGCCCAAAAAAAATAAATGAACCTAACTTATTTTTAAATGTTTGTTTTTCAAATATTTAGTTATCATTAAGTTTTGTGTTCTGGGAATGTTTGGTCATTACAATTTGTCTGACTGATTGAATATAACTTTGTAATAGTTGTCTTGATAATATATTTGAAAATCAGACATTTGAAAATAAGTTAGATTCATTTTTTTTGTGCTTTAAAGCGCAAGACAAAAGTTCTGGTCCATGGAAAGCATCTGACACTTTTGATATGACTTCAGAGTGATATTCTACAAAATATATACAAGGCAATTCAAATTCGACCTCCACCATTGGGATCTCCTAAACTACTGGAGATACGTCGAAGCTTAAATTGGGGCAAAGTTGCGTATTCTGGTGCTTAACAAAATACTGCTTTGAAACTTCCGAGTATTTCCGGAAATATCGGGAAACAACTGAAAATCGGAATTTTTGTTTTTATTTTTTTCTATCGTTATTTGACAACATAGCTCAAAACCAAAAGTACATTTTCATTGATACTTTTTTTCAGCTACACGTTTTCATGTTCAGATTTACTATCCGACGTTTCGTCTTCTGGCATTCATCATCAACTTTTTTTCTGATATGGGCGCCATATTGTTTTTTTATACAGAAAAATAGTGATTCTCATTCTGATTTCATTGATGTATAATTTGTTATGATTTGCACTTCTGAAATCACAGATATTAAAAAAAACAACTTCATCTGAGATGGTCATGACTCTCGAAAAATTTTGTTTAATAAACACTAGTTGTCAGAACTCATTAAACATCATAAGTTTGCACAAATACTTCAGTCGAAATGTCCTTATTATTATGAAGAAAAACGAGATATGTTGGAACTTTATTATAAATTTGATAGGAATAGTACGAAAACAGCACAAATTTATTTTGAATTATATCCGGAAAGACAACAGCCGGATAGAACATTATTCGGAATTTTGGACAAACACTTGACTGAGTACGGTTCGTTTCAAAAACTAAGAATGAAATGTGGATACAGAATGGAACAAAATAGTAGACGTAACTTATTAGCCGAGGTAAAATAATTATTCATTCCATATTCGAAAAAGTATAATTATTTTTGGCACTTTTTTAGATAAATGCAGATCCTTCCAAATCAACACATCAAGTCTCGGCAGAAATGGATGTGCCACAGACGAGCGTTTGGAGGGAATTCAAAAAAGTGGTTTGAAATGTTAGAAGATTCATATTTCACAAAAATTACATCCAGGTGATCCTGAGAGAAGAATGGAATTTTGTAGCTGGCTCTCGAGTAGGGTAGCCCCTACAAACTTCTTGAAAAACATTATTTGGACCGACGAAAGTACTTTTTCAAACTGTGGTGTTTTTAATAGAAATAATGAGCACATTTGGAGTGAAAATAATCCACGTCACTTCAGAGAAGTCAGACCACAAGTTCGGTTTCGTTTGAATGTGTGGGCTGGAATTTATGACGACCGAATACTTGGACCTCATTTCTTCTCTAATACTTTGAACGGGGAAACCTATCTTCGGTTCTTAAGAAACGAATTCGAAGAATATATGGATGCGTTTGCCCTTGTTAATTATAACAGCTACTGGTTTCAGCATGACGGGGCTCCTCCAGACAATAAAAGAGCAGTTTGCGAATATTTACACCAAAGATTTCCTAATAGGTGGTTAGGAAATTCTGGACCAGTGAGGTGGCCGGCAAGGTCACCTGACCTTACAGTTTTGGATACTTTCTTGTGGGGCATTTTAAAGAACAGAATCTATGGAGAGCAAGAATATGACACAGTAGATGAACTTTGAGACAATATCATAACGCAATTCAGGTCTATCAGAAGAAGGAATATTGTTAGGGCTGTTCTTAATTTGAGACGAAGAGCTCGGTTATGTATTCAAGAGGAAGGCCATCATTTCGAACACTTGTAATACTTTTTGTGCATTTTTTACAAGCTCATGATTTCATTCTTATTTTTTTGAAACGCACCATACTCAGCCAAGTGTTTGCCCAAAATTCCGAATAATGTTCTATCCGGCTGTTGTCTTTCCGGATATAATTCAAAATAAATTTGTGCTGTTTTCGTACTATTCCTATCAAATTTATAATAAAGTTTCAACATATCTCGTTTTTCTTCATTTGAGAATGAGGACATTTCGACTGAAGTATTTGTGCAAACTTATGATGTTCAATGAGTTCTGACAACTAGTGTTTATTAAACAAAATTTTTCGATGGAGTCATGACCATCTCAGACGAAGTTGTTTTTTTTTTTAAATTTCTGGGGTTTCAGAAGTGCAAATCATAAAAAATTATACAGTAATGAAATCAGAATGAGAATCACTATTTTTCTGTATAAAAAAACAATATGGCGCCCATATCAGAAAAAAAAGTTGATGATGAATGCCAGAAGACGAAACGTCGGATAGTAAATCTGAATATGAAAACGTGTAGCTGATAAAAAGTATCAATGGAAATGTACTTTTGGTTTTGATCTATATTGTCAAATAACGATAGAAAAAAATAAAAACGAAAATTCCGATTTTCAGTTTTTTCCCGATATTTCCGGAAATACTCGGAATTTTTCAAGTTTCAAAACAGTATTTTGTTAAGCACCAGAATATGCAACTTTGTCCCAATTTAAGCTAAGACGTATCTCCTGTAGTTTAGGAGATCCCAATGGTGGGGTCGAATTTGAATTGCCCTGTATACATAAAAATCAGCCACACAAATTTAAGTAGTGTAACTCTTATTTGTAGTTACCTTTCTCAGCTGGTACCTGCCCAGGTGTCACAGAGAGAACGCACGCACGCAGGTATTTAAAGTATATGAGCCACTTCTCAGAACGTGAGTCTTCATCTTTTTAAAATTAAGTTATGTCTGATGGGCCTGGGATCTTACTTATGAGGAAATCTTAACAAAATCTTTTATTTACCAAAATTCTGTTTTCAAGCCAAATTTTTTTAAAACAAAAATCCTCCCAGAGTCGAGCCGTTTCCAAAAGAGATGGCTGACTAGTTTGACTCGTTTGGCTGGGTTTGAAAATAAAAAAAGTTGTCGGAGAAAAGATTTGAACTCGGAGCTCCGGAGTGGTTGCCTGTAACACTGTCCACGAATCCATCAGGCGTTATAGATATATATCTGTATGATGGCTATTCAACTAAAGTAAGTAATGTTTTTACGTACCTTGATTCCCTAATATCTGAAGAATGGTCATCTGGCCAAGCTAGCAGGTAGGCATGCGAACATGGTACATACTAACAACACTTAATTGTACACATTTTGTTCCTTTAAAAATAAGTAACGTCTGACGGCCCTGGGATCTTGCTCTATTATCTGACCAATTGTGGCACTGATGAGAGGCAACAAACTTGACATGCATATGCAGGTGGTCATTTCTACCAAATATGGTGGATATTATTAATTGTTTTATTACAATAATCTCTTGCAATTGTGTCCTTCTGGAGGAACGTTGCACAAATGGATGTTAACAATAATTCAATGTTCGTAAGAGATAGCAGTTGTTTTCTGAAAGATATTTGCCTCATTTATTCCAATTTGTAGGAATGTGTGCACTGAAGGGTATTCATCAAAATTATTCGTTTCATTTAGTTGTTACTCGCCGGCACATTTCTCGAACATCTCCTTGGCCGATTTCTCTAGTGTTATTTACCATTTCAATTCCTCATCTTTGTTTGTGGAAGGAGCCACCTATGATCATCTGTGATATAAACAGCTATGAGGAATATACCTTAATCTGTTGTTTAATAACTATGTCATGATAGTGACATTAGTCAGATAATCATCATGATCAGGTAATGACTATAGGGTGATTTATCTAATGTTACATCCCCCATTTTTTATCAAATAACGAACTGAAATATAGAACAGTAATATTTCTGTTCATGCAACAAATTGAATAATAAAAGTAATCAGAATTCTTCAGTAAATCTTCTTGGCCTGCGTATTCCTCTTCTCGGCCGATCTGGTTTTACATTTTGACCTTTCATCTCCTTCCTTTCCTTTGTTTCTTTAGGTGTTTCATTTTCTTCCTCAACCATTGTAGATGGACCTCCATAAAGAGCATCTTCTTGTGAGTGAGCGTCACTTCTGGTGGATGAATTTTCATAATTCGGAACCACAACTATTTTTGGCTGAACATTGGCCTTGGATGCCTTCAAATGTTTTGAATTCCGTTCCAGAATTTGCCCTTTATTTGTCTCTACTAGAAATTATCTTGGTCTATTTGCTTTTTCGAGTACCTTTCCACCCATCCACTTTTTCGGTCATTCCTGAACAATTATTTTGTCTCCTACATAAAAATTTCTCTTAATACTACGTTTTTGATAAAAAAAAACTGTTTTTGTTTCTGCCTCAATCGAGAGAGTACTTCTTGAACACCTGTTATTATGGTTAGCTGCAGTGCTTCAAAAGTGGTTGGAATTGTAGTTCTAGTTGTGCGACTGAATAATCTTTGGACTCGAGTTCCTAAATTTTCATTTATTGGGACCTCTGATGGAGAAGGGCTTGGTACATATCGGAATATTCCTTTTCACATTTTTTTATGAGTTTTTTTGCGATAGATACGTATTTTTCTGACAAACCATTCGACTGTGGGAATCTTGATGATGAAATTTGATGATTATTTTTCCAATCTTGAACGAACTTCTTAAATTCACGTGAGCTATATTGAGGACCATTATCGGTTTCCAGTGATCGACGAATGCCGTTTACAAAAATATTCTTTCTGAATGAGATATTACTTCATTTGAATTACCATATTTCAATTTTTCAAAATCGTAGTATCTCGAATAACTATCGCATATCAGCAAATACTCATCCTTTCCCAATTTGAAAATGTGTGATATTCTCTTCAATCATTTTGAACAAAATGTAAATGTTTTCATTGTCAATTCGACATGAAAGAGATTTTTCAGCCAACACTTTCGATCTGGAGTTATTGAAAGGACAAAGTGTTCTTGTAGAGGATGGTTTCACATTGCTTGCTAACTCTTTTAAAAGCTTATGTGGAATAACATTGCACTCGGCCCCCATATCTAATGTACATTTAACGCATTTATTGCCGATATGTATTTTTTCTATGAAATCCTCCCGCTTCATACTACACTTTTCATCATTCACAGAATAACGTTTTCTGATCGTATTTAAGAATAATGCTTCATCCTACGAAGCTTCACGTATGCTTTTATTGTCTTCATTTCCCACTATTTCTATTCTCTTCATTTCATACTGACTTTCAATGTGTTTCACACATAACTTTTTTAGAGAAGTGTACAAGATTTCTACACTGCTCACATCTTTTGCCAAACGCTGGGCATAGTTGAATACCATGAATGGTGTCGCATCGTTTGCAATGAAATGAATCTGAAGTTGATGGCGTTGATTTTATCAGAAAATGATCTGTTCCTTACTGCATTCACGTTGATAGAGTTATCATTTTTCAAAATTTGCATTTGTTTTGTGGTTACTTCACTCACTCGACACAAGGAAACTGTTTTGTTTAAATCAGGATTATCCTTACGAAATCAGTTTTTCCCTTAGTTTTTCATCTCTTATGCCAATTATTATTTTGTTCCTGAGAATCCTATCTTCTTAATTTTCGAACTCACACTTTTTCAATTGTGATGGAATTCTCATAAAAAAAATCATCTAAGCTTTCATTCATTCATTCTCTAAATGATGATTTGAGTTTTGCCAAAGTTGTTTTTTTTTCTGAAGGCCAATTATTGTATAACCTAAACCAGTTTCGTACCAATCACCATCATAAAGGTAGAGATTTGTTGCTCTTCAGTTTTGGATGATAAATTGATAACATTTTCGAACCATTCAAAATGCTGAATCCAAATTTTTCATTCCCTTGTTGAATCGTTTTCTAATCTTAGTGGTTTGGGTGGTTGTACAATCGGAACTGAATTTGATGTTGTAGAGTGTGGACTCGTCTGGAATCCAGATCGATTGGTTTCAATTGACATTTTCAAATCTTTCAGCTGTTGTTGTAGGAATTCTAAGGTATTCTTGGTTTCCTCTTCCATTTAGTAGCTTTATTCTGACACCATGGAATATAAACAACAATGAGGAATATACTTTAATGAGTTGTTCAAAAACTATGTCATTTTCTCGACCATTTTCTCTTGATGAACTCCGCAAAAGCTTCCATAAAGGCAGCCTTCATTCTTGAACTATTCTTGTTCGAATCCTTGACGTGAGCATTCTTTTTTAGATGCTACAACAAACTTCTTGTGTTTGATAAAGACTGGATTATACTGTTCATGGAGCAGGTGTTACCAGAAGCCTGATGGAGCTGCAACTGGTTGAGCTGCGTTTCATTATTGGCTTCCAAGTAGTCATTGAAACTGTGGATATCTCTGTCACTCGAACGGTGTAATGAGGACTTCGAGTTTAGATTGCAGAATATTGCGTTTGATGGAGTAATAGTGGATGTTGGGCAATGCATAAGTCGATGTGAAATTACGTGATAATTGATGTTTGGTAATATCTTCATTAAAATTGTTACCAATAACATCATTCTTCTCGATATAGTTATTAATCTCAGAGTCTCTACAGATGTAATGTGATTTGATGTTCCTCGACTCATAATCTTTTCCAACCTTGACCTGGCGTTCTCACTTCGATTCAGGAAGATATAAAATCTCATCTGAGTGGTGAGAAGTAGGAATGGTGCCCAGTAGTGAAAAGGCATTACTACGCTGAATAGCTCTACTGATCCTTTGAATCAAGAAAGAAGTTGATCTGTTTTTTTTTAGTTGCTAGGCATAGTTTCCTTTTTATATAGTGATTGTGGGCCAAAAACCCCTGATGTTTCAGCAACAACAGGTTGGAATATGTAATCACTTTCTAGACTGTGATATTTGCATACTTTCAACTTCTCACTTGTAATTGCAGCGGAACCAGCAGACTTCGAAGTAGTTGGCAGATGGGTAGGTCATCGGGTCTTTTTACGTTATCACGACTGACTCCTTGAGGCTCCAAAGTTGTTGGTATGCCTGCTGGAACCAGGGCACGCTTGATGAGATCGTTCACCTGGGAATATCTAGGTAAACGTCCCGCACTTTTTTTGGCAGCTCGAACCATGAGTACCCTTACTGTCCACGACACTTCTAAAAACACATGTACGAGGAGAACGAAAAGATAAACCCAATAGGAATCCAACGGCAATTCTGAAGCTCTCATTATCCAAGAGATTTCCAAGCGCTGCCACTGGTAATGCATTCAACCATACATTTCTGAATCCTTGACTTGATTGAGCTATTTCAAGTTATTTATCAGAAGTTATTTCAAGTAAGGTACAGTCACAGAGGGCACTTGCAACTGCGTTCTCTGATGCGTTGAGGAACGTTGCACAAGTATCTGTCAGATTTAATTCAATGCCCGCCGTGGTCTTAGTCAGGGGGGTAGTTGTTTCCTGACAGGTAGTTGCCATAATAAGCCCACGTAGTAGGTGTATATGGGAGTAAAGGGTTAAACATCAGTTGGCAACTACTGTTCGTTACTAAACGATCTCCCAAAGAACTCTGTTTTCTTCACATAAATCTCTTAACCTAGAGATTCGGAGTATTTTCCATCTGCTCGCTAAGTGGAGCGACCTAGAAAACCGCTTCATCGCGTGAACCAGAGTTGACCAAGCTGCGGAGTGTGTAATGATTTGGACGGGAAACAGATGGCTTCAGTGCTTTCTGTGTTGACCTACCCTTGCACTGATGAGAGGCAACAACCTCGAACCTATTCTGCAGGTGGTCACCCTGTCCAAATAAAAACTGGTTGGTAACAGAGGGCACTTGCAACTGCGTCCTCTGATGCTTTGAGGAACGTTGCACAAGTATATGTTAGATTTAATTCGATACCCGTCGAGGTCTCAGCCAGGGGAGTAAAGGGTTCATCATTGGTCGGCAATGACTGTTCGTCAAAGGTACTTTGTTTCATTTTGGAATCGCTCCATAAACGAATACCTACATGTACCTAAGAAACAAAGAAATGTTGTACCACGAAGTAATTATGGGAATCAAATATGTAGTTCACTATGTGCCCTACTTATCCATTGCAACTGACTTTGGTGTCCCTATTTTTTGACCACATAGTTAGGCTCTAACTAGTTCCTTCCTATTTGAGAGTTTACGTTTATTTTCAGTTCAGTTACATACAGTGACCGCCAAAAAGTATGTACCATATGGGAAAAATTTTTATTATTGGAGTATTGGAAAAAATATTCTGGGGAAAAGTTTGTGCATGTCCGATAACCTAAAAATCGATTTTGACACATGTCACGTGATCGCTAGAATGGCGGCAAAATGAAAAAAATTGCAATGCAAAGGCAAAAAAAGGGGTAAGATGGCAAGATATCAAAAAAAGTTATTTGAAAAAGTCACTTAGAATTCAATTTTATACACATAAACGAAGTTTCAAGAGATAATTCAAAAAAATTGAAAATAGCAATTTTTTTGAAATATTTTCCCATCTATTTAAAAATATTATTTTTTTTTCTTATGAATAACTTGACTATACTGAAACATTTGCATTTTAATGATAATGACAAAACTTTCTCATTTTCTCCACACCAGAGGGCACTAAATTGAAAAAATGGGAATTTGTCAGAACCCTTGCTGTTACATCGGTTCGTATCTAACAGTTATATCCGAATTTCACGACCATTGTGATGACATGACACTCCAAAAACATGGTAATTTCCAGATTATAATCAAGTTCCGATGATAATCGTGCATGAGCGTTTCACTTCGCACAAAAACTTGAAAATAGTGCGTCAAATTAAAGATTCTTAAAGTTTATGTGCAAAGTAAAACGCTCATACAGCATTATTATTGAAACTTGATTAAAATCAGGAAACATGGTGTCTCTAGATTGCCATATCAACACAATAGTCTTGGAATTCTGATATAACTGTTAGATGAGAACCAATGTAACAGCGAGGGTTCTGGCAATAACCAATTTTTTTAATTTAGTGCCCTCTGGTGTGGAGAAAATGAGAAAGTTGTATCATTACCATTAAAATGCAAATGTTTCAGTATAGTCAAGCTATTCATAAAAAAAAAATTAATATTTTTAAATAGATGGGAAAATATTTTTAAAAAATTGCTATTTTCAATTTTTTTGAATTATCTCTTTGTGTAGAAAATTGAATTCTAAGTGACTTTTTCAAATAACTTTTTTTGATATCTTGCCATCTTACCCCTTTTTTGCCTTTGCATTGCAATTTTTTTCATTTTGCCGCCATTCTAGCGATCACGTGACATGTGTCAAAATCGATTTTTGCACAAACTTTTACCCAGAATATTTTTTCCAATACTCCAATAATAAAAATTTTTCCCACATGGTACATACTTTTTGGCGGTCACTGTATAAGGCTAATTTATAAAAATATTCAACATTTAGGATTTAAGATCTCCATATATGTATAAATAGGCAGCTGATTTTATAGAGAGCAGGTGTAGTTATAGGTTATCATAGACAGTCTGATTTGAAGTAATACAGTGCGATATAAAATATGATATAATATGATGAAATAAATTAGTAATTTTATATTTTATTTGTGAAAATAAATTATTTTAATACAGTCTAGACCATTCTCATTACAATATAACAAAATTTAGTCAATATTTTCCATATATTCCTTAGTATTAGATGCTAATAATTGCGTGATATATATATTTTTATAAATTTACCCTCAAATAGACAATTTGTATTTGTTGAATCGTGTATTTCTTTCACGGTAATAGCTAAAAACAATTGATCCAAATTCTTAACGATTGATACGATTCGATTGATAACGTTTATTTTTGATGAATTAGTAAAACTATGATAATGAAAAAACTGTTATTAGATCATTTGTTTCAGAAGATGGAGTTCTCTGCCAAGAATCATCGAATGTGAGTGTGTGTAGATAAAAACAAATTAAGTGACATCGCGTCAATTCGTGTGGAGTTCTTCATTCGGTTGTGACAATAAGCAACGTCTTCTTCCAAGATGGTGGCAGGTGGAGGCTGGTGAGTGATTATTTTCCATTTTAGAAAGTTATTAAAACTGAAAAATGTTTCGTTAATTTGTTATGAAATATGAACATGAAATATTTTTTTGCAAAATACCAAGATGAATCAAAATCACAGCGTATTTCAAATAATAAACTTGTTCGGTTTACAAAATTGTCCATTTGAGATTTTCCGTCGTATTGGACGGTCAAAAATTATTTTCACTGAACAAAAAAAACGCAATAATTCATTTCGATTAATTCAGAATATCTACTAGAGTCCCAGATAAGGTCATCCACCATGGGGACGTCTGAAACGGTCAAAGTAAGAAATTTACAAATATATTCCTGAATTTAATTATTTTGGAGAAAAAAAATTTTTCGATTTCTTATTTTATTGTTCTGCGGTGTTATCATCAGAGCTAAATAAAATACAGAATACTTTTTACAAAAACTTTTTAAGAGTTTCAATCAATATACTTTCTTAAATACGGCCCTGTTTCGGGAAATGTAATTTTTCGAAGTATTTTCCATTATTAATTCATTGACAGTTGCTTTACGTGTCAGATGTACAATTTTTCAGATAAATTTTCAAGTACGAGTCATAGTTGAAAAAATGGTGGAATTAGATATCCTAGATCTGAAGAAAATGCAAACTTTGGGTTGACATGTAAAAATCTGTTAAAATCTTCATGGTGATGGCCGAAAAGGATACGAAACGTATTGCAAGTCATAAGTGATACATCATTGAATTAAGAGTGAAAAACACATGAAAAACTGCATCCCTTGAAACAGGTATTTTTAGATTTCTTCTTTTATTTTTTGTAGTGGAATCAGACAAAAAATATCTCTTCACGAAAACTTTTTATAAGCTATCTCGTCGTTGCAACAGTTCTAATGTTCGACGTTTCCTTATTGAACAGTCCTTACCAACTTAATCTTTTAATACAGCGCTGTTTCAAGGAATGCATTTTTCTCATGTGATTTCATGCTGACTTCAATTATTTATTAATTATGACTCTCAATACAATTTGGCTCCTTTACGTCCACCATCATGGATTATTTAAGAGATTTTCACCATTTCACATGTCAACCCAAAGTTTTGATTTTTCCAAATCTAGGATATCTAATTCCACAATTAAATTCAATTCAAGAATTTATTAAAAAAATTGAGATCATCTGAAAAGAAATAAAATTGTCATTAGTGAATTTAGAATGAAAAATACTTTTAAAAGCTCAATTGTTCGAAACATGACAGTTTAAAAAGAAATTAAATTAATGATGATTGCTCGACAACAAAACGTCTGATATTGAAATTGATATCATAACAAGTTAACTTATAATAGGTTTCTGTAAAGAAGTTTTCTTCATTTTCTTCAGCTCTGACGATAACATCACAAACCATTAAAATAAGAAAACGACAAATTCAGTTTTTCCAATATAATTTGAAAATCAAGAATATTTTTTGAAATTTCATAATGCCATATGGTTGGCTCTTCTGCTAGGCAACTTTTTTTTTAATTTAACCAAAACTATCTATCACCGTTTCAGATATCCCCGTGGCGGACAACCTTATCTTGGACTCACTGTATATTTCATTTATACCTTCTGGAAATGTAAATCTACATTCATTCAATTTCGGAATTTGTCTCTCATCATTATCTTATCACGATTGAAGGAAGGATTTTTCTGAAAAGGTGATGTCCTATGTGAATTTGTTCTACTCTTTGTCTAGCAGAGTTTTGGATTCAAATGAGAAAAAACATCAATTTTTTTTTCAGAAAATATTAATTCTTATTAAAGCCTCTGCATTTGTTCAAATTGAAATGCATCATTCAAATATTAGTTATTCAATTTTGTATCCGTGGAAAAATTAAAATGATATAATAGAAAGAAATTATTTGAAATGAAATACCGAAAAATCTAATTACTATTCTTCAAATAACAAAAAAAACAGATTAATAGAAAAAATAAGTTGAAACGATAAAAGATAAAATAAATTAAAAACAATTGTTTGAAATACATTGCCTCAGCAGCAATACATTTATTTTCATGTAAAACGTTTCTCAACATATGGGGCGTGATATCTTGGAAAGCTCTCCGAATTTTTATTTCTAGCTCATGTAGAGTTGTAGGCCGTGT
The DNA here is from genome assembly GCA_944452925.2 of Chrysolina oricalcia. Classification (NCBI taxonomy): domain Eukaryota; kingdom Metazoa; phylum Arthropoda; class Insecta; order Coleoptera; family Chrysomelidae; genus Chrysolina; species Chrysolina oricalcia. Next base: position 56,417,317 of record OX101825.2, read on the forward strand.
GTAGTACACCCTATTTTCAAGATGCCCCCATAGAAAAAAGTCGCACGGAGTAAGATCAGGTGATCTTGGTGGCCACCTGACTAGACCATGGGTTGTTATAAGTCTATCTTGAAAGCGATTTTGAAGATAATTTCTAGCTATTTTTGAATTATGTGGAGGGGCGCCGGCTTGCTGGAAGAACATGCTCTCAGTTATTTCCGCTGGTGGGTTGTTAACGAATTCCGAAATTTCATTCGTTAAAAAATTAAAGTATCTCTCTCCGGTTAGTTGGCCTTGAAAAAGAATGGGGCCAACAATATGAGTTCCAACTATCCCTGCCCAAACATTCACACCATCTCATCTCATCTCTCCTGGAAGCCGCCTTGTCGAAACCTGTGCTAGTTTTCTATCGCCCAGTACCTGGAACAAAATACCGATCACACTTTTAGCACTTTACACTTCGGCTATCGACAATAATCGTTTACCTACCTTGTATAATACCTGTTAAATAATCCCTTGTTGGTGAATCTGGACTCATCCATAAACAAGATATAATAGTTAAATAGGTGTTTCTCAGCATTTTGACAAAGAAACCAATTACAATATTCCAGGCGCCTTTCACCGTCATTTTCATATAAATGTTGATGCAACTGATACTTGAAGGATTTCAATCCATGTTTTTTCAAAATTTTCCTAGCAGAGTCCTTACTTACAGCTAATTCGGCGCCAATCTGTCTTGAGGAAATTGTGCTATCATATTGTACTAAAGCTAATATATTAATATCAGTTTCCTCATTAATAACAAATGCTTCTTGGTCTCCCTGAACATAAGGCTCAGTTCTTGATATTTCTTCAAGCCACTGAAAATACCTTATTGACGGCTGTTGCCTCCCTGGATATCGCTCTAAATTCAATCATTCAGCGGCATCAGAATTTTTTAAACATTCACCATTAATAAGAAGCATATCAACTTGTTTGGTTCGTAAATAACGAGGCATTTTAAAATGGCAGAATCTATTATATGGCTTTAGCCGGGGAAGTAGTTGTATTCTGTTAGATATTACAAAAAAGTAACTTCAATTTTATCGTAGGGTTTTTCCATTTCCAGAGGAGTCATGTATTGATTCAATTTTCAATTGAGAATGTTTCTCTTTAAAACATGAATCCCTTCCAAGAGAGGTTATCTTGTACGATGGAAAACAGCGACTAAATTCCAACTTTCAGTCGCAGATGATTCCACAACTGACTTTATGAACATCCTGTTCATATTTCCAATGAAATCAACATGCCATACCCATGACAGGTTTTATGTCAGAAAAATATTTTCACAGTTTCACCGCACAAGAAATGGTCCAATAATTCCTCATTACAGTGTGAAATTGCTTCTGAAGAGTATGTTTTCCAATTGTTCCGACCTCCCTTATGATCTTAGAAGAGTGAAATAGATTTTTATCGACCAAAATGTATAGGAGGCCTAGTGGTTCGAGTGATTATCGCAATGAAATGATTATACTGAACATCGTCCATAGATATTAGAATATCTAGGGACGATGGCACAAACCTAGTACGTTTATGTTCCTATTTAAGTTTTAGAACCTACAGGATATTATTTATCATTACACATTATTTTCAATTTTATTTCTGCGTATGGCGATAATCTGTCTTGTTATTTGAAGAATAATAATTGCATTTTCAGTATTTCATTTCAAACAAATACTTTCTAATATATCATTAGAAAGACATGATTATGCTGAATAGTACAGGCAAGAAAAAATTGTTTTCCCCAATTTTTCCAATGTTTTTTTTGGCGGATTTTTATAACGCTGACGAATGAAAATAAAATGTAGTTGCAACTCTTATCAAGTGACATATGGTTTCCGTAGCCAACTTTTCAATGTTTGACTTTCATTTTGCTTCCACAGCCTACTCAGTGAATCTATTTTTTGGTTAAATACCAACTTGTGATATGTTATCAGGAAGGGAATTAAATGCTAATTAACGTGAAGAAAAAAAATAGGGGTTGCTTTTCAAAATAAGAATGCTGATGTTACTTCCGGTCAGACCAGAAGTTGACTTCGACATGTCAATATGTTCAAATTCTAGCTCTTATGTCATTATATCGATGCTCCAAATTTCACAAACCTATTTCATACAATAATAACAGAGATATTCCGTAGGCAATACTTCCGTAGCCATCCGGTATAGAATAGAATCGCTTCCTCAAGATTTGACTCATGATGTAATTTTTTAGACTGGTGCCTCAAAACCCAGTATGTACACCTTTTACACACATTCGCGAACTTTTAAAATTATCTGTGTCTGTATGGTTAATGCCGTTGAGATTTTGTTGTGTGGCGTCGCCGGATTTTACCGAGTTTAGGCGGAAACGACCGAAAGCATGGAAAGTATGTATCCTTCAATAATTGTTCCCTTCGATTATGGAGACAAAATGAGCTACTGAGACAGAAAAAGATATATCGGTTCGATAATAACAGTTATTGTTTCTGCTCCAATCAGTTATCTGTGGCTCAGTATTATGGATTTATTAAACGAAATTTAATTTAAAAGCAGTTATCATTGCTGGGACAAAACTCCTACTTCAAAAGTATGTTTTTTGTTGGCGGAAGTGGCAGAAATATTTTCCGCAACGAAAATTTCACCTACCTGAAATGACGAAAAGACAGCAACAAATTTTACTGTGATTATTTTTCTCGGTTTTAATGTATTTCTTGAAGACAATTGAAATGAGACTATTACATAGTTATCCATTAAACGAAACGAGGAGTGAAACGATAGAGACGAACGTCAGAGTGAAAACTTTCGGAAATTTAATGGAAGAGTTTAACACACACCGCTGACATCGTCGAGAATATGAGCCGCGAGAGGGCGATTGCAGTTATGGCGAACGTTCATCCTCTTTACTGTTCAGTGGTTTCGCCTGATAGCGCTTCTAATCCGGGATTTATGTTATTTCTAGATTTCGGTGCGTTCTGCCATAAACTGATTGCTCTGCAAGATTTTACGCTGTATCCTGTATCGATACACAACCGAATATCTTGAAGGGATGGGATGTATTTGGTTTTTTCGTCGATTGTGTTTCATCCACTCAGCTTTTTCGCCGAGAGAGATGGTTGGAGGATAGGATTGTGATATTAGTTTGATGATTAGATTTATTTTCTATACTAAAAGGATTGAGTCGAGTTGAGGTGAGTTTATCCAGCACTTAAAATAAAATAATTTAAAATCTTCAATTTCCCATTACCTCGCTTCTGTCTATGACTATTTTTATTTTTCTCTTATCGGTCTATCTTCCCCAAACTTGATATGGTGGATTTTTTAAAGGGTGTTGTATGCTGTTGGGTACGGGATGCTGAAATTAATATTTAAATCCAGTCTACCTCGCGTCAGCGTAATGACATTTTAATTTTTCCGTTATCAGTATATCGATCATATTTTATTTTATTTTATTGGGAACCAACAGAAAAAATTCACATTCAGGTTACAATTATTCACCTAATATTCAACTTACAAGTGAGCATTATTCTATACAAAATGCTTCCTACCACAAACAAGAAAAAAACAAAATTAGTTCGGAACTGATTTTATCAAATCGTGAGAAGTCTAAGTATAGATGCTATGTATCTCTGACAAAATGATTAATATGAAACTAAATTTTTCATTGAAGTAAAGAGAAAAAAGAAAAAAAGAAAATATACAAACATTATTCTCGTATATACGAGGATATATTGAAAATTTCTTAGCCTACTATAGAACCAAACAAAATTTGAATGTCAAAATATTTTATTACTCAACATATTTATTCTCCTCTTAATTGGATACATTTATTACAGCAACATCACTAGACCTTTCAAAAAAAAATGTTTCTTCTTGCTTTGCTAACCAGACCTCCATAGCTTTTATTACCTCCTCGTTGGAAGAAAATTAACTACCTTTTAAACTTTTTTCAGTTGAGGAAAGAGGTGATAGTCGGACGGAGCCAAATCTGGTGAATAAGGGGGGTGTTCTAGTGATTCAAACCCTAAATTACGAATTATTTGCATGGCAACATGAGATTTGTGTGCAGGGGCGTTGTCATGCAAAAACAAAACACCTTTGGATAGCTTTCCGCGTCTTTTCTCTTTAATTTTTTCCCGTAGAGTTGTCAGTAATGTCGAATAGTAATCTCCAGTTATTGTTCTATACCCTAGATATCAACTTATCCTCGTATACTAATAACTCATCATAGTTTTTCCTGATACTTCTTACGTTAAAATGAAGAATTGAACACAGATTTCCATCTCTCTCTCTTTCTGCTGTCGAATTAAAATACTCATGAAAATTTTCAATCACTTCGGTTTTCACTTCTTTTCGATCATCCAGAAAATCTAAGAATTGCAACATTATCAAATTCATGTTATGCTAAGTACTCCTATTATTATGCTAGTTTTAATATTGTTCGTATTTGTTTTTATTTTTCACATCAAGAAGTAAGTTGAACATTAAATACACCACTTGATCGATCCTTAATTTCAGTACTCCGATGTATGTGGGATTGAATTCCCTTCAAAATGACGTATCACAAGTATAGTAGTCCCATTGAGAATTCTGAAGTAGAGGCGGGTGCTGGGGCTGAGGGGGTTGACAACACAATGATGAAGTATTTGGTGAAAGTGTTCCCCCTTGACATAAAAATCGACGGGTCTAAGCGATTTTCAATTTTTTTTCACGAGTTGGGTGATTAGGGGGGTGACAAGTTTCAGTTGAGACACACTGTATATTTCTCGCGACAAGCTTTTATTGTAATGGCCCTTGGCTAACGCCATCGGGCCGTTATTCACGCTTCAGGTCATAAACACCTATTTTACGACCTTGATACATGAACTGATTTTGAAATAACAATTAAATAACGCTCAAAATGATGAAAGCGAGGCACAGTTCAATTTTATTCATGTTTCTTTAATGATGTTATTATACTGAAACCGAAGAACCATTATTAACCATTTTCGTTTTCAGGAAATAACAATACACATTGGCTTACTCACACATATCACAAAATATTTAGTGCTGGGGTAGAGCCACAAATTTTACGAAAGTTTTTGTGATGCAAAAGAAAATAATAACACTGATTTTTAAAATAGGGTAAATGGATAGTTGTAAACCAACTATGATTCAGAATGAACTCCTAAGAGCTCCTTGTATACAGGGTGTTTCAAAATTCAGTATAAAGATTTCAGGGGCGTATTTTTCAGGTCATAATAAGACTTTTTTTCCCATAAACATGTGTCCGCAACCGCTTCATTTCTGAAATACAGGGTGTTGAAGTTTCAAGATTTTTTTTTCTTCATAGCTCTTTCAGTTTTTGAGATATCAAAATCAAATTTGAAATAAAGATTACTTTTTAGGGTTTACATAATCCAGTATGCCGGGTGATTGTAACAATCTACAGGGAGATATTTTTTCAGGGGTCAAGCTCTTTTTCGCCCAATAAACTTTTTGTAGTACGCCGCTGGTGGATTCTAACATATAAAATACATTCTTTTTTGTTCATGAATTTTTTTGTCTCTTGTAATTTTTACGCATCTGCAACCGTTATCGAAAGAAAAATTAATAGCTATTTGTGTATTTAGAGCGCAAAGTGATTGATTGCCGCTCGACAAAGATAGTTACCGCGCGACGCGAAGCGAAGCGCGGTAATCTTTGGAGAGCGGCAATGACACTGTGTTTGAAATACACACATAACTTTTTCTATAAACGCAGCTCCTCAGATATAAAAACTATAGACACTTCATTCAACATAGGCACATAATATTACCTAAGAGAAAATTTACATTCAATAGTATTCCCAAATGTATAAGCTATTCAATAATTTACAAATCTAACAAAAATTAGCTAGTCCAGAGTTCGAACTCACGCCGGGAACGCTAAATCAGTTTCGTACGAAGAATCTCTGCCATTACACCACCGCAGTACATCATATTGCTATGGATTTCTTGTGTTCACTTTCCATCATACAAGAATGGGTTTGTTTTCAACAAAAGCTAGGGAGATCGAGCGTTTTTTTCAATATTCTCGCTCTAGAGCGTGAAAGCTGTCACAAAATGACATTCCTCGGAAAACGTCAACTTTGCATTGAGATCTGAAAGCGTCAATGGCTACTTTGGTGAGTGGTAGTAGAGAAAACCATTTTTGTAATTCGCTAGATTTAATTACATTTTTCAACGGAACAATGAAAAAGCGAATTAGTGGGCTTTGACTGCTATTTTCATTTTGACGTTTAGGTTTGTTTTGAAGCATTTGACATTATTTGAAAGTTGGTGGATGTCTCATCGTGTATTTGTTTAACTTTAAAATGGAAAATGGACCATATTCATTTGAACATCTGGCTGACATCCATTTTGTTTATGGTCTGGCTAATGGCAACGGATTTGAAGCTCAGAGGTTGTAAGATTTCCTAATCGCCGTCTTCCCAACTATAGAACTTTTATAAATTCCCATCAGCACCTTCGGGAATATGGCAGATTTCAGACTCCAAGGCACGATGCTGGCAGACCGCGACAAGCACGCAACCCAGTAAGAGATGAAGAGATTTTAAATGTTATCGACGAAAATCCTGGTATAAGTACTCGACAAATAGCACGGGATTTGGATGTTTCCCATTCAACTGTCTAGAGGGTTTTACACGAATACATGCTATACCCATATCACATCCAGCGCGTCCAAGGTTTGCTTCCTCGAGATTTTCCACGGCGCTTGCAGTTCTCCTGATGGATACTGCGCAACTGTACTAGGGATCCTGAATTTTAATCTCGTGTCCTTTTTACCGACGAAGCTCACCTTACACGCGACGGAGTAGTGAATTACCACAACGTTCATATTTGGGCGCTAGAAAATCCACACATGATTTGACAATCTCGGCACCAGGAACAGTTCAGCGTAAAAATATGGACAGGAATAGTAGGAGATACTTTAATTGGTCTTTTTATTTTATCGCGAATTTTAAATGGTGCCTCATATTTAAACTTCTTACAGAACGACTTGCCTGCATTATTGGAGGACGTGCCTTTACAAGTTCATCAACAAATGTGGTTTATGCACGATGCCCCCCCCCCTCATTTTCGAGTCATTGTCCACGATTATTTAAATTTGTTTTTGTTAAATTTGTTTTTACGAAACTCCCAGGTTTTCGGAGAAAACCCCCCTCAAAAGCAGAGCTTGTGCGAGCAAGGGAGATCCGGGACCTACAGTTTAAATAAAAGTGGAATCCGAACCACTTCAGCTCAGTGACACACGACCGAGGATCGATTATCTAGATACAGTGTTTCAAAATCGGTGGATTGGCAGAGCAGGTCCAATTGCTTGGTCCCCACAGTCCCCAACCCGCTGGACTTCTTTTTATGGGGACATGTAAAGGGTCTAGTTTATGGTTCAGAACCAGCGCCTTCCATCGAAGTTCTTACTGAACGAATTATGGATGCCTTCCACACCATAAGCAACACTCCCGGAATTTTCGAACGCGTACGGCAGTCAATGAGAAGAAGAGTGGAAGGTTGTATCGCAGAAGGAGGGAATTTCCAGCACCTTTTATAAAAAGTCAAGGTTCTTATTTAGGTAATCTCTGAGGAAACTTGTAATTTAGATCACAAACCAAATACCTACCTTTTGTTAAAAAATTTAATTAAATGTAGCGAATTACAAAAATGGTTTTAATTTTTTTCTCGATAACGGTTGCAGATGCGTAAAAATTACAAGAGACAAAAAAATTCATGAACAAAAAAGAATGTATTTCATAAGTTAGAATCCACCAGCGGCGTGCTACAAAAAAGTTTATGGGGCGAAAAGGGGCTTGACCCCTGAAAAAATATCTTCCTGTAGATTGTTACAATCTCCCGGCATACTGGATGATGGAAACCCTAAAAAGTTGTCTTTATTTTAAATTTGATCTTGAATCTCAAAAACTGAAAGAGCTATGAAGAAAAAACTTAAAAAATCTTGAAACTTTAACACCCTGTATCTCAGAAATGAACCGGTTGCGGGCACATGTTCATCAAGGAAAGGAGTTAATGAATCTCACAATGAACAACGTAGAATTAGCTATTGATAAGAATACAAAATTTTTAGGCACAAAGGTGGATAGCGACATGAGCTGGAATAATCATATCAACTATATCTGCTCCAGACTGAACAAATGCTTTTTTGCAATTCTGACTTTGAAAAAAAATCTAAATGAAATTTCTCTTAAATATTACTACTTTGCAGCCGTTCATTCAATAATGTCATATAATATAATATCGTGGGGTCAAGCCCCTCAGACAGACCGTGTATTTGTTATACAGAAAAAAATTCTTCGAATTATGTTTGATCTAGATTACGGGACATCTTGTAGAGAAACCTTCAAATCCAAAAAAATTCTTACTTTAATCGGTATATATATCTTCAAAATAATACTGTATATTCGTCAAAATATTGCAAACTATACCAAACATTGTGACGTGCATTCATACTCGACAAGAAATAACAATAAAATATATAGTAGAAAACACAACCATAGTTACTTTAAGAAATCCCCGGAAGGAGCCGGTATTCAACTATACAATATGCTACCAACGGACATCAAATCCATTCAGTCTACCAGACACTTCAAACATAAACTTAAGACTTGTTTAATAGCGAACTGCTTTTATAACCTCGGCGAATTTATTACTTACTGTAAATCTCTATAAATTTTATATTTCATTTGTGGTATGTTCACCATTTTTTAAAATGTTTTTAATCTTGTGTTTTGTTTCTTAAATTATTCAATATTCACTGTCATGTGAAGCTATTGACGACACTTATCCATTACATTGTAATTGGCATGTAGTTAATAAATAAATGAATGAAAAAAAAAATGTTTATGGAAAAGAAAGTCTTATTATGACATGAACCCCTGAAATCTTGATACTGAATTTTGAAACACCCTGTATATATCCTCAAGTGTCTGATGTACGCAAGACAAAACGTTAAATATCTACCCACTCTCTCAACTGCACATCAACACAACACACGCAACAGCAAAACTTTGATGGTACCTACACATCGAGCACTGGCATATGAGAGATCACCACTTTATAATGCAATAAAACTATACAATAAGCTCCCACTAAAAATCAAGCAAATTCCTGACAAACTCAAATTCAAATCAGCTGTAAAAAATCTTGTTACAGATTGTTTCTACAGCATATCAGAATATTTGGGTGTTACCCAGTTATGTGTCTAATAGGTCTTAAGTATGTTTTTCTGTTTGGAAATGTGAAATTTTATCAGTTGAAATTTCTATGTATGTTTTTAACAAGTTTATGTCATTTGTATACGAGGGCTGACAATAAAGTAAGGTCTCCAACGCTGCAACTTCGCCGGATCACGCGCTAGGCGAAATCTGGCAACACCGCCGTGTTCCTTGGTTCCCCCACTACCACTTTGCTGCTGGGTGAGGCTTCCCCGACCGCTCAGTCTTGGCTGAGCAGCCGTCAACGATGGAGGTACCACTCGCGTCAGCGTCCAAGTGCGAATTGCGTTCTGTAATACGTTTTTTGAGTGCGAAAAAGGTGACACCTATTGAAATCCATCGTCAACTAGTTGAAGTTTACGGGGAAAAGTGTATGGACATAAAAAACGTGCGTAAGTGGAGCCGCGAGTTCAATTCCGGGCGCACTAATGTTCACGACGAGGAGAGAAGTGGCCGACCGTCGGTCTCGGATGCGATTGTTCAAGCAGTGGAGGCAGAAATGCTCAAAAACCGCCGTGCGACAATTAGGGACTTGGAAGAGAAGCTTGGAGGAGTGTGTAGCAGCGAAACAATCCGTCATATCCTTGTGAACAAGTTGCAGTACCACAAAGTTTCTGCCCGATGGGTGCCGAAACAGCTGACCGAAGACCACATGAAGCGGCGCGTGGAATGTGCGACCAAAGTTGTGGCCCGTTTTGAAGAGGAAGGCGATGATTTTTTGGAAGGGTTTGTTACGGGGGATGAAACGTGGGCTCATCACTACACACCCGAAACAAAGGAGTCGTCCAAACAATGGCGCCATAGCGATTCTCCGAAACCCAAAAAGTTTAAGGCGACACTGTCAGCCGGCAAGGTGATGGCTACGGTGTTTTGGGATCGCCACGGGGTATATTGTTGGTGGATTTCATGCCAAGGGGAACCACTATCAATGCAGCAAGGTACTGTGAGACCCTGGAAAAGCTTCGTCGTGCCATAAAAAACAAACGCCCAGGATTGCTGAGCAAAGGAGTGAAATTTCACCACGACAACGCGCGCCCGCACACAGCCAACGTTACCCTTGACCTGCTCAAGACATTTGGCTGGGAAATCATCGATCACCCTCCCTATAGTCCCGACGTGGCCCCCAGTGACTACCACATGTTCCCCGCCCTGAAAAAACATCTCGGAGGGAAGAAGTTTGATAGTGACGCGGAGGTTCAGAAAGAGGTCAACACCTGGCTGCGCGAGGCGGACGGAGAGTGGTATTCTGCCGGCATAGACAAGTTCATCGTGCGGATGCGCAAGGTGTTGGAAAAAAATGGCGATTATGTAGAAAAGTAGCCAAGACCTTGGCCTTTCCAACGGTGTATCGCTTTTTGTAAATAAATGTCATTTTCTATGAAAAAAAAAATTGGAGACCTTACTTTATTGTCAGCCCTCGTAGTATTCATATTATTATATTACTCGCTATTTTATTATAACTTTTTTATGACTTGTCATATTATGTACTACTTGATAGTAGGTTTTAACAATGTTTTTCTGTTTGTGAATGTTTAATTTTATCTGTTGATTTATTCTGTCTGTTTTAACCAATTTTGTATATGTAATTTTATTTCATTATTTTCCTAATTATTTATTGAATACATATTATGACGTGCCATATTACCTGTACCTTAAATGTTCAATAAATTTCTATTCTAATAAGGAGAAAGACGCACCTACTATTATCATTTGATTAATGAAGACCATAATAAATAACTCATTACTTATAACAATATCACTTTTTACGAGAGGCAATGAAATCTGTATTAAAATATGACACCGACCGCAGTGAATCAAGTCGCCTATAAAAATAGAAAGTGCTAGTTAGTTTCAGTTATGGAGTACAAGTCCGCGAAGTTATTTGTTCGATGTTGCAGCGAGATTGGGGGAGCAGACAGTAAGGGGAGCAAACGAGGACACATAAGGAAGATAAAGCGCTGGAAAATAAAATAGGAGGATGACAAAATGCTTTTTTCGGATTTATAGCCGTTCCATGTCTTATTTCCGGAAAGAAGGGGGCGTTTATTATATTGGAATTGTTTGTTGCATTATAAGGACTCCGAAGAATATATCAGATAATAATAATTACTACTGCACTTCAGTGCAGTACCATTTGACTCACTTGAGGACAAGAAGTATTCTGGCAGGCAAATTCATCATTGATTATGGTAGGAAGAAATGCTCAATCTTTCCTACAGGGTCCTGCAACAGTGACGCCGTTATCCATTTCTCCATTTAGGAAATAGATAGGAATCTTTTTTTTTAATAATACCATCCCAGGTAGCACATCATATCGGCTGAATCTTGGTTCCATATTGGGCCAATATAGATATGTTGTAAATGAAAAATCAATATTGGTCCATTATGGGTAAATATTCAAAAAACAATATTATATTAATAATATTGGTGGAATATTGGTTGAACTAGTTTTGAATGTAGATTATCACATGAAATATTGGGTCAATATTGGTTTAATAATTTCTACCAATATCGATGATACAATATTGGTTATATATTGTTCTCCGCACTTAGAATAAATATTGCAATCCAAATATTCAAGTCATAACGATTATAGGGAAAAAAACTATATTGTATTTCCAAGTTTAATAGCATATTGGTTGAATATAATTTCCACTTTATTCGACAAATTGTAGTAACTCATATTGAGTCAATATTGGTTGAATGATATTTTCCAATATCGATAAAACAATATTGTCTTCACATCGTTTTCAATTGAAATCCCAATATTCCCCTCATATCGATTGTAGGAATAAAAACTATATTGTATCTCCAAATGTGATTACACATTGGTTGAATATCATTTCGACAATATTCAACAAATCTTATTAATTAATATTTGGTCAATATTGGTTCAATAATATTTATCGATATCATTAAAATAATATTGTCTTCATATTGTTTCCTACATCTAGATTGAGATGAAATTTTAATATTGACCGAATATTCAATGAAACATATTAGAATTATATCATGATCAAACCTGTATAAAAATCCGATAGGTGGCTCTACATATAGAACGTCTTCTAAAACCTACGAAAGTATATTAAATACTTCCCATAACTTGTTTTCAGGGCAGCTCACTCAGTGGTTTTGGCGATCAAAAGATAGACTCTGGTGTCACTTTCATCAACTAAAAGACATTTAATAATTTACCAAGGTATATGAACATCCTCCAATATATCCAAATGATATTGCACCAATATCGATAAATATTTTGAGTCCATTATTGCTTCAAGAATATTTCACCAAAACTATTTCTGAAATATTCAAACGATATTCGACCAATATCGCAAAATGTTCACATTTTACTTCTCGACAATATAACTTTTGAATATTGTGCCAATATGGTCAGAATATTGTATCAGCGATATTGTACCAATATCGCCGAATATTTTGAGGCCAATATCAGTTCGAGAATATTTTGGCAATATTTTCAAGTAATATTGGACCAATATCGCTGAATGTTCACATTTTTTTTCTCGCCAATATTGCATTTCAAATATTTCGTCAATATGTTCACAATATTGTACCAATATTTTACCAATATAGTTGTGCTACAGGTTGTTCAATTTTTCTGGCTCTCTGGGTCTCAACTTCGTTTTTTATGGTTACCTGTATTTTTTATCAGTTTTTCAGTTTCTACATGAAAAATTAAAAGTACTTTATTCGTATCGTTTTTTAGAAAAAATTGACGATTTTAGAGATTTTAGTACTTACTAAAGGTTTCTTTTCCAATATTCGCCACTCATGTTATTGAAATAAAGTAATCTGTAATTATTTGTTCACAATGAACATAATGATGAATTAGAGACAAAATGTCCCGACAGGACAACTCACTGCAATTATCCTATACAATAGGATTATTTGGGTAGAAAATTCATCAGAAAACAACTACTTTCCTGGCTAATACCACGACGAACGTTGAATTACATCCAATGAATTTCCGTGCAGAGTTCCTAAAAGGCTTTCTCTGCAATTGCTTGTTCCATGGAAATGTTCATCGAAACATTTAGACCACCTGTAGATCGATTTCGGGGTGTTGCCCCTTAGTATAGGGTAGGTCTATGCAGTCTATATCTAAGAACATTCGAGAGCTTTCGGCGAAGAGAAGTATAGATATAAAAAGCAACGCGCCAGCGGACGTAGCAGTTAACGAAACTATTGACAATCTAGTTTTGAATAGTTAGATATAATAGTTATATAAATTACCTAGTAATTATGGTTTGTATGTGAAATAAACGAATTGAAAACATTTAGATTTTAAATTTACCACAGTATTATCGTCCCCAACGAGTGTGAATTTTCCTGCGATATTTATTCTAATCGAATCGTTGATGTAAATAAGGAATAATGTAGGCACTAGTGTTGAACCCTGAAGCACACCACTATATATTTTCGAAAAATTTTTGGTTTCCACCATCTGACTGCAGCAGCAACTTCCGAACCATTGATTCTAGTATAAACTTTTTCCATAAATGTGAAAATTGCATCATTAGTGCCTTTGTCACTTTGTCAAATCGTTGATGTAAATAGTGAATAATGTTGGCCGTAGTATTGAACCCTGAGGCACACCACTATGTATTTTTGCACTCGTTGAGCGATGGTTGGTTTTTACTATCTGTCTATGACCTAACAAAAATGAACTGAACCAGTTCAGTATCACTCTTCTGACGCCATAGTAAGGATTCTGTATTTTGTGATCCACAAAATTGAAAGCCTTCAAAAAGTCGCAAAATACTGCAGCAGCAACTTTAGCAAAATTAGTGCCTTTTTCACTTATTGAAAGCCGAGCTATTATTTGCTAACGATTCTATGTTTCGTCAAAAATGCAATTATCCTTATTTTCACTATTTTTTCGATAAGCTTTCCTAATGTGGGAATGAGAAAAATAGGCCGATAATTCGAGAAGTCGTCCTGATTTCCACCTTTCTATAGTGGTATTACCTATGATACCTTCAGAAAATCAGGAAACCTCCTGATTTTTGCTGAAAGTTTGAAAGTATTATCTGGGAGATTTTTCTAAATGTTTGATGAAATCACCTGTTTCGGCTCGAGAATGCCAGTGTCGTATATCTATATCAACATTATCTAAAATCATCGAGAAGCTTGTTGAATGTAGAGTAATTGGTATTTTAGAGAGACACAATATACTGGCGCCATTTTCGACTTTCTTGAAAGAATCTACACGAACCTAAATGAAAAGGAGGCAGCTGCAGCAGTTTTTCTTGACCTTTCCAAAGCATTTGACTGTGTAAGTCATGAAGTTCTGATGCGGAAACTTAATCATTATGGTTTCCGAGGTACAGCTCTAGGTTGGTTCAGATCATACCTCATTGGTCGGAATCAAAGAAAAAAATGGGAGAAAATAGTTCTGAGAAAAAAACCATTGTGAGTGTAGTACCCCAAGGGTCAGTATTGGGCCCTATTCTCTTTCTACTTTATATTAACGATATGGCTAGCCATGAAATTTCTGGAAACTTTACGTTGTTTGCAGACGAAATTCCTTGGCTTGCACATTGATAGCAGTTTAAAGTAACATAACATCTCTCAGAAAAAAGTTATCTTCAGGTTGTTATATTATTAATGTTATCTCCCACGAACTTGGACTTTCAGCCGCACTCACTGCCTACCACTCATTTTTTGAGTCCCACATATGGTATGGAATTCGTGAATTCGTGCAGAGTGAATTACCAGTCAACTTTTATATGAACTTTTTTTTGATAACTCTCATATTAACTGTGATAAATGGGCAGTTCTATACATTTGACCAACTCTGTACATATACCTCTTATGTCATTAATTACTTGCCAAAGTCTCTTTTGATTCGTTTTCAGCTTGCTCGATTCTATTTTTTATTATTTTATTTCTATGTATTGCTATGGTTAAGTACTCATAAATAATTTCAACTTTAAATGTACCAAAATTTGGAGATTTTATCTTACCGAATTGTTATAGAATATTCATTCAATAATAAGCGTAGTAATGAAATACATGCAAAATGCTTGAGACAGCAAGAGTTCTAGAATGTTTCTCCCATAACAAGGGTGGTATGTCAACTTTCTAATGGCAACATTTATTTTGGAATTGTTTATTTCCACAACGGCCGGGGGAAAAGAGAATGAGCAT
Organism: Chrysolina oricalcia; assembly: GCA_944452925.2. NCBI lineage: Eukaryota > Metazoa > Arthropoda > Insecta > Coleoptera > Chrysomelidae > Chrysolina > Chrysolina oricalcia. Next base: position 56,432,729 of record OX101825.2, read on the forward strand.
CCAATGCCTAAAATAGTGAAACAACCTCGTACAAAATTTGCCACTGCAAACGTCGTTCGGTGACGTCGCGACAGCGAGGAGCAACCTTGCACCCCGTACACAGAGTCGCGAAAGGGGAGAAATGAATACATTATCATCTGTTAACACTCAGTGTAATTGTCCTGGTGTTCAGTTCAGCCCCAGACGTTTCAATTAACTAAATGTTCCGCGATTTACCTTCTATGTATGCCGCCATTAGTCTTGGCTATCGCCGTTCTAAAGTGGACTTAATCTAAATGGAAATTTACCCCGCAGTTCATTTTATCGAAAACGTTCAGGAAATCATTCGCTTTAGTTAATGCAGACCAACTTATTAAAAAAAGATCAGATATGGTGAGCGTTTGGCTGAAATATTGGATGATTTTTTTCAAGGATAGGAATTAATACAATTTTCAGTTGAATAATTATTCACCCCTCATCAATGCAGTATAGTTCATGACAGATAATTGTGTTGAAATAGTATACAATTTGTGCATATCAAATAGAAACTGCACAACGGGTGTAAGATGAGTTCAATGTAGTGTAATGTAGCAATGTTCTCCCCCAAATTGGCGCAACGGCTACTTGTTTTGCAACCATTAGGTGCAAGTCACTTGTGCATCGTATGACAATCAGAATTACACAAAGAGAAAAGATTGCAGCAGGTTCATGCACAACATTGTGTAAGACACAGTTGTGTAGATATTTTACACAATTGTCCATTCTTTCGTCATACGCGTTTTGTGAAATTCAATAAATATTTTTGCAAGTCAATTTGTATAGTATTCATGCACTTCCACATTGTCTAAAAATACACAAAAATATGCACATCTACCATAACACAATTTATATGGAATACATCTACAACGCATTGAACTCATCTTAGACATGTTGTGTAGTTTCTATTTGATATGCACAAATTGAATACAATTTCAACACAATTGTGTAATTTGCCACAACTTCACCCAGGCGTCGTCTCACCCAACTAAATACACATGCGCGGTACTCTAAATGTCCAGTCCATCATTGTTTGATTGTTTTATGCTGATCGAAGGGCGAAGCTCATTAAGTGTACTTACCTATTATTTATTATTTTCTCATGTGTATGTGGTTTTGTGTCAAATGGAAGTATTAGAATATTTGCAAACTGAAACTAATATTTGATGGTTGGTATTGCTATTATTTTTTGTTATAACATGAAACCTGCAAACTTACTCATTTCCATCATTTTTAACGGTTTGGAAGGTGTATCCTCGTACCTACTTCCTACTTGAATAATATAGTTTGACACGAAGATTACTTTAAACTTTATTATTATTCAACGTGTTCCAAAATAACAAAATGTGTGGTTGATATACCCAGTCAACACGGAATGGTCTCAGAGATGGTAGTGGGATTCACATTCATGTTTCAGATCACACCAGTGAATCGCAAAGTGATTTTCAATATTATCGCATTAACGTCTATTCGGTGCCGCGTTGGTCAGTTCGAGACATCAAAATGTGATGCAAAATGTGACTCGAAATTAGCCCAATGTGACATTCCATTTATACTTTGGAATCGAATGCACATTGAGACCCTTTCGATGTAACAGTGTAAGATTGAATGGACTGGTACTTATTTAAAAATGCGCATCACTTTCTGATTCTCCTGTATGTCAAGAATGAATCAAAGCTCACCATGTTTCAACATAAATAGAAATTATACTTCAATATTATTATTATTACTAATGAATTTCGGTTCATAGGGAATGGAATTCTAGAAAACAAATGCGTGAGTTGATTCCGTATTATATACTATTCACAAAAAAAATATATCAAACTCTGTCTAAATCATGAAAAAAAAAACAATATACAGAAATGTAGAAAAATCTATGATTCAACTTCAATCCTCTGGACAGTATTTTCTTTGCGGCGAAATGAGTACCTAATTCTGTATATCACTGATTTTACCTTTCTAAATTTCTACTCACCGTTCCGGTCCTTGAAGGGATACAGTTCTTGGGTAGAATTAATAATTGAGTAATGTTAATAAACACATTTGATTCAAATATTGAAATAAAAATAATCAAACAGAACACTACACACTATCAGAATTACCTATAGAATATTCAAAGAATGGCGTCAACCAAATACAAATTCTACTTGAATCTCGACTCGACAAACAACTTTGGCCATTTTGTGTCGTGATGGTGATGTCATGCTCAATTTTGTTACCAACCTAATTCCTTCTATACCGACAAATCGCAATGAAATCAAAATTCATGTTAATATGCCATGCAATTTTCTTCACATTTTGTGCCTTAAAGCGACACTAACGAGAAGAAAATTGTGAACATTTCATAACATTTGGCATCAGTAATATCCAAATGCAACTCATTTTGTTACCATAAAAATCAAGAAAGCGACATCTCCTAGATGTTTGTGTTAACGGTGTATGTTCAGTTTGGTATTTTGTGTTTCTGTTATTTTATTTGTAATTAGAGTTTATAGTTCAGTTATTTTTGTTATTAGTTCTTTGTGATGAAATAAACATTATTTGAATGACATTTAATTTTATTTCAACCTTCTGGAAAATGAAGCTTATAATTTTTGAAGAGAATAAGATATGAAGAAGCGAGCAGGATGAAACTGATGCTTATTCTTACCTTATTCCGTTTGGATGTTATATGCCTCAAGTGTATCCTTTCTTAAAATTATGAATAGTACCTATAAAAATTGTCCTTGCTTTGTACACAAATATGTACAATATACCTACACAATTCATGTATGCGGAGTACACAAATTTGTGACATTTTTTGCATCCTATATTTAAAATACCTACACAATTTGTACAAACTAGGTACACAAATTGTTGCCATTCATTCAATTTATGCATAAACAGTTCACAAGTTGTTGACATTCGCCGCACAAAATACCGATTAATTTTGTATATTTTGTGTATAAAATTAAAACAAAAATATTCAGAATAATACAACACTGAAGTGTATCGTTTATACACAATATCTCTAATACAATATTATAGAAGAAAAATGAACAAATTGGTGCTGTCAACTTTTTAGAAACAAATTGTTCTGAAATTATTCACAATTGTGTAGAAAACATACATTTATTTCTCTCTGTGTAGGAAGTGGAATTTCATGATTTTTTTCAAATTTCATTTATTCTACATTGAAACAATGACAACTGAAATTATTCGAAACCACCACATCGCGAGAAGTATCTATGTTTTTCTTACTGTAAATTAAATTTAAAATTACCTCAAGATTTATTCTCGCGCCAATCTTTTACATCATTTAAAATTTATAATGTAACAAAATGTTTTTATTAACTTTCAAATTAAATTTCTTCTTTTTAGTGCATTTAAATAGAAGCTCTTCTATAAAAAGTTTATTCATTTATATCTTTCTTAGTTTTCTCTGGATATGTTTCTTAGTTTATTCATTTCAATGAATGCGTCATTGTTGCACGGCCGCTTGTCTGTCAATTTACTACAATCTAGTTCTTCAGTTTTCATTATTTATACGGGTTTTTTCCGATTTTGTTGCCGCAAGTTTTCGCAACTTTTTTGAAAAGAGGAAAGGGAGCGAGCCCACTGGCAGACATATTTTTTGTCGTAATTTTCCAGGTATGAAACCGTTGGAAATTTTTCCGAATTTCTACGCGTTCTCTATCTAGTTTTCGAGGGGGGAAGAAGGGTACATTTTTTTGAAACCGTATTATTCAAAGATCAGATAATTTTCACTATTTTAACGAATTATTTTGATTTCTATTTCGTAACAGGAAAGGGAGGCGAGCCCTCCTATCGATTTTTTCGAATATTATTTTCCATATCCGAAACTGTTGAAACTTTTTTCGAATTCCTTTGCGTTCTCTATCTAGCTTTCTGGGGGCAGGGGAGCAGTTCCTCCAACATCAATGTATTCGGTTATCGAAATTGAACTAGAAGAGAAGAGGAAGTGGTTCTAATTTAGCTTGCAAGATTTGTAACCATCTAACACACGCACAGACCAAGTTAAATGAAAACTTTTAAAAATTAATGTTTTATTCAATTCCAAAATTGTATTCACATATTATTATGCATTTCGAAATATCACAAGTTGTTACATTCGACTTTGATAGCATTACCCAGCTTCCATAGTTTCGTACTTTGAATTCTTCTTTAACTGATTGAGATACAGAACATTTTCCGATCACAGAAAATGGCTTTGAAACCAAATTCATTTCTAATTGTAAACAAACTATTTTTGACGTATCAGGAATAGCTTTCAGAAATCTGTCGAGAAATCTCAGAAGTTTTTCAATTTAATCATGGCTGATGGACGAATATACAGGTGAGAGTGAAGATCGTGATGATTTCAGGAGTAACGGTATTACAAGCCTCTGAATTTCTGTAATGAATCTTCAACAATTATTGGTTAAAGTTCAGTGGCGTGAGAACTGGAGAACATGCAGGCCATGGAACTGGTCCACTATTTCCAATCTAACAGCATTGAAAGGTATTATTGAGAAAAGTAGTAACTATATTATGGTTACGTGCAGGATCACCGTCTTGTTGTCTTTCCACGATTGGAATATCTTCTAATAGTGTAGAAATACAACTTTCCAAAAAATGCAGATATCGATGGAAAAACTGTCTTGAAAAAAAAAATGTCGGCCGATGAGAAGTGCATTATGTAAACCTTGCCACACGTTCACACCCCACAATGTTCAGAAATTTGCTTCTCGGTGAGGGTTGTCCTGTGACCATTGGTGTTTGTAATGTCGGCTAACTGTGCCATTATTATGGGAGCAGGATTCGTCACTCTACAAGACTTGATTGAGGAAGCTGGGATTGTCATGGATAAGAATTTGAATGTCAGCAATGAATGCCTTTCGAAATCTGTAGGTGTAAGTCCTTGGTGTAAATGTGATTTGAAAGAATAATACCTGTTCTATTTGAAAATTCTTTGCACATATGATTTACTGTTTCCAGTCTCCACTGCGAATGCACGAACCGAAATATGAGCATGGGCTTTGGCGTAGGCCATATTTAATTGAAGATTAGAGCACTTCTTGAATAAAATATTAAAACGACTTCTGGCGGGTTTTGAAACAATTATATTTTATTTTTAACAAACTGAAAAACTATTAGTTTTACAATACAGCAAAAACAAGCGAGCCGGGATAAGGTCGGTTCGCTATCAACAATGTTCGACACATACAAAATGGTATATTCATCTCACAAATAATCAAATATAACTAAAATATAATTGTAGTTTGCATTTTGTATATTTCTGTAATTAGGTATAAGTATGACCAGAAATTCCAACAGGCCAAAACATTTATACAATTTTCCTTAGTTCTCATGGGAGTAGGATGTGCTTGCTGGTTTTTTTCCCTGAAAATAATCCCATTAGCATTGTATTTATAGATGAAAAAAAGTATTACGATCTGGTTGTCGACGATCAGGAGAGCGCTGCCCATACAGCCTCTCTGCAGCACTTTTATTCTTATGGCATTCACCAACAACTAAAAACATATCAACGTATTAGTTTTGCGTGGAGGTGAAAGGCATTTTTATATTCAACAACAATACCACGTCTGATAGCAATTTGTGATCTAGATACTGTAGGAATGTTTTCTCAACTAGGTATATTTTTTCACAACTACTGTTTTCACAACTTTACCTATATTATGAAATATACACTCACCGGCCAAAAAAACCGGCCACTAAAAACTGGCCCCAAATTCAAAGTTGGCTTCCTCTCGAACCGCTCCTTTGATTTTTATGTTTCTTTTTAAATTGTAGAATAATTCCTTATTAACGATGCCATGTCAGAAATTTTTAGTCAGATTTGAATTTGAGCATATACGGGGTGTAACAATGAGACGAAGTTTCTTATCCAAAATTTGAAACACCCTGTGGATTGCAACAACTATAGCAGCTGATGTCAACCGAAATCTCATTGAACCCTGATCTTTTCTGAACATCTAATTTTTTCAGTCACGACATTATCTCTGTTGTTTTTACTAGAGATGCACTGTTTTAAAGCGATCACCTTGGACGAAGCTGTGAAAACACAACAAATAAACATCGAAACGTAAGTTTAATTAGAAAACTAACAAAAACGTAAAAATTAAAAAAACAATAAACACATTTCAAATCGATGGTGCATCTGTAACGGAATGTAAAACATTTGGTTACTTTTTATTTTGTTTATTTCATGTTGGTATCATATGTTATTGAGATGTTCCAATTTATTCAATTGCTCAGTTGTTGGTAACACTGAACATAGACGGAGTGAGAGGGAGATCGACTTCCTTCTTTGAAAGGACTTCTTCCTTCTTCGGCCCTTTTTTAATTGAGCACTCGAAGAGTCGGTTGCTTTTTGAATTTCCCTTCGGGAAATATAAATTTTCCACAACGAGGAGATGAAAGGTCGTATATATGTTTGCATTATGAACATAATCAATTTCTGATCGATTCACCTATCGAATCGATACACATATCGGCATTCTTTTGGCATATTTTTCTAAACTTACATCATATTCTTCACGCTTCACGAAAACAAGATGGCCTCATGTGCGTCACTAATAATTATCTGTACCCATAAGTTTTGAAAATAAATATAATCTCCATAATTTAATCTTATTTGAATAACATTTCGTACCCTCTTTCGACGAGTCGGTCCTGAAATGTCATAGATGAATTGTTTCTAACCTCTGAAATTGATGACTCACATGTGTCAATAATTTCTGTAAGTTCTATCTTTCAAACGTTAAAATATGAATCAAACATGTTTCTGTTCGTGCTAAATGGTTTTCAGTGATACCAAGTGCCTCCACAAGTTTTCCTGAGTGTCAGAAAATATCAATCTGCTTAGAAGGCAATCCTAGGTGCGAGCAGCAAACTAGAAGCCCAACGTGGGTACAGATAATTATTTATATTTTATAATCAATAAGCAGGTTTGTAAGAATTTCTTGTGGAATGGCATCAAATTCTTCCTGAAGTGCAATTCGCAGATTATGAAGGGTGTCTGGTAAAGCAGGTCGGAGACGAATGAGCCTTTGAAGTTGGTCCCAGAGATGCTCAATTGGATTGAGATCAGGAGTGAAAGCTGGCCAAACTATTCGTTCAATACTCACTTTGTCCAAATATTCGTTAACTACTCGTGTCACGTGCGGTCGCGCATTATCTTGCATTAATACGAAGCCGTCTCCGACAAAATAAGAGTAGGTAACAACAGCGTTTTGGAGAATATCTTCGATATATCGATGCGCATTTAAGGCGCCGTTTTCAACCAAGTTTAAATCTGTACGGGCGTCCCTCGAAATTCCCGCCCATACCATCACAGAACTCCTATTGAAACTTACGCGATCTGAAATTGTACAGTCCATAAATCTTCATTTCGACGTTTCCAAACTCGCTCCGATCATCAGGCGATCGCATGAAAATCGCGACTCATCCGTGAAAAGAACTTTAGTCCATTACTCAATCCCCCAATTCAAATGTAGGCGCGCAAATTGAAAACGTGCTTGACGATGACTTGGAAGCAGCTGGGGTCCTGTGGCAGGCCTCCTTGAAGACAGGTTGTTTTCTTCAACTCTTCGTCGGATTGTGCTCTCACTGACTTCAATTCTACGCACGGTTTGTAGAAGATGTTGATTCTGAACAGCTGTAGTTCTACGATTTCGTAAAGCATTCAGGACAATAAAGCGGTCGTCAAATGCATTCGTCTGCCGTTTTCTTCCGGAACCTACTCGCCTGCTCAAATTTCCCGTTACCATATATACCGATTCCAGACATCCTGGACTGTTGTTTGAGATATACCAAGGGTATCGGACACATAACGTTGACTTCGTCCATCCTCAATTAAGGCCACAATACGAGCAACATCCGTCACAGATAAAGGCATTTTTTTATTTCAAAACTGTGGAAATTTCTGCCTGCGAATACTTTTTCCGAGCCGTTCGCTTTCAAAAAGTGTATCTCCGGTAAAAACAGAGATAATGTCGTGATTAAAAAAAATAAAATGTTTAGAAATGATCAAAGTTCAATGTGATGTTAGTTGACAACAGCTGCTACAGCTGTTGCACTCCACAGGGTGTTTAAAATTTCGGAAAAAGAACTTTGTCTCATTGTTGCACCCCGTATATCCTTAAATCAAATCTGAATAAAGATTTCTGACATAGCATCGTTACTTTGAATTTGGGACCAGTTTTAAGTGGCCGATTTTTTTTACCGGGTGAGTGTAGTTGAATAAGGAATAAAGAGGGCAAGTAAGTGGAACAATAACAAACATGGTGGTACAATTGAAAAAGCTAAAGTCAGTGGTGATTTCTTGGGGGTTATTTGCCATGGGGTTGATTTCGCTACACTATTTGGAATATGACACGTAATATTTTAAATATGTTTCATAAGTAAATATCTGCTAGCTCAAAAGCTTTGAGGCACCCGGCACATTTTTCTGTGAATTTGAAGTTTTATTTCATCTCAATTTCCTCAAAATTATTTATTTGTGACGTAACTGAGTTGGTGATTGGACTCGCTGTTAGCTGTTTGTGTCAATGAGTTTTCTGAATGCGAATATTAAAGATTAGATATCCGCATTGGAAACCCCAGACTACTTTAATTTCATATTTCGTATCGTTCTACACATATTCCCAACGAACGCTGGTCCTGTAAACCCCTGTACGAACCTTTGTTACGATCAAAAATTTTCAACTTGTACAGCGAATTCTCCAAGACACAATAGGAGCAAGAAACATATGACAGGCTCATAATCATATCACCCTAATTGGGCATCGCAGTCCGTGATCAAACTGGCAACGAAATCGATACGGCATCCAGTTACGATCGAGAAAGAAAGCTCTCGAGTACAAAAGATGACATTTTTACCGTCACGTTTATACCCACTTAGTAGGTATAATACATAATAACGTTGTGTAGGGTAGCCGAAGGGAGGCCTCTCTTTTCTCGAGGAGAATGCGTCACGTGACCGAATTACTCAATGAACCTCGTATTAGCGCCGCCGCCAGAGGACGTGGCGAGAATCAGACTTCATAACTCAAAAGGCGAAGTCTGCGGCGTGAATTGCACTTTCCGCTGATCTATCTGTTGGAGTTGTTTCAAATATTTCGAAAAGTCCGGGTATGTCATCTTGCGATCTACGAAACGAGCTGACGGCCTTTGATGTTAAAAACCATACAGTGTGTACCAGATAAAACTTGTCACCCCCTAATCTCCGAACTCGTGAAAAAAATTGAAAATCGCTCAGACCCGTCGATTTTTATGTCAAGGGGGAACACCAAAAACATCATCATTGTGTTGTTTGTCAACTCCCTCAGTCCCAGCACCCCCTACTTCAGAATTTTCAATGGTACTACTATACTTGTGATCATTTTGAAGATAATTTAATCCCAAATACATCGGTGTACTGAAATTGAGGATCCATCAAGTATTGTTGAAGTTTTAATGAAAACTAAATTTTATCAAGATATTTTTATTTTTCACCTATTATCTTCGTAAGAAAGGTTAATTAATTAATTACTAACATTAAAGTAAAATTTAAATTTTCGATGTATAAATATAACAATATAAATGAATAAATGAATAATTAACATAAAACAACGTCAATAAAAGGGTACACTATGAGCAGTACTCGTAGAAAAAAACATGCCTCTCTCTGCCCACAAGTGGAGTTGGTGAAATTGGTGACACCCAAGAATCATTATACATGTGCTACGTATCTTCGAGAGGGTGTCTACAGTAAGCCGTATAGTGTCCGCTGTAGGTAGTCCCACTGTGATTGGATACAGCATACCGGGTGTCAACGAATCTATTAGACAAGTCATAACTTCTAGACCATTAGGTGTATCAAAATGAGATTTGGTACAGGTAAATAGTACGTGAAGAGGAGAGTTTTCACATATTTTTCACTTTCCGGTCACTTCCGGTTTCACCGGAAATGGCTCCGGTTCTAAATTTTTAAATGGAACACCCTGTATATTGTAACATTTTTGGATTTCGGAGACAATTCTAGATCAGAATGTGACATTTTCGAGAGTTTTTATGCCTACTTAATTTTTTCGGAGTCACTTTTGAAATTACATCTAGATGGCCATGATCGAAAGTAAACTAATCTAAGGACCTCAGGTGATATCAGAATATTACAATCGCGAAGTTTTAGTGACTAGTATGATAGATATGAATAAGACAAGTTGGCAAAATTACATTTTCGTGTCTAACTATTATTTTTCAAATGGCGACCATTTTTTGACAAGCACTTTCCGAAAAAAGGATATTTTGATGAATCTAACGAAATTAATTTATTTGCGATTGGATCAACAAATTTAACAAAATTAACAATAATTTCAGCGATGCACTTAAATTATTTTCAGTATCCTAATTTCTTAAAATTTTTACTACAGTAAATTTTCAAAGTGCATTCCTCCTTGTTGTTCAATTGTTTCTCTCAACACGTTTCGTAATATTTGTGGCGTTATACTTCTAAATGCCTGTAGAATCCTTTCTTCTAAGATTTCAAGAGTGGCTGGGGCTGTTGCATAGTAGACCCTTTCTTTAACATATCCCCAAATGAAGAAATCTAGCACAGTCAGATCCGGTGAGCGGGCAGGCCACCGTACTGGACCATTGGTTGCAATAACTTGAAAGAATGATGGTTTTTTGGGTTTTTAGGATGACGTTTATTTAGAGAAAAACTCGACGTTTCGCCAATACGAGTGGTTGGCATTTTAAAGAGAAATGTTTACAGTTTCGAACACTGAACACTACTTGTTTGGTATGCGTTGTCTCAGCCAGTATTTATGGGTCGACGTACTCGTACCTGCGTCCGGTGCCATCGACCCTGCGTCGGGTACCCCCTCAGATTCATTAATTTCCCGGTATGGTGTTATTACCGTTTTCTTGAGAACAGGTAGCCATGCTTTATTCAATTGTAACCCTTCTTCAATTCTGTTGAAATTGTTGGGATGTTTTTTGATTTCGATTGCTTCTCGGAAGAGTCTTGGATAATATGCATGTGTTGTGGCAATTACTTAGGTTTCTTCGAACTTCACTCTGTGATTGTTATTGTTAAGCGCATGTTCTGCGACAGCGGATTTTTCTGAGTGTCCTAACCGGCAATTGGCCTTGTGTTCCTTTATTCTGGTATTTGTGGAACGCTTCGTGGTTTCGATATAAACGTTGCCACAGGTGCATGGAATGCGGTACACCCCAGATGAGTTTAGTTCATCACGTTTATTCTTCGCCGATCTCAAGTGATCCTTCAGTTTCTTTGAAGGTTTATATATGGTTTTGATATCATACTTTCGTAGTATACGGCCAATCCGATCTGCGATCTGCGATCGTTCGTTGATTATTGAAATGCTCTATTAAGTAATCAAGAACGTATCTGGTATTATGAGGGGGTGCTCCATTTTGTTGGAAGTAAATTTACCGTAAAACTGCTAAAGGTAGATTATTAAGATGATCCTCGATTTCATTTTGAAGAAAACCTAAGTACCTAGCCCTTGTTAACTGACCTTGAAATAATATTGGTCCAATTATTCTGTTTTCAACGATACCCCAGACATTGAAGCCAAACCTTTCTTGAAAAACCGAGAATTTGGCTTATTAAACAAGCCATTATTTGTAAATCGTGATTCGTCGGAAAATAGAATAAAGTTGATGAAATTTGGGTTAACTCTATGATTTCGAAGCAACGAATCACAAAACACTACTCGTCTATCGCCATCGTCAGCATACAAATGTTGATGTAACTGATATTTAAATGCTCGATATCCGTGCTTTTTCAATATTTTTCTTGCTGATTCGTGACTACATTTCTCGACTAATTTCTCTTAAAGAAACCGTTTTGTCAACCTCAACCATAGCAAGAACGTTAATCTCAGTCTCCTCATTTATGATAAACCTCTGTTCTGCCTCTCGATTTCCCTCTTGCCTAAAACGATTCTCAACATAAGGAAAATACTGATGGGATGGATGTTGCCGATTGGGATATCTCTGAGCATACAACTCAGCAACATTCCTTGAATTTCTGTGACATTCTCCAAACAATAACAACATATCCACTTTTTCACTTTGAGTATACATTATTTTGTTCAATTCTAAAATTTAACGAAAATCAAGAAAATTTTACCTTCTGCTCTTAAAGCTTATGTCACTGTCATAACCTAAGTGAGTGTTTTGTTCTCCAAAGAAGACTTGATCGAAATAACTGCAAAATATTATGAATCATGCCTATCCTCGGCACACTTGACAAAAGTAAATAAATTATTATGAAGTATTTTCCTCAGTAATATTTAATTTATGTTCTTATTTGTGATCCAATCGCAAATAAATTAGTATCGTTAGATTCGTCAAAATATCCTTTTTTCGGAAAGAGCTTGTCAAAAAATGGTCGCCATTTGAAAAATAATAGTAAGACACGAAAATGTGAGTTCCTTAGATTAGTTTACTTCCGATCATGGCCACCTAGATGTAATTTCAAAATTGACTCCAAAAAAATTAAGTAGACATAAAAACTTTCGAAAATGTCACATTCTGATCTAGAATTGTCTCAGAAATCCAAAAATGTTACAATATACAGGGTGTTCCATTTAAAAATTTAGAACAGGAGCCATTTCCGGTGAAACCGGAAGTGACCGGAAAGTGAAAAATATGTGAAAAATCTCCTCTTCACATACCATTTACCTATTCCAAATCTCAATTTGATACACCTAATGGTTTAGAAGTTATGACTTGTCTAATAGATTCGTTGACACCCGGTATAGGCTATAAACACGAGGGGTTGCATTTTCTGCTGCATAGTTGCTCATATCGAATCCGTTTACAGGAAATTTGATGGAAATATTAATTTTATCTCTTGTTCTTTATGTTGAAGAGAATCGTTTGAAATGGATCACAAGAATTTCTGGAAATTTATGAATAGATATGGATTTCGTGCACTTTCGACTCTCTTGGCACTTCGAACAAGTAGGTTTCTCGTCACATGTGACAGACTTAGTTGTTCTATTTTTTTCGGAATCGATAGGGAGAGATTCCAGAATGGATCGAACGTGACTGAACAATGACCACAATGTGTACATTTTAATGCAGATTTCATTTGGCCACAAAGTTATCTATAATCTTGGAGTTGTTCATCCTCAAGAATCTCGTCCAAGCTTCTTCAGCTTTCTCATTGTCACTCGATTTCTCATCAAAATCTGTCAAAATTTCAACCTTGTTTACATCTTCATGTCCCAGCAAGTACCTCAAAAATTCCTGAGCATCTTGCTGGGAGAATCCGATAAAACGAGGTGCAAATCGTTGAATTTGACATTTCAATGATGCTGAATTAACAACTCGATCTGACGAATCTTCTGACCATAGTCTTGATCACCTTGGCATATGATTTGATTCAAGCTCCTTTCGTACAAGATATATTCATATTTATCTCTAAGTAGGCATCGTGTTTTACATACTTCAACAACCACCTTGTATTAGATGGACACTGGATAACACTGTTCATAAAACACGTATTGCCAATATTTTTAAGACCATTAAGACCGAGTATGTTGACAGCACTATTTTCTATAATAGGGTTGATGGTGCTGAAATTTATACTGCGTTCATTACTGTCTCTATTAGTTTTGTGTCCTGACAGTGAATTCGCGTTAATACTGCTGGGAATTGAATTGGATGTAAATATTGCTGATGTTGTGAGTTCTACAAAAAACGATAAAACTACCAGCTGAACATTTTTATTGACTGGTATCCTTTGTGGGCAAATAAAAATTTCTACTAGGCACTGAGAGGTAGGAATGACACTCAATATGGAAGCAGCATTTCCTCTCTGGATTGCTACACTTATACGCCGTATAAAAAAAGATCCAGACCTAGCGTCATTTGTTTTCTTTATTAGTTTATGTCCGATGGATTTTATAAAGTCGGTGGCATAGCTTCCAAAAACACCAAAAGTTTCGATGGCCACTGGATAAAAAACCAATTAATCTTTAAAATTTCGGTATTTTCTCAATCTCGATTTTTCTGCTGATTCAGCAGATCTACCAGCTTCTGTTGATGTTGATTCGATGAGAGAAGCTGCAACAGTATCCACACAGGTGAAATCCCAGACTAATGGTTTGCCTTGACTCCATGAAATGAGAGACATTCCGTCGGGTCGCTTTCCATCTTCTCGACTGATTCCCGAAGGTTCTAGTACAGATCGAATTTCAATGGAAGATAAAGCTCATTTGATTAGATCATTTACAGTGAAATGTCTGGAAGAACGTCCCGAACTATGCTATCGGGCGCATACCTCAATTTTTCTTCTGTAGTGCACATAAAGAAGCTCCATAAATTATTGGACGTATTTCTAGAGGAACACTACCTGATAGCATTAGATTGCAGAGGTTAGTAAAAGATGACAGAAGAGATATAAGTGAGTCTACACCACCGGCTGATCCAGTTCAAAAGGACATAACTGCTTCGAGAACAACTTTTGTCGATACCATGAGTAAGATATTGTTGGATTCTTCTTTCGGAAAGACATTATTCGGTATTGAAGAATGATCTTTGCTTCGAAGTTCCTTCAGAGTTTCTTCACTGAAATCTGCAACAGTGTCTGTTGAGTACAGTAATCTGAAGCCGAAGTAAGGTCTCCATCAGAGACTTTACCAATTACACGTCTAGTTAAACTAGTCCCAGAAAACGAAACTTTCGATTTGTGATCCAAATCGGAATAAGAATGACTGGGTTCACTTAAATTTCTTCTTATAATAGAACTCAGAGATAGTGTTTTATTTCTATTTTGTGCCGTTGGGATCATGAAATTTTTGTATGCAAAGAGTGAGAGATTTTTCCAAGTTTTTAGTGAGTTGTTCTTCATATATTCATCAATCGATTTAGCAAGGGCAGTAGCAGAAAGTAATCTCGTAGCTTTAGGACTGGAATTGGAAAGTTCATTGTGGGATTTGTTTGCATGAATTTTTATGCCTCTGGGTTTGAAACTTTTTTGCATAAATTACATTTCACTTTTTTTTTGACAGATTCGTCTGATTCTGACATCAAAGAGTAAAAACCTCTCCAAAAATGTTAGATTCGTTCAAATCTTCTGAACAGCAACGCACTATCCTTTTCTTCAACGTCTGGTTAGGTAGAATACCCTTTATTTAAAATACTAAATGTAAAAACTTGTAAAAGCTTTTGTAAAATGCTTGATGAGTTTGACAAGTTGGTTATTCTAAAAAATTCTTTCTATAAAACATGAATCCCTTCCAAGAGAGATTATCTTGTACGATGGAAAATAGCGACTAAATTCCAACTTTCAGTCGCAGATGATTCCACAACTGACTTTATGTCCTGTTCATATTTTCAATGAAATCAACATTCAAAGGTTATTTAATATCTGAAAATCCCATCCCTCTTGTCTGACGTTCATCTGACAGTTGATGTTACCATTGTTACCAATCTCGAAAAAAATTAAAATGGCTTCCATTTCGATACGCTTTTGGGTTTCATAATGACTTCATTTTAGACTCCAAATAGAAAAAGTTTTGTTTGTAATTATTGTGAATACGGTCTATTTTGACTAGCCTAATCTGGAAAAAACCAACGCAACGTTCTGCATATCGCGGTATTTGTTACTTCATAAATGAATCAATCGTAACAACTGTTCTGAAAAACCCCCTTTCACAACAGATCCCCATCACGCAGATTTATTTATCGTGATAATGTCCATGTTTAGCAAAACGTTTGAAGTGGTTACGTATAATGGCAGGAAAGGGCTGTCTAATATCATAATAGGCTTTTCGTGATGCTGCTTACGGAAGCACATCCTACTCGCTAATGGTCTGATTAAGAGATTTCAGAGCGGAGACAAAGCTAATGGACGTTTTCCCTCGTCATCGTTCTCTAGTCGCGCTGATGTCAGCCCGTCAATTTTTGTATTTTTTAATGGCATTGCGAACTTTCGAGAATGGATTCCGAATCTGTACAGGGCGTTCTAGTTGAAGAGAGGAAGAAGAGTTGGTTGACTAGACACGTTTGCATCAAAATATGCAATATTTGACAAATAATGTGTTTTGATATGATTTGAACAAAAAAAAAGTACAATACTAATGGTGGATTAGGCAGCAGTTTTAAGCCATAAGTTTCAGGTCATAAGGAAGAATATTCGTCAATGATTGGTTGGTCTGGTTATTCCAACCAATCATTGACGAACATTCTTATGACTTAGGACTTAACACTGCTGTATAAATCCATCATAAGAAAGCACGAAGATAACCACCAAACCTTTGGTCACCAATATTCAACAATGTGAAATAAGTGTCCTGGAGATTCAGGACTAGAACAATCTTTAAAAAGTGGTTCCTCTCTACCATCATCACTTTGAATATCAATGAGTATTGTATAAAAATATGCATTGGGTTTGAAAAAGTTTGCACCATATAGGAAACTTTTTTATTATCCATTTGTCAGAAAGTTTTATTCATGATAAAAATTGGTACATTGCGGGAAACTTGGATTCAAGTTGTCAATATTCTAAATTTTAGAACGGTGTACAGGGTGTCCCAAATTCGAGCCTCATCATTGGGATCTCGGAAACCAGAAGAGATACGAGGTCGGTTAAATCGAGGCAAAGTTGCGCAAGTTGGCGCAAGTTGGCCGCTTTCATATTTGAAAAATTTCGAATACTTCCGAAGATTTTTGGAAAAAACCGATTATTCGCGATTTCATTTTTAATTTTTTGTGACTCTATTTGAATAGATATAACAAAACAAATTTCACATTCTCATTGCTACTTTTTCTGTTCTACAAGATGGTGTTATCAGATTTTCAAACAGACGTTTCGTATTTGAGCTGCCATCATCAACTTTGTTTTTTAAATACGGCCCTGGATTTTTTATTATAGATTTTAAAAGTTTCTAATGTCCCAAAACAAATGATGTATCGCACTTATTCTAAAAGTTTATATTACTAGCATTTTTCATAAAAACTCATGAGTTAGAGAGAGACAAAAATTAGATTTTTAATAGAGTTAAAACAAACTTTTTTTGCAATAACGCACTGTATAAAACTCAAAAACTAACATAATAGAAAACTAATTGCATTTTATCAAAGTGGCTGTGCATCGTGCATTCTGGCTATCTTAGTTCATTTGTTAATGTTTAAATTATCCAATATTTTGACAGTTCACTGTTCGTTCACTAATCGTTAACGCTTATTAAACGAAAATTACTTTTTCTAACGAAGAAAAACGAGACATGATAAGGATTTATTATATTTCGAATCGAAATTCAAAAACGGCTTGTGAGCGCTATTTGTTGGAATATCCAGAAAGACGGCAACCGCATTATAGTTATTTTGCTAATATTGATAATAATTTAGCTCAGTACGGAAATTTTGTTAAGCCAAGGGTTGAATATGGAACACAAATCGATCCAGAAAAGGAACAAATTATCTTGAATACTGTAAGTTTGAAAACTGTTACAAAGTAGAAAGTAAAATGAATGATTTTAAATTATTGTTTAAGGCCAATAATAATCCTCGAGCTTCAGTTAGAGTTTTCTCAGAAGAAGTAGGATTACCGCGAATGAGAGTTTGGAGAACTTTAAATAAGCGTGGATATAAACCTTTCAAAATCCATATTAGTCAAACACTAAGACCTGGCGATGCTGAGAGACGATTAGAATTTTGTAACTGATTGCAAAATAAAATTAATGAAAATGATGACTTCCTAAATAAAACTATATGGACAGATGAATGCAGTTTTTCAACAGATGGACTATTTAACAGACATAACGAACACTATTGGTCAATAGAAAACCCAAGGCAGAATCAAGAAGTAAGACCTCAGGGACGACAATCATTTAATGTATAGGTCGGTATGTGGCACAATAAAATTATCGGCCTGTTTTTTATTCAAGGAAAATTAAATTCCGATATATATGCAGAATTAAAAAGGACCTATATATTGGATTCCTTAATGGAAGAACCTTTGGGCGTATTACGTCAATTATGGTGGCAACAAGACGGTGCAACACCCCATAATGGGAGATGTGTTAAAAATTTATTAAATGAATTATTCCCTAATAAATGGATTGGAAACCAAGGTCCCGTACGTTGGCCAGCTACAAGCCCCGACCTAAACCCTCTAGACTACTTTCTTTGGGGATTTCTCAAAAACCGTCTTTATCGAAACACGCCACAAAATCTTGAAGTATTACGACAAGACCTAATAAGGGAGATCAGGGCTCTCCCTGCAAGGACTAATCAGCGTGCCATCCATAAACTTCACAGACTGACACGAAAATGCATTCAAGCAGGTGGATTACAATTTGAATATTTGCTTTAACTTTCATTGGGTATTCAATTTTATAGTTTTTGTTTGTCTTTTTTTGGAATATTTAAAACATCATGCCTATTGTTGAACATCACACATTGTTTTATATCAATTTTTAGGAGCTTCTGAGGTCCTTAAAATAATGATGTATCGTTCTTTTTCGAAAAAATTATTTTAACGATGTCCTGCTAAGATCTTACCAAAAACATATTCTCTGTCTCTCTCTAACACATGAGTTCTTATGGAAAATGCTAATAATATAAACTTTTCGAATAAGTGCTATACATCATTTGTTTTGGGTCATTAGAAGATTTTAAAATCCATAATAAAAAATCCAGGGCCATATTTAAAAAAACAAAGTTGATGATAGCAGCTCAAATACGAAACGTCTGTTTGAAAATCTGATAACACCATGTTGTAGAACAGAAAAAGTAGCAATGAGAATGTGAAATTTGTTTTGTTATATCTATTCAAATAGAGTCACAAAAAAATAAAAATGAAATCGCGAATAATCGGTTTTTTCCAAAAATCTTCGGAAGTATTCGAAATTTTTCAAATATGAAAGCAGATTGCGCAACTTTGTCTCCATTTAACGGACCTCGTATCTCTTCTGGTTTCCGAGATCGCAATGATGAGGCTCGAATTTGGGACACCCTGTACAGGGGAGAAGGAAAAATGGAAATTTCGATCAAGAGTAAATTACCCTTATTTTCTTCATTATTGAAAAAGTTAATTTGGAAAAGTTGGTTCAACTTGAAAACGCTCAGATTGGGAATTACGGCCACCTATACGCAACACAAAAAAAACATTTTTTATGTTTCTAGTCTCATAAAGAGTAAGTAGTAGAATCTCATATACACCTTAGGTGTCTCCCTTACAATACTATAATGATATTTTGATACGAAATTTAGTCAAATTTATTATTTGACTTAGTATATCGAAGTTTGTTGAAAAGTGTGTGAATTTTAGTTTTTTGGTGTAGACTCCAACTCCGAAAATGAAGAAATTAATCAAAACTCAGTGATTTCCAATCGTATTGTGAATGAGAAACATAATGTTTCCCAGACCCGATTTACAGGTTTTGCACATTTGTGATAAAGGCAAAAAACTCAGTTTGCTGGAGACACTGCGATAATTCTGAAATTTTTACTCATTGTAGTTGCATGAAAATGGCAACCTGAAGCGTGACAATATATTCTTCCATTTCGAATAAATTTTGGATTACTGTAAGTGGTAGAAAGTTATAATTTTATCAAATTCAATGTGCTTTGCAGTTTCGGTTATGGCCATGTAATGGCTTCTCAGCCTGCCCTTTAAGATATTGTTTTCTACTCATTGTAGTTACACGGTAATGTAGTTTTATAATGAAATATATTACATTCTTTAATTTTTTTATTCACTTCGGGTTACTACAAGTGGTAGAAGATGAAAAAAATATCAGTTTTATAGATACATACCTACAGGAACAGATTACATAATAATATTCAGCTTGTCTTCACACCAATGGACTCTTAGCCTATAAACTGTTGATTACTACTGATTGTAGTAGCTCAAAAGTGCCATTTAGGGACGAAATACATAATATCCTTTAATTTTATAGTTACCTGAACATATTACAAGTGGTAGAAAATTATAATTTTAGAGGTTTTTCGGGAAGCTGCATGAACAAATTCATAGCGCGTCATAGTTTTGTCAGCAATTATTTAGGCCTTCAAATTGGTCATTTCTACTCATTGTAGTTGCATGGGAATACCATTTCAAGATAGTTTTGAGTAACTACAAGTGGTAGAAATTTGTTTTTTTTGCGTTTTTGTTAACGTGCTTTATACGCGCTTTAATGGTAAGGAATTCATAACCAGCGTCAGCAAGCATCATTGTATTTTGACACTTCAAAACATCAAAAAAAAACTCGCATTTTGTTGCAATACAGAATATTGCACAGCCAGTAAAACCAATAAAATTCTTTGTTTAAGAAATTAATCGATTTGAAGATGACATGAAAATATGCGTGAAATTGTCTGATGTAATGATCAATCATCGTACCATGACTTATTTATTCGCATTAATAGAGGATTGTGGCTCCAACTTGAAGAAAGAAAATTTGTTCCGAATTGTCCACGAATATTTGCATCTAAACTACGCAAAATTGGAAGTACTGAATGGGAAAAAAGTAAATAAATTAGTGTCTAAATATTACATATATTTCATTAGACATAGACACTTAATTAAAAACATTCAAAGTCCTGCATTTTCGCCATTAAGAAGAGAGGAGGTGTCCGAAGAATATAGAAAACATCTCAGCTTTGTAATTGCAATGTATCAAAACTAAATATTATGCAAACAAATAAAAACCAGTCTGTCAAAAATGGTCTGTTAATGTTAACGTCAAAAAATTTCCAGTATAATTCGCTGTTGGGTATCACACGAGAAAAAGAATTCCACTAAAATACCTCCGTTGCCATGGTGATCTGTCAATATGATGTATTTTGATCGGTTCAAAACTACAGGTGTATAATTTTGTTTAAAATTAAATAATTTTGTCACTCCTTTTCAAACCGTAATTTCGTAGTCCACCGTCCGGAAACGTGCATGTAGCAAGCGAAAGCAACATTTCGGCGAGGGCTGACGTGATTGAAAATTTTGAAACCGGATAGCATCAGGAATGCTTTGTAGCAATTAATTAAGCTGCATCCGGAAAGAGAGAGACTTCAATGGAAGTTCCAACAGGAGACGGCCATTCAGCGGAGTAATGAAGTCTTCAAAGTCTATTAATAATTATGCCATGAATACCATAATAAAAGGTTTGCCGGAGTTTCACAAATATTCAAAGCCGCGGAAATTTATATTATGTGATATTGATATGGCTGCTGCCTTCATTGAGTCATTACAGGTAATTGGGAAAATCTGTACAACTGTGTGGTGGGTAACAGTATCCATTTGTATTGTTCAAAAGTCATTTGATGTGAAATTGATGTTGAAAACGCTCCCGGTGACTTTTCAGATATTGATAAGTTCATCCGCAAACGTCACAACCCAATAAAGTTATCAGCACTATTTTATAAAACCGTAATTTATATAAGCTAAGCATAGTAATATTTCTGTAACTCTTATAAACCCTTTACAACACTTAAATGGAGCAATTTGTAAGAGTTGCGAACTCCTTTTTTAAGTAACGTTATAAAACCTATAGGTCTATAACTAATAGTTACAGAAATATTTCCGGTACCTTTATAAAACTTTCTATAAAACTTCTTCTAAGAAGAGGATGGAATGATATTTAGTTTTATTACTGACTTGGTTACTCTTATAAACTCTTCCGATAGAGTTGTTGGTAACCTTACCATTACTAAATTAGTTCTCTGTCAAGCAGTCATCTGTCACATTTCGAATATGTGTTTTCTCTTTTTAGCATACATTGGTTATTATATTACGTTTCTTTTTGTCAATTCCACAATTAAACATCAGACAGTATAGTAATTCATTTTTGTCTCCATGTTTTTACATGATATTAAGATGGATGATATTATGCGCACTTTAATACTTGTCACATCATGTTCACACATACGGTTTGAC
Source organism: Chrysolina oricalcia (assembly GCA_944452925.2). Lineage (NCBI taxonomy): Eukaryota > Metazoa > Arthropoda > Insecta > Coleoptera > Chrysomelidae > Chrysolina > Chrysolina oricalcia. The sequence continues at coordinate 56,454,648 of OX101825.2, forward strand.
CAAAATTATATTGCCAATCATTTTTTACTGTAAATGCTAGCAAGGCACTTTTAAAAAATGCATTGGCCTTTCAAATGTATGATTAAGAAAATTATTATTGAATTTAAAAAAATAACTATGTTGATTTTTTAAAATTTGTTTATAAAACGGAATCAATCACATGTTCTTATAATATAATGTAAAATAAGAGTCCAATATGAAGTCAGTTTTTCAAAATTATGTTGAATATTTAAGTTTTTATTCCTGTTTTAGAAAATTATCATGGCGGATAGAACAAACACCCTTATAAAAATTAGTTACCACAAAATTACTGTCGGTAACACTATAAAACTTAAAGTTACACTATATATCCAGAAGTGGTGATTCTATAAAACTTTCCTTAAGTGTTAGTTGAGTGTCACAGCACACCACAAGTGATGGTTAAAGAATTATTGGTGATGATATTCAACAGTGAAGAAGACGAACTTAACCTCGAAAAACTGTACTGTTTACTTTTCTCTCTGTGTGTTGGTGTTGGAGCTAGACATTATAAAATGTTCAAAATTGTGCAAACAAGAGAACTAGGGCGAAAAGTCCCATCATTAACAATTGTACCATCGGCATGGGAAAGAGACGGGACGTTATTTTGGCCCCCAACCAAGAAGAGGATTGTCATTAGCTATTTTCAGAAAACACTGATGAGTTTGAAGTGGTCTCAATTTCATTATCAAATCTTTTCTTTTCTGTGTCATTGGTTGATAAAGTGGAACTGATAGATACCTGTCGATTAACGAAAGTGGTACTTTTTAATTTAACAGAAGATGCTGGCACTATTTGTGTTATTCTGGAAAAACGCCTAGAAACTTTTCGGCAAAATGTACTGCTGTACTTGATTTTTTTCCAGCTATTAATCATAATTATATTCACAATTATGTATACCTATATACACAGAGTTGATTCAGACTACTCCTATTTGAGGTTAACTTATTACTGAGAAGTGAGAACACAAAGAGAAAACATCAGTTAACCAAAGTTTCATCACGTATTTATAAAAGAACTTGTTACTAAAAGTTTCATAACGTATGTATAAAAGAACTTTAGTATCTGAGGTTTTAAAAAGGCAAACAACGATGCTATTATAAAACTCAGAAATCATTAGTTTTATTACGGAAGTAACGTCAAACCTTATATAAATTTGTAGTAGGTAACTATTACTTCAAGTTTTATAACACAGTGATATAAATAGTTACAACACTTCATTATAAATCTAAAACTTACAGTAATGGCATAAAATCCTAATAAACCTAATTTACTATAAGTGTTGCAATAAAACTTTATAGCATTTCCTTATATAATTGTGTAACCTTTATAAATACTTTATAAAAATATCAGTTACTATAAGTCACGAAAATTGTTTATTGGGAAAAGTAACGACTGAATTTTTCGGTTTTTTATTTTCTTGTTTTCTGATATTATCGTCAGAGTTGGAACGGAATATAGCAGTAGATGAAAATCAGAGGCTCTTTTCACACAAAATAAAAGAGGCAAACGGCCTATACTTCTTTTTATAAGATAGTTCGTGAACGAAAACACCGGTTTTCGCCCCAGCAAAATTGCTTTGTGGAATTGTTTAAACAAGAAATAGAGAAAAGATCACAACTTCTATGTTTTTTCTTGCTAATATCTCAAAAAAAAAGTATTGGAGGAATCGTTTAACAGTCGATATAAGTTTTGTAGAAAAGTATAAAACCTACAAAACGGTTTTTTTATACGACCAGATCGGTGCATTTTTCACTGACAAAATCCAGGAAAACCCCGAAAAAGAGACCATTTTTCAAAAAATTCACAATTTTTATAATTCTGAAGCTGGACAAACACTATTGCGGACACTGATAAATAATGACAAAATGGTTTCTGTCCGATGTGTGGTTTTTGCACAATCGCATTATAAACAATTTGAAGGCAAATCTTTTTGAATGCACCGATTCAACACATTGACTGCCGTTAAGTGTTATGTAACAGTTCTCAACGAGCCATTTTCTCAAATGTGTGTTTTGCTAAAATACCGCGTCATCCATATATGAATGACGGTAATGTTTCCAAAAGTGATTCGCCATTCATATATGTATGACGTATAGTGGGAGGTGAGAGGCCATGGCATTTCTATATAAATGACGGGAATGTAGTTTCGAATGGATGGTTGAGAGTGTGGCCCACAGAGAACAAACGTAAATACTTGGTTTGGCCAAACTGGTATAAGTACGGATATTACAGATAAATGAAAAATATGATTTCAAACCACTCTGGAATCTGAAATGTTTATTAAATTTTATCAACGGTAAACTCACACTGAATTGTAACTAAATAAATGCAAAACATAAATATCATTTGTTTGCAGTATTGAAACACTCCAAGCACAACTAAGGGTTAGTTGAACAAGTGTTGCAGGAAGTGTTTACCATTTTCCCGTGCCTTTTAGCTTTTTCGCGGACTTTTTTAGTTTGCAAGTTAGCATACAACATGAAAAAAAAAATTATATTGCAGCAATTTCAATGTCGCTATATAAATGACATGTCTAACTACGCAAAAATCATCAAAAAATTACATTTAGACCACTTTAGGAAATGCAATCTCGTTCTTGCGAGATCTCGTTTTCGCGAGATCTCGGCCTTTTTTAGCGAGATTGATCTCGTGAGATTAACGAGATTGCACTCGAGCGAAAAACGTCTTAAGGTTTCCTGAAGCCGACGCGGAAAAGCGGGAGCGGGATGGACAGGAGCCTAAATTCTAAACCATGATATAAAAACAAACATATCGGTGCGATTATTCGTATTTCGAATTCTTTGGGCATTTTGTGCTTCTTAAGGAGCTACTTTCAAAATAGTTCGTATTAATGGCGTGTGATGTGAACTGAACAAGCCATTCATTGGATTGGTATATCTCTAATTTCTAATAGATCTCTGAGTAGGTGAAAATAGTGTATGTTTCGATTTGATTCCGACAGTTCCAACCTTTGACAGCTGTTTCTTGGTAACCCACTCGTCAGAAACAATTTCTGGAAGCTCTCAAAATCAAATCGAATCCACTCATAATTAATGACGATAGGCAACGACAGTATATAACAAAAAGTAACTGTAGATGTCTCAAGTTACTCTCTGAGTAGGTATAGTTTTCTTTAATTGATAATAATATCTCAATTTAATAGTCAACTCAACTTAGTTAATGAGTTTTGACTTCTTGTTGTTTTGTTATAAAAGAAGTGTTTTATTATTAAAAGACTTTTTTTGACATTAGAAGAGACGACTGGTTGTTTATTTCATTTCTTATATGATTAGATACGTCAAAGTTTACTACTAATAAAAAAATATAGATAGATTTATAAAAATTATGAAATTTTGAAAAACGGTCTTTTTTCGAGGTTTACCTAGACTTTCTCAGTGGAAAATACACGGATCCGGTCGTATGAAAATATATTTTGTAGGTTCTATAAATCTCTTTAAAAGTTCCATTGACTGTAAAACGATTCCCCGAATAATCTTTGCGATATTTTCAAAAAACCAAAAAAGGTGTAATTATTTTCACTATTGCGTGTTTAAAAAATTCCACAAAGTGATTTTGCTGACGCGAAAACTAGGGTTTTCATTAATGAACTATCTTATAAAAATTAGTTTGTCGTTGAAAAAACCTGTATAGCTTGGTCTACTTCGATAAATTAAAAATACTCTCATACACTTCTACCAAGGTCATTTATTCATCAAAACATTTTGTATAAATGATTCAGTAAATTCAGTGTTTGTATCCGGAAGAATATCCACCTTGGTGGCCAGCTTGATGTCCCGCTTGGTGTCCAGTTTGGTGTCCAGTTTGGTGTCCAGTTTGATGTCCACTTTGGTGTCCAGCTTGGTGTCCAGATTGGTGTCCACCTTGGTGTCCAGTTTCGTGTCCCGTTAGGTGTCCAGATTGGTGTCCAGTTTGGTGTCCACCTTGATTTTCATGGAATCCTCCACCTTGTGCATGGTTGCCACCATGTACTCCACTGTTACCACCTCCTTGACCATATCCCCCAGGTCCAGCCACTACACAAGCGATGAGGACTGCCAAAGTTACAACCTGGAAAACAGAATGACACTTCACGAATTGCAGTAATGAGGTACTGGAATATATAAACATTCATCTAGATGTGTTGGGCAAAAGTCAAAAATTTAATAATAACAATTTTGTACAACAAAATAAAAATATTAAATTGAAGAAGCTGCAGAATTGGAAAAAAAAATTAAAAAAGAAAAAACAAAATACAATGTATATTATTCATATATATATAAATATACATATAAAGAAACCATCAGTGATTTTTCTCACTATTAGATTGTAATAGGCACTGTTTGAGTTCTGCAGGTTTTTTCTAAAGTTGACTGTATTGCATTTCAATATATTAGTAATTTTAGAGAAATTACTTTTGAATGGAGAAGATTCATAGCCCAATATTTTTGTGTTGTTCTGTTCAAAGTGATGTTCAGTTTTGATACAATTCTCAACTAATGGAGTAGGGGGCTTCCATATTAATTTATTCTTCATGTCTCTTTCATGTTCTTTGAGGCGTGTTTTCAAATATTATTTAGTTTGACCTACGTAACGTTTTTTGCAGTCTTTCTTGTTCTTTATAAACTTTCTTCTATATTTGACATCATTCAAAATTTTGCTATTCTGTTTTTCGACTCATTGATATTGAACATCATCAGGTACAGCAGTTTTACTCAGAGTAATTAACCATTTATCATTAATGAAGGAGTTGTTTGTAGTAGAATTCGGATTTATAATTAAATTCTGTACAACTGACTACAAATTTATTTTGATTGTTGAAAGTTCTTTTTTCGTTTGGTTTACTGTCCAGTGTGGAAATTGTATTCCAATATTCAGTACTCATTCTGAAATATACCGGGTGGCTACGGAAGTATTGCCTACGGAATATCTCAGTTATTGTATGAAGTAGGTTTGTGAAATTTGGAGCGTCGATATAATGACATAAGAGCTAGAATTTGAGCATATTGACATGTCGAAGTTGACTTCCGGTCTGACCGGAAGTAACATCAACTTTCTTATTTTAAATGGAAACCTTATTTTTTTTTCTTTTCGCTTCATTCAGCATTCAATTCCCTTTCTAATGACATATCACAAGTTGGTATCTAACCAGAAACTAGATCAGAAAAAAATTATTATTGAAATTCACCGAGTAGGCCGTGGAAGCAAAATGAAAGCCAAAAATTGAAAAGTTGGCTATGGAAACCATACGTCACTTGATAACAGTTGCTACTACTGTGATATTTTATTTTCATTCGTCGGCGTTATAAAAAGACGCCAAAAAAAATATTGGAAAAATTGGGAAAAAAACAATACTCTGTAGGTCCATAACTTAAATAGGAACATACAACTTTTTCTTGCCTGTACTATTCAGCATAACCATTCCTTTCTAATGATATAAAAGAAAATAATTTTTTGAACTGAGATACCGAAAAATTCAATTATTATTCATCAAATAACAAAACAGATTTTCGCCATACGCAAAAATAAAATTAAAAATAATGTGGAATGATAAATTATATCCTGTAGGTTCTAGGTTAAATAGGAACATAAACGTACTTGATCTGAGCCATCGTCCATAGATATTCTAATATCTACCTATGGACGATGTTTGTGCTATTCAGAATAATCATTCCATTGCAATAATCATTCGAACCAAAATATTAACAAGTAGGCTGATTAAGATGTATTTTGGAATGGAACAAAAAAGAAATGAGAGCTGTCACGAACGCTGCTATCCATATTATTTTGACGTTCGAAGTAGTGTTTTTGATTCTGCCATTTTAAAAGGGTTTGGAAATCGAAATCAGTTAGTGGAATATTCAAAAAATGCCCCGTTATTCACGAACCGAACAAATTGACATGCTTCTCATTTATGGTGAATGTTTAAAAAATTCTTATGCCTGAACGATTGTATTTAGAGCGATATCCAGAGAAGCAGCAACCGTCAAGAAGGTATTTCCAGTGGCTTGAAGAAAAATTAAGAACTGAGCCTGATGTTCACGAAGACCAAGAAGCATTTGTTATTAATGAGGAAACTGAAATTAATGTATTAGCTTTAGTACAATATGATAGCACAATTTCCTCAAGGCAGATTGGCGCCGAATTAGCTATAAGTAAGGACTCTGCTAGGAAAATTTTGAAAAAACCATCGATTGAAATCCTTCAAGTATCAGTTGCATCAACATTTGTATGAAAATGACGGTGAAAGGCGTCTGGAATATTGTAATTGGTTTCTTCGACAAAATGCTGAGAATCACCTATTTAACTATTATATCTTGTTTACGGACGAGTCAAGATTTACCAACAATGGATTATTTAACGGGAATAATACAAGGTAGGTACTTTATTTGGATTATTGTCGATAGTCGAAGTGTAAAGTGCTAAAAGTGTGAACGGTCTTTTGTACCAGGTACTGGGCGATAGCAAACGAGCACCGGTTTCGACAAGGCGGCTTCCAGGAGAGATTTGGTGTGAATGTTTGGGCAGGAATAGTTGGAACTCATATTGTTGGCCCCATTCTTTTTCAAGGCCAACTAACCGGAGAGAGATACTTTAATTTTTTTACGAATGAAATTTCGGAATTCATTAACAACCTACCAGCGGAAATAACTGAGAGAATGTACTTCCAGCAAGATGGCGCCCCTCCGCATAATTCAAGAATAGCGAGAAATTATCTTCAAAATCGCTTTTAAGAGAGACTTATAATAACCCATGGTCCAGTCAGGTGGCCACCAAGGTCACCTGATCTTACTCCGTGCGACTTTTTTCTATGGGGGCATCTTAAAAATAGGGTGTATTCCACACAGCCTACAACTCTACATGAGCTAGAAGTAAAAATTCGTAGAGCTTTCCAAGATATCACTCCCCAAATGTTGAGAAACGTTTTACATGAAAATGTCACCAGAGTCAATAAATGTATTGACGCTGAGGTAATGCATTTCGAACATTTGTTTTGAATTTATTTTATCTTTAATCCTATCAATTTGATTTTTTTTTTGATATATCTGTTTTTTCGTTATTTGAAGAATAATAATAATTGGATTTTTTGGTATTTAATTTCAAAAAATTACTTTCTATTATATCATTAGAAAGGAATGGTTATGCTGAATAGTACAGGCAAGAAAAAGTTGTATGTTCCTATTTAAGTTATGGACCTGTTTTTTTCCCAATTTTTCCAATATTTATTTTGGCGGCTTTTTATAATGCCGACGAATGAAAATAAAATATCACAGTAGTAGCAACTGTTATCAAGTGACGTATGGTTTCCATAGCCTACTTTTCAATTTTTGGCTTTCATTTTGCTTCCACGGCCTACTCGGTGAATTCCAATAATAATTTTTTTCTGATCTAGTTTCTGGTTAGATACCAACTTGTGATATGTCATTAGGAAGGGAATTGAATGCTGAATAAAGCGAAAAAAAAAATAGGGTTTCCATTTAAAATAAGAAAGTTGATGTTACTTCCGGTCAGACCGGAAGTTAACTTTGACATGTCAATATGCTCAAATTATAGCTCTTATGTCATTATATCGACGGTCCAAATTTCACAAACCTACTTCATACAATAACTGAGATATTCCGTAGGCAATACTTCCGTAGCCACCCGGTATAAGACTCACAATAAAAAGAATGAGTGATCGAAAAAAAAGCATAAGCTTTATAGAAACAAACAATGCATAAAAACTATAGGTTGTTGAAACGAACTCACAAAAATTTACTCCTGGAAAAATGTATATATTTAATTTCCGCACACTAAAATGTATACATGAGTTAATTTCGTTTCGGTAAGATCAGAAAAAAAAAATAAACCACGCTAATTTTATGTGTATAATTTCCAAGAACAAAAATGTATATGTAAGATTTCTGGTTAGATCAGAAAAAAAAATTACTCCTCACAAAATATACAGGGTGTTTCATAATAAATGCGCTGGACTTCAGGATGTGATAGCTTGTCCAAAAATATGAAAAAAAGTTTCTATTAACTTATCCTCTAAAATGCACCATTTTTGAGATACAGGGTGTTGAAATTTAAAAAAAATAATCGTTTTTTGCGAATATCTCTGGAACCGTTTATCGCACAAAAAACAGATTTCGTAGACATTTTCTACTCATAATAAGCTATGTTTTGTGTGGATTTTTCATTTTTTCAAATTCGTAATTGGTGAAGATTTTGAAGGGGTAGTGGGTGTTTTTTTCTCCAACTTCTACGCTACTGGAAAAAGTACAGTTTTGAGCTTTCTATATGAACCGCCAATGTTTCCTACACAAAAAAAGTATTCTTGGTCATAAGCTCTAAAGTTGACCGTTTTCAAGAAAAATCAACATGTTATTTAAATAAAGTTTTTTCCTCGAAAAATTGCTGCGTGCATTGAAGCTAACGGCAGACATTTCTAACAATTCAACTGAGTATGATTGCTATTGTTTTTTTTTATTTTGCAATTAAGAAGTCAACGTTTGGCTTTGCTACTTGTTCTAACGTTTAAATAAATTTTGTATTGATTAGAAAAAAAAATTACCATGTTTTTCAACATGAAAGTTGATTTTTCTTGGAAACGGTCAACTTTAGAGTTTATGACCAAGAGTACCTTTTTGCGTAGAAAACATTGGCGGTTCATATGGAAGGCTCAAAACTGTACTTTTTCCAGTGGCGTAGAAATTGGAGAAAAAAACACCCACTACCCCTTCAAAATTTTCACCAATTATGAATTTGAAAAAATAAAATATCCACACAAAACATAGCTTATTATGAGTAGAAAATGTCTACGAAAGTTGTTTTCTGTGCAATAAACGGTTCCAGAGATATTCGCAGAAAACGAATTTTTTTTTTTTAATTTCAACACCCTGTATCTCGAAAATGGTGCATTTTTTAGGGTAAGTTAATAGAAACTTTTTTGATATTTTTGGACGAGCTATCACATCCTGAAGTCCAGCGCATTTATTATGAAACACCCTGTATTATATGATTTACCGAACAATTGTTTTTTTTATCATGCAGACGTGATTTCAATATCAAGCAGTGATATTGTACTTTTGCGTAATTTTTTATAACGTTTTGAATTTTCCATAATGCAAATGTGCTTTGAATATGATACGCGCTATTCCTACCATTTTTTGAATGGCAACGTACTTTTTATCAGTTTTTTGGTTTCTTCATGTAAAATGAAAGGTACTTTATGTGAATCTTTTTTTGAAAATATTGGGGATTCTCGAGATTTTCAGCATGACAAGTTTTTTTTTCCAATATTCGTCATCTATATTATTTAAAATAATGAAGTTATGCCAAGTCCCATTAAAATTGATTTTTGGTCAAATGTTGCCCATTGGCGACTCTCTTGAATGATATATTATCTGAAATTGACCTATGAGATACAGGGTGCGGAAAACAACTGTAAATTGTAAATAAAAATTTGTAAAATATTCCTTGTTTCAAATTGAACATTATAATATAGATCTATAAGAAGTGCCATCAAATGCTTTACAAATTTCATTCAGTATTGCATATAGTTAAGTTCAATGGTGTTTCTTAAAAAAGCTATTCCTATAATGAAACTATTAATGAAACAATTTTCTCTAAAGATGTTTCGCTGAACAATAGCTTCTTCAAGTGGAAAAGATATTCTACTTAATCTTTCCAGAAAACATATTAAGTAGTGATGAATTTTTCAGTTCTAGTTGGTGATAGAGGAGGTTCTGAGCATTTTTCCATTTAATAATCTCCATACTTGCCAAAAGGTTCAGTTTCATTTCCTTGTTTTAAACATGAAGGATTTCAAAATAATAGTCCAAAGTTGAGCGATACAAGTAATTGTTTAAACCTTTGCTGGTCTTTTAGAAGAGGATAACCTTCTTGAATTGCTTTCTTATATTGCTTCTTAGACAGATGGTTATCCATCTATCGAAGACGATTTATAGTTGACTGCGATTTGTTTGGTTATTTCTAATTTTTCATTAAAATTTGATGTACTGAGAGGAATGCTAACTAATCTACCTATGTATAGTGATATTTTGAGCTGTTTGTTTGTGAAAAATAGAAAATTCATGTTTAATAACTACTTCAGTTATTGTTAGGTCCAAAATATTCATTGAATTGTTCTTTTCTGATTCTATTGTGAAATTAATTGAAGGGTGGAAAGAATTAATGAATTCCAAGAATTTATCCAATTGTCTAGCGGTTCCTGTCAAACCTACCAACTCATCAACATATTTTCAGTTCAACAATAAATTCTATTAATCTAATAAGGAGTTGATTATAGGTAAGTAATCCCTTAGGACCTTTATTACCTGAATTTTCTATGGATAATTTAAAAACTCAAATAAAAGGAAGTAAACTGTTCTTAAACTTTATGTACCTATTGGTTTATCCAAATATTTCAAATGTAAAAGTCTTCATAACAATGAAAATAAATTTCACGTATTCTCCAAATATCATCAATTACCATTCATATTATTTGAAAATGCTCCAGATGGTTTAATAATCGACTATAAATAATGCCTTAAATCTTAAATAAATAAAATACTCACGAAAAGGTTAGACATATTGGACTTATAGATGAGAAATATTCACAGATCAAAATTCTAGCAGACTATGAGCATAACTGACAAAAATTCTTATTTATACCTAGATATATCTAATTGCTAACTGTATTTTTCCTGTGATTTTTTGTTTAGTCTTCCTAGGAGGTGAGTGATGTCATATTGATTATAAGAATTGGTCATCAGTGTAAAAAACATGATTTGTTTTCAATACGTCATCGCTTGTTGGAAGATTAGACGACTAGCAGGTTACGAAATTATAACGAACTCTTGAAATACCGGCCTCGAAGTAGGATCCCAAACATCCAAAACAGGTTTAATTCAAATAAGTAATTAAATTTCGGTGTTAAGTGGTCTTAAAAATTGTTTGTGTTGATATCGATCAACAAGTTTCAGATTGACCTCGGTCTTGACACACAGTATAACTGTGAAATGGTTATTCTTGTCTGAATTTTATTTGGGGAGTTACATTCGACATTATTTATTGCTGCTTATTATATGCTATAAAATCTTTGTGGATATTATGAGAGGTATTATTCAATTAGTCCCCGATTTTTTTTGTTAAGACGTCTATTTGGATATTCATTATTTTGAATAATTTTTGTTTTATCCATCCAATCTCCTCTTTCAGACCAGTACTGTTGGACCCCAAAAAAATGAATTGAATACGAAAAATTGGAGAAGGGTGGAACGGGGTGAACTTTCAGGGGTTGAAAGTGAAATTTCACGGTTTTTCGCGAACGACAACGAAAGTTGACCTCATGTTAAAAAAAGTTGGGTTGCAAAGTTGTTGAAAATATAAAGATCTACAACTTTTGTATCAACATTTTTCCACATTACCTATCTCAAATTTTCCGGGAATATCGGAAAAACCAATTTTTCAGTTTTTGATTTATTTATCGCGAACAATTTTTTTCTTCACAAAATTTGGTGGAAATATAACTTGTTATTATGTTTCAAGTTAGCAGAAATTTTATTGTAGTGGAGTACAGATTTTTCCTTTTTTTTTTCGAAAAATTCCAAAAAACCGACCTTGTTTTCAACTGAAAAGTTTCACCGTTAAAATTCGACTTTTCAAGCTCGTCAGCAGCCAGTTTTTTTTGTTGACCGTCTACTTAGCACTACAATGGAAATTTTGTCCAGTAAAAGCGAAAAAAATTAAAAACAGATATTCAAAAATCAATTTTTTTTTATTTTTGTTCTAAACTCATATTTTTTTTTTCTTTGGTGTTTTGGCATCGACTGCTTTGGTCATTAGCCATTCATATTTATTTATTAAAATTATTGAAATCAACAGTCGAAACCTTTCGAGAATAATAATTTTGTATTACCCCAATAGGTACAAGAATAAACATAAATAAAGATTTGATTATAATAGAAGGGCGAAAGGAAGTGAACTTTTGAGGCTGAAAATGGTTCCTCACGATTTGTAGCAAAAATTAATCTCCTACAAAAAAATTTTGGGAAAAAGTTGTTGGCAATAAAAAGATCTACAATCTTTATGTCCAAATTTCTTCCACATAACTTAAAATTTTCCGGGAAAATCTGAAAAACCGTTTTGATTTGGTTTTAATTTTTTTTGAGTGAAAATTGTTTGTCGCAAAATCTAGTGGAAATATACCTTTTAATGTTCTGAATTAGACGTGTCTTTTGCAGCGAAATATATATTTTTCTCGAAACTCTTTGAAGTACTCGGAAAGGGAGCGGCTCCTAGTTAGGCTGGTACCAAAAAGAATTTTTAACTCTTAAAATAAGAAAAAAAGTAACAGGCAAGGACCAGGTGGAAAATGTTGTAGAGGTTCCAAATTTGAGGAAAAGAATATTTAAACACGTAAACACTCAAAATGGTGATGCAGTTTAGGGGTTTAAAATGTTCTTTTTGCCATTTGCGGCAAAACGTGACCTCTACGCGGAAAAGTTCGAAGGAAAAATTGTAGATGATAACCTCAAATTTACCGTCAAAATGGCGAAAAACCGATTTTTCAGAAATACACTTTTTTCTCGCGTATAAATCATTTAATTTCCATGGAAATTTGTAGGAATATGTATTTTTTGATGTCGAGTGAGCATTATATTTCCGCAATTCATTAGTCGACTAGTTTTCGAGTTATATATATTTTTCAAAAAAATACCCTTACCTTCCACGAATGATTGTGTTGATGTTTTTTTGTATTTTTGAAGACCTGTAAGTGATCAATTCAATCGTTGAAATGTCTACTTTCAAATGGTGTATGTAATTTGGTGGTTTATTGATAGTTAAACCGCTTGAATTTGAGAAAAAATTTCTCTATGAATCATGATTTTCTCAATATTTTCAAAGATTTTCGACTATCTTCATTATGTTTGTAACAAGAAGTAGTTTGTTCGAAAGTGGTTGACAATGTTTCACTTTGAGTAAGGTTATTCTGGACTTTCATTGTCTAAAAAACAAAGAAAAATTCAATTCTCTGCAGTTTCTAATCACGAAGTTTCAACTGTTAAAATCTACAGTCGTTATCAAGTGTATAATGCGACAAGGATACTTCTTATATATGCTGTGGATAATTTTGTGTCATTAGCCTAGGGGTAATTTGGCGGTATTCAGGTAAGCTTGTTAATTACAGTGCCAGGCCCCTCCGGTACAGCATTGTTAATTCTTATCGCAATTTCAATTGATCCATGCCACTAATTAAGGGTTTCCACACATTACGGATTTCTACGCTAGCTTGACTGAAGACTTTGTTATTCATAATATATGCACTCTCTTTAAACTTCCTTCTATACCAGCCCTCTTCTTCTATTTAAAATTTATGAGAAAATTCATTCATTTGGGAGAATTAATAAAAAGAATCCTGATTGGAGATTAGGTTATCGAAATTTTTTCGTGTTTCATCAAAAACTAATGAAAGTGCTTCGTTTATTTGCTATTTTATTAGGCTGCTTGACGAAAATTCGATCGATGACGACATTTCAAAAACAAATGTCCACTTGTGATATGTCATTGAAAAGGAACTTTTTTGCTCCATCGGGTGAAGTGAAAATATCTACAGGGTTCCATTAAAAATTGTCGACCTATATCTATTTTCCGTAAACCCGAAGTAATATTCAATTGCTTTTTCTTGGAAAATATGGGTTTGAATTGTTAAATGATTTCTTTATTACCCGGTGTGACATGAATGTAGCTTTTATCAACGAAATTATATTTTTGAGAATGGTTTTTGATCAACAGGTGTACTGAAATATCACTATAATATGTATGCATCACACCACAATTTCGAAGGCACCATCACAGCTCGTTCTTTATTCACTTCTACTTTAGGTTAGTATGAATAATTTCACCCCATTCAAACGGGCTCCTTTACCAGCACTCAAGATTTGAAAAATCTCGAAAGAAAATAATGTCTCGCGAATGCGTTTTTTATGTCACGAGGAAACCTCCATAGGTCGAACTTGGAGGGTATCTTTCTGTCTACGCATAGAGTGCTCTGAAAAGAAAACAAATGTCGGTCGCTGGTCACTCTCCGTCGACTTCCGTCATCAATCAGGGTTGTTTAACGTCACTTCTCCCCAAGACATCTTTATTTACCTCCTAAAAGCCCCGATTCTATTGCGAAATTGATTTTGTTCGTTTATTTCCATTGAATTTAGACGTATGACTTATGGCAGAATAGGTATTTGACTTCGTTTTACGATCTGTAGAAGTACTTTCATGAGAGTAATCTTTCGAGAGTTTTTCAACAGATGTTTGCTTGAAACATTATTGTGTACGCTATCAAAGTATTTGTAATAAAATGTTTTTTCGTCGACCTCTGCAAAAAATGACATTTTACGTACTAATTTCCGGACGAAAAATCGACTATTTTTGAAGGCAAGTACTTTTCGTCCGCAAACACTTTTCGTCCGCAAACTCTTTTCGTCCGCTGTGGTCACTATGATACGGCACGGTACGAGAGCGGCGATTGAGTCATTTTCGTAAATCCACGTTTTAATTAATACATAGGCGCCTGTGACAATAACTGTCATTTGCTGTTGTCAAATTAATTATTTACGAAATCCGCTAGATTTCAGGTAAAGCACTTCAAGAGAGAAGTTTTGGAAATGGTGCTGTTGGAGCACCTGCATCTGAAGTTGCATCAACAAGTACCCAAAATCAAAACTTGTCTCTTGCATCTTCTTCGACAGCAGGAATTAATATCAATAATTGCACAAACTGTACGTTCAATATTCATCTTCGAGATTTATTTAATTTTGTAGTATAGTTGAAATAGAGAGTTGTTACACTTCAAATACATTTTGTTTATATTCATTAAAATTATGATCGAGTCTGCAGTTCGAAGAGTTGGACGTAGCTGAGGCCAGCAAACATGCGAGTACTTACTTTCATAAAGGTATGTAGAGGTCGACGAAAAAATGTAATATGCACCTCGGCGAAAAACTGTCTACTGTCTCGCCTGCTTGCTATCCTCGGCTGCGCCTCGGCTATCAATTTGCAGGCTCGACTATATTAGACAGTTTTTCGTCCTTGGTACATAAATAACTATTTTCTACACCAGTACTATAATTATACACTTATATGTCCATAATCTGTTTTATAATGAGATCCATTATGATACAGATTTTTAATCGATAGAAATGCACAACTCAAAATATTTGTATTTACAAATTTGCTTCATCAGTTTCATCACAGCTGATACCACTAATGTTAGGCCGAGCGGTGCCTTTGTCAGTATTTTATTTCAGCATTTATATAGGATCACATCAGGAAAATTTACATTTACTTACCTATCAAATCTCAATCTTCGGCAAACCATATCAGGAAGCAGCTACCCGTTCTGCACACACACACTAGTTTTACTTAATCAAGTTACTTTATCTATTATTATCTTTGACACTTTTCTGGATTGAGTGAAGAAAAGTTGTATTTCGTGCAGAAATTTATTTATATAATCATAGCAAACCGCTTTCGACTATAAAGTCATCATCAGTTCGTACCTGTTAGTAAGTGACATTGAATTGAATTTAAGAAATTTTGATAATGAGAATTTTGAAAATTGAAAAGTTACTTACTCGTCAGGTGTACAAGAGCCAGACCATAAAAATATCACGTGTCCAGAGGCCCATGTAAAATTTAAAAACGGGACATCATATGAATAACATTTAAAAAAAGTCCTTATTCCAGGATTCACCTGGATAAAAGTTTCAACAAGCGGAGTAACACGTCTGTTGGAGCTTAGTCTACTGTTAAAGTGAATGAATGAAATTTACATTGTGTCAAAAGTTGACAATGACAATTCAATTCAATGTCACTTACTTACAGGTACGCACTGATGATGACTTTATAGTCGAAAGCGCTCTGCTACGATTTTATAAATAAATTTCTGCACGAAACACAACTTTTCTTCATTCAATTACATTGGAACGTGCACACAGCTGGACAAATTTCACTCTTCTGGATATCAATCTATTCAAATACTTATCAAATTGGTAGTTATTAATATCCAAACCGAAGGCCTAGGTGGAAGATCAAATTTAACTCAATGAAACAAAGATATCAGCCAAAATCATTTATATGCCGAAAGAAAAAAAATTAGAACGGCAGAATCACTAAGAAGATTTAAATTTATACGTTCTCAAATCAAACCCAATTAGGAACAGTGTATTGAATGAAATTTCATGATATTTACGTTATTAAACTATTCAAAGGTATTATTCTCACTAAAGCATTAATCTGATATTTCGAAGAAAGTTCACGTTACTAGCAAACTTCTAACTCTCTCAAGATATAAAATAGGATTGAAGTTTAGGAGCAAAAAATATCTGTCCTCAAGTTAGCCTGGCTCTTGTTATCCCAATTTCAATTCAGGCCTGGCAATAAATATAAGGGTTGTTCAAGAATTAATAGTGAATTGAATCTGTTTTCGGTTTCTTCTATAATCTGCTCATGCATTAAATATTTTATAACTCAGATATTCCGACGTTACGAGAAAAAAAAACAATGCAAATTCTTCGCATTATGAAAAAAACTGTTTATATCTAAACAAGGGATCTTATTTCTACTTATTTTATGTCATGGATCTCTCTGTAGCTACAGAAAAACATGACGTTAAATTCATACTAAAACTGATGTGTTGATACAAAATATTTTGTATGAATTATTAGATTCTCCTCGTATAACTCTAGAGTATCTAAAGAAACGATACACGTGTGAAGGTTCTGACCCTTCTTGTTGTTGTGAACTAAATGCTGAATTTAATGGCTTCCGGGTGTAGATACAATGGTTGTATTTTTCGAGCTCTATTTAAAATAATTTTAAATTTACGTTTTTTTGCAATAATATAAAATATGAACTGTTCAAAACGTAATACAATCTCATATAAAATGGGCTAAATATGATTTACTATCTACTGACATTTAATTGGGACAGATACAGGGTGATCAAAATTCTGAATTCTGCACCACCCTGTATTTGTTTCATTTAAATCTTAGTAGATAGTGAATGAAAAGTTAAGATAGGGACATGCAAGCCGTTTTGACCAATAATGAATAGTTTCTACACAAAAAATTCCTAAAGTTGAAATAATCTCAATTTTTCACACCCTATATCTCTGTAATCATTTCAGCTAGACCCCAACTGTGATAGATCGATGAAATCAGCTTTTCAGGAAGAATCTTAAGATGCAATAAAATATAGGGTGTTCCATTTAAAAAAATATCATTTCATGAATTATTTTAAAACTCGACTGTCAATATTTTTTTGTTTTCGGCATCGAGAAGGCCATTAAAAATGCTACTAGTTTGCCAATTTAACCAAATTCATAGCATCAATAATAACAGATTTGGCAATGGTGCCGATTTAATTTGGAACACCCTGTATACAGGATGTTACATAATTCAATAAAAATATTTTAAGGACATATTCCTGGGGTCTAAATAATACTTTTTTTCCTATAAACAAGTGTTCTAAAATCCACCCCCTCCAAGCTACAGACATCGCAAGATGCGCAAAAAAATATTTAAACTGTGACAGGCTTTTCGCGGCCATCGTTGAATGAATGATGATTTTTCGGGTTTTTAGGCCGACGTTTATTTAGAGAAGAACTCGACGTTTCGCCAACACGAGTGGTTGGCATTTTCAAGAGAAATGTTTACAGTTTCGATCACTGAACACTACTTGATTTGAACAAGTAGTGTTCAGTGATCGAAACTGTAAACATTTCTCTTGAAAATGCCAACCACTCGTGTTGGCGAAACGTCGAGTTTTTCTCTAAATAAACGTCGGCCTAAAAACCCGAAAAACCATCATTCATTCAATATTTAAACTGTTTAACAAACGTCAAACTTACAAGTGAACCAAAGTGCTGTTTCACAAATTAAACGTGTAAAGCGTCAATAGAGGAAACAAAGTTAAAAGTCATAGCCCTCTAGGTATTTTTGTTTGTTACTTCAATACACCCCTTTCATTTACCAGCGATTTTCTCTAAAACGGTTAGCTAATTCAAAAAAATGCAAGAGAAAGAAATGTATGTTTTTTTAGTGGCAAACTCAACGATGATGTTTGAATTCAAATTTTTTTGGATGAAATAGAAAATGTTTGCCATCAAATCTGTATGCAACCCTCATTCACCCCTTTCGATTCGAGTTACCTTATTTTTGAATCAAGAAATGAATAGCTCGTCTTAAAATACAAGTTTCTGTGAATTTAAAAAATATTTGATGCATAATTGTAGCCAAAAGGAAAAAAAATTTCCTAGCACGTGCGCAAAGTGCCTTTTCCGCACGCAAAAACTTATACGAAAATAACTATATTGCACTCAGTGCAATAAAAAACCTGTTTTTCTACTAAATGCAGTTCAATATAGTTTTGTTTTTTTCGTGAACGTAAAAATAATATTTAATAACTCTTTGGAAGACTCTCCAAATCATGAATATAATCAAAACCTCGTCTTGGCCAACAAAATCGATATGGAAATGAAACATCCCCCAGGAGCACATTACAGGTTTGCCAATGAGCATTGAGAAGGGGGAGGAATAATCGTACCCCGTCCTCTATCCCGGATGATTGTTTTATTACAGTTATTATACGACCAGCACGGTTCTTTATTAAACACTTGATGAGATGCACTGATACTGCGATACAGCTTCCGCTCTCGTAATCAACTCGCCAGAGTACATATTTGAATAGTGTGCATTTATCTGTTGACAAAGTAGAAATAGTAGAAGAATGAACGATTGGCTGGGTATCTATAACGGATGCTACGGATGTATTTCAACAATGTCGATGTTATTAAATTTGATATTTAATCAACACAATTATGTTGTCTACTATACAGCATGTCTCACGGTCGATGGTAGGTTAGACGTTTATGGTAAACGCAAAGCAGGATTTCCCTGAAAATTTCACATCTTACATTTTGTTACCTGATCTATCGATCTAAAATATTTTCAGCTTTGCGGCGTTGCCACGTCTATAAAAAAACTAGCAACTTTATTTTTTGAAATAGAACACCCCGTATATTAACTCATTTTTTGAATCGCTCTTTCATTATAATACTTTTTAGTTAATAATGTCCTATACCTATCTCTATCTGTTTTCGAAATAAAAAATAATTTGTGTTAAATATGGTCCAAAACATAGCCCTAATTGAACTTTAGTACATCAGTACTCTCAATTCATGAAAAGTTGATATTTTGATTATAGGTTCGACAAATTCGAAGTATTTACTTAACACCAAGAAATCGACTCCATATCATACAGGGCGTGCTAAAATTACTGTTATTTCCATAATGCATAGAAGTGGTCAAAAGTTCATTTTTTCAAATGAAACCCCCTGTATATTACTCGATAAATTGAAATATGATGAAAAATGCTTAAAGTTGATATATCATGTCCCTATTCCTAAATCATCAACTTTTCTTAATAAAGCCGTTTTTGTGGAAAAATAGTTATTTATGATACCTACAAGTGATGGAAGTGGCATTTTATTTTGTGAGTGGGGAATATTGCGAAACGAACGTCAGCGAATTGAGCAAATCCATGTATCATACACATTTTTGTGTACAACAGTTACAGCTAGTAATAAAAAAAAACAAAAAAATGAATGAGGTCCATGGGATTCGAACACACGATCTTTGGATTACAAGGCAGATGCTTCAACTACATACACCAGCGCACATGTTTATTTAAATGTTATTATTGGTTATTCATAAAGGACTTTCTACAGTTGAATTGAATAGTAGGTACTTCGTCAGTTACTTCACAGGGAATAAATATTACCGATTGCACAAACTGCCAAATACATGTGTGAACTTTTCTAAATAATTCTTTCTAAGTAGATGTTCTGATTGTTTCTATTAAAGAGATTTTTAATGGCAGTTCGGACAGTTGTATAAAATATTTAAAGAATTTGATTTTAGGTGGCCGTGGAAGTATCAAGCTTATGACAGCTTGGTGACTTTTATAAGTAATTAACTAATGGTTATTGACGGTGTTTTAAAAAATCGCCAAAAATGAATGCTATTGACTATTCAAACGAAGTTCTTATGAAATTATTTATTATACACGGGCAGTGTGATTAAATCATTGCCAGAACTTGCAGAAAATTCAACCAAATGTATCCTGAATTAACACCAATGAACGAGAGGAAGTTTGTAAGATTACAAAATAATTTCCTTAACTATGGCTCAAAGTTAAAAGCGCCTTCAACATTACCAAAACCTGTTACTTTAAATGAGGAAAATACTGTTAACGTCTTGGCATATTTTTATGCATATCCAGAAGCTTCCGTTCGCAGTGCAGAAAATGATTTGGGTGTATCACATGCTTCAGTACAACGAATTTTGGAAAATCACGAAATGCATCCGTATAAATTTACCAAAGTTGAAGCTCTCAAAGTAGAAGACTTTGAACGCAGAGTGCATTTTTGCGAATCCCTTCTAATACATATACAGGAAGATCGGGAATTTTTGTCAAAAATAATTTGGAGAGACCAATCAAAATTTACGAGGGATGGCATTTTTAATAGAAGGAATAAACATTTTTGGGCTGATCATAATCCTCATGTGACAAAAGAAATGGGTTTTCAAGAAAATTTTTCCCTGAATGTGTTTTGTATTTTGAAGAAAAATAAAATTAGCTTTTTTATTTATGAAGACACACTGAATGCAGAGAGATATCTTCATATTTTAAAGACGACTGTTACCGATTTCCTTGAAAACTTGCCTTTAGAGGAATATAGGAATTCGTGGATTCAACTGGACGGAGCGCCAGCTCATTGCACTCAGGAAGTTTCCAGGAAACTTCACCAAACGTTTGACGATCGTTGGTTTAGGCGTTTAGGGCCGTGGGATTGGCCACCGAGATCACCCGATCTCACGCCACTTGACTTTTTTTATGGGGTGTTTTAAAAGAAAGGGTGTACAGTACTCCAGTGCCTACCAAAGAAGAACTGCGACGGCGAATAGTGCGGTGTATTGAAGATCTAGATCCCCATGAAATTGAAAAAGCAACGACAAGTCGCGTACAAAAGAATATTTTAAAATGTTTAGAATGTAATGGACAACATTTCCAGCATTTATTGTAAAAATGTGATATTTTGTTTACAATTTTGTTATTTTTAATCCTCCTAATTCTGTTTTTTCTGTACTTTCACATGTTATATTCCAGAAAATCGTACTTTTTACCTAGAAATGCCTGGTTTTTGGACAGTTGTTCCCTGGAAACTTTCAGCCATAGTTAAGAAAATTATTTTGTAATCTTACATACTTCCTCTCGTTCATTGGTGTTAATTCAGGATACATTTAGTTGAAATTTCTGCAAGTTCTGGCAATGATTTGATCACACTGTCCGTGTAGAATAAATAATTTCATAAGAACTTTGTTTGAATAATCGATATTTGCATTCACTTTGGAAGATAATTTGAAACACCGTCGATAACTATTCGTAAATTACTTATAAAAATTACCAAACTGTTATAAGCTTGACAAATCCACTTTTTACCTAAAACCAAATTCTTAAAAAGCAATTTTATTAAGAAAAGTTGATGATTTAGGTATAGGGACATGATATATCATCTTGAAGCATTTTTCATCATCTTTCAATTTATCGAGTAATATACAGGGGGTTTCATTTGAAAAAATGAACTTTTGACCACTTTTATGCATTATGGAAATAACAGTAATTTTAGCACGCCCTGTATGATATGGAGTCGATTTCTTGGTGTTAAGTAAATACCTCGAATTTGTCCAACCTATAATCAAAATATCAACTTTTCATGAATTGAGAGTACTGATGTACTAAAGTTCAATTAGGGCTATGTTTTTGACCATATTTAACACAAATTATTTTTTATTTCGAAAACAGATAGAGATAGGTATAGGACAGTATTAACAAAAAAGTATTATAATGAAAGAGCGATTCAAAAAATGAGTTAATATACGGGGTGTTCTATTTAAAAAAATAAAGTTGCTAGTTTTTTTTTATAGACGTGGCAACGCCGCAAAGCTGAAAATATTTTAGATCGATAGATCAGGTAACAAAATGTAAGATGTGAAATTTTCAGGGAAATCCTGCTTTGCGTTTACCATAAACGTCTAACCTACCATCGACCGTGAGACACTCTGTATAAACCTTTATTGGTAAAATGTGGTGACACACACACTTTTTTATTCTTTCTACATATAATTTAATATTACAATTATTCTTCTCCATAATTTAAATTAGTATATCCACACCACTCCACTCTGAGATACAATGGACGTCTACCACAGGTTAATAATTATATATGGTTGACTAGAAGTAATTAAGGTTTTTTAATCTTATAATCAGTCTTATCTACTTTGGATAGAAAAAACGACACTGGTTTTCAAACCATGTAAAGTTCATTGACACTACTTGAGAACAATGGTGAAAACACATAAACAGACATGTAACAATATCCGTTAAATCTTCAATTAGGGTGAAAATAACATGAATATACAAGTGATCATCGGGGAATATATAGAAAATCACTTTTGAGGTATGTAAAAATGCATGTCAATCCGAGTTTAGTTTACAACAAAGATTATATTCTTCCTCGCAAGTACTTATGAATATATATCCAATAATACATAATAAAGGATGTGTGTCAATTGGCACTACTTGAATTTAATGGTAAAAACACCTATACAAATATGTAGAAATCGCCTATAAATCTGGAATAATGGATAAAATTACATAAGTAGGTATACAAGTGATGATTCGTGGAATATATTGGAAATTCACATAGAGTCAACTTGTTATGACTTTACATTATATTGCATGAGGTATGTGAATTAACATGTATACAGGCTGATTCACGGTGGATGGCACATTAGACGTTTCTGGTGAACCAGACAACGGATCACTTTGAAAATTTAATGGAGGGCATATTCGGACATTCTCTAGCCAACTGAAATATTTTCGACAATGCGGTGTTGCCGCTTCTATTAGAAAGCAGTAGCAACTTTGATTTTTCAAATGGAACACTCTGTATATAATATTATTTTTGAAATCTCCAACAATTGCCCGACAACTTTTCTTGATATTTCCATATACCTATCTGTTACCGTTTTCGAAATAAAAATTAATTTCAATTTTTTTCTTCGAAAATCATGACTTCTAAAAATGCCGATATCTTTTAGTTAAGAAGTACTATGATATTGAAATTTGGTTTGGAGTTAGGTGATACTTGGACACTTCCCACACGTCAGCCCAATCTCCGTTACTTCAATACAGGGTGGTAAAAAATTACAGTTTTTTCGTTTGCTTGAAAAAGTTGCTGAAATTTGCTTTCTTTCTATGTATATCATACCTATACCTAACTAGTCAAGTTTCGGACTTATGAGCATTTATTTGTGAAAATGTCTAATATCAGCAATTTCATCCTTAAATTCAAAGTGTCACAAAATTTTTCTGAACTAATTTGAGCTGCTCAGATTTTTGTATTTTATTTTCAATAGTTTCTATATTTGCTGCAACTCAACTAATAATCTGTGAAGTGGCAACACGTGAATGGCGTTCCGAGTATGTGGGCGGAGCAAGAAAGGCTTGGCTAGGATTAAAAAAGCTCACATTTGTAAAATTCAAACCAAGCCAAGCTTTTCATTTTTGAAAGCTTGACTTTCAAGCCTAAGCCAAGCTTTTATATTTCAAGCCAAGCTACTTGTCTTGGTGAAACCCTGATTACCCATATGGGATCATGTTATCTGACGGAAAAAATATTTTTCTACTGCCATGACACATTACTGCTCTTTTCTAACTGTTTTTAGTTAAACAATGAGGTACATTGTATGCCTTCAATTTCGTTTCCTTGTCTGATAACACAATGAAGTTATTGTGTTTTTATTTTACAATTTATCACGTCTCCCATGGAATGTCACAATACGTTATTACTAATACCATTTATACAAAATTATTATTGTGATGATAAGTCAGCTCAGTGGTTAAGTGCTCGCTTCACAATACGAAGGTCGATGGTTCGATTCTCACTTCAGGTAATTTTTTTTAAAATATTTTTTTTGTCATTTTTTAGGTTCTATTAATCATGGGGATTATGGGTGATTCTAGAAGAGACGAAGTTTATAGAATGAAAACAACAGATTGTAGAGACTTGGATTCAGCAGCAGTTCTTATACAAATACCCAAATTTGATGAGTTATATCTCTCTGTATTTTAATTTAATAAAAAATGTAGAGAAAATTTCGCTACTAGACGTAATTCACACTGACACTTCTAATAAGTTATTGTTCGTTGCTATGGTAATGCAATATTTTGTTTATGCGGATAACTGGTCTAGGCTAACTAGATATCAATACATCCTCGTACAATATACTATAACATTGTATATGTGGGTGTTCAACGCATTGTCCCCACACCAGTGTTTTGAAAATAAATTGATTTAATTTCAATGTCGATAAAAAACATAACGCGACTTCTCGCCGGTCTTCCCACGGCCGTACTTGGAGACGGGATTTCGGTAATGGAATCGGAAGCCCCCAAAGATGCCTCCTAAATGTCGGGAGTCGCTTGCAAATTGAGTTACATTCGTACAATGCCCTGTTTACATCAAGAGTTTTCAGTGGGAGACTAAACGCACTCAAGGGCAAACCGAGTAATTGATTTTGCCGCCCACAACCCCGCTGCATCCCTATATTTACTACCCAATTTCAAATGTAATTTTATTATTGCGACTGAAGCTCTGCAGCACTCAGATTCCACTCAACGATACTCGGCATTTGATGTACAGTGACACACAGAAAGTACATATTACTTGGAAAAAAAATGTATCAATAGTTTGTGACAAATGTTGATACGTGCAATCGCTTTTGCATCAAAAGAAACCCCAAAAGACGTTGAAGAGACGTTCAACTTTTCGAGTTTGGCGGGAAATTTGGAAAAGTTTAAAATTATTTCTCAAAACACACCTGTTTGAGAAAATATCGAAATATGTTGTTCAGAATGATATTTTATAGCTGTGTGAAAGTTTTGAAAAAATCTGAGATAAAAAAACAAGAAAAAATTTTCTGCCATTAAAATATAAGTGAATATGTTTCTTACAAATAAACTCATTGGTAATAGACCGTCAGAGGGCGGGAATTAGCGCAGTGGTTAAGCGCTCGCCTGGTAATCGAGAGATTGCAGGTTCGATTCCCAGACGGTGCGATCTTTTTTCATTTTCAGATGTGAAAGTCTGAATGACTGAGGCTCGTGTCGGCTGGGAATAATCCTCCACGATTCACTGTTGCGTTAAAAATTAACAGTGCTGCTCCTAAAGTGGCGTATGGAGTTAGTAACAAGGCCTATCCAGAACACGTGGCTAATGACCATAGCAGTCGATGCCAAAACACCAAGGAAAAAAAAAATAGACCGTCAGATAGTGACAGATTTAGGTGCCACATTTTCGCATACAAGCCTCGAATAGGGTTTGTTTAGTAAAATGGAGGGAAATTTACGAGTGGCTCCTGGGGAGAACATATGGAAAAATCGAAGAGAATTTCCATTGAATTTTCCGACGACAGAATCTACTTATCCATTCGCGCCACTCAAGCCATTATGTTTTTCGGTCTAGTGATGATGTAGGTTTTCATAGTTTCGATGGGCTCGTGTGAGAAAATCTGTTAAAATCTCGACTATTCTTTACAAGATTACGCCCTCATTTTAACCCTTCAGCCACCTGCAACACTCAAGCCTTTGGTAGTCCGAATCCAGGTTCTATTAATTATTGATTACGTGAACACGGCTCGCGTTAAAATATGGAAAATCGAATTTTCCATGGAAAATTTAATTTTCCATATGTTCTCCCCAGGAGCCACTAGTACATTTCCCTCCATTTAACTCAACATCGACTTACTTTTCAACCCTATTCGTGGCTTGTATGCGAAAATGGGGCACCTAAATCTGTCACTATCTGGCGGTCTATAAAGCCAACACTAATATTTTATAGCATCTATATTAAAGTACGAGGATATATTGAATAATTCTTAGCCTACTCTAAAGCCAAACAAAATTTCAATGTCAATATATTTTATAACTCAACATATTCTTCTCTTAATTGGACACATTTATTACAGCGAACCTACAACGTCTCTAGACCTTTCAAAAAACTGTTTCTTGTTGCTCTGCAAACCAGACCTCCACAGCTTTTATTACCTCCTTGTTGGAAGAAAATTTACGACCTTTTAAACTTTTTTTCAGTTTAGGAAAGAGATGATAGTCGGACGGAGCCATATCTGGTGAATAAGGGGGGTGTTCTAGTAATTCAAACCCTAAATCACGACCTTTTTGCATGGCAACATGAGATTTGTGTGCAGGGGCGTTGTCCTGCAAAAACAAAACACCTTTGGATAGCTTTCCGCGTCTTTTCTCTTCAATTTTTTCCCGTAGAGTGGTCAGTAATGTCGAATAGTAATCTCCAGTTATTGTTCTACCCTTATCCAAAAAATCAATCATGATTACTCCATGGCAATCCCAAAAAACTGAAGCAAGAACTTTTCCAGCAGATTTTTGGACACGAAACTTCTTAGGTCTTGGAGAACCGGAGTGTCGCCATTCCATCGATTGTTTTGCTTTGTTTCTGGATCGTAGAAATGTACCCAAGTCTCATCCATAGTAACAATTCGGTTTAAGAAGTCTACATCGTTTTTAAATCAAGCACAGATCGAACGCGATGCTACTACCCTTGCACGTTTTTGGTCAACATTCAAACATTTGGAGATCCGTTTTGCAGCAATTTTTCTCATCTCCAAATTGACGTGAACTATATGATGAACGCGTTCGTATGAAATATTCAGTGCTTCAGATATCCGTTTTAGCTCAATTCGACGGTCTGTCAAAATCATGTCATGAACTGCATCGATATTTTCGGGGAGTGACACAGAAACTGGCCTTCCCGATCGGTCATCATCTTCAGTGGAAAATGTACCTCTTTTGAAGCTTGCAGTCCAATTTTTCACGGTCGCATACGAAGGAGATTGATCACCGAGGGTAATAAGCATATCTTCGTAAATCTGCTTACCTCTTAATCCTTTTAAATACAGGTACTTGATGATGGCTCGATACTCCAATTTTTCGATTTTCACAATTTCAGTGGACATATTTTTTTTTTTTAATTTATTGCGTAAAGGTCGATTCATAAACTTTCCGTTCCGTTTGCCGTTACCGTTGCCGTCTGCGTTTGCCGTTCCGTTACCAGTTCAGTACATTGAAGTGCATAAGATCATCCATAAACTCCGTTGACCGATGCCGTCCACCGCTCGCAAAAGTTCATGAATGATCTCATGCAATTCAATATACTGAACTGGCAACGGAACGGCGAACGCAGACGGCAACGGTAACGGCGAATGGAACGGAAAGTTTATGAATCGAGCCTAACTCTGGTTTACTTTTTGACGTCAAACTTTACACTGACACTTCTAATAAGTTATTGTTCGTTGCTTTGGTAACGCAATACTTTGAAGTGGTCTAGGCTAACTAGATATCCTCGTACCTCTCCTGTCACCGTGTCTATGTTGGTGATAATGATCACAACAATCTAATCCCTTTATTTTACAACCAAACTAAAACAGAATATAATTGGGCCTAAAATGGGCTGAGAAATTCAAAAATGTAATGAAATACAGGGTGTTCTATTTGAAATAAGGAAGTTGCACCCAACTTTCGGTATAACGGAAAGAGACCGGAAGTTGAAAATATTTTAGTTGAGAAGGCCATTCTGTAAAACTCACTACCACAAAATATCAAGTTTTTATTTTGAATCGATCTCCATATATTCCTAACGAACGCTCGTCGTGTCAATGGATTGAGGAAAGAAACCACATTGCTAAACAATTTTTTTTCGGGCATTCAGGGCCGGTTTCACTCCAGCAATTTTCCTCAACTTCCTTATTATGGACTCTGCCATTATCATAATCCAGGAAAGTTATCAGGATAGAGTGCTGAAAAAAAGACATGGTCAAAATAATTTTTCCGGGCGTCCTGACAACTTTCCAAGATTATGATGATGGCAAAGTCCATATTAAGGAAGTTGGGGAATATTGCTGGAACGAAACCGGCCCTGGACGCCCGGAAAAATCATTTTTACCATGTGTTTTTTTCCGCACTCTATCCTGAAAACTTTCCCAGCTTATGATTATGGCAGAGTCCATAATAAAGAAGTTGAGGAATATTGCTGGAGTGAAACCGGCCCTGGACGCCCGGAAAAATTATTTTGACCATGTGGTTTTTTTCCGCATTCTATCCTGGAAACTTCCCTACTTTCCTAGATTATGATGATGGCAGAGTCCATAATAAGGAAGTTGAGGAATATTGCTGGAGTGAAACCGGCCCTGGACGCCCGGAAAAATTATTCTGACCATGTGGTTTTTTTCCGCATTCTGTCCTGGAAACTTCCCTACTTTCCTAGATTATGATGATGGCAGAGTCCATAATAAGGAAGTTGAGGAATATTGCTGGAGTGAAACCGGCCCTGGACGCCCGGAAAAATTATTTTGACCATGTGGTTTTTTTCCGCATTCTGTCCTGGAAACTTCCCTACTTTCCTAGATTATGATGATGGCAGAGTCCATAATAAGGAAGTTGATGAATATTGCTGGAGTGAAACCGGCCCTGGACGCCCGGAAAAATTATTTTGACCATGTGGTTTTTTTCCGCATTCTGTCCTGGAAACTTCCCTACTTTCCTAGATTATGATGATGGCAGAGTCCATAATAAGGAAGTTGAGGAATATTGCTGGAGTGAAACCGGTCCTGAATGCCCGAAATAAAATTGTTTAGCATTATGATTGACAAATATATCACTGTTTTCAACTATTCGTATGAAAAAAAAAAAATGCAAATATTGCTGAACTTTATTGCTAAAGTAACTAGGCTCACCAATGATCGCTTCAGAATTCTCTTTGTAGTTGATAAATCATCACGAACCCTTTTAGCAACTTAATATTTGGGGAAATATCAAGTTCAACGACAATAATACGCGAGTATTCACGAAAACCACCCATCTGAAAGCGACTCGAAAAGGAAAAATCAAGTATTATGAAGAGCATATCGAGTGGAAATGCAATAGAAGTCAGAGGGCGTCTGGATGGATATTAAACACCGATATGAAGAGCGATGTGTACTCAGAAGATGGATTCGAATAGACGCGTGTTGACTACTCAAATATTTGTCGGCTCCTGCAACTCCTGCGAGCGCCAATATCGCAGGGAATCCTGGCCCCGGGTCAAAGCGTTTATCGTTCCACCCATTCTATCAACAAATCTGACTCTCTCGCTGTTTAATGATCGACTCTACTCATTCAAGAGTTCGTTTCGGATGTTGAGTTCGATGGAGTTCGTTGAAAGTCAATATAAGTGTCTAAAGTTTACGGCACTGACATCAGCACTTTTTATTTCGCAAATGGGAAACATTTGCATTTACAAGGAGACGGTCTGAAAAGTTCTTCATGCGTCCTACTATCAGCACAATTTTATCCCACAATTCAATAATGCTGGCCTCCCGACATGTTTCGGCGTTTGAATTATTTTTATTATTATTATTGATACTTGATAAATATAAATTTTTCATGGAAACATGTTAAAAACTTGTCCATAATCATGTGGAATTAATAATGTAATAACTATATATCAAAATACACACTCATACTGAATAATATACAGGGTGTTCCAAACCCGATGGTCTATTAGATGTTTCTGGAAAAAGGGAAGTAGGTTTATTTTGACAATTTGGTTTCTTGGATAATCAGTTCTGCTCTATCGATCTAAAATATTTTCAGCACTACATCAAAAAGTATCAATTTTATTAATTTTAAATAGAACACCCTATATATTATTGCATTTTTCGCCTTGCTATTGCTTTTTGATTATTTTCAAATAATACTTCCCTATACCTATCTCCAGTGGTTTGACCCAGCATGAAACATACTCAGAACGATGCTGCTTTATGAAAAAATAACTTTAGACATTATGCCGTCAATTCTTGGTGGTGCAAATGACTGTAATAATAATAATAATCATTTTTCATCCGAAAATGTGCTTTTCCGACAAAATATTCTTGTACGGCATTCCTCAGGTTGGTGGATTATGAAATAATAATCTAGAAAAATAATGGAACCGAAAGCCAGGAAAATATTTCAATTTCCGAAAATTAAAAAAAAAATCCTGGCTTCCGGTCCGATTATTTTTGTACGGGAGTAGGTTCTATGAGATTATTATTTCATAATCCACCAACGTGAGGAATGCCGTACAAGAATATTTTGTCAGAAGAGCACATCTTCAGATGAAGAATTATTATTATTATTATTACAGTAATTTGCACCACCAAGAATTGACGGCATAGTGCCTAGGGTTATTTTTTCACATAGCAGCATCGTTCTGAATATGTTTCATCCTGGGTCAAATGACCTCTCCAAATTGTTATATAGGCTTGTAGTCTATTATTTTTTGTGCGAAACAGCTTCAATTGAACGTTTATTACTGCAGTATTTTTTTTTTATTTCAAGTAAATCGCATCAACCATTAGAGGTTATTAGCGATGGAACAATAATTACATAACATTACATTAAATTACATTACATTACACATCAGAGTTTACAATGCCTATATTTTCGTCAGGATATCAATTGACTTGAGAAATTTTATGAGATTAACCATGTTGTTTCCTTGGAGATTTTTCTGAAGATCATTCGATAGTCCTGTAGTAGATTTATACTCTAATTAATTGACTAAAATAATTTATTTAACGAAATACAATGATACAATAACACAATACTCTAATTTACATAACATCACGGAACTAGGTATTTATATTCGACTTTCACTTCACTGACTTCCGACTGTCCGCTGCGTAGTTCTTTTTATATCCGACGTTGACTTCCCTGAATGCTCCAGAATTTTCCTTCGAATCGCCCAGACTCACCGAAACGTCC
Organism: Chrysolina oricalcia; assembly: GCA_944452925.2. Lineage (NCBI taxonomy): Eukaryota > Metazoa > Arthropoda > Insecta > Coleoptera > Chrysomelidae > Chrysolina > Chrysolina oricalcia. The sequence continues at coordinate 56,485,653 of OX101825.2, forward strand.
AGATTCTTCTCGGTGCAAGCGCATCGACAGTCTCCCGCGATTGGTCGCTAGCTATACGTGAGAGTTCAGGTCCGGCATCGCCCGCAGCTTCGCCACAGTCCGTTGGATACTCGTTGTCGCTCTAGCCCGGGACATTCTGAGATGATGTGCTTCACCGAGATGTTGACACCACAGATCTCGCATTTGATGGCTTCCTTTTTACTGAGGAGATGTTGATGCGTTAGTTTGGTATGTCCAATGAGTAGTCTGGAAAGGATAACTTGTTGTCTTCTGCTTACACCTTCTACTCTATTTTTGATGATGGTTGGGTTTATTTCCAGCAGCTTATTGTTAGAATTTTGCCATGTAGTGTACGAATGTTGCCTGGACAGTTCATTTATCCTCCATTTGAAGTCTTGGTTCGGTAACTCCAGAATGACTTCAGCTTCGGGGTCTTTGCAGGCTTGCTTTGCTACTGTATCAGCCACTATACACTGCAGTATTTGAATACGTAGAAAGCTGAAATTTTGGATGTAGTTTGACAATGTTCTGTGTATAAGTTATGACTAGGGGAATCCGTTCTTCATTATACAGAGTCGTTGCAAATTTGTGATTTTACTGATAGATAAAAAATTGTTGAAAAGTGCATTTTTTCAAATTGAACACCCTGTATATCATCAAATGTTCTGGAAGAAAATTTAATTTTCTTTCAAATGATGTATCATGTTCTTATACCTAAAGAGTCAGGTTTCCGAAATAAAAGCAAGTTTTCTATAAAAATTGGATTATTCTGCAATATTTTGAATTAGGTAGGTAGAAAATATCATGGAACATGTCATTATGAAAATTCGAAAATCAATTATAAATCGTTTGATCAAAAGATAATTAAAATGGAAGACAATAATTATTAAAATGAAAATCTGATTAATTTTTGTCGAATTTATCCCATATTTCTAACTATTCATTAGATGTATACAGATATTAAGTGAATAGGGGGTAAACGATAAACTGGAGATTATAGACATTACCAGAGTTGTCAAACTTATAAATTCAAGAGTGGAAACCTACATAGAATAGAATATTTTAGAATAGAATATTTTATTTTACTATGTTATACACAGTTGCATATTAATAGCACGTCACAAAAAAATTGTATATAGTTCGAAATTTAGGATAGAAATAACATTGAACACATTAATTATAATAAAATGGTTGCATATTAATAGCACGCCACAAAAAATTGTATATACATAAAAATTTAGGATACAAATCACATTGCACATAGTAATTATAATAAAAAGTCAGTATAAATAAAAACAACTAAAATAGTCAACATATTAAAAAAATTTGAGTTTGGTGAGAATGAGAAGTCAAACCACCTTCTTCAACACATTTCTGATATTCCTCTATGGAGTAGAAATAATTGTTCAACAAAAATGATTTCATAGCTTTCTTGAAGCAGTATATGGTTAACGTCTTCAATGATTCTGGTAGAATATTGTAGAGATGGTAATTCAAAGAGTTATTCATGGACTTTGTGAGTCTATATCTAGGTACTCTGATTTTATGTGATCCTCTTGTATCATGCTTATAAATATCAGATTGAATAATTAGGTTTGGTAAATTCTTATGGATCTCAAGTAATGTACTCAAAATGAACAAAGATGGGAGGGTCATAATTTTCAGCGTTTTAAATCGAGTTGATCGTTTAGGGTTCTATATTTCAGATTTTTAATAGATTTATTAATTTCCGTTGCTTCCAACAAATTCATTTTTTTTTCTTTGGTACATGTGTGTATGATTTTGAGATTATCCTTACTTATCTTGTGTTTTTCCATCGAGTTACGAGAAATATTCCGTGAAATAAAAAATAAAAGAAGTACTGGTATTGACGACATTCCCTTGAGTATATTGGAAAACTTCACTGAAGGACTCTTGATAACCCTATCCGAAGCTATAAATATTTCATTTGACAGTGGTGTGTTTCCATCATATGCCTAAAAACAGCGGTTATCATTCCAATCCACAAAGGCGGAAACAGTGATGATCCGTCCAACTTCCGCCCAATTTCTTTATTATCTGTTCTCTCTAAGGTCATAGAAAGATTTGTCAAAAAAAGGATGCTGCAGTTTTTGCAAGACCAAAATATTTTAAATAATTCCCAATTTGGATTCCAGACTGGCAAAAACACAAATGACGCTATTTTCCATTTTTTGGAAAAGGTATATCTAGGGATGAATGAGGGCGCAGCAGTTGGGGCAGTGTTTTGTGATTTGTCAAAAGCCTTTGACTGCGTCAATCACGGGGCACTGCTCCAAAAGCTACACTGTTATGGATTTAGAGGTGTAAGCTACAATTGGTTCGAGCCATACCTCTCTGACAGGAACCAACTTGTGAAAATGAAAGAGACCAATTCCAAATTAAGTAATATCAGGAGTGGCGTCCCACAAGGCTCAATCCTTGGGCTAGTATTATTCCTATTATATATAAATGACTTAGCCAGTATTAATATACAGGGACAATTCACAATGTTTGCTGGTGCGACTCAAACCATCTCTGCTTCAATGCAAAGAAAACTAGCCTCTAACCTTCAGACACATTCATGAACCGCTTATATTTGACACTACAACACTTGATAGCAAACTTTGTACCAAATTGGCATTGGCATTGAAATTGATAGTAACCTAAAATTCGATATCCACATCCAAAGCTAAATAAACCGACCACTGTAAACCGTTATTTATAAAACACAAAATCCTGACACTAACCTCCATTTTTATACTTGAAACCCTATGTTTGGAGCATAAGCACAAGTCTAAAGTCTCCGATACTGAGCGCACTCAAACAAACCATAATACTCGCCAAATAACGAGAAAAAACTTACCTCTCCCCATCCCCCATTTAGAACTGACGAAAAAATCAATAATGTATGAGAGTAAAAAATATATAACAATTTGCCACCCTGTTTGAGACAAATCTCCAAACACTATATTTTTCGAAAAAGAATCAAAGAAATACTCTTGCTCAAATCATATTATACCCTACAGGACTTCTACGATGATGCTCACTTTCTTGTGTTGTGAAAAATGTATTTGCCAACTTGTTTTATGTACTAGAAATTTAACTACAATATATACTCACTTTAGATTATAGAAAGCTATATAAATAGGAATATTTATACGATTATGCTCACTTTTTGTGTTGTACGACGGCGTTCTGGTGCCACGGCAAAAATGAAAAAATCTGTCAATTGACACATTTAATCTGTCAATTGACACATTTAATCTGTCAATTGACACATTTAATCTGTCAATTGACACATTTAATCTGTCAATTGACACATTTAATCTGTCAATTGACACTTTATAATCTGTCAGTTGACACATTTTATCTGTCAATTGTCACATTTAATCTGTCAATTGACACTTTATAATCTGTCAATTGACACATTTTATCTGTCAATTGACACATTTACTATGAGGTGATTGGACCATTATCATGCTGAGAATTGTTGAAATTTTTACTTCCGTCAACTTGTTGCACCCGTACGCCGAACCACCATAAGTCTTCGAGAGACTTGTGCAAGCTAGGGAAGACGCAACCCTAACCTTTTAACGTGTAATGCCGTGCACAAGACCGATGACCATGCTAGAAATCGAACCCAAGACCCAATGGTTGAGAGGCGAATGCTCTACCAGCACGACCACCACGGAGTGGGTAGTTTGAACATGACTAGTAAATAGACATGAGCTAACTGCTGGTTGACCTAGCTATTTTGTTTTTTGTTTTTGTTGTTGCATCGATAAAAGTGATTTCTAGAAATCTTTCTAGAATGATCCAAGGATGTGCACCCGGCTATTTATAAAAATTTAAAAAAAAATAATTTCCCTATTTTTATTTGGCTCACCCACCCCCTCCACTGAAAAAAAGTCAAAGAAGGTCCTCTACAATACCATATTTTTTGTTTTTTTATAAAATTTTCTTTTCCAACTTTTTTTTCATTTTCGAAAATCCGCGGACACGCGCACAGCCTAAACGAGGGGTCGTATCAAGAAAAGTGAAAAATACAAATCTTTCTAGAAATATCCAAGGGTACCTATGCCAAAGGCTATAAAAAAATTTTAAAAAAAATATTTCATCCCCTCAAATCCAATTTTTTTTACAGATTAAATGTGTCAATTGACAGATTAACTGTGTCAATTGACAGATTAAATGTGTCAATTGACAGATTAAATGTGTCAATTGACAGATTAAATGTGTCAATTGACAGATTAAATGTGTCAATTGACAGATTAAATGTGTCAATTGACAGATTAAAAGTGTCAATTGACAGATTAAATGTGTACATTGACAGATTAAATATGTCAATTGACAGATTAAATGTGTCAATTGACAGATTAAATCTGTCAATTGACAGATTAAATCTGTCAATTGACAGATTAAATGTGTCAATTGACACATTTAATCTGTAAAAAAAATATAATAATATACTCACATTAGATTATAGAAAGCTTTGTCAATAAGTATATTTTTTCTTGGACAATAAAGTATATATTGATTGATTGATTGATTCTTGTAGATGTTCATACATTGTAGATTTTTTGTCTATACAAACGAGTTCACGGAGCCTCACGTCAAAATTTCTACCGGTTTGGCCTGTATATACTGCAGAGCATTCCCCGTATTCTATTCTATATACAATACCAGATTTTTTTTCTTAATACAAAATAACATCTTTCATAAGTGATAATGATTCGGTAACCGGACAGAACAGAACATGAAAGAACAGAACAAGAAATAACAGAACATGAAAAAACAGAACATGAAAAAACAGAACAGTGAATAAACAGAACAATGATAAAACAGAACCATGACATAACAGAACCGAGAAAAAAGAGAACACTGAAATAAAAGAACCTTGATAAAACAGAACTCTGTTAAATAAGAACAACGGGAAAAAATAAAAGAATGTGATACAAAACAAATAATTTTAATGAAAAGAATATTATAGGTATATACACCAATATTAGGAAAAATTACTGCAAGTTTGCCATTCGCCGCAAATACATCAATTTATCGGCATAATTTGCATATTCTTCTACAACTGCTGCCACTTGATTGCTGAGGTTCACATACTTTTTCTTCCGTATTTCTGGACGACCAGTTACTGCATTGGATAGCACCAACCGTTGGCAAGCAATGTCTCGCCTAAATCCATCCAGCAAATTCCATATGCTAGGATGGCTGCAGTGGAAGATGGAGTTCAAAGCGTTGTGGAAACCTTCACAACAATTTGTTGTTTTTGGGCTTCCCTCATCAACGGCTTCGAAATGGTTCCACAACGCGATTGGAAATTGCGGTGATCGCCCAGCAACGCCCTCTATATATGTTGAGAAGAAATACGTCAACACGTCGTTGTGGCCATCATCATCGGGAAAAGTTGCAGCTAGGTCATCGAATATAGATCGCACGTCCTGTGCTGGTACAAATGACAGAGCAGCCAGAGACTTCAGTTTCAATTTGACGTCAATGTCAGACTCATAACCGTTTTTTAAGCCAGCACTGTTGATTCTCCGCAATAAACTCTGAGATAGATGGAAGTAGCAGCCCTTAATTTCCGCTTCCGGGAAGGCAGTGCGAGCAGCAGAAATGCATGCTTTCTCGAAGTCAACTAAAATCTTCTGAGGTGCGATGCTGGGCACTAAATCCTTTAAGATTGTGAACATACGATGGTATGTATCGCAGTTCTTTTTTTGCAGCAGAAAGTAAATGCAAGGTGGATAGCTGTTGCCAATCTTAGCATGCCACGTATATAGTTGGTAAAACATGTTGGGGGCTTTGTCGAATGTTCCGTCTCCATATATTACATCCTTATCCAATTCTCGCAGCAGCAAAATCCTATCTTGATCGTCCGCTCCTGTGTCGTGCAAAATCAGGTCTGCATAATTTTCGTGAATCCGAAAATTTGTTGTGGTCGGATTCGGAATATGAGCCGTTTTCTTATGGTTGAAAAGATTTCTGGTTAAGGAAGATTGCTTTGGCAAATGTTCCAACCCAGGTAGCACATTATGTCGGCTGAATCTTGGTTCCATATTGGGCCAATATAGATATATTGTAAATAAAAAAATAATATTGGTCCATTATAGGTGAATATTCAAAAAACAATATTGTATTAATAATATTGGTGAAAGCTTGGTTGAACCTGTTTTGAATGTAGAATGTCACATGTAATATTGGGTCAATATTGGTTGAATAATTTCTACCAATATCGATAATACAATATTGGTTATATATTGTTTTCCACATCTAGAATAAATATTGCAATCCCAATATTCCAGTCATGTCGATTCTAGGGATGAAAAACTAAATTGTATTTCCAAATTTGATAGCACATTGGTTGAATATCATTTCAACAATATTTAACAAGTTGTAATAACTCATATTGCTCTGCAGTATATACAGGCCAAACCGGTAGAAATTTTGATGTAATGCTCCGTGAACACGTCTGTTTAAACAAAAAATGTACAATGTACAAAATCCTACACACATGTACTAAAGGAAAAAATAAATTTGTTGGAAGCAATGGATATTAATGAATCTATTAAAAATCTGAAATATAGAAACCTCAACGATCAACTCGATTTATGTAGGTCTCCACTCTTGAATTTATAAGTTTGACATCCTGGCAATTTCTATAATCCCAGTATTACATTTTTATCGTTGACATTCTATTCACTTAATTACCTCCCAATCCCGCTTACCTGCAAATTCCCTATATAACACGTTTTTAGATTCCAAATGTATTAGTTATCATACTAGATAATGAGATAAAACCCGAAACTGGTCATCAAAAATAAAATAACTAGTGGAAATTAGACAAAAGTATTTCTTTCAGTTCAATAAAGTGATCATGGATTTCCACAAAATAAACAAGTCATCAATTACACAAATTATTAGAACTTGTTTTCTCTCTTTCTATTCTGGCACAACTATCGTAAAATTAAAAATGTCCAGGACATTCATAAGAAAATACATTTTACTCACGTACCACCCAGTATGATTCTCTCGTTTTCTCCCCATGTCGATGTCAATGCATAACTCTTCACTAGTCGGATTAGTCGCCCCGAGCGCCGTTTTCACCATCATTTAGACCGGCTTGCTTGATTTTTCTTGTTGGTACTCTGACATCGGCGATGAAGCTTTCCACGCAACGTCAACGCTAATGACGAGATTTGAGGGCGTTCCTCAGTGAAAAACTCTTTTGTATATTCGAATGTATTGCCACATTCGTTTATCTTAGATTGAAAATGTCACCAACGCAAACTATAAATAAAATTGATATGTTTTTTATTGAAATTTCTTTTAGTGAAATGTTTTCTTTCTACAAGATTTTAATTAACTTGCTTTGTCTTACGGTTGGACCGCCCGTTCGTACGTCCGTACGTCCGTACATCCATACGTCCATCAGTCCGTCTATTCATCTGTGCGTCTGTCCGCATGTTCTTCCGTCTGTCCGTCTTTTCGCCCGTCCGCCTGTCCGTCCGTCCGTCCGTCCGTCCGTCTTTCTGTCGTAAACACTTCAAACCCTTGGAGACATCGCTTTGAAAGGATACCGCACACTTTAATAGGGAAACTGGCTCCCAGTCGAATTACCTGAATTTTTGATATGTTATAGTCTATATCATTCCAAACAAAGGGTCCAATGGGCATAACATTTTCTATAGGCTAGTTTTGACGCTAGAGGCCGCTGAAAACTCACAATTTTTCTCCGTTGTTAAACCACAAAACGTTATCCTGAATAATTTTCACTATTCTGAGTAATCATTAATATGAGATACTATTAAAAGTATTGTTCATTGGTGTCATTACAGGTGTTCAATTATACGGTATGTTACAGGTAGTTTGGTCAAATTAATACTTCGAGTTGAAAATGCGACTCAAGGAAGATTTAACAAAAAGTGGTCTTTTTCATTTCGATAGGGTTGTGTCGAATGAGTATGTAACTATATCTGATTATTTCATTGGCGCTCAGGAAGTGTGGCTGAGAAACTCCTGGCGGGTCAACCAAGCCTCCATTCGCACATTTAGCATAAGTAAAATATGGAGAAAATAATGGGCCATAACTCAATATATTTAAATGTTACATTTACGGTACCTATTGAACCTGGTAACGTTGACCCTACTGAAAAGCCCTCGAAACTTTGACATCGTTTTCAATGCCATCTAAAGACAATTTTTTTTCTACATTAAAGTGATGCAATGTTTTCATATTATCCAGTACGTACCCACAATTTTTAAAATACTCAAACAAGTTTTAAAACTAATCTGGACTATTTCATTTTTATACAGGATGGGGCAATACTGCGCCAAAGTTTGATTTCTCAAATTCTGTTGTGATATCGATTTAAAAACGAAAGTTAACTAGACAACTAGATCCTGTTGAACAAAAATTTATTGCCACACATACAGGGCGATACGAAAAACATTGGATTGGAGGGTGGAGTGCATTATTTTAAAATGAAATATTATTAATGATAATATATATTAGTTGTTGCGTCTCGCTTCAATTATTAAAATCATACATCATTATTATTATCGTGAAATAGAGCATCAAAACGTCTGACTTCGAAGTGCGACCTTGAACCTTTTTTTTGTGTCGCATTTGGCACAGACGACAGTATCACTTAAAAACTTAAACGATATACATCGTAAAGTGTACTCCCGCTACCGGCTTTTCCTACGAAAACCATTTTATTTTCCGCTATTCTCATTAATTAGAATTACCCGCATTGTGTTATTTGATAATTATATCGGTTGTGTGTGTGACATTGATCATTGGATTAGTTCCTGCGGAGCTTCACCTGCATACCGGATTTCCACCTACGAATTCCAGATTTCCATCAAAAAGGGCCCTTTTAAGAAGAGAAACATCATCTGGACGTTTCGGGTGTTTCAACCAGAATTGGTAAGTCGTTTTGATGTCTCTCGAAGGTCGGGCTCACTGATTCTGAATATTTTTCAATCATAATTTTACGTACATTTTTCTCTCCGAAATTGATCTATCGAGCGCAAACATTTTGGTCCTTCGAGCCGCTGAATCAGATCAGATTACTGAGTGGAAATTGCATTTTCAGGATTTTTTTTTATCATCTTTCAAATACGATAAAATTTGCAAATTGAACTTAATTTTCGTAAAATTCGTACTTTTCACACTTTATTCAATGATATCATGGTAACCATTTTCATGTTAGTGTGAAATTATACTCCAATTCATATTCAAATATTTCATTCAATAATAATTAAATTATCGAATAATTCAACACAGCCATATTTGTCAAGAAACATTCGCTTCCTTCTTTGAGGCGCATGAACAGATTGCAAGTGTTTAGTACATGCGTATTGCTTGCTATCAATTCTTCTCTTCACACGCTCATTCGCTTTCATTGTACCATTTGCCTGAGTTCAATTCGTTATCTGCCCGCGAAAGGTAAATTGTAATCACCTGATCGCTGGCGCCGTGATTCTCCGCTTCCTATTTTACGTATTTCCGAACGTAAACATTGTAAATTTGGTGTTTTTTTTTTCACTGCTTTCACCAATCCCGAAGTTTCTTCTCGTCTTTTTGTTTTAAATATTCCTTTGAACATGGAAAAGATAAAGAAATATAAAGCCTACCGCAACACCGCTATTAGCGATATTACTATTTTGAAAAATCTCGCTGAAAAAGCTAAGACTGATAAATCTGTGCGCTCTTTATTCAGAGTACGATTCGCGGAATTGGAGAGCATCAGGGAAGAGTTTCTGAAAAATCATACTAGTCTAGTTTCTGCTTTGCTTTCTGCCCCAGATGCAGAAACAGGGCCGGAGGATATTATCAGGGAGGGATTTTTGTCAGAGTTTTTTGACGTGAAATCAATTTATGCTGACTTGTTTGAGTCAGATGTGGGTCCACAGGGATCTTTGATTCATAACTCAACTATGACGGGCGTAGGTAATGTTCAGCCTAACGTTCGTTTGCCAAAAATTGAGTTGAAACGTTTCAGTGGAGATTATAAAGCGTTTACGTCATTTATTGATCATTTCAAGTCGCTTATTCATAATAATAATTCCCTTACTGCAATTGAAAAATTCAACTACTTGATTTCATCGTTGCAAGGTCAACCCTTATCGATAGTTCGGACACTGCCTTTGACCTCAGATAATTATGACATTGCATATAAAACCTTAGTTGATCGATATTCGAACACTAGATTAGTAGCTCAAGCTCACTGGGCGGAACTTGATGGTACCTCTAAAATAGACTCTGAAAACCCGGTAACGCTGCGTAAGTTATTGGACACATTTTCAGAAAATCTTGCCGCTTTGAAATCATTGAGTTTGCCCACCGATCAGTGGAGCTTTGTTCTAGTGATGATGTTGATGAAAAGATTAGATGGTACAATGCTTACTCGATTTGAAATGGATCATAAATCGTCTCAAATACCGAGCTACGATAAATTAACAGAGTTTTTGAATAACCAATGTGTCATTTTGGATACACTTAAAATATCTTCTCAAGGGAGTAAAAAAACCGCAAGTTCAGATTCCTCTTCCTTCAGACAGCCCCCAGCTACGCAAAATCGCATTACTTCGATGTTCATGAACAAATCGCCCGCTTCCTGTTGTATTTTTTGCCAACAAAATCATTCGCTATATTACTGTCAGTCGTTCACCAGTAAATCACCCAAAGAGAGATATGACTTTTGTAAAGGTAAACGCCTCTGTCTGAACTGCCTGAGTTCATCACATGACCTCAGAGCTTGCCGTTCCTCATATGGCTGTAGGAAATGTTCCTCGAAAAGCCATCACACGTTACTTCACCAGGATAAGATTTCAACTCCTGTTACAACGGTATCTTCGGAAACCGTCGAACCTACATCGGGTTCAGTCGCCTCCACTTCGGTTAATTACGTCCAAAACCGAACAGATTCAATCGTTGTAGGTTCTGGAATACTTTCACAACAGACAAGTGTCCTACTTGCCACCGCTTACATAAACGTTCTTGACAGTTTCGGAAACTATCAACCTTTACGATGCTTACTAGACAGTGGAAGCATGAGCTCATTCTTAACACATAGAGCGGTCACTAAACTTGGTTTACCTAAGACTAGATGCTCCATTGAAATCAAGGGTCTGGATTCAATGGAATCTTCTGTTAGTAGTGGACGAGTTACACTTTCATTTCAAGCTGCTTATCGGAAATCCCCGGTATATCATACCGACGCTATTGTTTTGAATAATATTTGCAATAAATTGCCAGATTCTAATATTCATTATGGTACCTGGAATCATATCGCTAACCTTCAACTGGCAGACCCCGATTTTCATAGGCCAGGAAATGTTGACGTTTTGTTGGGGGCGGAAATATTTTCTAAGATTTTATTAAATGGTCGTATCTCTGGGAAAGAGAACGAACCCGACGCGATCAATACGATTTTCGGGTACATTTTAATGGGTAAAACCTCCAATCTCTCGTCAAATGAGACACGTGCTCATTTTTGTAGTTCCTACGATCCTCTCTTTATGGAGGACACTCTCAAAAACTTTTGGGAAATAGAGAGTGTTCCAGATAAATTTCCGGTTCCCCCTGAAAATGAAACTTGTGAAAAAATATTTTTAGAGACTGTTCAGCGTGATAGAAGTGGACATTATACAGTTTCACTGCCCTTCAAGGGTGAATTACCAGAATTTCCGGGAATTCGAGATCTCGCTTTGCATCGCTTCTATTCATTAGAACGTCGTCTTCTGAAGAATCCCGCGTTATACTCGCTGTACTCTGATTTTATGAAAGAGTACTTACAACTGCATCATATGGAATTGATTACAGAAAAGGCTGTACCACTCAAGTCATACTATCTACCGCATCACTGTGTGATCAAACCTGATAGTTTGACTACAAAACTACGATGCGTTTTCAATGCCTCCGCCAAGCTTCCAAATCAGACCAGTCTGAATGATCATCTCTACATTGGAGAAAAATTACAACAAGATATCGTTGAAATTTTATTGAATTTCCGCCTGCACGCCTATGTCCTATGCTGTGACGTAAAACAAATGTTTAGAATGATTTCTATTGAACCATCTCACCGAGATTATCAGAGGATAATCTGGAGATTTTCTGCGAATTCGCCTATTCAAGATTATCGCCAAACCAGAATTTGCTTCGGAATGAACTGTTCCCCATTTTTAGCCCTTCGCACGCTACGGCATTTGGCTGATACTGAAGGTAATGATTTCCCTCTTGCTGCCAACGTCATAAAAACCTTGTGTTACATCGATGATTTTGTTATATCCCTACCTTCTCGAAGAGAAGCTGAGCTCACCAGAAATGAACTCATCACTCTCTTGAAAAAAGGTGGGTTTGAACTGCGTAAATGGTCAAGTAATGATCCTACCCTGCTCGCCGACTTACCCGTAAGTCATTTATCAAAAAATCCCCTGTCTTTTTCACAAGACTCTCCTGATAATGCCTTGAAGATTTTAGGTTTATTGTGGAACCCGCTACATGACTGTTTTTCATTTTCTGTCAACCCGTCTTTGAACAGGGTTTGCACAAAACGCACTTTACTTTCGGAATTAGCTCGCATCTACGACCCCCTTGGTTTCATAGCACCTGTGACATTTTTCTGCAAGAATTTGATACAGAGGCTTTGGATATCAGGCATAGGATGGGATGATCTACCTTGTGATGAAATAATTCGCATCTGGTCAAAATATCAAACTGATTTACCACTCTTATGCAATTTGAAGATTCCCCGCAATATCACAACTGCACTAAATATTCATTCAAATTTATTAAAATTCGAAATGCATGGCTTCTGTGACGCCAGTGAAAGAGGTTACGCTTGTGTAATTTATTTCAGAATTCTGGATGGAACAGATAACATTGTAACAAACCTAATTTGTTCTAAATCGAAAGTTGCACCAGTGAAAAAAATTACAATTCCTCGCTTAGAGTTATGTGCAGCGGTTCTGCTTGCGAAGTTAATGAAATATGTTATTGATATTTTTGATAAAAAAATTACCTTTTCACGAATCTGCGCATGGTCGGATTCTCAGATTGTACTGTGCTGGATTAAAGGTTCCCCACAAAGATGGAAAAAATTTGTCGCCAATCGCGTGATTTTTATACAGGATCAGCTTCCCCAGACTTCATGGTATTATATTGAGACAGCGAAAAACCCGGCAGACATTGCTTCGAGAGGTGTGGTTCCTTCGCAGCTCATTTGTCACACTCTTTGGTTCAAAGGCCCCCCATTTCTGCGAGAAATGGATAATATTTCGCATACCTCCCTGCCCACGTTGGAGACAATTAACCTTCCTAAGGAGGAGGAGGTAAATACTGTTTTATTAACCACCCAAACTCAAGAAAATTTCTTGGATACTATCCTTGAAAATTATTCTTCTTTTAGGACCATACAAAACGTTATATGTTACTTGTTCCGGTTCAGCTTCAATTTGCGAAATCCTTCCCAGAAAAGATCTGGTCCGCTACTGAAGTCAGAACTCCATTACGCTCTTCTAATACTTGTCAAACGAACTCAGCAATTGCACTTCGAAGAAGAGCTCGAAAACAAAGGCTTCTCCAAGCCATTGAGAAAGTTACAAATTTTTCTTGACGAAGAAAAAATATTACGAGTTGGTGGTCGACTCAAACATGCTTCAATTTCGTACTCTGCAAAATTTCCTATTCTTTTACCCCGCCAGAGTCGACTGACTGTACTTTTGATAAAGTATTTTCATGAAAAAATCTTTCATGCCGGTTTTCGAACTACCCATTTTTTGCTGTCGCAACAGTTTTGGATTTTATCTTCCAAACGAGCAATTCATTCTGTTATTTCCAAGTGTATTCGTTGCTGGAGAACGAAACCCAGATCGAATTACCAACCACTTATGGGTAATTTACCAGAATGTCGTCTCGCACAGGTTAAACCATTTTCCCGCTGTGGCGTGGACTTTGGTGGACCCTTTTCAATTTCTTTTAGCCGCCAACGTGGAGTCAGAACAACTAAAGCTTACTTGTGTATTTTTGTTTGCTTCGCGACTAAGGCAGTTCACTTGGAGCTTGCAAGTGATCTTTCAACAGAAGTCTTCCTGGCAGCCTTGCAAAGGCTTATTGCACGTCGTGGCCACGTATCTCATATACACAGTGACTGCGCTACGAACTTTCTTGGGTCTAATCGTGAACTGAATAAATTAATGAAAGATGCAGCTGATCATGAGAAAATAACTTGGCACCCTAGTCCAGCAAGTGCCCCACATTTCAATGGCTTATGTGAAGCCGGAGTTAAATCGGTAAAATCACACTTGGCCCGGGTAGTGGGACAACAGATCCTTACTTACGAACGCTGGCAACGAGAATATCTCCATTCTTTGCAACAACGAGGAAAGTGGTTGAGAACTGGTACTAACCCGGAAATCGGTACCCTTGTTTTAATAAAAGCCGATAACCTCCCTCCGTGTCGATGGTTACTCGGACGTATCCTAACTTTGCACGTGGGAAATGATAAAATAGCCAGGGTTGCCACTGTCAAGACGGCAAGTGGTACATTGAAACGCCCTCTGGTTAAACTGTGCCCTCTCCCACTAGAATAGTTCATTCATATTTGCATTTTATTTGTGTGTGTTGTAAGAAAAATATTTTGCATTGATTTATTTTTTTTCTTTTCGTTCTTTCTTTCTTCCTTAAAATGCAATTGCTGCATTTTGGCCGGGCAGAAATGTTGCGTCTCGCTTCAATTATTAAAATCATACATCATTATTATTATCGTGAAATAGAGCATCAAAACGTCTGACTTCGAAGTGCGACCTTGAACCTTTTTTTTGTGTCGCATTTGGCACAGACGACAGTATCACTTAAAAACTTAAACGATATACATCGTAAAGTGTACTCCCGCTACCGGCTTTTCCTACGAAAACCATTTTATTTTCCGCTATTCTCATTAATTAGAATTACCCGCATTGTGTTATTTGATAATTATATCGGTTGTGTGTGTGACATTGATCATTGGATTAGTTCCTGCGGAGCTTCACCTGCATACCGGATTTCCACCTACGAATTCCAGATTTCCATCAAAAAGGGCCCTTTTAAGAAGAGAAACATCATCTGGACGTTTCGGGTGTTTCAACCAGAATTGGTAAGTCGTTTTGATGTCTCTCGAAGGTCGGGCTCACTGATTCTGAATATTTTTCAATCATAATTTTACGTACATTTTTCTCTCCGAAATTGATCTATCGAGCGCAAACATTAGTAAATTCAAATATCTGCGTAACCTTCACTCAATTCAATTCAATTCAATTCAATTTATTTATTTCCAATCAGACTTATACATACATAAGTATAGGATATTGTCAAGTCAATTTTATACAATCTGTTGAAAAACGAACAGTACAGTATATAAATATATAATAATATAATATAAAATAATGTATATAAAGAACATATAACATAGAACATAGTGTATAGAGACAAAAAACAGCTAATAAAAAAGTATATAAACGACAGTATATAAAGTGTACATGTAATGGTGGTTATACCAGGTTACAACACAAATATTCTGAAACCGAATAAAAAACCCCGTTAACTAAAAGTTTTCGAGCTTCATATTTGAATTTATTCACACTTGATAATATCTTAAGCCTAGTGGGTAAGTGGTTGTATAATTTGATCGGCAAGACAAACGGACTGTTAGCCACAGTTGATAAACGGTGGGATGGTATATTGATGTTGTTTTGCCTAAATTGTGTACAAATTTTTCACGAGACTGGTTTAGAATAGCTGGGTTATTTTATATATATATATATATATATATATATATATATATATATATATATATAAAACAATTATAAATGAAGAGAGAAGGGAACGTTAAATGCTCAAGTTGTTTAAACAACTGGCGACAGGAGAACATCCTAGGTTTGAACATCATGTTACGTACAATCTTTTTCTGTTGAATAAAAACTTCATTAGACCTAGAACTGTTGCCCCAGGCTAGAATTCCATTACTCATGATTGAATAAACGTATGAATAGTAGTACAATTTTAGAAGATTGTGGTCAATTCTTGATAGAAGTTGCCAGATTACAAAACAATGTCTCGCTAATCTTTTTAGAACGTTATCGACTTGATACGTCCATGAAAGTTTAGAATCTATTAAGACACCCATGTAATTTTATCACAAGGCTTTTGTTCAAATCATTCAAGGAGAACATGATTAATTCTCACCCGTATACTATCATTGATTGTCTTTGAATTGCTCAGATGTTACGACTTTTTGAACGAAATGAGACCATTTGCAGATGCATTCCGTAAAAATCCATGACGTTATAATGATAGACTTAATAAAAAACATTTTAAGGCCATTTTATAGACAGATTTGTAATATTTCCTATACTTTCTCATGCCTTGAAGTTATACAGGATGGTCGAAAAATATTTTTCGTACGGAACTTTTCGAATATAACTTTAGCTTTCTTTTAAAAGGAACACTCTATATATTTTTCGACTATGTGACGTAGAATATAGTGTAGAATAGGACTCACTTTAAATATTATAAGTCGCTGGAACACACTGTATAAATGACCAAATATAACAAAACAATTTCAATACTTTTATATCATACTAGTTCATTATTGTGTTTTTATTGCTTAGTTACCAACTATCTAATGTCGTACTTTATGCCCGTGCGGGCACAAAGTTCACTTTATGGCCCGCGCGGGCATAAAGAGAAATAATTTTTTGTTTACCTTATTTAATAACCTTTATTAATGAAATTACAAACGGAATATATGTAAATATTCGATGAACATTATTTTGATGAATTAACATAAAATTTGCAGTTCTGAAAAGATCCGGTGATAGTTAAGCTTCTTTAGACTTTTTTGGCAACAAATTTTCAGTTGCTTTCTTTGCTATTTCAATAATTTCGCCAGGAATTCCAAAATCTTCGTTCATTTTGACTTTGACACATATAAAAATTATTGTGATGTTATGACATTTACGTTTGTCAACATTCACCTAGCAACGATAGTGTCTACTATGATAAAATGGCAATGCTATTAATTCAAACCGGATTTTTTGAAATAGTGATTTGTATTGAGATTGAATTGCAATAACAAATTAGTATAACATAAAGTTATGTATGTACCGCGGGCATAAACAGATGTGTATACCCTCGGGCGACTTACAAACCCTCAGGCCAGAGGCCCTCGTGTTCGTAAAACGTCGCCCTCAGGGCATAAACATCTATTTATACCCTTGGTACATAAATAACTATTATAGCATCTCATGATAATGACTGTCTACATTTTAATCAATCAGAATAGTGCTGATTATCCAGGATTACGTTGGAATGACTTGGACCAGCCAATTCGACAGTGGGCCAATTTCCCTATTATAGTGTGCGGTATCCTTTCAACCATTTCAATAATTCGAGGACTTTATTTGTCAGTTTGATTAACGATAGGAGAATCCAAAAAATGTTTACAGGGGTTTTCCGGTTTACTGGGCGATTTTCTGAAAAGTGAAAAACTCAAAAGTAAGCCAAACAGATAATTGACACTGAATATCAAAAAATGCAATTGGTAGAGCTTAAATATATGAACAATATGTATGTAGTATGTATGAAAATGGTCGGAAAATTGGGAAAACTCGAGAAAACTAAAATTATAAATTTTGAAAAATATGAAACATTTTGGAAACAGTAAATTATTTTCAAAATTTAACAAGACATCTTATTGACCACCTTCAGAAAATATTTTTAAAAATTCCGATTGTTTTTTCCGTTGAATCAGTAGTCCGGGAAATATTTAAAAAAATGGAAAATCGTGATTTTGACCGCACTAATGGAACAAATTAATATTTTACAATTGCTTCGGAAATGTCTTCACAATCCTCACTGATATTTGCAAACCTCTTTTTTTTTCCTACTCAAATAAAACGTGGAAAAATAGTAAAAAGAATAGAATAAAGTTGTATAAAA